>OY735200.1:71026710-71634210 GCA_963457665.1 Thysanoteuthis rhombus
CTAATGACAGAAAATCTGAATGATACAGACAAGCTTGCTCAGACTACTGTCGTGAAACTTTATTTATAAAAACTACAAATATATGTGTACACGTCACTTTAAGTGTATACATGTATGCATAATTATATTTTGAAAAAGAGAATAAAAAACTAATCAGTGCCTTAATATGGGATACATTCCCATTTGCAAACATGAAATCAATGAAGAATTTGCAATATAACTCCAAGCAAAAGCACAATTCCTCGTCAACATCCAGGAAGGCAACTATATGCTTCCTAGATGAGATTTGGTTTGGAACCAGTTGGTGCCTTTTCTGCACTTCTTAAGGTTAATTTCAACAGGATCATTATATCTTTGTAAAACCTACGGAAACATAAGGATCATACTATAATGTGGAGTTAACAAACTAATATTTCATGAAAAGAACACATTATTCCTTTTATTTCAATCGTGGTGCATTTTTTCTTTTTCCTATCATAACCCACGAATCAATAAAGTTTATTCCAAATATTTACACACGGTTTCACTTTAAAATATCCGCATCTCGCATAAATGAATCACCGTAGCCTGTGCCAGAGTCAGAAATTATTATCTAAGAAAATCATCTAAAATTATCTGAAAGATAATCTAAAAAAAATTGATTTTTCATTTAGATTATCTAAAAGATATCAACTCAAGATCCAGGCATCTTCGGTCCAAAAAGACCATGGAGACTCAAAGAGAACATTTTTGAAAAACAAGAAAAAATTGTTGGAGGTGTCCGCGGACACAATGACACACCCACGGACATAAGGGCACTAAAAGAGAGGAGAATGTGTTGCCCACCTGGCTTTTGGCCGGTCATTCGTGAGACCACTATTATTTGATATTAACATGCAGAATCATAAGAAAATGTTTTATCCAATAAATAACGAACAGAAATTAAAAGCTCTTACCCTTGGATCCATATACGATCAAATCTATAAAGAGATCAAATATTCGTATGAAATTCCATTGTTTTTATTTACCTTCCATGGCCTTGTTTCAAGGTTTTAAAAAAGTTTATTGATCCTTCAAATACAGCGACTTCAATACTTATTATTCACGGAGAAATCTTCTGCGTGACTAATGTTTTTTTTTTCTTTAAATTCTGTATCAAGACCGATGTGATATTTTGCTAATCTGTCCGGTCCAATTTTGTGAAAGAATATCTCATAAGTATTTAAATTGAGAACCATGCAACGTGCACATGAAAGAATAATGCTGGGCCTAACGTGGAGAGACCACAAGACAGCACAGTACATCCGAGAAAAGACAAGACTTAGGGACATCATAGAATCCATTAAAAATCTCAAATGGCGGTGGGCTGGCCATGTTGCAAGAATAGCAGACAATCGATGGACATCGTGACTCACAACATGGATCCCCTGAGACCACATGCGCAACCGAGGCCGGCAGAATGTTAGATGGAGAGACGAGCTAGACAAGTTCAGGAAGTACTGGCTCCGTGACGCCCATGATAGAGGAGTGTGGCAAATCCTGGGGAAGGTCTATGTCCAACGACGGACGTTAAAAGACTGATGATGATGATGATGATGATGATGATATTTTATTCATTGTACATTAGAGTTAGTCGTCGAATTCTGGAATGACAATCAACTGGCGACCTTAGTTTGAATAATTTGTCTCAAATAGCCGTCATCTGAATGTTATCAAAATCAACATTCAATCATGATTTGCAACAGAAGTATCAATCACATACCATTCTATTCATTTAACCAAAATAATTCCTGAAGTATTCTTTAGTTCAGTCATTTAGATGCGAAGAAATGAATAACTTCTGCCAATCTGTAGTCTTTTAAAAGACAGCAATAGTTGTCACTGTGATATTACGAATGTCTTTATTATGTCTTCGAGGTTCCCTAACAATAGTTCAGAAACCTCTGTCTGGATTCCTGAAATGAAGTATGGCTATTATACATTGACTCGTTCCGACCAGTTTCTTCGACTGTGTCTCCACGCACCCCTATAAGACGATCTTCGGTCCGTCGCTCGGTCTTTCAGTCTGTCGCTCGATCAGTCCCATTTACGTTAAACAACAGAAATAGGAAGGAAGAGATGTGATGTCATTAAAGGCGTGACGTCATTATTACTATAATAGAGTGTACGAGTTCAGTATTTTCGTTAGAGAAGCCATCTACGATTTTTATTGAAATTAATACTCTTGGGATATTTTCATATTGCAATATTTTACAAGAATGTGAATTGACTCAAAGAAATACTATTTACTCTTCTTCCTCTTTCTCTCGCTACTACCACTAGATAATATCACAATGCTTCGGCCTTCTTCGGACGTGTATCGCATTCCGTTACCTTCCAGGAATGCTGAATGAGAATTAAAAACCGTAACTTCCATTACTGGCTTAGGTGTTGCAAAACTATTCTCTCACTCTGAGGAGAGGCATAAAAAAACAAGTGAGGGTTTTGAGTTCTGAAAGGAAAATAGACGTATCTAATAACTATGAAAAAAAACTGTTGTCATCATCATCAGCATCATCATCATCATCAGTCTTTTATGGTCCGTCGTTGGACATAAAACTTACCAAGGATTCGCCATTCCTCTCTATCGTGGGCGTCGCAGAGCTGATACTTTCTGAACCTATCCAGTTCGTCTGACCATTTTATATTCTGCCGATCTCAGTTCTGCATTTGATCTCTCAGGATCGATGTTGTGAGTGGCGATGTTCATCGTTTGTCTGCCACTCTTGCAACTTGTCCAGCCCATTGCCATTTGAGTTTCCTAACGGTTTCCATGATGTCACTGTCTCTTGCTTTTTTCCTTAATATACTGTGGTGTCTTATGGTTTTTTTCTTGTGACGTTGATCATGATTCTCTTACATGCACGCTGCATGTTTATCAGTTTGCAGATCAGTCTCTTGGTTAGGTTCCATATTTCAGCTCCATAAGTGACTATTGGGAGGATGCATTGGTTGTATACCTTTCTTTTTTGGACTAATGGGATTTTCTTGTTCTTGAAGGTTGCACTTGCTCTACCGTTGGCTTGCCACCTTAGAGTGATTCTTCCCTTGATTTCTTCTTCTTTTGATGATTCCATGGTGATTCATTGTCCAAGGTAAATATAGTGGTCTAGTTTCTCCAGCTTTGCATTTTTGATTTTGATCATTGTATGTTTATTTCCGACTTATTTATTGTACATGACCTTTGTTTTACTGAAGTTCATGTGGAGGCCAGCTTTCTTGCTTTCTCCGTTCAGTTCGTCTTGCATTAGTCGGATGTTTTCAACATGACGAAAATGATGCTCTGAGAAACTCCATTCATATAAAGACGTGTTTTTCTAAAAATCAAGAAGACTTATTAACAATATTTACATGGTTTTCAGTAAAATCTGACTAATTTATTCTACGTGACAATTAAAATCGATTTGAGATGTTTGGGTTGTTATGAGAACACACCCTGTCTATACGGGATATTTGGACTGTATAGAAGCCCTGAAAACACATTAAAACGTGAAGGAAAAGCAGGTGTAATAGCTTATGACAACATCATGGCTGACTTCATGTCTCTATATTAACAGAAGAATAAAATTTGACTTGGTCGATATTTAGACAAAAAAAAGTTCAACATCTTTCTTATCGCCAAAGTAGAGACTTGTGAATTGGAAAGCGATAACAATACGCAACAATTTTTCCTTTTCCTAAAGTTCCATATCTTGACCCGTTTTCTTTACTGACCACCTATGGCAAATTTCAAACGTGCATTCATATAACGTCGTCAAAAGCTACTTCTAGAAAAAAATCCCCTAGTTGTATAACAGACATATCGCATTTTCAACATATACGCCTTCTTCTTTCAATCGGGGAGCATAACATTCAGTTACTTATTGCACGAAACACAATGCAGCAACTGAAGTTTATGTTACAATTTGCACCACAGAGATATCGCAATTCGAATTATTTTATATTTTTGTCGGTTTTGCCTATGAAATTCCCGTTAAGTCAAAAACCAAAGTTCCTGATAATTCGATGTTGCCAATCTTTATCTAATGATTCCTTTTTGTTGCATCAGTGACAACATCATTGCAATATTCCTGTCTGTACTTTTACGGAAAGAGAACAAAATTTGAATTGGTTGATATTCAGGCTCAAAAGTGCAACATCTTTCTTTTATGCCTATACTGAAACTTCTGAATTTGAAAACAATAAGAACATGCAACGATTTCTTTTCTATCTTTTCAGTTCTGCTTTCTGTCACATTCACAGACCATTATCAATGGATTTGAAGTAAAGCAAAAATTAATTATGGATTTGAAGTACGGTGACCATTTTTAATGGATAAACAAACTTGGTTCACCGTTTTGATTCATTTTTTGTGCCCTCGATTTTCATCAACATATATTATACTGGCTGGTTCCACTGCCATTGTCAATGGAATATGGGGCAATTGTTTGGAATGGGTTCACCGAAACATTATGTCGATATTTTGCAAGGAAGATAACAAGGATACATGCTGTACATGACGAAAGAGAGCTAAACCTTATTATTTAAGCAGTTGATTTTAATACTGAGAAATTGTCGTCACCACAACGCATTTCATTGTTGCTGGATCTTTCTATTTGATATTTTTCCTCCCGTATTATTGTTCGAAATGCCTGGATTATGTTGCTATTTGCGACCTCAAACCTAACCCTAGATACCAACCCTAAACATTAAACCTAAACACCAACCCTAAACCATATGCCTTGTAGTTAAATTTGATAAAATACAGTTTCAAATGTTCAGAGTTTTCTGCTTTCATTTGTTCTGTAATAGTTTAACTGGAGCATTTGCTCATGTCTTCTGAGAAGTTATCTCCCTTTCAAAATATCGATATAATGTTTTGGTGAACATTCTAGACTATTACCGATCATTGCTAGCCTGGATTGTCTGCTTTAGTCGCCCAGAAAAGATTATTTCCCTAAACAATGTTGCTGAAAACCATTACAGCAATTATTCTGCTGCGCAGGTAAAACGTCGCGCCGTTCACATGAAAACGCTCGCCCATTCCAACTGCACATACGCATACATATATACTGATACACACCGGAGTGCAAATGCAACGAGGTGGAAAATTAAAAGAAAGTTAAAGACAGGTTTGTTGAGTCACTCAATGAAAACTGTCACATGACTAATACCGTTTGACAGCATTCTCTATCGTGGTTGATCAATTAAAACATTAGAAAAAGGTGTGATCTGTGAATAAGTTACTCCTGCTGCCTTTTGTTGGACGTTGGTCACTGAGAACATCCAAATTTTCAAGCGTGAACACTGCCGTACACAAACTAAGGGACCAGTTTAGTATAAAGTCATATTGCAAATTGAACCCCCTCAAAACAGAATATCCATTCTTCTAGACACAATAAGGAGTAAATAGTTTAAATTGTCAACCCCCTAGCTCCATTTGTGTAGCATGTACGCGCGAAACATACATAGCCAGTCAGCCGGCAAGATAGACCTACCTAATAACTGAAGAAACCTATGTTGATGTTGACGGTTCTGATTGAAGGTTTCTAATAATAAAATTG
This sequence comes from Thysanoteuthis rhombus, assembly GCA_963457665.1. Classification (NCBI taxonomy): domain Eukaryota; kingdom Metazoa; phylum Mollusca; class Cephalopoda; order Oegopsida; family Thysanoteuthidae; genus Thysanoteuthis; species Thysanoteuthis major. Next base: position 71,032,272 of record OY735200.1, read on the forward strand.
ACAAAAAGAGACGTAGCTATGGTTAGCAGGGATTTAGGGTCCCGTGAGAGGAATCAGCTCATTGAGCTCCATCCTCGACATTAAGTGAAATTCATCAGTAGGAATGCTGGGGGTGAGCTACAATTTATGAAGGTTTTGAGTCCCTGCCCTACTCCGCTTCTATTAATATTTGGTTCAGGTGATCTGAAGTCATTCGGTCTCTAGTAGGAAACACCAGTGATATTAATTGTGAATGTGGTCGCCTATGGAACTGACTCAGGGAACCTAACCAAAAGATTGGCCCTCAAACTGAGAACCATGCCACATGCACTTAGAGAGATTACAGGATCGCACATTACATTAGAATACAAAAAGGGATCAGGGATATAAAAATAAAAAGATATTTAAAAAATCTAATGGCAATGGGCTGGTCATGTTGCTAGAACTGCTGAACATAACGACTTTCAACATGGATCATATGCTGAACTGCACCCGGTGAAAAAATTATTAATAGAAAAAAATATAAAATTATTAATGATTAACTAGAGAGAGAGAGAGAGAGAGAGAGAGAGAGAGAGAGAGAGAGAGAGAGAGAGAGAGAGAGAGAGTACAATAATAGGCATGATTGGGTAGGAATGGTGATCCACTGCAGACTGTGCAAACGACAAGAACTTAATCACATAAAACAATGGAATCTCTCATAGAATGAATGGCCTCCGTTCTGTCTCAACAGGCACTGGAACGATATTGAAGTGTCCTCTCCAACGCGCTTGTCTGAGCTAAACGGATGGAGATCAGTTGTCAGAATCATCCTCCCCGATGTAGTTCAGAGGAAAGCAGAGGGTGATACATCTGACAGGACGTCAAATTGAGCGTCGAGCAGGATTAAGGACCCAGAAGCTTAAGCTCCATTAGTTTCATAATAGATCCGTCACTGGGTAATAGTAGTATTTTTGTACATTTGATTTTGATATTTCCTCTGTATCATTTACATCAATTCTAGATCGTCGAATCAAACTAAAGGTACTAGTTCTCGTTCGATCACAAAAGTAAAGCAACTTCGACTTAGATGAGTGAGCACTGCTGAACTCCATCTACACGTGTGGTTGCTCGCATTAAAACCCATTTTTGCCATCGTTGGGATGTGGTTAAATAACTCCAATCAATGCAAAAAATCTAATAGCAAACAAAATCCTAATGAGATTTGTGACTTACAAGTGGACGCTCTTCCCAACGGCTTCTATTTATAAAACATACTTCTCCGCCAATGACAGCAAGCCGTCGCTGTCTGCCACTAACAGCCAGCGTCGTATTAATATAGTAGATGACGTCTAGATATAAATAACGTTTGATAAAACATTTAAATGAGCAAAGAAAGTTTATCTAAATACATCACACGTTATTCTTGTTCAAGTGTTGTTATTGGGTCAGGCAGAATCTTTCCGAAAAGATTGACCCTCAAGCTGAGAACCATACTACTAGCACAAGAGAGGATCATGTTCAACCTCACAGAAAGAAGGGACAGATCACGACAGCTGGGTATATTGGGGGAAAGATGGGTCAATGATATCATAGAAACTATTTGAAAAATCAAATGGTGATGGGCAGACCACGTTGCAAGAATGATGTACAACCGCTGGACATGCCGATTCACTATGCGGATCCCCAGAGATCATATGCTAAAAACGTAACAGGCTAAGTATAAAGATGGCGTAACAAGTTCAGAAAGTACTGGCTCTGCAACGATAGAGATGTCTGGCGAATCTTGGGGAAGGTATGTGTCCAACAACGGACACTAAAAGGCTTCTGATGATGATGTTAATGATAATGATTGTGTCAGAAAGAAGTTACTCTAGCCTTTTATAATTGTTCACAGAAAATATGTTTTCTAGTGCGTAAACGTATGTCATCTAAGTGTCTAAAAGGGATCACAATCAACATGTTTAGAAAATTGGGTTAGATGAGAAAATAAATGATTTAAACAGATTATGATTGTGTTTTCTAATCTTAAATCAACAGACATTTTCTTTGTTTCGAAAACATTCTCAATAGTGAAATAAAATTATTTTTTCACATAAATCCATAAATTAAAATCAACATTTCAAATTAGATGTTATTGTTCATTTCTATTCTTAATCATTTATTATTGGTCTTACAAATGAAAAAAAACGAAGACTATCCACAAAAAGACAATTTTATTCATGTTTGAAATAAGGCCTTTCATTTGCCTTTTTAGATGTTTTGAAAATTATTTATTCAGAAGATGTTGGCTTTGACTAGCGGAGCATGTTAAATCATATAAAGAAATCTCATTTATAACATCAACTTCGGCTTTCCAATGGATGGATTATATAGGAACAATTATTATTAGAATGAATTATAAACATATAGTATATTTCCCCGATCATAAAATAATAAGATTTTAAGAACCGATGTCATTACTATATGCTTTCCAATACGATTGTTCACAGATGATAAAACATGCATTTGTAAAATAAATGGAACGAAAACCAAATGTTAAAATTCAAGACAGTATTCTATCAATAAAAGAATTAAGTTAATTAAAACATTAAATCTTTATGAATATGCTCGCACAAAGTTTCTTGAGTGCATATGTACAGCTGATTTTCCTCATATTTGCTAAAAACAAAATGAGTTTGAAAACAAGAACCATAGGTTCAAGGATGTGTCCACCATCCATACGTCCATATCTGCGAATTTTGATTTCAAAAGGATTCTGAACGAAGTATTAGCAAGGGTGGGGGTAAGAAGAAAGTTAGAAAAGTCTACCTGAAAATCAGGTAATTAAAATAGAACAATTAGTAAGGTCAAATTGAAATAAGTGCACAATTTTTATTAATAATTAGTTGTGGTGTATTAGTGTACGTTTGTTCTTTGATAAGTTGGGTTTGAATTAGTATATATATATATATATATATATATATATATATATATATATATATATATATATATATATATATATATATATATATAAAAATAAACATTTGTAGCTATAAACTTAGCTGGAAATAGAAAGATTTAGTTAATTTTTGGTGACAGTTTTAGCTAAGAAACTATCCTTGACAACTCTTTGAAAAACAAACACGTGATACGTCATTTATCGATCTGATTTGATGTTCTTTTAATGATGTCATACTTTTTATGGCATCACACCTCTTATGACATAATAGAAGCTGTTTACCCCCCCCTCCAATCCCGTCCATCCTCTTTCTGTTATTTAACGTAACTGGAACCGACTGACCGAGAGACCGATCAAAAAACGTCTTATATAGATGTGTGGACACATTTAAAAACAAAAGCATTTGGAAGGCAAAAACCCATCAGCACCCCACCACCCTATGGGTAAAATGGCGTATGATGAAGTGAGTGATGTTGCTTCGGGTGCTTGTCAGTTCTAAGTCTACTTGATATATTGCAAAACCTTGAATAACTTGCCGAAACAGAGACAGAGATAATTGAATCGCAGGCAAGGACAGCCGATGCTGTAGCCAAAGTAAGGGCAATACTTTACAAAAACAATGCATATAACACTGAACGAAGAATCTTTTGTACAAAACCTTAAATGTGAATATGAACACCAAAGGTCCGTACTTTCAAGACACTCAGCATTTTAAACTTTCACACCAGGGTCAAAAATAATTGCTTTCATTGTTTAAATACTTGACCAGAGTGCAGCATGAAACTCGGCTGTTCATTTCAAGAGATGTATTATGTCCTTCGTGGAATAGTTGATGGAAAAACTTTTATTGGATTTGAAATAATATAATTATTTCCGTTAACTCATATCGTGAATAGTTTCAATGCATCCAACCTTTCATGTTCGTAGGTCGATTATCGAAAAATGCAGCACTAAATGAGAAATGTGAGGCATTCAGAGGTTATAATCGATATTTATTCAACTTAGTGCGATACACATCCAGAAGCTATCATTTAAAAAATGTGTTTGAGTATGTGGGACACTAATAAAATGACTTGATTTTAGGCCATTTGAACACAGTATTTACCAGTCCACGAATAGAGGATTTCCCTGGTTTAGGTGTTCTCTTTGTGGCACCACCCAGATCATATATATATATATATATATATATATATATATATATATATATATATATATATATATATATATATATATATATATATATATATATATTACTTGCCTCTTTAACTAATGGTTGATATCCTCCTCTTCTTCCATTTCAACAACATCACCATCTACCTCTTCCTATCTTTCTCTCTCTTTCTTTCTTCATTTCTTTCTTGCAAGACAGTTTTTGTACGTATTTTTTTTCATATCTGTCAGTTGCAGGGTCTATGGTAACGCAATCCTTTGAAAATTAAGCCAACCGAAAAGTTATAAAGTAAGACAACAACAACAACAACAACAACAACAACAACAACAACAGCTACAACAACAACAACAGCTACAACAACAAAGATTAGGATAGTCAAAAACAAGTCATTGAATATTGGCAAGTTATCTCGAAATCTCCGACAAAATTACTCTTTTTATCATTTATTTATGATTGTCACGCCAAAAGGAGAAAAATCAAGCAAAACACAGAGAAAGGATAAAAAAGAAAGAGTCGACTGAAAAATAAATTAATAGGGTGTGTGGCGGTACACACAATGGAGAGAGTTATTCTTAGGTTACTACATTCCGTCCAGAATTTTTAAGAACAATGCGAAAATTACTGATTTATTGTTGAATAAGTGTTTTGTGCTTAGACAATTATAGCGTATACGTAAGTGGACTGCAGATATATTTCTGAAGTCTTTTATTGCAGGATTAATAGTCAAATTCATTCAATATTGTTGTTAAAGCTCATTTCTCGATGTTCAGCAAATATGGAAACACTAGGAAATATGATGGTTTTCTGTAATTCTAACACTAAAGAGCTTTCTATGAGACTCTCTGAAGATGCTGAAAGATTCTGAGCATGCGTCAGATGAAGGAGTATTCTTACTTGGAGCAAAACTGAGTGATGATGGTACTCTAAGATCCTTGTGGATGCTGTAAAGCCTCCTTCTACAAAAATCAGGAGAATCTCTGTGTATCATTCTAATATGCAACTTTTTGACGAATCCTGAAGCTTATGGTGAAGCACGGAAACGTGCTGACAAGAAAGTGAAGATCTCTGAGAGGACTTGATGATAAATTGTAAGAGGTGCTCTAGAAAATCCATCTTAAGGTGTTTGGAAAATCACAGAGACAATAAGCCAGGTACGATCAATGTCGAAATCTTCTGTTCACAACTTTGCCAGTGATTCTCACGTAGTACTGATGCGAGCTAAATCGAAACCTTTTGCGTAAACAGCAAAAAGAAGTCGGTTGCCAGTGAGCAAAGACAATCCTCCATGAGTGCCCTGATCTACAGAATGTGATCAGGACATCTGCTTGTAGGTTTGGTGATGGAGGAGTTATTGTCTGGGGTGGCTTTTCCGATCGTGGCTGTTTAGTCATTGTTAACGGAACTTTGATAGCGCTCAAATGCCGATAGATGCCAGAGCTTGTACACAAAGCCATCATTAGATTAAGAAAACTGGGAAAGGTTTATTTTTCAGCAAGACGATGCGAGTTGCAATTCTGCGAAGACAACTGTTTCGTATCTCAGTGATCACTTTTCATCTGTACAGTGATCCGTTTTGTTTCCAGACCATAATCCCATAGAAAATACTTGGGAAATGATTGTAAGAGATGTGTGCACTGGCAACACCCAATACTCCACCTGTGAGAAGCTTAGGCAGGCTATCATGGATGCATGGGAGAAAATCCCTTAATCCACGCTCTCTGAATTGGCAACCCGGTTCCAGATCATTCAATTCAGGTTTTTGAGTCAAAAGACACAGCTACAAAATACTGACTTTCCGCTAAATAATGTCCTTTTCTTTTTTTCATTTTTTTATTAATGAACATTATTGACTGGTGCTGTTTTTATAATTACTGGACATCAGGTCTTTATTTTTTTCAAACTGTCTCCTGAAATGAAGAATTAAAATTAAAAATTGCAATCATGCAGAAAATATTCAGAAATAACCTAGAAGCATTTTATAAAATTCTTGACTCGTTAATGAACGAATTCCACAGAAAATTTCAAAAATGTGCCGTGTTTTTATAATCGCTGAACGGAGAGTATTCGCTTAGATCAGGGGCCGACAAACTTTTTGTTTCGAGCGGCGAGACAGATTAGAAATAACTTCATGTCTCACGGACCAAGGCGGATAAAAATAAAATAATGGTCAAACAAGGCTATGATAACAGCCGTTTTTTTTCTTTAAATCATCATGTTTTTTGTTTCTTAATTATAAGAGTGTACACGTACATAAACCTCTGTGTACAATCAATCAATAACAATTATGAAATCCCTTTTTTAAAACACTTTTAGCAATAAAACATTCATGCATTCGAGCCCACTGCAAAAATTAGGCTTTTGCCCTATTTTCCGGCTCTGAAATTTATTATTTGCTTATCAAATGTAGATAAGGAAAACAATGAATTTTTGCATGCAAAAATGACACGTATTCAATGAAGTCGGCGGGCTAAGTGAAATCAGGGTGTGAAATGGATTTGGCTCGCAGGCCATAGTTTATCGACCCCTAGCTTACACTGTTGATAAACAACGCGAAGGAAACTCCCAACGAGAGGAAAATAGACAATACAACGCTTCATACACATTTCTTGCGGTTCAGAATTGATAAGAAACCAACTTACCGTCTCCCGTAAGGGTCATTGTGTTAATTTTTTTAGACTCTTTTTAAAAATAAATGGTTGTATTTTTATAATAAAAAAAAACCGTTCTTAGTGAAAACCAGTTTTGAAAACCCGAAACAAATTAAATTCTTTCAAAAAATTCAAAATACGCCAATCCCTGTTTAGACAGCTGTAGACTTGTCCAAATCTACAATTTCGAATTTCATGCTTGGTTTCTCTTTCGGTTGTGCTTGATTTCCGAAAATTTCCAAATTTTCTGACTCTTGGTAAACTTTGAGAGGGCTATCATCCCAATCGTTAGATTCTTTGGAATCTGATCTAGTAGACGCCATTTTTACATCTTTTAATAGATCGAGTGGTATTTCTTGAGCGTTGGTTGCAGCCTTGTCCATAGACTCCGTTTCCGCTGTAAGCCTTCTTCGAGACTTTGCTTGGTTGTGGCCTTCTATATCCTCACCCTCTGCATCTTCCTCGTCCGCGATTTCATCCATTTTGAACAATGATTGTTTCATTCTCCTGTTAAAAGAGGATGCATATTTATTAGCAAATGTAATTGCAGTTTGAACTGTATCCGTTCCAAAGGCATTGCCTTCTGCAACTGGTAGATTAACGAAAACAGACGTTTTTACTGGAATATCCAACAACACGTTTCTGTTATGTCCTATTGTGCTAGTTATAATGGATTCCATTTTCTCTTTACTGTTTAAACAGAGGAGGTTTGTAAATTCCATATCTTCAGTCGGAGAAGTTCCGTAAATAAGTCGAACCTTCAAGGGCAGATCGAACATTCCCCAAAGGTCTTTGATCCGATAAAGCGCGTATCGATCTGAAACATCTTTATCGAACAACGTGTAGAATTTGCCTTCGGTTATATATGGAATGTAAACAGTTTTTCTTTTGGCGTCAATGCATTTCAAATACGGAATGTCGGGCGTAGTGTAAGTCATCTTGGACGTTTTGAATATCCCAGTCTCTGCTTCTGTTTTCCATTTGGCACTGAAAACGCCATCCACTTTCAGTACGGATGCTTCTGGAATGGCTCTCTGGATATACTTTTCTGTTCCGTTGGCAGAGGTAACAATGCTCATTGCGACCATTTTGGTACAAGTGAAGAAGCGCTTAGGCATAACAGCAGCGACATCAGTGATTGAGCAATAACTCGGGATTCGGCCAGACTCGGGGACGATAGCAAAGTAACCTGTGGAACCAACAGTTAAAAGAAAAAAAGCATTAAATTGTTTTTAATCGGACACATCCTCTAAAAATATGTTGTTTTTATTCAATTGTTTCTGTTTGGGCCCAGAACATTCTCTGAACTGATTGACATAAATTAGATTGATTTGCAAAGTAGTATAACCCAAATCTACGCTCCACTCAGGATAAGTTTTTAGTAATAATTTCTGGACGTTGTTCTACAGTACATCATCATTTTGACTGGGTTTTAAGATCTAATAGAGCTATGTAAGCCAATTCAGGCCTCTATCTCTACGTTCTGTGGTGATAGATATAAATATAGATATGCTTATAGTTATGTGCACAGGGGGAAGTATTTAGACACTTGCAAAATACTATTTTGATATACTTGTCATGTTAACATTTATTTCAAATTTGCACAGGTGGTATATTTTGATATAGAATTAAAAGTTACAATGAAAAATAAATATTTCAGGACGTACGATGAAAAATGAAGCAAAAGAAAAAACTTCTAAACATCCATACGGAGAAAATCTTTGTTGAAAAAAAGCTTCTTGGATGAAGTCTAATCGTTAGCATTTAGAAGAACCTTATTATTTTTGGAAGAACAATGTCTAGTCAGACAAAACGAAAATTGAACTTTCTGGCCACAACCCAGCTCGCCATATAAGGAGAAAAGATGGATGGGTCTATGACCGAAAAGCACCATTCCCACAGTAAAGCACAGATGTGGAAGTATCATGGTTTGGGGTCATTTCTCTTTCGATGATACGGGGTGGGGGCATATCACGTTATTGAAGGAGCCATGGATAGAGCGACGTATCGGATTATTTTAGAAGCTGATTTGATCTCTTCGGTGCAACAGTTTGTGCTTGAATAGGGTTTAATCTTTCAATAAGATCAGGACTCAAAGCAAAAAGGTAAGTAACTCGCAAATGGTTTGTTTAGAACAATGTAGGGCACTTCGGTGGCATAGTCAATCTCCTGATTTGAATCCAATTGAAAATTCACAGCGAAGCTTGGAAGATCAAACCCATCAAGGTGACCCCAAGAACATTGATGATTTGAAGGTTGTTTACACGGAAGAAGGGACCGAGAATGTTGCAAAGGGCTTGTGAAGGGTTACAAAAAACATCTCCGAGCAGTTATTACAAACCAGGGATATGCAACTGAGTATTAAGATATGAAATCAATGCGTCAGAATACTTTTTACACCGTTACTTTGTTTATGTTTTATTCAGTATTGTATGTTCAGAAATATGTACTTTTCTTTGTCATTGTTAATTTCATTTAAAAAATTTATCACCTTTAAGTAGAACTCGCCATCACAGTCAATTATTGATCAACTGTAGTTGTCAAAATTTGAAGTCATGTATAAAAAAAAAAATCGAAGAATAAATATGGTCAGGATAGATTCTATTTATGACATCACAGACGTTTTCCACTGAAAAACATCTAAAATAGAATAAAAATCAACTCGAAACATCTAGATTCTAGAGAATCTGGATGATACAAATGAACCCGTCAGAATAAGGCCTAATAAGGTCAAAAAAGCTTTTTTTCAAAAATACAAATAGATTTTTCAGAAGGGGTCTAGCGGAGTACTGATGCCGATTTTCTAGTCTGTAGACAAACCAATAGACACAAACACATGCACAGATAAAGAGGATAGGAGCTTCACTATCTTTGGTGACCACAGCTGTTCCATGCAAACATTAGAAATATATTAAATTAATATTTTTCAAGTGTCAAAATACTTCCCCAGCGCCACTGTATATGCGCACATTTGCCCATTCATTGAAAAATATGTATAAGTATGCATTCATGTGCATATAAAGTATTTAGACATCTCTGGACGCATTCAAAGACTTTCTGTCATGAAGTAATCGTTAGAAAGCAAACCTTGTAGACCATTGTCGATTCTATGAGTTCCATGCACACTGCACTTTACTGTTAAATTATTGTATCCGACTAAACTGAACTTAATGATTATCTTCATAAACACATTTATGCATACGAAAATACATTCACTTAGTGACATACATATGATAATTCATACATACTGTATTTACTCGAGTACATAATGCAACCTCACTCTTTGTACCTAAAGATTGAGTATCCCTTATCCGAAACTCTGATAACTGAAACGTTCTAAAAACCATCATGAGGTTACGAGGGGAAAATTCCACAATTGACCTAATTGTAGTATGATTCAATGACGGGAGACAAGGCCAATTTCAAAGGCATTTAACTCATTCTGACTACAGCAAAAGCTTGGTTATCTTTGTTTAACTCTTTGGAAACCTAAAACCATATTTATATCACGAACGGTGAAAGCTAAAACAAGTCCAAATCCGAACTGATTATTGTCTCCGCCAGATCTACGTGCATCGCTGTGTTTATTGCTCACTCTCTCATCAGTGAAAAAATGAAAATGCCAAATAAGGCTACAGATACACCGATGAGATAACAACTATAAGGAAAAGAGAAAGGGTTTATGCTTATTTTACATTTGTGTGCCCATCCCATTTGAAGTACATGGGAGTTTTCAAAAATCTGGAAAAATTAGAAAAACGGAATATTTCTGCTCCAATGCATTTAACGTGAAATCAAAGCAAATTCTGAACTAAATAACCACATTTAAACAATAAATAGTATAATCACATTCTACCAGTAACAGAATTAAGAATTGCCATTTGAAGTGTTGTGTTCAAGGTTGTTACGCATAAGGTATTTCATTGCTGCAGGCAATGAAGTGTATATATTAGTTGTTAGATGTCTCTGGGTTATTGCGTTCGGTATCTTCATTTTGACAGCTTTGATGTTGCTTTAATTTCTGTTTCGGCTTGGGTGGGCAAAGAACGGTCTTAACTCAAATTTGTGCGTAGATTTTGCAGATATGTCTTTGTTTTGAACAGGGTCACACCTTTCAAAAACTCATGTTAAATTTTAGTTTGATTTAAAGTTAGAATTCAAGTTAATTTAAAGTCAAAGTTAAAATAGGGTTTGAATTTACCTAATTTTCTTTATCAGTGGTTCCGAAACTTTGGAAACTCAAGGACCCCTTCTATCGAGGAAATACCCTGGCAGACCCCTATAATTATCCTTTAATTTTTAAACCCTTATCAATGAACTATCGTAATAAGCAATTTTTGATCCTTAAAAACCATATCGATTATAAATGGATTGCATTTATTCAAATTCTCATACATGATAAGGATCTGTGTACAATAATTGTTTTTTGATGGCTGTGCGGTGGATGATGTTGTCTCTCTGCCAAAAGATTCGCAATTTCAGGTTCAAAGGAAACTCTGCTGAATCCCTGAGCGCTAGTTGTCGGACAAAAGGGGCCCACGGACCCGAGTTTCGAAAGGACTACTCTATATTATGAAGATCCTATATATTACTTGTTTTGTTACCATAATACAGCAAAAATATTGTTATTTCTTACATTCACCCTATATTGTTTTTCTTTACATCTAATTTTACACGAGTGAATACAGTAAATGAGAAGTTTTTGGTACTTAGATACGTTATATACCCTAACCGTCGGCCTATGAAATGATACTTGGAGAATCAGATCATTGGTATAGGCTTTTTGCAGAAATATTAATAGTTTTCTCTTGCATCACAAAATTACTACTAATAATAATGATAAGGCGTGAAAAAGCATGATTATGATACAGTAACATCACTACGAGGCATACCATCTCCTTGTGCGGCTCAAATGATAAAAAAACGAGTGACAAGGAAGTGCAGAAACAAACATTAAATCTCATTTAGTTCTTCATTTGGTGATTTGAAAGTTCAGTTATAAAAATGTGTCAAATATGCCATGAACACGATTTCAGCATAAGCATTTGGGCTGCACATTTGGGTCAGAATTCTGCACAAAATCACTTGATCACACTTTGACTACTATGACTACTATTGCTGCCACAATCACTGCCACTAACTTCATGATATGAAAGGCTTTGTCACTTTGTTTGTTCGTTTGTTTTATGTCACGCTAGAGCAAACAGAAAGAGAGTGGGGGTACTGCAAATACACATACACAAAGCTCTGTTGTGTACGTGTGTTCGCTGGAAGAAGGCTGCTGGTAATGTCACTACTGCTACAATAACTACTACTACTACTACTACTACTACTACTACTAATAATAATAATAATAATAATAATAATAATAATAACAATGATAATACAGCTGATGTGCCAGTTTCGTTTTTTTCCTGTCGCCATATTGTTTTAAAAGTATCAAAATCCCAGAAAATATCAAGATTTGTCGAAAATTGCCAGAAAATTAAATTTTGTCTGGGATATGCGTTTTTGTTTGCAACGAATAAATCCATATTAAAAATGCATTTGTATAGTCTATCCATCTGTAAATATGCTCGTCATTTTTTTACGGGTACTATTCTAGTCCTGCTATGAACAACTATGATATCAATTTGTTTTCAAAGACGAGTGCTTGCAAAGAATCATATCCGATATATTATCAAAAGTAGTGAAACTGCTGACCAGAGAATGCATATAACATGGCCGAATGCTCGACGATTGGCAAATATTCAATATAAGATGTGTGCGTGTGCTGAACAAGCAAACTCATACTATAAATACACAAACAAATACAAACGCATATTCGTGCATGGATCTATATAAGCATGCCAACACTAGTTCATGAATGCAGCAGACGACATATAGCCCCATATGTTCGTTTTTTTTCCAGCTGTACGTGGGATAAATTACGCCAACTTCATTATCAGCCGACTCGATTGCTAATTTCTGAAATGTGAGAACGTGACACGTGATCATATCATGTCTCCAATATGCAAATGAGACGAAGCAATAAGCACATTTTTAGAGGCTATCATGAAAAGAAACGTGAACAATTTCCCTGTGAAGCCACAAAAGAACAGAATGGTCATCTATTCACAAAATACATTTCTGAATATAACGTGTACAAATAATTCAGATTAGTTCGTCTGAAAATTGTACATTTTTTACATTTCATTCTGAACACATCTCTTCATATTTGGACTCAGTAATTGAAGAAATATTCAAGCATTGATTTGTTTATTCTTTTAATCTGTTCAGTTGTTTATGCACATATATCAAATAATGATTATATATATATATATATATATATATATATATATATATATATATATATAGGGAGAGAGAGAGAGAGAGAGAGAGAGAGAGAGATTGATTTTTCTGGCCGTAGTCCTTATCTTGGTCGATCTATTGAACAATACATCTCGGTCGTTGTGCCCTACACTTCGATGAGGGCCCCCTCATTCCAACCTATTAAATCATCCCCCTTTTACGACACCCACTTAAAGAAGGCCGTAGGGCACAAATGCTGGAACTTTTTTCTACAAAAGAAGAACCAAGATTAGGACAACAGTAATAGAAAATCTATAGGTACTGATAATCCCTCATCTGAAAAAATTCAGACAGAAACTGAATCTACCAAATATGCATTAAATTTATTGATATTGATTGAAACCTCGATATAAGCGCATTTCTTTTTTTTCTTTTATACATATGGGGGGGGGATTTGTGTATGCATATATATGCATGTATTGATATGTGAGTATTTGTGTGAGTTCATTTTTGTCGTCTCTTTGGAAACTCGGAAATCGCCTTTTCATTAATTTTACAGAGAAGAAAAAATGTTGAACTATTCTATTGTGGATTGGTCAAGTTTTATCTTCAATTTTGTTAAGTGAACGTTTCTAAGTGAAGGCTAAAACATCTCTATATAGTACACAAGATAAGAAGATTGTATAGTCTGATCCAGACTAAAGATTTTGCCCTTTTTTTTTTGTTCTGAAATCAGAATAAAATATTGATATCTAAGATAAATGACGTGGTAAAGAGAAACTTCGTATTTTTTGTAATCAGTTTATTGCGAACCCATGCAAACCCCTGCAAACCTCTATGAACCCCTGAACTCCTTGCACCTTTAGATTGTAATATTTAAGCTCTTCCTTTCAACAAACGGAGTTCTCCGATAATAGTTTTAAAGCAGATACTACAATTCTAAACACACTTATACAGAAGTGACGTCATAATCCTAACACTAACGAAATGTAATAAATAGATGCACGAATGAAGAAATTAATAATAACAAAACACAGTTAAAAACAAATCACTTTGCATAGATTGTATATCAGTATAAAATAGCTTACCGTCATAATTTTCTGGAATAATCAATGTTGGACCGATACTAACATATTTTCCTCCATCTTTTTTCTCCAGCACTCGACATTTGACAACAGTTTTCTGAGAAGCAGAATGTAACAAGAGAGGGCAATTTAGGTGAGGCTCAAGTTTCTTAGGCGCTGAGCCTGGTTTTTCTTCGGCAAGTCTTACCACACGGGGAAGTGTTTGTGAAGCAAGTTCATCTAGATTAAAACACTCAGCTGTCCAGTCGTCTATACCGACAGAACGGAGTGAAATCGTGTCCATCGTCCTCGTCGACGTCAAGTCTTCATCGTCCACCGAAGATATAGATTTGATCGAATCTTCTTTCATCTTTATTTGATTGATTTTCCTATTAATCCAATTAACAATATTAAGCGCTTGTTCACAACAGTTACTATCGTCTGCTTCTGTGATTGATTGACTCTAGAGAGGGCAAAGTGGGTTTCCATCCCGTTGTGTTATTTGTAAGTTAAACATAATAGTATAAATTGGAACTGGTTATACAGGTCGAAAACCAGTTTTTCATGCATAAAAATATCTCACTTCCTTTGATCAACAAAAGGGTGGTGGATATGTTGCCAAGGTTAAAATCTACCATCACATGCAGCATGTACAGCCGGAATGTCAGTGCTTTTTACAGTCTCTTCTCCTTTTATTTAAGTCACATTCTTGCATGATACAGACATGTTCCCTGTTATTGTCATCAATGAGAAAAAAGGTTGTCCCACACAGTTTCCAGCAGAATGCTTCCAAAGTCACTGGCATTTCTCATCATTCATATGAAATAAAAGTAATGAAAATTCGGTCGTGATTTGGTTTAGTTTACATCGCCTTTTTCGCAGAACGATTTCTCTTCCTTTGTTGATGTTATGTGCTCTCAGTTGTAATTATTTGTTCCGGGAATT
The DNA here is from genome assembly GCA_963457665.1 of Thysanoteuthis rhombus. Classification (NCBI taxonomy): domain Eukaryota; kingdom Metazoa; phylum Mollusca; class Cephalopoda; order Oegopsida; family Thysanoteuthidae; genus Thysanoteuthis; species Thysanoteuthis major. Next base: position 71,047,290 of record OY735200.1, read on the forward strand.
TGTTAGTTTTGAGAAAAATACATTTTAAAGGTTTCAGCTGAAGCAGGGGGGGGATTCTGAATGAATAGGCTCGGTTCAGTCTCTACAGACACTAGAGTGTCCAATCCAGGGCCATGCCTTAGCGAAACGTATCGATGCCCAGTCAAGTGAAGAGTTCTATATGCAATGTAAATATAACTGGACCCTTAGTTTCTGTCCGTCGCATAAAACTGTGGCTGTGAAGTATTCAGTTACTTTCTTTATTACTCATTGAGTTAATCGCTGATGAAGGTTTTTATCCAAGCTTCTTTGATTAGATTAAAATGTTTTACGAAGGTTTTATATAATATTCTGCACTTCCAGCTTGTGCATTTCGTCTCAGATGAGGATAAGAGTGTAGCTTTTAGTATTACGACTTGAGTAGGGGTTAGGGTTGATCTATGGTTAAGATAAACTTAGTATTTTCATTTCTTTTTTTTAATTTCATCTTTTCAGAAAACAATATTTAGGCATTAGGCTTAAACTTTTTTTTTACGTACAACGATTGAACTTTATTCCCTTAGGTCCATTGAGTATACTAAATCTGGTTGAGGTGCGCCAATGTTTTTTTTTCTTGTGGGGGGTGCACAGTGACAAGCCAAGTCGGTTGTTTTATATAAATAAGATATATTGAAATATTGATTATAAAAATGAGACATCATTACGACTTGGTTCTACTTTTGAGCATTTTCCGGTCAAAGATGCAGAAAGGGTTAAAGACTAAATGACAATAGTTGAACAGAAATCTGAAAGAAGAAAAATACAAATAGATTTGCTTTATACAAGAGAGTTGAAAAAGCGGAGGTTAAATGACTAAGCAGACAAAAAGTGAAATTTCTTTCATTTCAAAGAAAAATATTTAACCAGAATTATGAAAGAGAGCGACTTTGTTGAGAATATGAAAGAATCATGTCCGTGGCCACGGACTTTTCCCACACATAATCAAAAATAAAAAGTTGTATCAGGAGTCGGTAAACTGGGTGGAGGGCAGATTGGATTTTTAAGATGTTCTGCGAGCCAAAGCAAATAAAAATGTAACAACGATTATGCAAGGCCCATGAAAATAGTTTGTTTCATTTTTTCTTTTAACTGCAACGACAGTCGAAAGTTCTATGAATGCCACAATGCTTTTCGTTCAGACCAAATTAGAATAAATTAATAGCGTTCATAAGAAAGGAAGGATAGAGGGAGAGTTGGTAAAGAAAGAGTAATATTTGTTTCTCTTTTATGTCACCATATTATTTAGAAAAAAACTTTTCAGAAATGAATTCCAGAAATTAAAAATAGAAAGTTCTAGAAAGAAAGAGGCTATATTCAATGATGTCGGAGGGTCAGATGAAATGAGGCTGCGAGCCGGATGTGGCCTGCGAACCGTAGGTTGCCGACCCCTGAGTTATGCAGTGAAATATTCTTGTACCTCATTTCATCGTGGAAAAGCACAAGAAAAATACATTCATCTCTATTAAAAACCGTCAAAAACTATCAACATAAGTTTCTCAAGTTGGTCCGGCTGGCTCACTGCCTGACTGACAATGGAGCTAGAGGGCTGAAACTTTCGGCCTTTACTCCTTATTATATCTACGAAAAAAGTTTTTTCACCCATCCCCAAATAGGTCTTGAGTGGAGGGGGTCTATTTGCAATATAATTGTATGCTAAATTGATCCCATTGTTTGTGCCTGTGCTTGTTTTTTTTAATTCTTTTATTTTTAGCAATCATGAACTATCAAAAGGTGAGAGAAGTAACTCATTCGTTGATAACCCCTTTTTCCAATTTTTAAATTGATCACCCCCAACATGGCATGCTGCTAAAAGATGTTGGCCAATTGATGGTTTCTATTGATTGACTAACCAGACTTTTTATTAAAAAAATGTGCCAATAGAATACAGTACTTTGATAAGAAGAAGTAAATAGTATTTGCCTTCTCCAGCGGTATTAGGGTCACTCAAAATCGAGCACCAACTGACTCACCAAGCCCTGTTCTGGCCTACTAAAAACTGAAGAGTAGGGAGTGCTGGGTGCTACACCACCCGAATTCTCTCTCTGTTGGCAAATGTCTTTCCTTATTCAGCCTCTATATGTCCAATCTGTCGGCAAAGTAGATTCCTGCACACCAACTTCATCAGCATATTTAGATGCCTCCACAGCCCAAATAAAAAAAATCATTTGTCACACCTCTGCAGACTCTAGCTTGTCTCGCACACCTGAACACCCTGCTATGCTATTTTTGACAAACATAGACTCAGTTCGCTCGTCTCATTGAGTGAGCATTCTAGGTGTTTAACCTGTCGAACGTAAGAAACATTATTTACGAAAAGAGAAACAACGACGCCCCTAACGATCTAAACAGTCTACGATAACGCAGGAATAAAGCAATGAAGTTAAAACTTGTACGAATCAAAAATTCGTGGAAAGAAAGTATGGAAAACACAACGCGTCGAATATTTAAGATTATTTCAACGCTATGCAGAAATGTTACAACGAAAATATGCACGAATGTACATTATATTCACGAACATTAATACTCGGATATGTTGACCCAACACAGTGTTTTTGACCCGAGCTTACAAAAACTATGTTAACCTGCATAGTGACTAACTTTATCAAAGACGATACTGAAGAGTTAGTTACTAGTCTCCAGATGGGTCTGGTGATGTGTTAATTTTACTCATTGGCCGGAACCTGAAAAGTCGAGAAAGGACGGAAATCGTCACCTCTCCCGTGTGCGAAAGCATGTATATCCTAGGGGCAAGGGTAGCAGAAGTACGACCCACTGTATTACGCAGATGTCAGATAGTGCATATGACCGTTGACGAAGTCGCACGACCTGACTCTGAACTGACATGGAGTGAGAATCAGCACATGATACATCTTTTTATTTAAGATGATCAATTTGGATCTGTATAAAACAATTATATTGCAACATTATCATTTATTGACTATAAGAAGCCCACTTTCGAATCCCCTCGCCCCCAGTAAGAAGGCCAGTTCCAGGGGGGGGCGAATGCCCCCACCTCGCCCATGGTCAGAAAGTTAAGACTAACTTTCCATCTATAAGACTGCCTATTAGTATATCATAGGTAAATGACCTTGATTCAAACTTGAGTCAGAAACTGTCAATAATTTCGGTCTGAATTTTTGAGATTAGAAATAATCATTATACATTGACTTACTAGGACTATTGTACTCATCTTGATTGTTTATATATTTACAACTTTCCGGCCTTTACCGTACCCTACGGCCTTCTTCGACTACCACGTCACGTTCGGAAACGCTATCTGAATCTTGAATCCAGCCCCACATACGATCCGTGTGGGTAGACTCTTCTCATTCTGTCGTCTGTGACTGGAGCATTTTGTGCTAGAGAAAATTTTGTTTTCAACGCCTCTTTTCTATTAATTGAATTTGTGAGACCTTGAACACCTGGAATGACTAATCCAATAAAGATTTCAGGTAACAATAAAGAATTGCCCTGTTGTCTTTTCGGCTGCCATGTTTCATTTCCAACCCAGCAACCGAAAAGATAACGAAGCAATTTATGTGCACATAAAACTGACGCCCCCGTCAGCCAAGGTTGACCATGGGTGAGCAGCTTCTAATTGCTATCCCCGAGCGATCAGTATGGAGGCAGGTTGTCCTCAAGTTCCACCCCACCTCCCGATCATGCTGAAGGATCCCCGCCCCTCGTAAAAAAAGAAGTGGTCATTACGTTTGGAAATCAGCTTAGCTGTGGAGGATACCTCCTCAGTTGTTTGCAGCACCTGGTATTCACAGACGGTCACCCATCTAGCTATCGACAGGGCTCGACGTTGCTTAATTTCAGTGATCGTATGAGAACCGGTGTTGCCCATGCCATTTAGTTGTCACTCGCACGCATAAACGACCAAGACTAAGATGATAGATCGAATAAGTCTCTGTATAATAGTCATTTAAATTGATTATTTGCAAAAGCATTCCATCGAACACTAATTTTTTTAAAACACTTCTAACTGTAACGTAAGTCGATAGTTCTAAGAACAGCGGAAATTTCATATTAAGACCATTTGAAACAGATTAACGACGTTTGTAGAAGACAAATAATTAACCCGAAGAGAAAGTGGTTAAAGTGAGATACATTGCATTTCTGACAAAAAAAAAAAGAAAATCGTTATTTCAAGAAGAAAGGGAAGCGTTCGTAGGATAGAAATATACGATGTAGAGAGTGGGCAAAGAAAGAAGAATATTTCTTTCTTCCTTACGTCACACTACGTCATAATATTCCATTTTTTAAAATCCTTCTCGAGATAAAAAAAAATCAAGGAAGAAAGAGAGAAAGAAAGCAGACGATAATGTGTTTATAACTAATGTATACCATTCACATATATATTTATAACACAATTCATTTTTCAGTGAATCATTTGGCGATTCGGACGATTTTGTTTTCGTTTTTATTCTTAACGAAATCTTTTTTGATTTTTTATTCCAGACGTTCGAACAAGGGGCCAACTTGAAAACTTCATAAGAAATAAATAGTTTTATCACATAAACAAATGTTGCCAAATATTACCCAATACTGTCAATATATATATAAACTATAGAGAGTGAGAGAGACTCTGGAGTAAAGTGTATGGAAGTTAGGTTTATTTATCTGTAAATGTTATCAATAATGGTCTAGACATGTTTCGGGAGGTATTCCCATCTTCAGTAGTGTGTGTTCTGCGTGTGTACTTTTAGAGGTTATAAGTTTGATGTGGAACATGTGTCCACCACCAAGAGCTTTGCTTGGTGTTCAAAAAATGGTATCCCATCTGCTAGGAGCATCCTGTTGTGTGAGAGAAAGTTCAGCCAGTGATGAAGTCTGTGATATTAGCAGCAGCAGTGGGCCTTGAAGAGGACATAAGGTATCAGGGTAGAAGGAAAGTGATTTGGTGTTATATTGTGTGGATAGGTTAAGGATAGTGTATATGGAGGGGTGATGAGGTTAAGGAACTACATAAGTTTCAACCTTGCAGGTCATCGAAAATATGTTGGCTCTGATTTGTACGAGTGAGATGACTGACTAAGGTAGAGGTTGCTATGGGTCTGACTGACTTTGAAGTTCCTAGTATTAGATATATCAGAGGGGGAGTAGATGTGGATGTGAGGTTATTGTTAGTAGGAGTTTTATGATTTAGAGATCCGTGTGATAAGGGTTGTTAAGTTTGGTATTAAGTCCATTAGGGGAGAGAGTTTTAAGTTTGTTAATCCACATGTCCTAATGTCTTTCTAGAATTTTAGCTATGTGTATGGGAGTGTTTTTTCTATTTTTTCAATGATAGCAAAGCTAGCCTAGCGTCCGTGGCTAAATTGTTGCCTAGTGGGCGAAAGTGTAGTTCTACGGGAAGTGGGTTGGGATTGTTTTGTGATTTAATTCTGTGTCTGTAATTGTTGAGTCTAATGTTAAATTGCCACTCGGACTTGCCTCTGTATTGTAAATTGCATTTATTACACTCTAGAAGGTATATAATATTTTTGCTGCGACAGTTAGTGCTATGGCATATGTGATAACTGACTTTGGTTGTAGTGCTTGTGAAGGTGTTGGTATATTTAAGATGGTTGCAACATAGACTATTTCTTTTGTCGCATGGTTTACAGAATTTAGTGGTTCTAGGGATATTATTGTCTGAGACTTTATCATTGATGATATTGTTGCTACTAACCATGTCTGATATTTTGGGGTCAGCGATGACACATGGGTCTGTGAATATTTCTCTTAGATCTGTTTTAAGGGTGAGGATGTTCCATCTCAAAGGTGATACATATATATATGTATTACCTTTTGATGGGGCTTATTCTGTCATTATTAATGATGTTATTTTTACTCTATTTTAGATGTTTTCTCGTTAAAAAAACGCCAGTGGTGTCATGAATTAAAATTTTTCTTTATTAATTCTTCATCAGAATTTTTTTTTTTACATGACTTCAAATTTTGAAGCTATAGTCGTTAACTGTTGTTATTATTCTTTTTCTATCACCTTAACTCCTGCGACTTTTTTCATCGCAACTTTCTGATCGTCATTCTTTAATTAACAGTGGGGATCAGAGATAAAGTGTAAACGTCCTTCAAAACTTCAACTCTCTTCCCCGGGAAGCCTACTTTTCTATGACAGTTACCTTTCTGATCTTGCATGAATTTCGAAAAAGTCATACTGCTCTGCAGGCGATTAGAAACATTTGTGAAGTGTATCCTGATGCAGTGAAGGCTCGTAAATACCAGCTGGGGTTTACAAAGTTTTAAAATGGCGATTGTGATTTAAAAATACGTAATTACTTTCCGAACACCGTATTATATCATCATCATCATCATCATCATAATCAATAGTAGCAGCCATTATGTCTACAGCTGGAAAAAAGGCCTTTCCTATCTCCTCACATGACGCGCTCGACTGCGTTAATCTCTGGATTGTCTTACCGATAAACTCTTTCATCTCGTCTCTCCATCTTGTGTCTGGTCTACTGAGTTTACTGTCATTTAACCTTCTACTCAACCTGTTGTCCCTTCTTCTCGCTATATTCCCTGCCCGTCTCCATTTTTGTTGCCTGATTATTTGTACAATATCCTTCACCCTGGTCCTCTCCCTGAGCCTTGTTTATCGTTGTTTTTATCACTATTGATCTTACCATTGCTCTCTGTGCTCTTCTGACTTCACTTTTGTGTGCTTCTGTAAGTTTCTAGGTTTCGTACCCTGTACATCATAGCTGGTATTATGCATTGATTGTATACTTTACGTTTTAAGCTCATTGACATTTTGCTTTTCAGTATGTCTCTTTTTAAATCAAATGTTTTCCAGCCAATCGTTATTTCATTCCCGTGGTCTTTTTCTAAGTTAATCGGTTGATATGGGTAAGTGTATTCCTAAACTTCTCCTAAGGCTTCATCCTCTATTCGTATGGTCCTTTTCGGGACTTCGGCATCAAACATTACTTTTGTGTTTGTTTTGTTCATCTTTAGCCCTATTAGGGAGCTTCATCCTCTACAGTTTTTGATATTAATGCATTGTCATCATAGCACCTTAAATTGTTCCAATATTATCTGGCTCTGTTTACTCCCATGTCTTCCCTGTCTATCTTGCGAAAGGTGCTCTCAAAGCTTGCTGTAAAGAGCTTTGGTGATATTATATCCCTTCACACACACACACACACACACACACATATATATATATATATATATATATATATATATATATATATATATATAAACATCAAAGTAGAGGTTCTGGTTCGTTGAAATTCTAAGTGCTGGAACGAAAAGTTGCATTCTTAAAAACTTAACCGAATTAAGAAGAGACTTAATTTCAGACCTACCCTTGTGAATGATCAATATTTATTTGTCATCAAGATTTCAATTGCTGAGTTCCCCGGCCTTTCTCTGGTATAATTCACCCAGTAGGAGGGAATTCTTAATTTAGATATCTCTACATCTAGGGTTTCAGAGATTCCAACCGGCAACTTCATTTCTTCCTAAGCCACGCGCAGAAATTTCTAACACTCTGATCCAGAAACTCCTCCTACCGGATGAATTACACATCAGGAGGCAGAAGGGTGCATTGGTCGAAACGTAGTCTTGAAAATGTTTTGAGATTATTAGTTAAACAGTTCATGGATTGATAAGAAAAAATATTCCTTTAACATGAGGATCTTGTCAAAGATGAAGTAATGCTTTCAGGTTTGGAGCAAATTTTTCTTTCCATTTCTTGTGTCAATTTTGAACATTTCATTGAAATATATTTCGAATTTTTACTTTCGTCAACAAATGTTTACATTCATAATTTCATGGATGTTTTAGCGTTTGTTGCAACAACAGAAATCTGGTGCTGTTTTTTTTTTTTTTTTTTTTTTTGCTTCAATAGAAAATATTCTCATTAGCGATATTATTCATTCTGAAAAGGCCCTATTGTTTTTATCACTAATAACAGGACCTTGGAACAAAGGAGAGAAGCTCGCCTTATATTACATGTATGTGCATGTATACATGTGTGTGTGTGTGTGTGCGTGTATGTGTGTGTGTGTATGTGTGTGTGTGTCTCTGTCTCTCTCTGTCCCTGTCAGTCTCTCTCTCTCTTTCTCTCTCTTTCTCTGTTTGCTTGTGTGTGTGTGTGTGTGTGTGTGTGTGTGTGTGTGTGTGTGTGTCTGTGTATGTCTGTGTGTGTGCACGCGCCTCACTCACAAATTCATTCGTATATTATATTTGCATACGTGGTGTCTGAATTCCGGGAAAGTTACTGATTTTCTAATGTCAATAATAGCCGTTGTGAGGAGCACAACACACACACACACACACACACACACACACACACACACACACACACACACACACACAATAGAGCAGCTTTCTACGATTTGTTAAGGATAGTCAACTCGTTGCGTACGCTGTTACGTTTGAATTCATTTTCTTTTTGTTATTGTTTTTCTCCTAGTTAGCCCACATTCGTCCACAACGTGGGAACTATACTCATTAGTCTTACATGTGTCTGAAAAAAAAATTGTTTTTTAAATGGCTAATGGGAGAAAATATGCCACCGTAAGGTGCTGTTGAAGTCAAGGGCGTAAGTTGTACTCAATAATTGACATACTCGAGTTGAGTGCACACCTTGCAGAAGAGCGATCTATGAAGTCCAAGTGTTTCATAAGTATCTTTGGTGAGTTATTTTTTTTTTCTCAGAGGCATCACTTTCGTTCGATAAAGTGAAGTAGTAAGAAGAGAAACTCAAGGCAGCAGAGTGAAAACTGCGACTGTTCGCATCTGGTGAGATTCGTGAACAAAAATAAAAGGCAAAATAATGAACATCTAAACGAATTCATTAGAATGATTGTAAAACGTCGTCTAGTTAATAAATATAAGTGGGGAAAGTATACGGTTTCACCATTAGTGACAGCAACAACAACAATTATAAAAACAACAATAATAGGTCTGGTTAGTCACTCAGTTGAAACTGTCTTGCAACCGACGTCTTTCGGCAGCATGCCGTGTTGGGGGTGATCAACTAAAAAATTGGGAAAAGGGGTGATCAATGGACAAGTTACTTCTCTCACCCTCTGTTTAGCCATGATCACTGAATTTTCAAAAAAGCACAGATTTAAACTAAGAGGACAAATTACCAAAAGCTTACATTGTAAACGCCCGTCTAAAAATCTATCTAGGGTGAATTTTCAAGAATAACATTTTTCGAGACATAATAAGGAGTGAATGCTTAATTTTACAGCCCTCTACCTATATAGGTGCGGCCTGCTGATGAGATATATACATAGCCAGTCAGTCAGACCAGTTTAAAAACTGAAAGAAACCTATAGACAGATTTAGTGACAGTTTTGGTTGACAGTTTCTGATAATGATGTGGGAAAGGAGGGCCTGACACATGATAGGCTTGGTTATAATTGCGGACCACAATGTGAAAGAGAGAGAATACCTAGAAGAGTACCAGGACTTCGCCCGGGAATTCGGAAATATATGGGGCAAGAGGATGGGGTGGTGCCAATGATAGTAGGAGTAATAGGAACAGAGCCAAAGTCAAGATGGATAGTCAACGTGGCACAAATGTTAGGAAAGCATGGAAGGTTGGGATTGTACAAACCACTGCGCTGTTGTGATCTACGAGGACGTTGAGTGGAGGGCTGGTGACCTGAGGAGACTTACTGTCACTCAACATACTGCGATTACCTCTGAACATCATGTGAGTTATTGCAAACCATTGTACTGTTGAAGACTATTAGAACGTTGAGGGGGGGGGGGCTGGAGACTTTGGGAGACTTGCTGTCACTCAGTCTTTAGCAACAAACACCAGGTAAGTGGTAGTCATACGGACGCATGACGCATACAGAGGCATGACGACGACGATAATAATAATAATAATAATAATAATAATAATAATAATAATAATAATAATAATAATAAGAAGAAGAAGAAGAAGAAGAAGAAGAAGAAGAAGGTCTACGACCCTAAATGTTAGCAGTGGCCTAACAGAGGAGGAAAAAAAACAAAAACAATAAAAAAAAATCAAATGGTAGCGGAGGTGTGAACCTCAGCACTAACGTGATAGGCGAGGGAGAGATAAGATATGGGCTGGAGACTTGGGGAGACTTACTGTCACTCAACCTCCAGTGGTAGCCACCAGACAACTGGTGTGAAATTGCAGATGATTATAATAATAATGATGATAATAATACAGTAGTAGTAGTAGTAGTATCAAAATGATAGAGGAATGTTCAGAAACTCTTGGAGAGAGGGGTGCATGAGATGGTGACCCCAGTATAGTGGTTCACCTACTGCATTTCTACCAAGATTATGCAATAATAAGACATATCTGTACATAAATTGCACAAATAATAATTCAGCTTGAGGAGATATTTTTCACCAATTAAATGATAGTGCATGTCTATTTATTGCAAATTTTTCAGTCTTATCAAATTTCATTGAATGTTGGAGGGGCTCCCAAGGAGCTGAGATACCGCCACCCAATCTCCAGCTATCTCTCATGGTCATCATGGGGGGAGGGGGGCAAAAGGATATATTTTCGGTAGGGTGGGGGCAAAAGGGTTTATTCGGAAAATATCTTAGTGGCAACCCTCTTACCAGTGAATAATAAAATAGTCTTTAAGTTGGGGTTACATGAAACAATCGTATTGTATCATTGTCCCTTATTGACTGTAAGATTCTAACTTTCAAAATCCCATACTCTAGATGTGAAAGCCTGATTCAGGGTGGATGGGAGTGCCCCGCCCACAGCCGACGCCTATTCTGATGCCCAGTCTTTTTTCAAACTCCATGTTCACTCCTCTTTGGTATAACTACCAACTGTGCATTGTACTCGAAAAGGTGTGGAGTGAATATGTTGCATATAAACTCCCTCGCTGAAAAGACGTGGGCCACGCTTTTTTGTTAGTCATCTATAGCCTTAATCATAAAAAGCTGTTTTTGTTTGTGTGCGTTGTCTGAAATTAAACGAGGAATGTAGTTAACTTTATTTACTATTGCTGTTTACTTCAGGGTAAAAGCACTCGAAATGAGGAAGTAAGATCTTGAGTAAATTACCGCGCCATTTCTGAAAATGATGCTGTCCATTGGGACGTGGGAATAGTCAAGTAAACTGTGCACATATACACACACACACACACACACACACACACATATATATGTATATGCATATATATATATATATATATATATATATATATATATATATATACATATACATATGTATATATACATATACATACATATATATGTATATATGTGTGTGTATATATACATATATATATATATGTGTGTGTGTGTGTGTGTGTGTCCAAACGCTAGAGTCTCAGTTACAAGCACAAGTCACGTTGGCACAATACCAGACGCTACCCTTACGATTAGTTGCGTGTGCAGTGACAGGAAGCCCCGTTTAGTTGCCCTTCGTATCTGTAAAAGGAAAGATGTATGATGCGGAAGAGCGTACCAGCCTCAGCTAAAACAAAGAGCTTGGCTTTTTCTTTTTTTACTCTTTTTTTTCTTGGCTATTCATTATCTTGCTCATCAAATGACATTAATAGGCATCTAAATATAATCATTTTGCATCAGTTTGAAATTTTTTTTTTCCTTTGTTCAGCCATATGAACATGCTATACGTCAAGTGGATATGTCTTGGAAGACCAGCACAAGACAACTGGCAGAAAGATTTGAGGTTTCCCTTCGCTACTCACGTTGCCTTTCAATGATTATGTAACGCCGTTATAATGACGGTCAGGGGCTTAAGAACCAATGAGGATATCCAGAAAGTGACTACATTTTCCTTCTTTATCAAAAGGGACCAATTACTTGGATTAATTAGACCAAGATAAAATTATTTCGAATCCTGTTACTCTCACACCAAGGAGTGGCCATTGACTTGGGGGGATTCGCAGCAGGGTTGACCGGTCAAGAAGCATCAAGACAAAGAGCATCTGTCAAAAGGACCACACTGTAGTACGAATTCATTCTAATCAAGTAATCTGATTTGATATTTATGTGTGAATTTAAATGAATAAAAGTTTTATAGTGATTTATTAAATTACTTAATTAGCACAAATTCACTTAGTTTTCCTAATACTGTATCGTCCTTTTGACAGAACACGATTGTAACATGTAGTTGACTGTACTACACTGTTGTCTTTTTGGCCAATACCCTTTGTCTTGATGCTTTTTGTCTTGATGCCTTTTGACTTCGATCCGATTTTAGGCTAGGGAGGCACTTGGCTTCTCTAATATTCTGTGAGATTTATCAATAGAAATGTATTGGGTGAAATTAATTTGAACACTAACTGAATTCTATCTTGATCAGAGGATACTTTTTCATAGAGAAGGGTTGAATGTGAGATGAAGAATGAATTTGTTTATTTTCTGTTGCGTACACGAGTATTTTTTCGAATATACCTGAGGCAACGCGAGAACTCACAGTAAACCTACAATTTCTACGGAGGAATTAAAAAACAACAACTTTGAACACGCTAGGCATGGCCCTTCATCAAGGTCTAATCACCCTAATTGGGGATCAAGTGATCTTTATTGAAGATAGACAATTTTGAATTTTCGTTAACTAAAAAAATAGAAAACGGTTAAACGTATTTGTCCAAATACCTACGTAAAATGGTTTTGTTAACAGAGCTTCTGGTTTCCAGAATAATAATCTGAATTTATGGCTAATCTAAACGTAACAAAATTATTTCCCAAAGGGCTTTTCTCTGAGAAGGCTTTTTTTCCGTTTGGGTTATTTCCATGTTTGCTTTTTCTGGGTGCGCTTTTTTTTCCCACGGGGGTCTTTTTTACTCAATGAATTTATGACTGTGGGCTTTTTGTTATGGTGGATTTTCGTGTGGTCTTTTATCATGTGAGCTTTTCTCATGGCACTATATATAGGACATTGCTGACACAAAATTGAGGGATGGATGTTCGAATAAGGCTAGCGCAAGATGCAATCATTTCAACTGCTGAATACTCTGAGTACAGTGTTGGCACGTGACTAATATTGCTTCATAAGTGCGTAAATTCAACATCCTCGTCCTTACGGTTGCGTCCTTTATGGAAAACCCTGTATAATCATTGTTGGCACAATTATTCACATTTCTAATCAGTGGATTTTTCAGCTTCTTTGTCAAATGTTCTGGCTTTTCGCATCATTCGATACTGCTTGGCATCGTTGTTTACCCCTGTACAACAATAGCCGGTGTTCTTTCGTGAATGGTCGTCTGCGATATCAACAATCTTCAAAAGTAGCAATGGAAGGCCGGTATTGACAAAAAACGAAATATAAGGCTTGGCGGGGATACTCCGACAAAACAAAGTATTTTGGGTTGGGGGTTCTATTTACATTATAATTATATTGTTGAGGTTATTCTTACCTTTTAGGTTTAATGTGGATGATAGTAAGAAATAAAAAAAAACCGGAAATTCATGAAAAATTATCAGGAAAGCTTCAACGAAATATAAAGGTTTTTCTTACTTGCTGGTTGCACATATCAAATGATAATTCTGAACTACTCTTTTACTTGGCATTATGGATTCGGTGAAAAAAAAAAAGAAAGAAATTGTGAGATTTCTCTTTCATCCTGAAATTACAAAAAAGAAAAAAAAAGAATCTTCATTTTGTTTTATTCATTTAGTTTTTAATGAACATATATTGATTAATACATCCATTTCACCGCGTCTCTAATATCTTTTTTTTTTTAAATTCCGTCCCTAATGCTTAATTCAGTTCAATAATCTAATACACTCTGGAAAATAAATATATGTAAATAGATATAACAAATGGTGTAATCCCATCTCTAATATTTCATCGTTTCAGTCAATTTCGTCCTTCCATAGTTGCTTTTAAAGATGGTTGACATCGCTGGCGACAATTTACGAAAGATCACCTCGTAACCTCACTTGAAATGCGGAAACTTGTGCTTTGAGTAATGTGGATTTTACAACGCCCCAGGGGATTTTTCGCCGTAGTATGAAAAGAAAGCTTTTCTCCTTAGTATTTTTAGTAACGACCTGTACTTAGGCCATTTAACTTGAATAACAGTTGATTTGCTCGTCCAATATGGCATAGAGCATGATATAGGCGCAGATCCACGCGTCCAAGCCCCCATCTTACTCTAGCTAAGCTCAATTAAAGAAAGAATTAATATCTAAAGGAAGAAATTTTATAAATTAAATCAATCCTAAGTAATGAATTAACTTTAAAAAACAAACAAAAAAAAATGATATTTTCTTTTCCATCTAATATGATTAAGAAATCTTCCGCCCCATTCTTTATCATTTTGTATTTATCAATACCGTGGTAGATTTCTTTTCCTCTTTTTTTCAATTCTTTCAAAAAAATTTGATTCTTCTTCTTCATCATCATCATCATCATCATCATCATCATCATCATCATCATCATCATCATCATCATCATCATCATCATCATCATCATCCTTTCATTTTTTTTCATTTTTTATCCACTTTACTCATTTTAGATCACATATTACTTTCTTTAGATATCAAATCAAATTTTTTTTCGATTTATTTAGTCGTAAATTTTTTTTTTCATCATGGACTCCATCCTGTTCAAAACCTCAGATCACTCCCTGTTGAATAATCCAAAACAAGAGAATAAATTTACATAGGATTTGCTCTGCTTTAATCGGCGAGTTTGAAGCTAACGAGCCTCGTCAGAGCCAAGACTCTTCATGGAACCTCATCTTGCAGCTGTGTCAGTGAGTCATAAACACGAAGGCCGTGTCATGTTGCATATTCCCTCGGCATAAATCTCATCACACGACATTCGCGGAGACAAAGTGGATAATACGAAAACATAGTTCAGTCGCCTCACACCCCAACACTCCCATCCTTTATCATCGGTTTTAAATGTTTATCATCAACACCATCATCCACAATGGCCAATAGATGGCTCGTTTCACAAAGGTTGTTTTCTTTCCCCCGGGAACGGGTCCCTTGCTTGATGAGGGAGAGTTTGTTTTGTTTTGTTTTTTTGTTAGCAGTAAGCAACCAAAAAACGATGGACGTGAATTACAGAGAGGAGCGCATTCTCACACTTCATGTCAAGGTCATGTGTTCCAGGACTTTACTCGAGAGGGTTGGGAGAAAACTTTGGTTTATTAATTTATCAATAACTAATTCTTAAGAATAAATTTCTTTACGATAGATTATTTGTTGGTATGTAATCAATATCAGAAGTGCGAAAATCAAGAACCGAACGTTCAATGGGGTGTCTACTATAAAGTTTGATCACCAGATCACACGTGACTCTTGGTTGAAGATTTTCAATCATGGGCACATTCCTACCAAGTTTAAAATCAATCAAAAAGTTTAAAATCAAAAATCAATGAAACAGCTGAAAAAAAAATCGATTTTGTTGATTTATAAATTTTGAACGCTATTATTGTCAGATTACATAACCTTGAGTGGAAGATTTTTCTAGGTAAGAAGCATCTTTTCACACGACACCTTTCAACTGTGTTTCAAGTAAATCTGACTTTAAACAGCTGAGAAATGATATGAGGGCAAACAGTGCGACCGAAAGATGGACAGAGCCTCTCATGAAGAGGCGAGCACGCCTCTAAAAACGACCAACAACCATGGACGTCCGCTTGCACCTCTCCAGGTTGATGTGTGTGTGTGGGATGTAAATATATTCTCGGTTGGGACAAAAGGGTATATTTGGAGTATATTTTAGTTGCAACACTGTCACACGATGAGCATTCCACCCATGGAGAAGGTACGACCCATTTTTTGATCCAGATGTCAGGTGATTCACATGATCGTTGACGGAGACGCATGGTCTGACCCCAAGATGACACAATAAAGCAGGCACCAGCGAATGATAATACAGTTTTTTTTTCATATGGGAACATCAAGTTGGAGTTACATGAAACAATTATACTGCACCATTATATTCTATTGACTATTAGGTTCCAATTCTAAAACTCCCCCGAGAAGCCCTTGATCTAGGGGGAATCAAATGCCCCATTTGCATCCCACTCAGTGGACATTCATGCTAACTACGCCCAACAAATATCAGTGTTTAAGAATTCGTATGAAATAGACTTAATCTTATTTCAGTGCAAAGTAGAGCTAATTATTAAATAAATACAAGTGATTTTGATGATATGTAACAATTATAGAAATTAAATATCAGCTCTGATACCCTGTCAAAATATAACCAGTGGTTAGAAAAATCAGATCATAAGGTCGCTTACAGTTCCGCATAGATAATCGACTGGAGCTATTTGAAATATTAAAGGAAAAACATAATCAAATGGTAAAAAAAGAGAGCTGAAACAGAAAATGGAAACAGAGCAAAGATATATACCTTCTTGTTAAGCACCTATAGAGCTGAGACATGGAACCTAACCCAGAGACTGGCCCTCATGCAACATGCACATTAAAAGAATCACGCTCAACATCACGTGGAGAGATCACAAGAAAGCACAATACAACAGGGAGAAGACATTGTATAATCCATTAGGAAAATCAAATAGCAATGGGCTGGTCATATTGCAAGAATGCCAGACAACCACTAGACATAACGACTCACAAAGTGGATCCCCAGAGATCATATGCAAAACGGTGGTCAGCAGAATAAAAGATGGAGTGACTAATAAACAAGTTCATAAAACATATGCTCCACGACGCCCATGATAGAGAGGTCTTGCGAATCCTGGAGAAGGTGTTTGTCGAACGGTGGACGGCTGACGATGATGATAATGATGATGATGATGAATTGTTTTGTTCTGTTATAATTGAGCCATAATTTATCTAATTTTACCCAAGTATAAAAATGGGTTTAAACTTGCCCGATTTAGAGCTTAATTCAATAGAAATATATTTGTTGGCTGTTTTTTTGTCGTTTTTTTTCATCATTACCTGTTTGAACCCACGAGATTAAATCTGTTATTATTATGAATCGAGCCTGAGAACTGACCCATACAATAATTGTTTTTACTCGTATATCAAGACATCTCCATCATTTAATCTGGTTAAACTAAGATTTGGTTGCACTACGATCCGATCAAATTATCACCAATTGAACCATATCTTGAACTCAGGTCGGTTTTCGCAAAGTGTCGCCGATTCATATTTCCAATCGCAGATCGAGACGTTTTATATTTGCGTCGCTACGACTCAACTCTCAATCGATACAGAAAAGTCTAGCATACATAACGATAATATATAAATAAAAGCAAACTCATGATTTAATCAAAATTTCATTCAATTTAATTCAATCTATCCAGAATAAGGATAACTACGTCAAAACGTTTTCTTCTACGAAGGTTGAATATACGAAAAAATGAATAAAACTATTCGGAAGTAATTTTTGGTACTTTGAAATACCTTACTTACCCCCTCGTAAAACCATTTTTAAATTAAACTCACAAAACATTTCCTCCCAGCGCATTCATTCGCCAACAATATTCTAGATAAACTAAACTCACAACTAATTTGTGACAAAACTACAAAGTAAACAATTTATTTTGATACAAAACTATTTATTAGCAATCTTGTAACTCAAATGTTACATACATTGTGACTTTCATAATCGAAAAGACAACATGTCAAAGTCTTACATGCAAGAATTAGGCAAATATAATATAAAGATATTTACATCATCTTAAAAATAATGTACAGGTATCATTATTAATCATCAAAAGTTTCTCACGACAATACAAAAGGGTCGCCATTCAAATTTTTTAAATTATTATTTTGTTGAGAAGGAAATGACGTAAAATATTTCCAACCCGTACTGATTGACTACGACTTCTGATTTGATCGTAGAAAATAGAATGATTCCTTTTGCTACGATTGAATAGGTGACATGGTGCCAGACATTTTCTAAGGTCGCAAGAACACTCATGTGGACATTTGATCGCTGCACTACATCTACCTAGGACAATGAATCTCCATGAGATCCTCAAAAGAGGAGGAAATCAAGCGAAAAATCACTCTGGGATGGCAAGTCTTCGGCAGAGCAAGCTCAACTTTTAAAAACCAGACGATCCCAATAATCCTGAAAAGGAGATAACACAAACCAATGCATTCTCCCGATTGTCATTTATGAAGCTGAAACATGGAACCTAACCAAGAGACATACCTAAAAACTGAGAAGTATGCAACGTGCGCATGAGAGAATCATGCTCAACATTACATGGAGAGATCACTAAGACAGCACAGTACATAAGGAAAAAAACAGGAGTCCGAGACATCATAGAAACGATTAAAAACCAAAATGGCAATGGGCTGATCGTGTTGCCAGAATGACTGAAAACTGATGGGCATCACGACTCACAACATGGATCCCCAGAGATCATAAGCGAAACCGAGGCCAACAGAACACAAGACGGAGAGATGAAGTAGACGAATTCAGGAAATACTGGCTTAGCGACGCCCACGATAGAGAAGTGTGGCGAATCCTGGGGAAGGTCCATGTCAAACGACGAACGCTAAAAGACTGATGGTGATGGTGATGATATTCATCGCCGACAGGACAAAGAACCTGCGATCTGACGAAATCCAACTGGCAACCAATCATAGATGCGGCCTCGGCTTCACTTCAGTAATTACACGTACAACTCATGATTAACTACACAGATAACAAAAAATGTAAGGAGACCTTTCATTGGTTTACGATAAAATCCAACAAGAATCACTTTTTAACCGAAAAGGAAAATTAAAAGTGTCAGAAAAGAGTATTATTTCAATCATGGATGGTATTTAAATTGTGCTCTCAAGCAGATATTAATGATTCATACTCCCTCACACCGTGAGCATACTTACTCATTGGTTTAATGATATTTATCTCTGTTAATGGACCAATATAGAAGATGGTGGACATCCATAAAGTGGAAACCTGTTCCACCGACAATTCTGCTCACAAGCGTGAAAAGTTAATCTTGATGCAACCATAAAAATAAGAAAATTGTTTAACTTGGGAAAAAGGCCATGCGTTCACTCTCGCACGTGTTGCTCAAAAGCTACCGAATGTGGATTGATGCATTTTTCTTATACGCAAGGTCATGGTCACAGCTACTTACAATAGTAGTTAGAATACTCGAAAACGTCTTATTTGTGCACTTTTTTCAAAAGTTCGGTTTCTTTATGGACAGGTCTCTCACTCTAAATAGGTTCTGTAATGCTTTAGTTTCATTTAAAAGATCACAATGGATGGTATTGTGGCTCATGTCACTAAAAATACAAAGGGTTTATTCTTTTCCCTTTTCGAGCAACGTGCCTGTTTATTCAGAAGAAGAATTGGTGTTTACTATAATTATATCCTCTTCTATGGAAACGATGAGAGCGAATTAGCTCAATTCAGAAATTAAAATGATTAAAAAACGTGATAATGAGGACATTAAGGCCTTCATTCACACAATATGATAGGGTGACGAAAGATTAAGTACTGCTAAGTTGTCAGGAATAGGAAGTGATGAAAATAAGATATTTTTTTACAACACTGACAAAAACTTGTTTTACAAAAAACTTATGATTTGCTTTACGCGCTTGTATATATGATAATCACGAATGAGCTAGACACGAACAAGTCAACGGGTCAAATATGTAATAAAGGTTCATAAGGTTTCGGCAAAAGCAGCCACTCTTGCTACAAGTATGTATGAGAGGTTATGTATGCATAATGTCATGGTAGAAGTGTGATAAACTGATCTGGTATGTCATAGATATTCGGCCAAAGTTGACATTTCTGTAGCCATTTCACAAAAACTTGGTTACGCGATTAGTTATTACAAACTATGGCTACATTAACTGTATTCCTCACGGGAAGCCTAAGACGTAGGATTAGATAGAAACAGCGAGTTATATCCAACCAAATGTGTTTACTTATTTGTACCTCAATTTGTATCTCAATCAGGACAATATTAGGTTAGTGAAGACATTTTATGGAGTCCTACTGTGGTTTATTATTTAGTTAGAAAATTGGTCCCCGAACATTCATAAATTTGTAGCTTCTTCCTGCGTCTTCTGGTTGCACTGCTTAGGGATGGTTATTGTATGATTTTATCAAGACAGATACTGCAGTTTTAGTCAATGGCGTGTTGACCTGGGGTTATCCTGTATAATTTCAGTAGATCAGCACAGATTCTTCGGTAGGATAATGTTTCCAGATTATACTATCATGATCTTTCCGAATGTGACAGGTGTTTAATGCTGGGGATCATCTTTGTAGCTCTTCTCCGTATTATTCCCATTGAGTCTTCATTAAATGTGTGTTGGGGTGACTGAATGCAGGAACTGAATTCCAAATACGGCGTGACAAATGTTTCATACAGCATTTTAATATCTCTGTATCCAGGTGTGGCGGAGATAGCCTAACGAATAGCCTGTGTTGATTTTCTGTTGGAAGTATGCAGCGAATTTTAATGTTTTGTCTATGTGTACACCAAAGTGTTTCTCAACGTTTGCGTTTTCTGGAGTATGGTAAGCCCTATCTTCTGTCTTCTACGTGTATTGATGCTTAAGGTTGTTTTGCATAATTTGGGATTTTGACGGGTAGAAACGTATTTGCATGGTCTGAGCCAAATTTTCAAGCTAGATGAGATCTTCAGATAGTTGAAATACTTCTTCTTCCCTTGGTACCAGTGAATACAACTTGGTGTCGTTAGCAAATAAACTTATCATTGATTTTACTTCGACGGGTAATATTGGACTCAGGATAGAGCCCTGCAGAACCCCAGACAGGACGCTAGACCATAGTCACATCTATTTACTGTTACCGTCTGTCGTCTATTAGATAGAAAGATAAACCCCAGGACACCGCCCTCGACCACAAAGCTTTCCACTTGGCGTATTAATTGCTGGTGCAGAACACAATCAAAAGCTTTACGACAGTCCAGGTACAGAGTACCGACTTGTAGATGGTATGACTTGAAGCCTAATGGTTTACTTGGCCACATTCAAGTGCAGGAAGGGGGTCGGTCCCTTGAGGGTTATTTCGTATATGGTATGAAAATTTGATTTGACAAAAACTGCCAACAAATCCATCTGAATTCGAGTCCATTCGTTCGGAGCCAACGAGCATAGATGATAAATATGTGAAAAGATATATCTACTTATATAATCTGCAATATGACCTGTTTTCTGTTTCTCTCTCTTCCTCTCTCTCTCTCTGTAACCATGTACTCTTCCACTGAAAGGTAACAATTTTTCTAATAAAAATATGCTCTAAAAACAATGAACTCTTCCACTGAAATGAGTTCAGTAGTTTCTCTTTTTTTTTAAAAGTAATCTCATCGGAATTTACATAAACCTTGCATTTTTTGTGGGGATCACAGAAATCAATTTGTATGTAAATAATAATAGCGAGAGATAGCGCAACAAACAACAAAGTAGAAAACAATGGAACAGTACAGCAAACAAGAAAAGAAAGATGGGAAAAGAAAAAATTATACGGCGAGTTTAAAAGACGGATACAAGATGTAGCAGGCGAGATATCATGGACGTGGTTACGAAAGGGAAACCTGAAAAAAGAAACGGAATCGCTCATTATGACAGCTCAAAACAAAAGCATCAGGACAAACTACATAAAAACAAAAATCGAGAGAACACAGACAAACAGCAAATGCCGCATGTGCGGTGAAAGAGATGAGACAGTAAACCACATAACTAGTGAATGTAGTCAACTCACCCAGAAGGATTATAAGCATAGACACGATAGAGTAGCAACGATGATACACTGGGAACTAAGCAAACAAATGGGATTCAACCATGAAGAAAAGTGGTATCAGCACAAACCAGAGGCAGTCTTGAAGAATGACAACCACAAACTACTGTGGGACTTTGACATCCAAACTGACCACCTCATCCAGGCAAGAATACCGGACTTGGTAATTGTAGACAAGAAAAGGAAGACCTGCCAAATAGTAGACGTGGCTGTACCTGCAGACCATAGTGTAAAGAGGAAGGAGAGTGGAAAACGGAAAAAATACCAGGACCTAGCAAGAGAATTGAGGAAGATGTGGAACATGAAAGCCAGGGTAGTACCGGTCATAGTGGGCGCACTAGGAACTGTCCCCAAAACGCTGAGGGAGAGACTGGAGGAGATCGGGATTAGGGGAAGGATTGAGACTGTACAGACCACAGCACTACTGAGAACTGCACGGATACTGAAGAAAGTGCTAAAAATATAAGGACTGCAACGAATTGTAGCACTGACATGATAGGCGAAAGAGAGAGGAGACGTTAGCTGAAGACCTGAAGAGACATTGTCACTCAGCCTTCAGCGATAACCACTGGGCAACCGGTGTGAAACTGTAAATCGCAGAATTACTGCGACCTATGAGTACTAGGAGAGGAGGGCTGGAGACTTGAGGAGACTTGCTGTCACTCAAACTCCAGCGGTTACCACCAGGCAACTGGTGTGAGATTCAAAAAAAAAAATAATAATAATAATAATAATAATAAGAAGAAGAAGAAGAAGAAGAAGAAGAAGAAAAAGAAGAAGAAGGAGAAGAAGAAGAAGAAGGAGAAGAAGAAGAAGAAGAAGAAGAAGAAGAAGAAGAAGAAGAAGAAGAAGAAGAAGAAGGAGAAGAAGGAGAAGAATAGGTGCTACAGGGCCAAACTCAACTCCTATTTCTATTCCCACAGTAGTTGATTGCTGCAAGTTCTGAATTGCATATCTAATAAATCAATAAAGATAATAAAATGTACACATTTTTGTGTAAATGTTTATATATATATATATATATATATATATATATATATATATATATACAATATATATATATATACATTTATACAACATATATATATATATATTTATATATATATATGTTGTATAAATGTATATATATATAGTGTATATATATATATATATATATATATATATATATATATATATATATATATATATATATATATATATATTATGAATGCATATATTTATAAGAATTAAATAATCCCCTGTGTTTCCATATGATACATTTCTATTAATATCTGAGATTTGTCAATTTAGTTCAGTCGGTAAGATAGCTTCCACACAATCAGTTGCTGGTGATTTTAAAGCACGGTAAGGAATGAGGATTTTCACATATCGGTTTACACCTCTAATTTTGGTGAGGGTTGTTCTTCTAACGGTAAAATGAGAAAGTCGACACACCTGGAAAGCTTAGTATATGTGGGATACAGAAAATAACTCTTACATCCCCTGCACACAGTATTAGAAATTTTGGTCAATGCGATTGTATGTACTTCACCAAGCATACATCACTTCATGTACTTACAGAAGTGTTAGGGAAAGTGTTGTATTGTCTGTATATATAAAAACCCTATCGCATCTCTCACTCTCTCTCTCTCTCTCTCTCTCTCTCTCTCTCTCTCTCTCTCTCTCTCTCTCTCTCTCTCTCTCTCTCTCTCCCAAAGCCTGGACTGTCATAACTTAAAAGGTTGCCAGACTTAAGTCTCTGGTTGAGACCCGACTGGTGATCTACGTAAACTGAAATCAAAGCCAGTAATAATTGGTTAAGAAACAAAATTAACTTCGAGGCGGAGTACTAGAGCTCTGTTTATACTTTGTTGGTATTATTTTGTATACATTTAATACCATTTCTTGGGTCAGTCTCGTTCCCTGTCCGTCAATATCTCTTGACAACTCTATTGTCTGAATAATACCACGTGCTTAAAAGGGTACTCATATGATTGACACTATAATGGCCAGACAATTGTTTGGGGCGGAAATAATAAATTTGGAACAAATTTGAATTGTTCCTTTTATGACGTTGTCATAGACAGGGCACTTACTAAACTGACCACGGAGATAATACACTATTCATCCTGGTATGACTGAGAACCAACTTAAATTCGCACAGAGAGTCATACATAGAGCAATGCCAGAAATAACCCCAAGACATAGGAAAAGATCAAGACAAATCAGAGAGAGGACTAGAGTGAAGGATATTATACAAATAAATAAGGCAACAAAAATGGAGATGGGCTGGAGAGATGGCAGCGTACGGAGCAAAAAGCTAACTGATCGGTTCCCATGGGACGGTAAACGCAGTAGGAAAAGACCAGACACAAGATGGGGAGATAAGATAAAAAGACTCGCCAGTAAGACATGGCAGAGGTCAACACAATCATGGTCGTCATAGAAGATGATAGGAAAGGCCTTTGTCCAGCAGTGGACTTATAATGGCTGCTGCTATCGATGATTACGATAATAACGATGATATTAGTATTTTCCCTTCTCTTATAAAATGCGATGAATATGATTAGAAAATTTCTAATTACATGCATCAATAATTTCGCTGCCTAGTAATAAAAAGCGTTTATTTTACACAACAAATATTTATTCCTCAACGTAATCTCCTACCATGTATGCGTGTTAAACCCGACACTCCTCCATTACCGTATATGCCGGACTTATATACGAATGGTTTATAAGGGAATTTTGAGGACAATCGCTCATTGCAACTCAATCAAGCCCCATACTTGTCCATGTAGAGGTAGACGTTCCCTTTGTTATAATACCAGTGCTGGGGACGCAGTGTAATATTTGCATTGTTTATTTCTATTTGATGGGCGTCTTATATACCGATGCACGCGGTGTAGGCGGAATTCAAGCGATTTTATGACTCCACGTGAGTCAGCAGGCTCAACCTTCAAAAACAAGACGATCGCAATAATCCTAAAAAGAAGAGTATACGACCAATGCATCCTCCTGATAATCACTTATGGAGCTGAAACATGGAACCTAACCAAGAGACAGACTAACAAACTGAGAAGCATGCAACAGGCGCATGAGAGAATCATGCTCAACCTTAAATGGAGAGATCACAAGACAGCACAATATATCAGAAAAAAAAAACGGGGGTCAGAGACATCATAGAATCCATAAGAAAACTCAAATGGCAATGGGCTGGTCATATTGCAAGAATGAAAGACAACCGATGGACATCATGACTCATAACATGGATCCCCGGAGATCACATGCGAAACTGAAGCCGACAAAATACATGATGTAGAGATGAACTAGTCAAATTCAGAAAATACTGGCTCCGCAACGCCCATGATAGAGAAATGAGTCAGCTGCAAAATGCTCATCACCATCAGTCTTTTAACGTCCGTCGTTGGACATGGACCTTCCTCAGGATTCGCCAAATTTCTGTAGAAAATGCAAATCCAATGAATCAAATCTTACTACTCCTTGTTGCCAAACGTGCACTAGTTGCAGTAGATCTGTGAGGGAGTAGGGTGAATATGCCAGTGTAAGGAGTAAGTTGGACAAAGGGTAAACGGATGTTATGAGTTCAACGACAATCATTTTTTATGACTTGTGCCATATCGAAAATTCAATAACATTTTCAAGTAGGAAGTTAACATACAATATGAGATGAATATTAGAAAATTGTTATTCACGAAGTGAGTAAATTCTGTTTTTACAGAATCTAATGAGAATCGTGTTTCCTGAAGCAGAAGAGTGGATTGGGGAAGGATAGATGACAGCAGAGGTAGAACTGGTCAATTATGGGACAAATGGATCCCAGCAATGGATTAATTAGGGAATGATGGATCGCACCAAAGGTTGGACTGGAGAATGATGGATAACATCATAGATTGAATTAGGGAATAACAGGTCACACGTGCAGTGTTCATGTATTCCTTCCGTTTACATTTTATACGTGTGTTCTTCTAGCCTGTCGAATGAAGGACAAATAACTACTGATCATAGCGTACTTGAAGCAGGACAACAGGCCCCGTTTCCCGAACGGGAGTAGCCATGGGGAAGCCTCGTTTCTATCGCCACTAACTCGGTCAGAAATACGTTTGATTTCTAACCAGCAATAACTAGCAAATAGCAATTAACCGAAAGACACAGCAACCTGGATTACAGCAACAGTTGAACGACAGAATCACATGGATCACATGGATCGCATCAAATCATGGATCAGTGAATGATGGATCACATCAAAGATTGAATTAGGGAAGTTTAGATTATTGCAAAAGTCTAACTGGGGAATAATGCAACTTGGGAATGGAAAATAACATTAGAGGTTGAATTCTAGAACGACAAGTCGCACTGATGACAGCAAAGGCTGAAGTTGCGAATGATTGGTCACGGTAATGGTTGAATTGTGAAGGATGGGTCACCTGGGTCATAAAAAAGGTTGAATTTGAGAAGGATGGGTCACATGGGTCACTAAAAGAGGGAATGACAAATAAATATAGTTTCGATTTTCAAAGAAAAAATTGTTATTTTATGAAGATGTTTCAAAAAATTAATTCGAGCAAGAATTCAATGTTACTGAAAGAGACACAGAAATCTCATCTTAGTGGACTCCAACTAATTACAGAGGTGGTGAGTGGTACCAGCAAAACCTTTAACTGCGGGGACGCCGGGCACCTCAGGTGCAATATATCTGAAGAACCCTGAAATATCTAAATGTATAATCGAAAGGAATCTAAAGAAAAATCTTTTTAAAAAATCTGGGACCGAGGCGAAATCAGATCAGACCACTGCCAATTGTCAACCATTTTGATATTGTTGTTTTACTAAAAACGTATTTGTAAAATGTTTGTCGGCTTCAAAAAGAACTTCAAAATAAGAAAGAAGGATTGATTCTCAAGAGGCTTTTGAAGTCTTTTTTTAACGAGCGTCAATAACTGCGTATTTGAAATAGGATGGGTACCACTGATGACGGATAAATTAAGGCTCATTGTTAGGATTTATGTCGCTTGTTATTCACTCTTAAAAGGAAGCAGCGCTGATACTGAGTGAAACAATTTTAAAATCTCGACCTCGAGGCAAATATCAACAGATCTACTGTTTGCAATTCTGGAAATATTAAAGCATATCTTTTCAATAAACATAACACTTTGCCCAGCCAAAATTTTAAACAGAGCTGAGAAGAATAAGTATAAATATAAGTGTAGTAGCAGGAGTGGGACTTCTTCTCTTCCAAAATATAGGATTGAATGTCGTTAATGAATCAAGCCTTTATACACTCCTTCAAAAAAGTCTGAGCTAAAGGAAAAAAATCCCTAAAATGTCAGTTGTATGTATAAAACTGATACAAATCGTCACAAGAAATTGGTCAATAGTAACTTCAGGCATAGCGTTCGAGTATGGGGTGAAACAGTGTTGAACTTCGGGCAAATCAGTGTAATTTATTCACGTAAAACCGTGTAAAAATTTCGGACAAATCAAGCCATTTGCCTCCACAACCCCACGACTCGAGGCGTAGATCAAAGACCCAAGGGGTCTGAAAATGGAAAACAGAAATTCGCTATTTTGCTTTTCATCCACACCTTTGATAATTGGCAATGTGCAGATGTCTTCTGTCACGCTGTAGGGCGGAAAAAAGAATTTCATTCGTGTGACTGACAGTGTAAAATAGTGTTTCGCTCGTGTCCTAATGAAGTAATAAAAATGCTGAATTCAAAGAATGATATAAGAATAGGAAAAGTAATAGAAACA
Organism: Thysanoteuthis rhombus; assembly: GCA_963457665.1. NCBI lineage: Eukaryota > Metazoa > Mollusca > Cephalopoda > Oegopsida > Thysanoteuthidae > Thysanoteuthis > Thysanoteuthis major. The sequence goes on from OY735200.1 coordinate 71,074,750, forward strand.
AAAATAAAAGAATAGGGAAAATCTGTTTGTAGTCAACAGAACGGTATCTTTCAATCTAACAATCGACATCTTAAAGAGCGCACGTACAATAATTCCTAAAATTCATCAATGTTTTGACCAACTGTTTTGGACAGGGATGCCTTTTTCCATAATAAATAAGATAGTCATCAATTATTTTTTTTCATAACAGAGGATTTACTTATCCAATATAAGATGTTTTACACCTAAATTTTTATCTATTTTTTCTGCTGGTTCTGTGGTAAATTTCTTCAATTGATTTTATTAGTATACTTTTTTGTAAATTCTAGCTTTAAAAAGCTACAACTGAAATATAAGTGAAAAATGTTAGATCATATATCACTTTCTTGTTTTAAAGAGGTTAACCCTATCATGCTAAAATAGACGGCCAATCTTTAGCTTAACTAGCTTTTTGCCTTCTAAAGTATGCCTGTTCAAAAAGTACCATAATTGTAATGTAAAAAATATTCCATCCGTCGTACGAAACTACGGCTTCGAAATATTTCAGTTACTTCTCTCCAGTGTTGCCAATTTTAATTAAGACATTTTATATCAAAATTTATATCAATTGCCATATCTAAATTGCCATATCTAAATTTAGACCTAGAATTTTTGATGATTTTAGATAAAAGTTCTATTCTTTATTTATTATTCATTAGATTTCTCTAGATGCACTGATCCAAACGACTTCAAACTTGATATTGCAATGCCTGATGTACCGACCAATATATCAGGCGAATATTGATTTTGTTCAATTTTGTGTAACGGGCAGAGTAAATTACGGTAAAAAAAAAAAAAATAGATAAAATTTAAATGTTTGTTTTATATCTCTTCACACATTTCAATGTTTTGTTGAATTTAAAGTTACAATCAAAGTTTCAGCTAGTATTTATGAATTTTCGCCAAAAAAAAATTTATCTTCCTTTACGCTATGGAGAAAAATTGATGCTTGAGTGAAAGAAAGATTAGGGGACGGAGGAGAAAAAATGCACATGGTGGTCAAAATAATGTTTTTGGGGGGATAGGTAGGGGTAAACTTCCCCCTCTCTACCCGTCTCTCTATCATAAAAGAAAAAACCTCTCTTTATGCCCCTATTCTTTTTCATTCATTCTACTGTGACGAAGAAAAACATCCTCCTCTCTCTCTTCCTCTCTTCCCCTTTCTTTCTCTCTATCGTAAAAAGATAAACATCCATCTCTCTCTCTTTTCCTTTCTTGTACTCTTAAACATCCCCTCTCTATCTCCCCCTTTCTTCCACGATCGTAAAAAGATAAACATCCTCGCTCTCTCTTGTTCTTGTTCTCTCTCTCACCTTCCCCCCTTTATTTAATTCTATCGTAAAAAGAATTGAGCATCCTCCCTTTCTCATCTGTCTTTCCTTTCACACAATCATAAAAAGAAATGAACATCATTCCCCCTCTCTTTCCCCGTCTTTTACTCTATCGTGAAAAAAGAAATAAACACCTAGCTCCCCATTTCTCTCTCTCTTTCTCTCTCTCTCTCTCTCTTTCGCCTTCTTTTACTCTATCGCGAAAAAAATAAACATTCTGACCTCTTTTCTTTCTATCGTAAAAGGCATAAACATCCCCCCTCTCTCTCCTCTCTCTCTCTCCCTTTCTTTTACTAGAGGGCTACAAGTTGAAACATTTACTTCTCCTTATGTCTACAAAAAAATTTGTTTATTTGAATATCACCCCCTAAATAGTTTTTTTTAGAGGGGTTCGATTTGCAATCTGAGTTTATGCTAAATTTATTACTTAGCTGGTGCACAGTAGCATTCACGCTTGTTCTTGAAGATTCGAATTTTTTTATGACCAATAAAAGGCGAGAAGAGTAACTTATTCATTGATTCCTCTTTTTTCCAATTTTTTAATTGATCTCCTCATACAAGACATGATGCCAAAATACGTCTTTGACCAGCCTCATCTACAGGTTGAGGATAGTTCTGGTGTGAACATTAGCATCTGACCCTTGCGCATGAGCTGCTTCAGTTATAGAGCGGAGTTTTAAAACTCTCAATCGTGGCCTTATACCTACAAGTTTTCTCCTTTTTTTTTGTTATGACCCTCTCCCTTGGTAGGATGCAAGTCTGTCAAAGGGATACCTCCACCCTAATCACACAGCTTAGAGTGTACTCAGTTAGCTGCTGGGAGTATTCGGGAATTTTTCACTAATGAGGTGTTTTCCATAACTCTTCGCTCATACCGGGAATCGAACCCGGTAAAATATGAGGCAGACGTGCTAACCATTACATAACCTGAGCGGACGCAATTAATAATATTACATGGTTATTTATTAAGCCTAATTTATTCTGTCACGAAAACATACCAGTGAAAATTGAATACATTCCACTATTAAATGACCGACGAGATAAGTTTACTAACCAAAAACACTATAGCAAACGCCTCAGTAGTGTTCAATGCAATTTTCCCTCCAAATCTTTTAAGCCAGTGAGTGCAAAAATCTTGTTTTTTCCGGCAACAAAAGTATGTGTGCACTTTTGTTTCCACACTATTTCTTCAATGAAAACTCCGTAAGCTATTTATAAGTGCCTGTACACACGTTCTGCTCCCTGCCCGCAGCTTAGAGAGCACTATGTTATTATGGATTGCATATTAAGTGATAAGAAAATATGTCTCATTTAGTGAAAAGTTTACCCAACACCATGTTATTGCACACATTAAACAACCGTAGCCTGCAAAGGTGGCGGAGGATGCTATCCTTTTTCATATGTGAGTGTGCATGTGAGTTCCAGCGCTCTTAGCCATGCTGTTTTGTCAACTAACTTGGTAATTGGCATCAGTACTCCACTAGACCCCTTCTAAATACGTTTTCGGGGATTTGGGATAGAAGAAGCTTTTTTTATTTTTCACTTTAAGGGGTGGATTTTTTTTGTAACGTCGAGATTCTCCCAAATCTAGATGTTTCTAAATGCTTCCCTGATTCTGTTCTATCCGTGAAAACGACATGTAGATTATATATATATATATATATATATATATATATATATATATATATATATATATATATATATACTTTTTTAAAATTACTTTTTTTGTGTTTTCCGATGGAAAATGCCATTGATGTCATAAGTAGAATGTATCCTGGCCATATTTACCTTTCAATGGATTTTTTTTTCATGACTTACAATTTTAACGCTACGGTTGTCCAATTATTGACTGTTAAAGCGAGTTGAACATACTTTCAGTTGGCTAAACAATAATTTTGCTGTAAACTATAAAACTGAATTGCACCTATTTGCACAAAGATAAATTGCTTACTTACATAGCTACCGACTTGAAATTATTTTGATACAGATTATCTAGGTGCGTATTAGGAGATTGATACATTATAATCATAATCTTATATCATGAGTTGTATTTCAGTGGATAGCATGAAAAACATTTGGTCCTTTTCAATGATACTTCGTTTAGAAACAAATTGGTCTATTATTTTTTAAATTGAAATTTTGATATGAAATCATTTGCGTGGAGTTGGTCAAAACATGTTATATTAAACCGATATGACTTTTGAAAAAAATGTAACTTATTGCTTCATTAAGGGCTCTCTATTTACTCCATTTATAAAATGAAAATCATTTTACGTTGGATTTAATTAGAAACCGTCAACCAAAACCATTAACATAGGTTTCTTTAGTTTTTAAGTTGGTCTGGCTATTGTATTGCGCACACAGACGGCACCAAGGGAGCTAGTAGGTGGTAAATTTAAACCTTTACTCCTTATTTTAAATCAACAAAAAAAAGCGATTTTTTGTGCTTTTTTTTTTTTCATTTTCCCATAGATAAGTTTACAGTGAAGGTTCAATTTACAATGTATTTTTTGCTAATCAAAAACTGGCTGAACTCATTTAAGTGGAAGAGTCTATTATTTCAAACGGTGGGTATGGGATGTATTCATCAGCAAAATTGTTTCCGTCAAGTGGAAAAAACCCATGGTTACGGAAAAAGAAATTAAAAGAAAAGACCATACTGTTCATTATATAAAATCCTTCACATGCTTTGATAGCACAAGGGAGGTAACTATCTTTTTCTCCGGAGTTGTCGAACTTAGAACGTACTTGAATTTCAGAATTTAAAAGTATTTACGAATTTATGAAAGCACCCCATCTCAGAATATATATATGTAAAAAAAAAAAAAAATTCTTTAACCCTTTAGAACTTCCACAGAAGACAGAATTAGTACTTAGCATTTACTGTTCCTTACAGTTTTCGGCTAAAAATGTAGTATTTCTAAACTGAATTAATCCTGAATATTATTTGAATAAAAATATTGAAGAAAAAAATCCATGTCATGAAAAATTGTGTCATTTGAGTAATAGAATGGAAAACATAGACTGAGAAAACTTGGCACCGAAATCTTACTGCTTATCCGCATTTTCGTACAATTTTAAATTTTTCATTTCCGTCAGCGAGGAACAAACATGGCGGCCAATAAACGTGTTGTCTATGTCGGTAAGTAAACTGCACGTGTTGTTATTCAAGTCTGAGTGATAACTGTTTCTTGCTGTTTCAGTGAGTAGATTCTTTAAACACAGGATATCACATATATAAGATAAGCGAGCTCTTATTGCTGTTGGCATTTTGGAAACTTAACCATTTCTCAATAAATCAAAAAATGTTTTGTTTTTCATTTCCAAAACAAAAACATTTACACAACAACGTCGTTTACTTCATCTTAATCCAGTTAACGATGAAGGGATTATACTGCCGTCTAGAAAATCAATTCAAGAATTTTTCTCTAAATTGAACCTTCTAATACGTAATGAAAAGAAATACAAATAAATGTTAATTTGCGTAAATTCAATTTATTTGAGAAATGTAAGTATTTACAAGTACAGAATTACAGAAAGAACACGAAAACAATGTTAAATGTAAATATCTCTTATTATTATCATTATTTTTTTCGTACGCTGCTGTCCACTATACTTTTTGTCACGCGTTTGAATTGTTTCTCCTTTTGAAATAATTGAATTCAATTTTATGAAATTCGTGGGAAATTATGCGCCTTTTAATTGTGAAGAAGGGAGACTACTTTGAATACCAATAGTCAACAAATGCAGTGAAGGTTTCACTGTTAGCCCATCAGATTTCGTTACTACTTATAGTATTGATGCAACAGCTGATTCAAAAACTGTTTCTTCAAAAAGTCTTTTTGCTGAATGCATACTTGCACGTGAATCCAAAGACAAGAACTTTGGGGAAAGATTTTTTAAAAAGATTTCAATTTTTCTTAAGATTTTGAAAAAATGGAGATTTCAATTTTTCTTATAACTATCTTGGGACTTGCATATTCACAAAACCCATTATTGATTGATTCAAATGGCATCTTGCTCCAAAGCAGCGAATATGCTAAGTGCTTTCATCTATTTAAAACATACATAAATTCAATATAATCAAAAGAAAATTTTTAAAAGTCCACATTGGCGTATTCTAATACAGAAATTATTGTATTCCAAGAATAATGTGAAGGTTCTATTTTTATCTTATTGGGAATTCGTTTGTTTTTGTCCTGTAATTGAGTCATTTGAAGAAAAAAAAATGATGACTGTAGACGAAATACTATTGTGCAATTATTGTTTGTACTCCCTGTTATGTGGAAACTTGTAATTTTCTCTTTTCAGGAGGGCTTGCAGAAGAAGTTGATGAGAAAGTTCTACAGGCAGCTTTTATCCCTTTTGGTGATATTGTTGACATTCAAATACCTTTGGATTATGAAACTGGTAATAAAATGATCATTTTTATTGGATTATTTTCAATTCCTTTGAATGATGAGCTTAAACATTTATAAGAGACTGTCACCATAGGTTTCTTCAGTCTTGAGTTGGTCTAGCTGGTTATGTATGTATGTATCATGCACTCATGCCCTACCAATTGAGCTAGAGGACTGAAAATTTAGATATTCACTCCCTATGTCTATACATATGTTGAAATCTTTTTTTGTTTTTTTCAAATTTTCCCCTTTAACTAAGCAGGGCATTCAATTTGCTATTCAAGTGTATTCGAAATTGGTCCGTTAATTTGTTTCTGTCAGTGTTCATACTTTTTGAAAACTCTAATGAGAGAAGTAACTTATTCATTGATCACCTCATTTTTCCAGTTTTTCAATTGATCACCCCAACATAGCATACTACAAAATCACGTTGGTCACATGATGGTTTCTATTAAGTGACTAACCAGACCTGTATTCGTAGTATTTATAATTTGCTATTCAAGATATTTTCTATGCATAACTTACTGATTTCTTTTTCTTTTCTTTTTCAGAAAAATACCGTGGATTTGCCTTCATTGAATTCGAATTGGCTGAGGTGTGGAAAACTTTTTTGTCGGTTGAGGTATCGGGGTGGTTATGAATTGGTTTTAAATGGATTATTTTGTAGCAATTGTGGGATTGTCAAAAATGAGGAGGAAATGTTTTGATACAATAAAATACAAAACCGTCTCTTCTCTTTGATGTTTTAAAAGGCATAATCCATTTCTCTTTATTGGAAGCAGGGGTTTTCCTGTGAGTTGACATATCTAAGAAATATCAGAAACAATCAACCAAAATTGTCAACTTGAGTTTCTTCAGTTTTTAACCTGGTCTGACTGGCTATGTATAGGATGCACAAGCTACACAGCTAGAGCTAAAGGGCAGAAAATTTTTTTTTTTTAATCCCTCCTTATATTGGATTTTAGTGTGTGTGTGTGTGTTTGGGGGTGTATTTGAAATGTATCTTTATGCTAAATTGGTCCTTAGTTTGTGCCTGGAGGTATTCATGCTTGTTTTTTGAAAATTCGGACTTATTCATTTATCACTTCTTTTTCCAAATCTTTTTAATTCATCATCCCCAACACAGTTTGCTGCCAAAAGACATTGGTCATGTGATGGTTTTTATTGAGTGACTAACCAGACCTGTATATTATACCATTCATTAATAATTGTGGTTAACAATGCTCTTTCAGATCTTCTAATATGAAATTAAATTGTATTCCCTAATCGATTAAAGACTCAAATCAACCTAGAGTGTCTAAAAGGAAATAGTATCAATTCAAATGTATAAAGTTAGATAAAATTATTTTAAGCTTTTGAATTCAAGTGATTTGAATTTGCAGACACCAAGTATTTTAATATTGTCTTTGATTTTTTTTCAGGATGCTGCTGCTGCCATTGACAATATGGTGAGTCGGACTCTCTCTTGACATTTCATATTTTGTCAGTTGTTATGTTTTTTTTTTATTGATTTGGAATAATTCTCACCACTATGAGAACTCAAGATCTTTTATCATCTATTCAGTTAAAGGGATTCGGTAATGTTTAGAATAGGTAAAATTAAACTTTGTGCTGATATTTTGCGGAGAAGGTAATCAAGATAAACACTATGGCCATTTTTGAATGGCAGTGAGTGAATAGATTTTTAACATTGATCTAATAATGTTACTTTCCGTGTAAAAATACTATTCACTTCAGAGCCAATACAGCCTGTAGTTGAGGTTGAGGTTAATTAGTAGGTTGCAAAATTGATTTTGTGTTGAGTACAACAATGACACTAACTCTAAGCCATATCCTTTCTTGTTAAATTTAATGAAATACAGTTTCAAATGTTCATAGTTTTCTTTTATTCATTCCGTAAACTTTCTAAAAAAATCTAGCCACTTTCAGCAATTCAAAATGGTGATACCCATGACAAACCGATTCGTTTAATCTTACCCATTCCAAACAATTACCCTAGCTCAACCCATCAACTTCAAATCTCTCACTTTTATGTGGTCTTTTACGCTAAATCTGACATTAGGTTATTTTGGAAACACTGGAGGCATTGTATTGTAGTTTAGTATTTATCATGAACTTTTACTTGTTTATTGAAAGGGATCCTGGTTTTCTGAATAGAGAATAACTTTTATTTTTCTCACTATGTCTGATGCCCATTTAATGTCACTGAAAAAGCATGGACATATTTAATAACTTGGATCTTTCCTCTCCGAGTTTATCCCAGCAATTTGGTGCAGCATTATTTTCTCTAAGATTGCTTAAAACCGAAATAGTACTATATGTTTCTTTCTATGAGGAAATTAGTCTTGACTGCGTTATTCTCTTCATGCAAGGGAATGATTCATCTTGATTTAGAACTTCAAAAAATTGTTTCTGAAAATAAAAGTTTGTGTATGTCTATATGTGAAATTTTGTCAAATGGTACACTGACCAGCTGTAAGAATCTGTCAGAGATGAATGGAACAACATAGAAGCAGCACACTGTAAAGAACTCTCAGACAGGATGACCAAATGGCTTGGTTTTCTGAAGAAAAATGGAGTGGGAAGGAATCCCATACTAAAATGTATTCAGAGCACTAATGTATAACATTGTCGGTTATTTTACCTATAATTGTCAGAATAAAAGAGAAATTATAAATAATCTGATGAAAAAAAACTTGGCTTTTTTTTTTTTTTTTTTTCTTTTTTTTTAAGTCGAGGATTGTTCATGTCTCAAAGGTCTCCAGTTCCCCAAACATTTGAATTGCAACTTTTATAATTTTTAATTTGATTTTGAAACATTAATGTGTCATGTTTATTATTTCAGAATGATTCTGAGCTTTTTGGGCGTACAATCCGTGTGAACTTGGCCAAACCAATGAAGATTAAAGAAGGCTCAATGAGACCAGGTAGGACTCTGGCTTTTACTTTCTATATTCACTTTCAGATTTTAATACTGCAATTCTTAGGTTGAAAAAAAGGTTATTTTTAGTCGAGTTATTAAAAAAGATATCTTTTGTTAAATGAATGAATTCTAATCTCTCATACTATGGATTACATTTCTGTATAATGTTATAAATGAATAATAAGACAAGCAAATCATAATGTTGCATTTCATGTTGCTATGGTTCACATAATTATCTTATAAATGAATAATTGAATAATAAATCAATTATAATTTGATATCTCATATTATGTTCACATACTCTCCTAACAATTTTATTAGAATTGTAAAAATCCTTTTTTTAATCCCAAAATTACAGTATTTGTGTGCTATGCGAGAAATTTAGTATAAAAAATTGGCGGGTAATATTTATACTCGAGTATAAAGACAATGATAACACATGATATATTAGTGCATTTCAGCTACAAAATTATATTTGAAATTGCAATTTACACAAGCGAATAGGTTAAGTATGAAAATAACAAATGTTAGTGTGTTTGTTGATGATCAGATCTATACTTGACAGCAGACAAGTTAGACTTTGCTGAAATATTGATTAAATGTTCAAACCTAAATAATTTATGTACAATTGGCTTCGCGACAGATGAGCATGAAAAAAATGTCTTCCGTCTATGTTGTCCCAACTGAGTGGAAATTATACACTTTTTAGTTTGAGATCAGCAGCAGCTGATAGTTGACAATTTGAACTTTTGCACGATGACATATTAGGTCAAGATCAATAGCAGCTGTAGTAGTTGATGATTTAAATTTCACAAAAAAATGCTTTGCCTCGGATCAGTAAGTTATGATATGAAGAGATTATGGGATTAATAGGAACTGTTCTATGACCTCTGTTCCAGAGTATTTTTTGTTTGTTGTTGTGGACAATGTTGCCAACAAAAATGATTGTTACATTAACATACAAAATACCTCCCTAACTTTATTCTGTGACTAAAACTTTGTCAGTTCATTTGTGGTATTTTTGTTTGCCTTTTATCTAATTTTTTAGTTTGGGCTGATGACAATTGGCTTCGAGAACACGCTGGAGAGACTGTGTCAAAAAAGGAAGATGGTGAGGAACAACCAGCAGAAAGTACAGATACTGTGAGTAATTTTGAAAATGTCTTTCCACAATATGATACTGGGTGTCCATGAAGTCCTGCACCGGTTTTAAAATTCAATAACTCAACTTCTACAAATGATAGAACTATTTGGTATATATATTATTTAAAAGTTCAACTCTCAAAGTTTTATTCTTGATGCAGTATTCGTTTATCAAATTTCAACATAACCACCTTCGTTGTTGGTATATTTTTGAAGCCTAAATCCTATAAAAAATGAAAGCTTCACTTGAAATTGGGATGTCCAAAGATTAAAGGGAGATAACTCATGGTGTTTTGAGGCAAAAATGCCAACACATGTTGAAATCATCTCAAAGTTGAAATTTTATATACCTTGATGAAATTATCATTAAAAAAGAGGTTCAAGAATTGAACTTTCAAATAACATATACTGAATAGTTCTGTCTTTTGTATAATTGTAGTTGTTACCTATTAAAACTGGTGCAGAACTTCATGGACAACCTTGTTTAAAGAATTTTGCTGACAAAACATACTGAGTCTAAGAGATTATTGAGTTTCAACTAAAAATGTCTTAAGCTTTTTACTGACACAAACACATGAAACATCACGAAATCTTTAGCCCCCATTTAATTTAACTAAAAATCAAATTTGTAATTTTGGCATATATCTAAATGCTATAAAGTTTGTCTGTTGTTGATTTTTTTTTAAAAATTTACTTTCAATTTAAAGAGGTAAAAAAAAAGAAGAAAATTCAAGGCTCGCTGTCTTATAAAGTATTCTTTTTGTTAAATGTCAGTTAGATCTCTTGGAAATAATTAACTTTATCAAAAAAAACACTTGATTTATAATCTGGCATGATTTTGGGACTTTCGTATCACCCTGATTCCTTGAATTAGAAATTGTTAACAAAAACTGTCAACATTGGTTTCTTCAGTTTCCGAGTTTGTCTGCCTGGCTGGCTATATATGTATCCTGCATACAGGCTGCACCAATGGAGATTGACTGCTGAAAATCCAAACCAATTTAATTCAGACCTTTTCGGTGATCACTGCCCAAGAAAAAGCGAAAAAAAGTAATATAGTCATTGATCACCCTTTATTCCCATTTTTCGTTTGATCATCCCCTACACAGCCAAAAGACATTGGTCATGTGACATTTTCTATCAAATGACTAACCAGATCTGTTATTAGTATTATTATGATTTATCTTCATCTTCATCATCATACTAGGACTGACTCTTATAAATTCTAAATGTGATATCAACTTTTTTATCCCAATGAATGTAATATAACTCTTAAAAAAAAATTAAATTGGGAAATTCTGGAAGGATTTTATTTATTTATTTTTTTTCTACTAACACCCTTTAAAATTTAAGACAAAAAGTCGAGTCAGATGCAAGTTTTGATCAATTCAGGGTTTTTTGTTTTTTTCAATATTCAAACGAGGTTCCAGATATTTGGAAAAAATTAATTCTCACACTTTCAAAAGTCCTGTTCTGAGGATGGAAAAAAGTGCGAAAGCTGCTTTTAAGAAATAAAAGTAAACAATTTTTAATTGGTTCATACTGTCTGTATTTTGAAAAGACAACTGGATAGAGAGAATATTTCCCTCTACCAATCTCAAATTATTTATATCAAAAGATATATTGTAATGCAAAAGCCTGTTCTTCTGAAAAGTCAATTTTGGAATGCAGTAATCAAGTCAAGACTCTTTTAGTTGTGCTTCTCAATTTTGTATTTGAGAAATCTCTCTATTTCACTATAATGTTGATAAATGTAAAGCAAGATCTGTCTGTCATGTAAAGTTTCATTCAGACTTTTGTTGTCATCTTGGTTCATTTCTTTAACACGTTTTGGGTATTTTACCTTATGGCCATCTTCAGGTGTTGAATGGGTGTATTTTTGACCATCGAGAAGGGTGAGGATACATCTCGGCAATCACCTGGAATGTGCACGTTTCACTCTTTAATTTCGGATGTGGTTGATATTTTTCTTCACCCTCCAACACTGGTGGTCATAATTTGTGTCCAAAATCTTGGTGCCGAGAGGTGGGGGGTGTTATTTTTGGGGACAAAAAACATCATCAGATATAATAGATTTGTAATGACCACCATGATGGTTTGAAAGAAGGTCAGATCACTCGTGTCATTATTCCAAGAGAAATGGTAACTGGGGAATTAACCCTAGGAAAAGTCAAATTTCTTTGTCTAATGTGGTCTTTTGAGTGTAAGAGAGGTAATTTGAAAATACTTCAGTTAATCTAATTTTTTTAACATCTAAATTATTCTTTCAAGTCTGCAAAAAGACTTCACACAATGATATTCCTTCATCTGAAAAATTCAGACAGAAAAAGATCCTTTTATACTGCAAGTTTACTTTTAATGGTGATCTACCAGATTCTTTTATGCAAAGCTGCCAATGTTAATGTTGAACTGTTTGGTTAAGTATCTTGTTTTCATTTCTAGAAATTCCCTCCCCCATCCAGATCTTTTTACTGAGGATGAGGGGGTTGGAAATTGGAACCTTGTGGTCAATAAAAGATAATGGTGCAGCACAATTGTCTCATGTAAACCCAACTTGATGTACCCTTATAAAAAGACTGAATTATTATTATCATTCACATTGTGTCCCCAGGGGTCAAGTCGTGTGTCACTGTCAATTGCACTAATTGACATCTGGGTCATAGATTGAGTCGTACTTGCTTACACTACAAAATGCCTATCATATAACATGGATACCACTAAGATATATACCCTGAATATACCCCCCCCCTTCCGCGGAAATATATGCTCTTTGGAATTAAGATTAGTTGAATATCCAAAAAAAAATCGAAAACTTTTTTTTTCATGAGTGATTTTCATATTTTGTATCCAGAAGCTCGAAAAATTAATTTTTTTGTGATGTTATGTTTTTTATAGCAGCCGCAAAGTGATGAACCTCCAGCAAAGAAAGCAAAAGTAAATCCTCAAGTCTATTTTGATATCCGAATTGGTAGTAAAAATACCGGACGGATTGTCATTGAACTCAGAGCAGATGTTGTGCCAAAAACTGCAGGTAAATTGATTGAATTTTTATTTATTCTTTCATTAAAACCAATGTCACTGCCAAGGACATGATGCTAAGCTGTTTTCCCAGGGTTTTTAGAACGCATCTTGATGGTAATCTTGTTTTAACTGATATCAACTCTCTACATGTTTTCGTATGCTGAAGCATAAATTCACGTATTGAAAAATGGGAAACTAGAAATTATTTTCCTTCAATTGTGTCAATGATGTGTTTGCAGTCAGGTAGGGAATAGAAATAAAACAAATTGAGTTCCGTCATTTGAAAACTATTTCCTTCTAAAGATGTTGACTTATTTGTCTTTGGTCTTACTGCTGAATACTTTATTGTTTTGTGTATGTCTTTTCCAGCTTGGGGGGCACACCTGAAGAAAATGCTGAACGAATAAGAAATTCAGCTGAAGCAGAAATAACCACAAATTTTTTATCTTGAATTTAGCTTCAGTTTTTGTTTTTTTTTCTCTAGAACATTTAAAGACAGACCTAGCGAGCTATATTTTGATATGTTGTAGCTCAGAAATAAAGCTTTGTAAATGCTAATATCAGATGATGATCATGGTGTATATAAACGATTAAATGAACAAATGATATCAAACATAAGTTTACATACAGTTTATTTAGAGCTCTTTTAAACTCCATCATATCAAAATTCTAGCTAACTAAATATGTTTTTAAGGGTTTTGGAGTAGAATAAATGAACCAAAGCTGAATCATGCATCAAAATGTATCCTGAAAAGGAATCCTTCATAGTAAATTTTTATTGTCATGATTAAGTCTTAGTGTCAGAGCTAGAAATCTAAACTCTCAATTGCTACAAGTTGAAGTACGTGTTATCAGAAGCAAGTCTGGATCACATGTCTGCACCATATTTATAGTAGATACACCTGTTTTTTCTAGAGAGCATTTCTGCTCTGAATATTATGCCTCTTTCAGTCTCGGTTCGCATAATAGTCATTATTTTTTTTATCACTGAAGAGTTACAAGTAAATCTACCGGTTTTTATTTCATGGCAACTTTTTATCTTCATACCAGTTTCTTTGTTGTTTTCTTATTGCAACTTTTACAATAATAAAGGGAAAAGTCACAATAAAGAGCTACTAATAAATTAATATGTATGTAAAAAGTACTCATAGAATTAAAATACTGATCAATAATTCTTCATCAATTGAAAGAAAATTTTTTTTGGTATATTTAATTTACTTATATCTGATATTATAATTCCTATTCAATCTTTAAAGAAATTGAACTCTTAAATCATGTTTTTAAGATTACTATAAAACATTTATTGAGGAAAATTGTTTTTGCCTGTGAACATTTTCTATATTAATGAGTGTATAGAAAATAGAATATGTTGAAGAAAGCAAGTTGTTTTTCATCAACTTTTTTTTCACTTGAAAATTTTTGCAAAATATTTCAATTTAGAGTTAAATACAGGAATAATAAAATCAGTCAAACCCAGTTCTTTAAATTCAGTTTTTTTTATATAAGTGATTTACTTATCTCATTGTCTATATTATTCATTTTTCTCTTTCTCCTCTCGGCAAGGTAATAACTTTGTAATGAAAAAATGACTTTACAATCAGCTTAAATTGCAAGTTTTCCTTTTTTTTCTTTTTCTTTTTTTTTTAAAGTTGTGAAGTTGTGATAATTTTCTAAATAATTTAGATAAATCTAGATTGTCTGATATAGAAAATAAATCGAAAGGGCAACTTTTAGGAGTTATTGAAATATATTGTACGAAAATAAAATAATATGTGTCTGATAAATGTTTCTCTGTACTGATAAGCTTGTCATTTTTTTTTTTATTGAGTTTCATACATTTTTCAGTAAGTATTTTATTTTACATCCTATCTTTTTTTTGTCACCTGGAAACCTTATCTTAATAATTAATGGCCTATTGATTTCTGCAGTAATGACCTATAAAAATCGATGTCTCACTCAGTATTACGTGACTCATTGCTCATGTCACCTAGGGTCACAATATATTCTTTACATAAAAATAACTTTTTGAGTTGTTAATTTCATAGAAGATCTCTCATTTTGGATAAAAATGACTTTTTTGTTTCAGTTGATCTTTAAGCACTAATGAAGAAGGCTCATTGAATATAAATTAATTAAGATTTGCATCTGCAGAGACAGTTTTCTGCTGAAGTAATTGCTGTCTATATAGAATATTAGACTCATAAGTGAGAAGCCAGAAGATATTAGTTTAATAAGGTTGATTGCTATACCTATAATTGAGTGACAAATACAAATTTCCTTTTAGCCACAAATTTTTTACTTGAAAAATCTTTTAGGCTTATTTGATAAGAAAAATCAGGAAATGTTTTTGGCACATTTCGGCTCTTTTCTATTTTTCGTAACATTTTGTATTTTTTTTGCAGAGAATTTCCGCTGTCTTTGTACACATGAGAAAGGATATGGCTATAAAGGGAGTACTTTCCACAGAATCATCCCACAATTTGTATCCTTGTTTTCTGCCAAGTTGCCAAATAAAACATCCTATTGTTTCTTTATACCACTAGAATATCAGGTTTAGTTATGTTTGTTGAATAGTTGAATATCAGTTTCAAGGTAATATCAGTTTAACAAATTCATTAGAAACTTGTGTACCAGTTTGAAAAACACTTTGTAAGCAACTTAAATAAAAATATCCTTGAAAATGACCATCACTCGCAAACTGTTCTTGGGAATTAGTTATACGCAAATGATACTTAACATTAATTATATAATACAAGTAACAATTGTCTCACATTGAACTATATGAAAGTTTCTTTGACTTTGTTTCATTATAAACTTTCATATATCTCATAGTATTTCTTTTGTATCAAAGAAGAACTGACCCAAATTGTGTGAAAAAAAAAAGTGGTTTCTGCGTTATTTTCCCTTAACTTCTATTTAGATGTGTCAGGGTGGAGATTTTACCAACCATAATGGAACTGGAGGTAAATCTATATATGGAAGCAAGTTTCAGGATGAAAACTTTGATTTAAAACACACAGGCCCAGGTGAGTCCACTCATTCTTTCCTTGACAAAACTGTGGTTGTCAACTCATTCGTATCATTTTGCATGCACTTCAATCGCACTATAGTTTTTCTGTGTAATTTTATTTATTCTTTTTCCAGTCATTTTTGGCGCTGCTTCTCCTCCCCTAGTTTTTCAACAGATCAGCCCCATTCCAATGCTAATTGGTGTGTCTTGATGCTGTGTATTGCACTTACATACAATTTTTAAAGATATTAATTTTTAGATGCTTTAGAGGGGGTTCTATTTACAATGTAACTATAATGCAAAACTGAGCCTTTATTTCTTGCCATGGGTACCTTGAAGAGATATATTTTTATGTCTGGAAATTCAATCAAAATCAATTTTTAAATCATTTTTTCTGCTGATTTTAAAGCTCATGTAATATGAATCACAGACATCCCAAAATTGAAACTATTAGGTGTACCGGAAAGTAATATTGGTTTTATTTTTAGGAAAAGGCAAGCCTCTTTTACTGGGAAACATTTATAGTCTAATCAATTGCATAACCACTATCATTATCTAACACATTTCTCTATCTTAGAAACAACTTTTTAAAACTTTCTTCATAGAAGGAAGCTTGCCTTTATGCAAAGAAATCTGATAAAGTTTGAACTCCTCAATATTTTGTCATAGGCACTGGTGTGTCATCTTGAGATCATCCATTGATTCATCCACTTTCTGGTAACATACGGAACTCATTTCTCATCCCCAGTAACAATATGATTAAGAAACAATTCCTTTTCTGTCTGTTCTACAAAATGTTTGGTTCTACCAGCAAATGTATGTGGGACTCAAACTCTGTGTTTGTTGATCTTCTTAATCTGTTGAAGATGCTCTTGTACAGTAGACCATGTTGAATTCAGTTTTTCTGATTATACTTCAATGGTTTGATGAGGATTTGCCTCAACAACTGAGCACAGCAGATCACTGTCCAGCTCCACTGGACTGACTGGATGGTTGTCATCGTAGAGGTTGAAATTTCCCAATTAGAAAATGGTGGACCAATGTTGGTATTTGCAAACATCTAGTACATTTGGATAAACACTGCCAACCCTTTTAGTAGCTATTGTTTCATAGTTATCTAGATGAAATTCATAGAATATGATAGATATGACTCTCTTGAATTGTCTTTTCTGTTCATCTTGTATGATAGGACCTGGAAAAGAAAATCATAATTTAAAGAATAACACTCAATTCACCTGAAAGGATATTTATTTGATTTCTGGCAGTGTTTGATACTCAACAAAAACAATACTTAAAGTTAGGTTGTATAAAAACACGTCTCTCTAGTACTCATTACAGATTGGAGCTGATGCTGTTTTATTTAACATGAAGTGTCTGTCATCTTATTGTTCATCACTGCCGGTCTTGTTAACCATAAATTGGGAGTTCATTCTTTACTGGCTCTAAGAAAGAAAATATCAAAACCTGATTAATTATAACATTTTTTTGAGTTGAAAATTTTATTTTTACTGGCAAATGATTTTTTTCAAATACTGAATTGCAAAAATAGTATTTTGATCATTCGGATTTAGAATTGATATTACTACCTATCTTTATACATTGCCTGTTTTTAAGGTGCATGTTCGGATGGGGCTTGATTTGGTGATGTGTTATGTGAAGTGATTTCCTGTCTGTTGTTTGAAACTATGGCTTCAAAGCATTTCGGTTACTTCTCTTCAGTTTTGCCAATTTAGATAATTTTTAATGTTCTATCTATTTTTAGTAGATTTCTTGAAGCACTGATCCAAAACACTTCAAACCTGACACAGCACTGCCCTGAATGCGAACTGATATATCTGACGAATGTCAACTTAGTACAATGGACAGTTGTCGAATTTTCTGGGTGCATGCACACACACACACACGCACACACAGATTTCTTCACTTTTAATTAAATTGTGTGCTCAATGCTTTTCCTTGTAGACTTGCTCTTCTCACAAAAAAAGATAATGTTGTTGATGAATGCAGCTTTGTTTACTACTGTTTAGTGAAAGGGAAGTTATTCAACCTTTTAACCATTATCAGATTCATTCTATCTAATAACAAACATGTAAGTCTGTATGTCTCCACTGAACTTGGTGGTTTTCTAATTAAAAAACCGTCAGCCAAAATTGCCATCACAGGATTCTTCAGTTTTCAAGTTGGTCCGGCTGACTATGCATGTATCATAAGTGCAGGCCATATCAGGGTAGCTAGCGGGCTGAAAATCTAAACATTTTCTCTTTGATATGTTTTTTTTTCTTTTGCTTTTGGAAAAATTCCCTCCCCTAAATAGGGTTTTAGAATTGGGGTTAATTTACTACGTTTATACTAAATAGAATTCTTAGCTTGTGTTCAACAGTATTCTCAAAATTTTGAAAGTTCAGACTTTTTAGTGATCCCGGCCAAGCAAAATGTGAGAGAAATGACTTATTCATTGGTCATCCATTTTTTTCCCAATTTTTTAATTGTTCATCCCCAACACGGCATGCTGCCAAGAGACGTTGATTTCTTGACAGTCTGTATTGGGTGACTAACCGGAACTGTTTAATAAAGTTGTTTTATACAATTAATGTAATAACTGTAGACCAAGTAAATTGTATCCACTAAATAAAGTAACACAAGGTTTATCATTATTGCAGAAAACCTCTTATTTGGGTAAGAATGAAATGATTAGATAAAAATATGATACGAAATTGTATGCTTGAAGCAAATCAAATTAGAATCAACATATGTAAAAATAAAGAATGACCAAAACTCAACTCTGCTATTTATATCTGGTTATGTCCACAAAAGTGGGTCACACTCGTTCTCTATCTCTGACCCACAGAGGAGACAATTTCATTATTACAATATGGAATGATAATAACTATGAAATTGAAAGCAACAGTGTGTAAAAGTGAGTTGATCCATGCTTCATAGCACGTTGCTAATCAACATTCTGAGGTAATTACACGTACTATAATAAAATGAGGCACCCGAATATTCTGTTCATGAACGCAGGAGATGTCAAGTAGCCTCCCTAAATTCAAAGGGCTCTTCCACCATTGAGTCAGTGCTCATTTCTTGACCAGCAGTTTAGGCTTGATATAAAACAAAACCCCCACTCTATATTGATCTTAGAAACTGACAACTGAAACTGTCAACATTGGTTTCTTCAGTTTTCAAGATGGTCTGGCTGGCTAGCTAGCTATGTATGGATGAATCACACATCAGCATTGATTCCTTATGTTTACAAAAAAAGTTGCTTTTTTGTTATGTTTTTTTTTTTTAAATTCCCCCCAAGTAGGTTTTTAGAGGGTGTTCAAATTGGAGTTTAAATTTATGCTAAATTGGTTCCTTAGTCTATGTCCAACAACATTTTTGAATTGTTTTTTTTTTGTTTTTTTAAATACAGACTTTTTAGGTAATCACTGCCTAACAAAAGGTGAAAGAAGTAACTTATTCATTGATTATCCCTTTTTCCAATTTTTTAATTGATCACCTCTGCCAAAAGACGTCGGTCACGTGATGGTATCTATTGAGTGACTAATCAAACCTGTATATCTTCACATAACCTTGATGACAAGGTCTCACCACAACTTGGAGATGTTTTAGAGGATGAAATATTGTTATTTAAAATAACTTCATTTAAGAAAATTGTTCATGCACGAAAAAACGTAAACAAATGCTGATTTAGATGACGATTTTCTGTATTGCAATCAATCCTACTGTTTCTTCTACAGTAATCAAATACCAAACCTGTCAACTTGAATTCATTACATGTTTTAAACCTGACCATGTTGTTTCATCAGATGAGGAAAATAAATATGTAAACAATTAATTTTGAAAAAGTTCAAATGTTGGCCAACATATGCATAACATTATTTTGCTTCTAATTGATATAATACAAACATTTCGATTGTGAACAATGCTCTCTGATTGGGTTTTTTTTTTTTAGCGAGGTAAATTCTGCATTAGAAGCCAGGGTTGTCAGATTTGGCCAGAGGGGTAGATGATCCAATCTATATCTTGGAAACTTATTCGACACAAGCAAGGGAATAGCATTGAAAAGGGAATGGAGTGATTCTAGCGGCAGAAGTTCAAAACTGGCTTGTTGAATCTCACTCTATTCTTAAATTCAATATTATTCTAATGCCTGTGTTGGTTAAGTTTCTTGTATCTGGAATTGAAAACAATTGCAAAAAAGGCAGGAAACAAATTCTTTTTCTTTTTTTTCTAAATATACTGTAGATCCATTATGACATAACTCGATACAATGCAGAGTGACTTATAATACATTTTGAGCATGGACCCTAATTTTCCAAACATAAAATTCAGCTCTCAAAATAATGGTTAAAATAGGAAGCCCCCATGCACTAGGCTCGTCAATTCTAAATATTAAATTTGGCTGTAAAGAGCACAGACGTATTGAAACTATAGAGGCTAGGTCAGTGTTGCCAACCTGGATGATATTTTTCATATTTAGTTAGACTTCCTAGAAGTGCTGAATTTTTACTAAATAGTCAAAATCACCCCAAACAACTGTAAAAAGGAAGTGGATTAGACAAACTTATTTCAGTAGTCAATAAACAAAACTCATCACCCGTTCCTCTCCCTTACATCTGTCACTAAAAAGATGACCAACCCACTTTTTTTTTTGTTTTCCGTTCTGCATGAATTAGGAGGGTCTGTTTTGTAGTTGGGGCAGTGCTGGACCATCCCCCCTCTCAGCACTGCCAGTGTATATTACATATTTACACTAATCTTACACTTATTTGAACTCACTGTTGGGAAATGACACCCAACATTCTGCACGTAGCGAAGAGGAAAACTTGGATAAAGGTTAGTAAGTATGGAAAATTCATTACTAAGCAGACTTACAGTAAAAAATCATTGATCCCGACTCTTGTGTGTTATAATAGGTCTACTGTGAATCTGTAAATATTGATGAAATGCACTATTTGATATCTGTCCATGAATTCTTTCAGGCATCGTATCCATGGCTAACTCTGGTCCAAACACAAATGGATCCCAATTCTTTTTATGTACAGATAAAACAGACTGGTAAGTGAATGACTGCTCTTAAATTCTAAATACTATTATACATTTATTCTTTGGAAATTTGCCTTGAGCGGCTGAAACATTTTTTTTTCCCGAAAATTGCATTCTACACAAAGAAAATGATTCTATGCTTTAGATATTTCACTGGGGCAGATCTAGAACTATATTTCCAAAGAGTTCCATGAATCTGAAAGCAAATAAGGGATTTAGGTGGTTTGGCCGAAAATTAACATTCATAATTTTAAATTGCATAAGCATAAAAATGAAAAAATAAGATTATGGTTAAAAAATTTTTTTTTTTCTTCTTTCAATCGCTGATTGATGTATCTGAATAAGTATGACCTTCATTTTTTAGTGAAATTTTTCATTTTTGATAGATATCAAGTTTTTAAATTTCTACTTTAATACAACTATATAAAAAGATGGAAAATATCAAAGAAATTTTAATCTAACCAAGATCCTAAACCACCACATTTGAGACCGATTTAAAACAGTAAATTCAAAATAAAATTGTTTTTAAAATTAAAACAGTATAATAAAATTCATTAATGGCAAACACTTTGTATTATACATTTATTGTACAAACTGTCATTTTTATACTTATCTTTTTCTTATCAGCAGTTTGCTGACTCATCGTGCATTGTCCTTTGTTTGGTCTTTCTCCTTTTTTTCAATTTTAATAATTTCACCTATTTTATTGTGACTTACAAGCAGAATATGAGCAAACGAATTGACCCTAATCTTGTTTACATATCAATTGAGGATTGGCTATATATACTTTCTCATCATAATCAACTGATGTTCAGTGGAAAATACTAACCATTGATGTGATATTCTCAGTACAGAATGTGTAGCTTTTTAAATCTTTTTCTCATTAATTCTTGATCTTGAGAGAAGTTTATTCTTCATTTTGAGAGCAATTTTGCTTGTCTTTGTTCGTTTTGAAGTTGAGGGTAGGCGGGTAATATCATTTAACACAAATAGATTTTGGGTGATGCCTCCAAAAATTCCCCCATAACTTGCTCTACAGGTGAAATGTCATAGCAAAAACTACAAAAGGGATTGGTTTAAACAAATTTTCACACATACAAGCAATTTCAAATCAGTTAAAGTGTTTAGTACAAATTGGGCAAATACTTTTTTTTACTGCTCTTGGTAGATGATGATGTCTAATTAGTTGTTTATGATTGCAAGATTGATCATCATCATCATCATCAGTCTTTTAACGTCTGTTGTTAGACATAGACCTTCCCCAGAAACTGGATATGTGGATATTTAATTTAATTTAAAACAAAATTAAGTAAATATTACACTGTGTCAAATGCAGTAGTATTGTGATTATGGCACTATCTACTGAAGCTCATTATGAATAGCTATGGGACCTGTTTGAGTAGTAGTAAGCAGATAGTCCTTTATAAAGCAGGTAAACCATTCATCTTATAGTCTGGTGTATGTAAACTACTGACATGACAGCTGTCACAATAAGAATCAAAAATGATCTTTTTAATGAAGTTAGTTAAAACTAAATGCTCCTAATGCCATCTACTGACAAAAAAAAAAACCTTTTTAGGCTACCCAATACTTAACTACATGAACAAATGACTATTAGGCTTTCTTAGCCTTGTTTAACATAACATTCTATAACTGATTGAAGATTAGGAAAAAACTGAAATTAACTCTCAAAATGTATTTCCAGTTAGGAAACTAATGACTATTGTTGTTTACCTGCAAGTTTCTCTGGTTTTTTTTTACTCAATGAAATAGAGGTGGCATTTTGGACATGCAAACTCCATCACTGCAAGGAAGATGGATGCAATATATCTGAGGGACCCTGGAAAATATGGAAGAATAATGTAAAAAAAAAAGAAGATTTACTGGTGTGGGGGCGCTGTTGAACCTAACATTACCTCTGAGTGGAGAAAATGATCTCCTGTTTTATTTCTTCTCATGTACATTATTGAATTGATATTTTTCTCTTTGCTGTAGGTTGGATAATAAACATGTTGTGTTTGGAAAAGTCATTGAAGGAATGGATGTTGTGCGTAAAGTTGAGGTATGTTACATATGAATGTATTTTTCAGCTTCTAACTCACTTTTGCTGATGTACACTTTTAGTCCAGATTTTTTTCACATAAAACAATTGTTTGAGAATATTTCATGAAATTTTCTTAGAATAAAGAATGAACACTTGTGAAAATTGCATTTTAATTTTTTCATATTTGAACGTTCATTCATATCTCAAAAAGCTCTTTCATTATTATTTACTCAGTTTCCTCAGAGAATTGTGAAATATATTGAATTAAATACAGTGTATTACTGTATTTCCTGTTAGCATAAGTGATTTTTTTTTTTTCACAACAAACTTTGTTATTAAGAGTATTATGTTTCCTTGTATGAAAAAGTAAATTACCACACCATTTGAACTTTGAAAATCCAGTTGATATTTTTATGGCAATTTTAGACTCAGTTCATGCACAAAATAGTCTTTTCAACTAGGAACTAGTATATCTAAGATTGTCTTCAGTTAAACACAGTTTGATAACTTTTTTTTTTCCTTTTTTTCAGAGCTGTGGTTCAAAATCGGGAAAATCATCAGAGAAAGTGGTAATAGCAAATTGTGGAGAATTAGTTTGAATAAAATATTTTTTATAACAAATCTCAGTAATAAAACAATCACACAAAATACAAAGAAGAAAATACAAATCACACACAGTTTTAGTTTTTACTTATTGAGCAATTTACTATTTTTGTGATGGAACAATTTAAAACTGCAGTTATTTCAATGAGGATATTTTGTATTATTTTTTTTTGCGTAAAGAGCATTCTTAACTTCCCAACTTCTCTTCTGTAAAATCTGTATGCTTTACTATTCATTCTCATTTTCAAGATTTAAAAAAATGCTCATCAGCTTTCTGTTAGATGATGATGTCAAATAATAATATTGAATTCATTCCTTTGACAACATCATTGAGATTTGTTGAAGAAACAAAGCAAATTCATAGATTTTCTATTGATATGCAACAATATCTTTGTTAGTGTGCTCTTCCTTCTTCATATCACCTTTTATCTAAATTTGATCTGAAGGCTTACCTATTGGGTAGGCTATTCACTTGTCAGATTTGACCAAAGAACTGAACCAATTTGAACTCTACCATGAAACAACAAACATTATTGCTGAGGATAGCTCAAAGTTTCAGGTTTCCTACAAGCACAAATTTTTCACTGAAAAATTTCTGAGGTTTCCTGATCAAATCAAAGTGCATGATCTTCAAAAAATAGATGTGCAAAATACAATTTTAAATCGGTTCTCAGAATTGTCCAAGACTATGATTCTGTATCTCACTCTAACTACGATACCTATTGCATACAACATCCAGCCATATTACAGCAAACTGCAGTAAGTTTTGTTCTTTCCTTTTATTCACAATTTTTATCAAAGGAAGACTTTTTCTACTTAGATCATCAAGCACATTCCCAGAACATTTTTATACGGAAAGAAAATTCTTTCAAAACATTGATCTACATAGAATACTTTGGATTCATTCTTTCTTTTATGAGACATTTAACAAACAGAATCTTTCAGCTGATTGCAATCATTTTTTTTTTTTTCTTAAATTTCAATAAACTTTTGGTCTTTTTATATTACAACAAACCTTTTGGAATTCTCTTCCCAACTATCGTCTGTGGATATTTTCTTTCCAGCTTCTTACCGTATCAAAGGAAAAAAAAGAGAAGGTCAAGTTTGTCCTTGCCATGCACGCAGAATCTATTCTTTCTCTCTCACCTGTTACATACTTCTAGCAAACATACCTGTACAATAGCCTACGATAAGAGAAAAGATTTAACTTGGCAAATACACCCTTGCCTAATTTTAATAAAACAGTCTGAGTAATTAGTCAACGTAGTTGGATTGTAACAATTAACCTGAGCATAACAGTACCACGTTCTGCAGCTAATTGCCTTTATTTTAATTTAATAATTCAAGCTTTTGTTCTTATATTTACACCCCTCCCCCAAATTTAATCAGTTCTTCCGATGTATTATGTCAATGACAAAATTTCACTGAAATTCATCAAGAACTTTGAGATATTGTGTAGGCAGTCATGAAAGATTGGTGATATTATGTAGTGTGGACATATAACTACGACGTAGTGGAGGTAATTGTGCATTTATTCAATCTATTATTCACCCTTTGAAAAAGTTCTATTGGAATTCATTGCAAACTCATTGAGATATCATGTGGACTGTCTTGAGCGTAAACATAAATGTTTCTAGGGAAAAAGAAGCATTTTTTTTTTTATAGGTCCTGACAATTTGTATGGATTAAAGTATTGATACAAGAGGTAAGTTGGCCAAGGTTAACACTAATGCATTTAATTTCTCACCAGGGTAGATCTTTCTCTCTGACATCAGTGAATTATTATATTAGTTCAGATTCAATTCTACAAGTATTCAGGTCATAACTTCCACTTATTCTAAAGTTTTTAACTTGGTCCATAGATGTTGCACTCTCAAGTAATGAACATTTGTTGTTTATTTGGAGCTTCAGATTTTAGTTGGTTGAAGCGAGTTTTAACATAGTTCATAAGATCAAACTATTTTTCTTTGTTAAATTCTATTAGACGTCCAGCCAACTGGTTTTTGCAGGTATCCCTTATTTTGTTTGTATGGCCTTGGCACCAGCACCATTTATACAAGATGGGATGTACGATCTCTTCTGAGGGCTGATGTTTAGGGTGAGTGTGAAGTTAGTTCTTCTGCGAGGTGACCCTGATTAGGTTTTAAATTTGCTTATTTTTAAACATCTTGCATTCAAAAAATATGAAGTCGGTGACAAATTTCAAAACAAAAAAAAAAATGGGACCTGCTAATCTTGGAGGGAGTTGATTGTTTTGTGTTTGTTTTTTGTTTTTGTTTTTTTTTGAGAAATAAGGGAGATTTCACTGTAAGAGATGATTTTTAAAAAGTTGTGCACCTGAGATGGAGTGTTGGCTTATGATGTCTCCTTTCTCTTCTGACTGATATCATCTTCCAAGAACAGATCTTTTGTTTCAGAATATGTTTATCTCATTAAAGAATATCTCTTTTCACTCTATAGTTAACTAGAATATTAATTGCTACGAGAAAAAGCTTGTATTGAAAAAATGACAATGATTGTTGCTGATAGTTTTAATCAACTGATACCGGGTCAATTGTCAATTAGGGACTCCTTCTGTCCGATTCTTCTACATTACTTTTCGTACAAACATTCTATGTCTCTTTCATTGTTTCTTATAATACTGAGATTACTGTGAATGTGTCAAGTGTTATTTGATATTTGATACCCTCAAGTTGAAAAGTACTTTTTTTCAGACTTTTTTTAATTAGCAGATTTTTTTTTCCTTTCCTCTTGATCACCTTAATCAAGACCTTTTGGCCACTTCTCACATGAAAGTGTTTGTTAAAAGGAGGTTACTTATGCCAAAAATTGAAGACCAGTGAAAACATATTAAAATAACTTATTGAAATTGAAATCATAAAATTTAGAAATACTTAAAAGCTTAGAATGCAGACAAAAAAAAAGTTATAAGAGAGATAAAATGACCTTTGAGCAATAAAATCCAAAAAAAAGATGTGATGACTGCTTGGTAGCCCAAGTTTCACCTCCTGCTAAAGCCAATAGAGCAGTGGTTTTGGAACTAGGGTTGAAGGATCCCTGGGAGTTCGTCAGATAATGGTTGGGGGTGCCCAGATGAAAATTTAAATTAATACCATGAATTCGAAATCAGGATAACTGGCCTTGACAATAAACCTTCTATCGAGAAACAATCACAAACCTGTACCTTATATTCAAATAAATATTATCATCATCAGCCTTTCAGCATTTGTCGTTGGGCATAAAACTTGGCCAGGGTTTGCCGTACCTCTCTATCATAGGCGTTGCAGAGCCAATGCTTTCTGAACTTGTCTACTTCATCAAACCATCTTGTATTTGGCATATGATCTCTGGGGATCCACATTGTGAGTCAAAAGTTGCTTATTATTGTCTAGAAATAAGGGTCCACACACATTCTTATAAAAAGGGTTGTCGAAATTCAGAGGTTCCAAAACCACTATTATAGAGCAAAGGGTTTCATCCGGCCTGGGCAAGTGACTCAAAGGGGATGAAATGTTATCGGTCAGATTTTGGTAAGTGAAGACTTGACAATCAATGAGCCAGTGATGAATCATGTGTGGGATATCCAGACAATATGGAGTGTGGTTTGAGTCCAGCCTATTAGGATTTTAGGATTTCTGTGAATCTAGCTAGGTGAATAGAATTGGTTCAGTATTGAACAAACATAGACATAAACGGTTCTATCATTTTTTTTATACGTGCATGTGTTTTTGTGATTGTTTATATGTCTGAGTGTTAGTACTCCTGGCCATATTGTTTTATCTGCAGACTTGAAAACGCATCAATACTCCACTAGACAACTTTTTAAAAAAATTTTTTTTCTTTTTTTCTTTTTTTAAAAATGAAAACTTTTTTGACCCTTTGGGTGACTTGTTCTAGCAGGTTCATTAACAACATCACGATTCTCCAGAATCTAGATGTTTCTTGCACTATTTTAGTCTGCGATGTTCTAAATAGAATTTATCTGACCGTACTTATTCTTTTGATTCTATCAATGCAATCTTTTTTATATGACTCTTAATTTTGATGCTACAGTTGTCCAATTATTGACTGTAATGATCACTTTAGTTGTCTACTGTTTCCTGTTGATTCAGTTGCAAAATTGTTTGAGATGACAAGTACTCCTTGTATATCTGTGTTCAAACCAGATCCCCAAATTCTCTCCTCTTGACATTATTGGATGAAGATGAAAAACCAGATATCCATATTTGATGATTATCAATTTGCTGTAGGCATAGAAAAACACGTGAATTGCTCTAATTCTTTTCTAAATGTTAATGTGGCCAGGTTTGTGTAGGCTTGACTTAACAGATTATTTGGTGAATAGTAAGTACATAGCATTCCTTTATGTACATTTGATTATTCCTGCTGACTGAACTGTGACTGAATCTCTATTAACTAACATTACCAAAAAAAAACAAAACCAAAACCAAAATACTATTCTTTCGTTAATTATTCAAGTAAATAAATTTAGAGTTTTATTTCAATGCCATTTTATTGAAAGGATTAATTACTTATTTATCTATGAAAGAGCTGGGAATGAAAGTCAATGAGATGATTGCTTCAAGTAGTGCTATCAAAAAAAAGAACAACTTGCCATCACAGTCAATAACTGAACGACCACTACGTCAAAATTTGTTGTCAAAAAAAGAAAAATTTAGATGTTATTAATAAACTGTCCCTCGTCGCAACTTTTGTTGCTTACAGTTGCTCAATTATGATGTTTATTACACCACTACCAGGTCCTAGATATTGTGTAAATATGATTGTGCTTGTATATACAAATTGTATACGTTTATTCACATGAAAATAAATGTCCTGTTTGGATATTAAGGGTATAGTCTGTTTGTCATAAGTGACATGAACGTAATCTGGCCGAAATCATGCATAATGACAAGAAGTTTACTTCAATTGAATCTCTGGAATTTTAAGGATGTCGTTACAAGTGCTGGCTGTTGTAGGTAACTTGTGAGTCTGCATCAGATGGGTGTCGGCTAGTGTGGGCAAATGGGGCATTTGCTCCCCCCACCCTAGATCGGGCCTCCTCATCAAGGGCAAGATGCTTGAAAATTGGAACCTTATAATCAATAAAGAATAATGGTGAAGAACAAACGTTTCATATAATCCTGACTTGATGCTACTGTATGAAAAGACTGAATTTTTATTCGTTGGTAACAGGGTTGCCACTAATATATATCCTTGTTTTCCCACCTAATATATTTTTTTCCACTCATGGGAACATGGCAGCAGATGCCCATGCTTTCCACTAAACACTTTTTCATGTTTTAGGTGGAATAAAATTGCTTCAGTCTTTATTGGTGCATCAATAGTCACTTATGGAGCTGAAACATGGAACCTAACCAAGAGACAGATCCGCGAATTGAGAACTATGCAACGTGCACATGAGAAAATTATGCTGGGCCTCATATGGAGAGACCACAAGACAGCATAGTACATCTGGGAAAAGACAGGAGTCAGGGACATCATAGAATCCATTAAAAAGCTCAAATAGCAGTGGGCTGGCCATGTTGCAAGAATGGTGGACAACCGATGGACATCGCGACTCTCGACATGGATCCCCCGAGATCACACGCGAAACCGAGGCCGGCAGAATACTGGATGGAGAGACGAGCTAGACGAATTCAGAAAGTACTGGCTCCGTGACGCCCATGATAGAGAAGTGTGTCGAATCCTGAAATACTGATGATGATGATTCATTGATCATCAGAAATGTTTTATCTTTGTACATTGACACCTTTGAGGGTGGTGGGTAGGTTGGTCTTCAAGGCAGTGGAAATAGTACAGTTGTTCAGGGCGCCCTGACCTTCCCAAAATATTTGGATTTTACGGACATTACTCAGCAGATTCCATCTGAAAAGGCGAGGAGAGTTCCTTGTTTGACAGATTCATCTCTTTATAAGTGTGTTTCAGTTTGATTGATAATTCATCATGTTCCGTGGAATTAAGTTATTAATCCTCAAAGGACTTGATGTTGAATTATAAACATCATAATTTTATAAATATCTAATTTTTGTATTGATTTGTTTGGAGAAAATATCCAAATACAAAAATAGAGGACCCCCAAGAAATGTTTTACACCTAGGCCCCATCAATGTTAAATTCGTCGTTGGTGGCAGGAGGAGGATAACATTTCTTTCTTGTCAGCAGATTTTCACTATAAATAAAAGCGGTGAATTTTACATGACATACTTCACTTATCTATGAAAAACTTTGGACAGCAGCAGTAAATCGTCTTTTCAAGATAACAAAGACCAAAAAGACATCTGTACGTCGCATACGCAAATCTCCGTAGCCTGCGCATGTACCAGAACTAATTATCTAAAAATTACCTAAAATTATCCAACATAATTTTTATCTAAAATTACCTAAAAAAATACCAATGTAAGATTTGGGCATTGTTGGTGTAAATGACCCCAGAGACCATCAAATGCATTTATTTGAAAAAAAACAAAAACAAAGGGAAAATGAACAACCTTTTAGGATAGTGCTTAGTGATGTACGCATGACTATTTTCAAGGTTCTAGTCCCCAAAAGCACTCGGAGACACACACGAACACTCTAAGAGAGAAGAATCTGTAGCCCACTCGGCTGGTTGGTCGGCATGGTGATTCGACGTACAAACATTTTCATCGGTGGGAATTTATATTTCAGGCTATTTGCATTGTTTTCTTCTGAACTCATGAAATAGAAGAAGGCTTTTCGAATACGGAATGTCTTCCTCGTGAGACAAGTTGTTCGCCTGACACAGTTATTCCATACATTTCCACTAAATAATGTTTGGTCTGAGTGATTAATCTTTATCTCCTATATCAAGTGCATTGACGAGGAAGGAGATCATGTTGAAGAGAAAAGGGGAGATTTATTTGTCTTTTTTTTTAGTCTGGCAAAAGGTTACAATTGTAGGTCAACCTATTAGGGGTGATTACGCTTGCAATGGTATGTGTGTGGGTGTGGGGGATTCTGTCTGCCTATGAGTTCAGATAGGAAAATAAACTTCGCTTTGATCTTAACTATTACTACGTAAAATATTATGAGAGGGTCTGATAAGATAATAGACTCAGGCAGACAAGTACCCGAATATGTTTAACTAATATTGGAATTTATTTACTTTTATACTGCGTATTTAACCATGATTTAGATTTGCAATTACACAAGTTCATGTAAGAATGTTGTAAGAATCAATTCTCTTCGGGCAAATTTTGTTCCCTTTAGTTTTGATTTCGGGCCATTTTTTTTTTCACAGAATAAGCTCAATAAAGAAAGAAATGCATTGACCAATCGGAAGTTAATAGAACCCGGAACAATATACAAATAGTAGATATGGGCGTTCATAGGTCCAAACCTCCTGATAAGAAAATGCTGACTTCATCTTCAGCAAAAGTGGAGGACACAGTCACAAGATACATCCACTCGTGTTAGAAAGAAAAAATTCCTCTCGACAAGAATAGCAAGCGCATGGAACCGACTGAGTGAAAAGACGGTCACATCCGAGAATATCAACATTTTCTCTTCAAGATAATCTCTATTCTGATATCCATCATACTAAATTTAACGACCAATTTTCCTAGTTCAATTCCACCTCAACTAAACTGAAGCTGGCTCAATGACGCAATTAACTGCTGTCAGAAAAGCCTATTTCAAGTAGATTCAATAAAATAAAAATTCATGCCCATGTGATATTCCCACACACACACACTCTCCACGGTTCTTTTCTTGTCTTCACTGTTATTTTTTTTCCGTTCAATCTGAATTTTATCATTTGCTTATCAATCATTTCTACTGTAGTTTCTTTTTACCTTCTAAGCCTTGTAAGCAGTGTCAGTTTAACTATGTAATGTAGCGTGTGCTACGGTCCTTGCGATCTGAACGATCCATACTAAATGCAAATTCACGAGCGATCCATTCTGATTATTCTGTGATTCTGCATTCAGTAATTCTGTACTCTGCCTACACTTCACTGTCCTCAGTTTCTATGAACGACTGGGATGTCTTCAATATTTAGCCAATTACCACCTTTTATTCCAGTTGACTCTATGTCGGAAAGAGGCGAAAGTTCCGTTCGGGACGCCCAGCCCTCCCACCTCTGAAATATGGAAAGTCAGGCGACCTCAGTTGGTTGTATGAATGTAGCTACAAGACCACAATCCGCTCCCTTACCCCCATTACTAGCAAATCCCCCTACCTAAAAAGACTCGACCCCCAATCTTATTGACGGACCATCACTGATTTCTGGCACAAGAGAGCGGGCCGTCGTGCCTACCAGATGTCAATGGTCACCTCCTTCACCCGTTATTTCTCCCACCCCCTTCCTCCATCTTCATCTCCATCATCCTCACCTCTAAGTACTTCACCACTATTTACCAGGTGGAGATAATCTTGGACCCCAGAGTGAACGGAGTATGGACATGGGCGGATGATCGAACTTGCATGTAATAAAATTGTCAGGCCAAAATCTACCACCCAAATTCTGCATTTGTCCAGCGTTTTGTATATCTCCTTTGAACTGATTTGTATTTGTACTTTTCTTTGCAGTTCGTATTTTTTTTACTCATTGTGAAACTACTTTTGTAATTTTGTGAAATAAACGGTACATTTTTAGATCAATTAACTGTACATTTTTGGATTAATAAACTGTACTCTTCTTATTTTTGAAGGTTGAGCTTGCTCTGCCAAAGGCTTGCTATCCTAGTGTGATTCTTCGCTAAATCCTTCTTCTTTTGAGGGTCTCATGGAGATTCGTTGTGCCTGGTAGATGTAGTGATCTACTTCCTCCAGTTCTGTGTCCTCGATTTTGATCTTAGTGTTTTTTTCTCCGATGTGGTTGTTGCACATGATCTTCGTCTTGCTGAAATTTATGAGTAGGCCAACTTTCTTGCTCTCTTCATTTAGTTCATCTATCATTGGTTGGAGGTCGTGTAGGTTCTCTGCAAAAAGGGCAATGTCGTCTGCAAATCTGAGGTTGCTCAGATACTTGCCGTCTATTTTAATTCCTTTACTCTCCCAGTCTAGTCTTCTGAAGATCATCTCGAGGCAGGCTGTGAAGAGTTTAGGTGAGCTGATATCACCTTGTCTAACTCCTTTCTGAGGTGAAAGGGGTCCAAGTCTTTATGTAACCTGATAAAGGAGCTGCTGTGATTGTATATATGTTTCAGCACTTCAACATATACTGGATCTACACCTTGTCGAGAGATGGCCTCCATAAAAAGAAGGGTGCTTAATCAATGCATCCTCCCAATCACCAATGGAGCTGAAACGTAGAACCTAACCAAGATCTGCAAATTGAGAACCATGCAACGTGCACACGAAAGAATTATGCTGAGCCTCACATGGAGAGACTACAAGACAGCACAGTACGTCTGGGAAAAACAAAGGTCAGGGATATCATAGAATCCATTAAAAATCTCAAATGGCGGTGGGCTGACCATGTTGCAAGAATGTCGGACAAACGATGGACATTACGACTCACGACATGGATCCCCCGAGATCACATGCGCAACCGAGGCCGGCAAAATATTAGCTGGAGAGACGAGCTAGACAAGTTTAGGAAGTATTGGCTCCGCGACGCCTAGGATAGAGAAGTGTGGCAAATCCTGGGGAAGGTCTATGTCCATTGACGGACGTTAAAAGACTGATGATGATGATGAAACTGTACTCCCCAAAACAATTTAGTATGCGCTCTCTGCAGTGCTTCTTTTGAAATGTGCTTGTGAGAAGAAACAATGAAATTGAAACATTGAAAATTTGAAAAAAAGATTTTCGTGTGTATAAGACATTGAAAATGTTTCCGATATGTGCTTTAATATTTATGTATATTTTCCTAATTTGGACCCCTTTATAATCCATGCAGCAGACCCTGCACTAAATCCGGCCCTACTTTCAAGGCTGACAAAATATTCACACAATTTTATAAGAATCCTACATTGATCTCGAAACATGTAATAATGATACTTAATCATATGAAAATCTCCTGACTTTTGTCTTTCTCACGAACAATAGATCGTTTCACCTTCTGATTACAGCATATTTTACAATTACCGGACTAGGGCCTAGTTCCGGGTATTATGGCTCTGTGGCAGTGTCTCCCCAGTGCACTATAAGGGAAGGCTCGGGAGGACATTCTGACATCTGCGTAACAATGGTGGTGTCTGCGTTTTGTACCAGCCCGGACAAAGACCGACCAGAAAACTATGAGGGCGCGCAAAGTTCTTATAAAAGTAATAATTGAACAACCCTAGTCACCAAAGATGGCAAACAGTTCTATCCTTCTTTTTTATATGACACTATCTGTGTTTTCCAGCGCTTCAGGCAACACTGTTTTGTCTACAGACTTGAAAATTGGCACCAGTACTCCACTACACTCTCTCTAAAAAATGTTTTTGTTTAGTTTTTTTTTTAATTTCTGGAAAAAAAGCTCTTTTGACACTTTTGGGGGCCTTATTAATTAATAACATCTAGATTCCCCAGAATCTAGATATTTCTTGATTTTTTTTTTTTTTTGGTACTCTGTTCTAGATATTTACCAGTGGAAAACGCCAGTGATGTCATAAATAGAATTTATTCCGACCATATTTATTGTCTGACAGAATCGTTTTTACATGACTTCAAATTTTGACGCTACGGTTGTTCAGTTATTGACTGTGATGGCGAATATGAATAAGGATTAAATTTTTCGAGCCCGGACGAAGCAGAGGTAAGGCTGCTGGGAGCCGTGTGACATTGATCGCATAGATTTGGCAAGTTCTGTCTTTGCTTACACGCACGCATGTGGACCCCGACGTTGCACCGACCTTATGTCACATTCCACCCTCGTAGAAAGATGGTTAAATACCTACATATTAACTGGGCTCCTCGGTGCCTTTTATTTATTTATTTATTTATTTTTTTTGCTTAATTTCCTTCCCCAAGGAAAACTTACCGTAAAGAGAATCGGTCACTGTCTTTGCGCCAAGGAAAGAGCCCAGAGCCAGACTTTGACATTCAAACAAAGATTCGCTGTTAAAACAACACAGCGCTGAAAATATTCAATTTCTTTGATTACTAAGCGATATTCAGCTCAATGGCCGATAGCAGTAAATTAAAAAAAAAGGGAGGAAAATGTTTATTATGCCATTTGGTTGAGCTGGAATTTGATAATTCTAAAATGTCACCAGCGGGCAATCCAATCGCTGGATCCCATTTGTTCACTATGATCTAAGAAAGAAAAGAAAAATGACAGTGTTTCGGCTGATATCTGGAGGTGGCCAAAGGGGTCGCTGGAAGTAGAATTACAGATATCGAAAGACTCAGGACACATTTGGGTGGATTTTGTCTCATTCATTACAATTAAATGACTTGGGGAGAAAAAACTATCAGAAGAGATGGTGTAAGAAAAAAGATTTTCAACTTCAATCTCTTTTCTAAAATGATTTATCTGACATTATTATTCCATGCAGGGATGGATTGGAATCCCCAAACGCCCAAGCAAACACCTTAAATCGGCCCATTAATGTAGGCTACGATTTTGGCAAGCGTAATGAGCCTACGCCGTTGGAGGGGTCGGGATGCAGTAGGGTCCGAGAAAATTTTGAAATCAGTTTTGTTACGAGGAAATTTTGAGGCAGTAGAAATTATTCTAAGATCAATATCAAAAACTCCATTCAATTTGCATATGATTCGATTACTAACATAATGTAAGTAAATAAGCGTTGAACCTGGAAATAATTATCATCAAGACATGTTTGGTACCGTTGGAAAGGAAATCTTATGCACTTCAACGTACTAAAAGTCTCCCAATATTGCTGTTGGAAAAATGTTATTTTTTTAAACAGTTATTTGCATTATACCGGGTGTTTTCCTTCGCTGAGATCGAAAAAATATCAGAATAAGCTATATCTTGAAAGAATGGAGGTTTAAAGGATACTTATAATTACGATACATGTAAATGCAGCTTCTGACACCATTTTGTGTTCATTGGTAAACGAGAGAGAGATAAAACAAAACCCCATGTCAGTTTCTAGGTAACTGGGAAGTCAGCGAAGGAAATCATTTTCATTGAACTTAGCATTATTCAAACAACTGTAAAATATGTTCCCCAAGAGCTATACAGTGCGTTTATTGGTACTTTTTTCATCTAATATATTTTTAATATTGTGTTAGAGAGACAGAGAGAGACAGAGAGAGAGAGAGAGAGACAGAGAGACAGAGAGACAGAGAAATACAGTCGATGTATATTTATGTATATATATATATATATATACATATATATATACATATATATATATATATATATTAATGTGTCATCCACAAGCAGCTGTTTCGTTGTATTATAAGTCTTCAGTGCGGCTACAAACAACCACGATCTCTGGCCTTTCGGCAGGATTAAACTGTAGTATCTGTTTCACAGCAGAGATCAAGGCGTCAGTACTAACACTTAACCGTCGAATGGGCCGGAGATTGTGTTGTAGTTGGCATCAAAGACCAAGTGCGCCGGTGCAATGCGTTAGCCAATGAAGTTATACTGAGGCTGCGCTTTGCTTTGCTGAGGCTCACATTGGGAGCATTTGGATTCGTCCTTGGGCTCTCCTATCATTACTCGGCCAAGCTGCGGGGAATATGGCACTCACATGACGGAGGTTGTATCAGCTTCGAAAGTCGCGTCTGTTGGAGCCATTTTGGGACGGATGGTTTCCTATTCTTCCCACGTTAAGCCTCGACCTTGTATCACATTTTGCTGTAGCGGGACAGCGAATGAACACCCAATCCACTACCATGATTTCTGGCCTTTTCGACGGGATTTAAGTGTAGTATCTGTTCCACCGTAGAGGCGCCGATACTGACACTTGCCCGTCGAATGGGCTGGAGATTGGGATGTGGATGGTATCAAGACCGACTACACCATTTCGCTGTGGTGGGACAGCGAATAAACACACCATCCAGTACCACGAGGTAGGATCTTACTTATGCAGCACGCAGAACTGGAGGGTCAGTAAGGTCGAATTTAAGCGGTATATATATTCACGCTTATTTTCTCCATCTACCAGAGTGCTCTATTCCGAAGTTGGAAGAGCATTGCATAAGCTTTCAATGAAGGGTTACCTCATTTAAAGAGTGCTGAACCTCGAATAAGGGAGCGTTCATTATTGTGTATTATATTGTGTATTATATATATATATATATATATATATATATATATATATATATATATATATATATATATATATATATATATATATATAATTTTCTTTCTAACGTTACCATACATGTCTTGATGATAATTACTTCCCGGTTCACTTCTTTTGGGGGTTAATTTGCTCACTTTAATTTTCCTAATTATTTTAATGACAAACACTTAAAAAAAGAAAATGTGAACAGGACAAATTCAACACGTATTCGATGTTAGATAACTGAGAGAAACAATCGAAGCCTTTAAATTGGGCTAAAAAAAAAAACGTGTTAAAGATAGACGATGATTTTTAAAAAAAATATCTTGAGACAATATAAAGTAGTCCAAGTGTATCCACTTTTATTCAAGAATGCATTGCGTCTAAGAATTTTTTCTTGTCACTCTCTGCAGCTACGACAGGGGCGGATCCCTACCCTCGTTCAAGCGAATCACAGTTAAGTATTTTGTTGAATATCTAGATAAGGGAATGTCGCCAAAAAAAATAAAAAATAAAAAAAATAATCTGTGTTTCACAGAGAGAGAGAGAGAGAGAGAGATATGCAGTCGGTATATATATATATATATATATATATATATATATATATATATATATATATATATATATATATATATATATATAATGATAAATATTTTTTTGATAAACATTAATTTAACACTTGCCGAACACTTGAAATGCTCCTTTTGCGCTTGATTTACACTTATCAAAAATTGAAATCCTTTCTTTTTGTTTTATTTCGTGGTTAAAGGTCAATATCTTTTCCCCCGATGTTTGAATGACTGTTGAACTTTTTCTCTTTTGAAATCATTGCAAGTACATTTAGTACTTTTTCTGATTTTTAGCGTCTCACAAAATTTTTTAAAAATTCCTTTTAATATTGAAAGCAGTTTTCAGGCTCTTATATAGTCAAAAGAATCGATTTACAATATTCATTCAGATCGGATTAACTGTAGCATGCTGTGAGTTCATTTTCCAGTTTGACTTTGTCAGTCATGGGATATGCTTCAGTGGTCTACCCTATCTCTTCTGTGGGCATTCATTTTCTTAAAACCCGTGAAGCTGTTCCCGTGGATTTATTTAGCAGCCATTAATTGTATAGTGAAAAAATATCTCTCCTCTTTATCAACACATACGCTGTAACATACTTCCTTTGTTCCAGTTATGATAGTCTTTGAAGGATTCTCACAGTATTTCAAGTTTTTTTTATTACCAAAATAGCTGTTTTGAAATGTGGTACAAATTTCAGCACTCGAAATACATCGATTTCTCAAGACTGTACCCGGCTGTAAATTACTCCAACTTGAGGCATAATCTGATAAAAAAGCTCCAACAAGATGATGAATTTTTGATTAATTAGGTAATGCAAGATTGCTGTTGCTTCAGAAATGGTTTCATTTGCTCTTGACATTGACTGAATTTCAGTAAGGAAGCTTTTTAAAGGTTGCAAATCCCCTGAACTTTGATCCACAGTCCGTATGTTAAAGGTCCACCTTGCAGAGAATGAGCTCGGGATACTTGCTGGGTTTCTCATTATCAGATCCATTCTGTACGCACAACAGTGAACGAAATGTTCATTATTATAAACTGCTTTTATCTTTGCCTGAACGTTCCTTTATTTTGCCTTTCATCACATTTGCAACTTCAAATGCCTGAATGATGAATTTTTCGTCCGTTTCATTGAAGGATTATGTCTAACTGCTCTAGAATACATTTTGATAAGCCACCTGCAGTTTGATTCTTTTGGAATAAAGAATCCCTAAAAAACGCTCAGATATTTCTTCATTCGGCACGTACCACAGGACAAGTACCATTCGAGCATGTTCTGAAACATCTGTTGTGTCATCAGCCATAACAGCTACGGATGAAGCTTCCCCAATTTCTTTCCTAATCTCATCCAACTAAATTTGCAGCAGGCAGTCAAGTACCTCATCCGGAAAAGCCTTAGAAATACCTTTGAAAACTGTACTGTTTTCTGAACTGTTCTTTAAATCTGGGTCTTATTTTGATGTAAAATTTATGAGCCCCCTAAATAAACCTGGATTTACTGAATAATCCCTCTCAACATGTCCACGTAAAGAAATTCCAAAGTTTCCACAATTTGTGATGCAGTCCATTATCTTGGATAAAATGTCACGGTTCTGGGTTAATCTTCCTGTTACGCTAATTGAGTCTACAGGCCTCAGTAAGTTTTTCTCTAATAGTCCTTTCAGTGGTATGTAAACACATCATTGGAATTCCGTTCTTGTTAACTTTTGATGTAAGTGTAAGATACTGGATCGCACATTACGCTATTGTTGTTAATGTTCTTGTTTTTCTCTTTTTAAAATATTCGTAAAAAGAAAATTCCCCATATGGACACCATCCCTCAAAAATTCTGGATCCACCCCAGTTATCAATTCAGATAGAAAGTTGCAATATCATCTTGATTTTATTTTTATTAGACGAGTCATTGTTAATCATCAACAAAAATTAACCAGGCCTAGATTGTATTATTATATTTCTTTTCAAATTTCCTTCTTACAAGATATTCTTTTCTTGTGAAGGACATTTGAAAAATGAAGCATGCTCCAACCAACACCGTACACCAACTAAAATCGACTTCAGAAACTAAGATACCCAAAAATTCAATAACACCTTAACAACATGGCCACGTACGAAGTAACTACCAAACCCACCAGTCCCTAATTCATGAGCCTACATTGATACACCACACCTTACGCCCATGCAAGCAAAATTTAGTTATAACTTAACTCAGGTTACCCCAACCCGAAATCTATATCTCCACTTATTCACCCTCTCACAAGACAATTCGTCCAATAAAAATAAAATTCAATTTAACCCCAACAATTATCCACCATCGCATCTTCCACCAAAATATATTGGTTGCATCCACACTTTATAACAATATTACAATCTAAAACCTACATTCACCACACTGAGGTGCATCGAGTCTTACTAATTACTGTTTTTAACTGAAAATCAACAGTCAATTCATATAAAGCCATGATGCAGGGAGGGTAATTGTAACTGGATATGTCCCAGAATTTAAGCAATTATGTCATCGTTATTATGATACATGGACAACGGAATACATAAATATATGAAGAAATGAAAATATATCTTTCAAACGAAAAAAATACCTGGATCCGCCCCCAAATTTAATGAAGTCTACCTTACACATGTTGCTTTATCCTTCCACAAAATTTTATTAAGATTCATTGAAAAACTTTTTGAAATATTGCGTGGACATATAGGAACGATGCAGGGTCGTGGGCACCTGTAAAAAAAATTATGGATCCACCCTAAATTTTAAATAATCCTTCCCAAGTCCATAGCCCACCCTTCCATAAAATATCATTGAAATTTTTGAGAACTTCTGGAGATATTGTGTTCACAAACAGACAGACAGACGGAAACGAGTAAATACATATACCTCTCCCAACTTCGTTAACAGAAGTGAAAAAAAAAGAATGTTTTGTGACCAGCGTTTCCCCCAAGCTACGCAGCAGCAACTGAGAATGAAATTACGTAAGGCAAAAAGTTTTCAATGCCACGTACGACAATAAGATTAAATCACAATGAACAGATAATAAAGTGAAATCAATACACCGAACGATCATTATCATGATATACTTTTTGATAAAGTAACTGACCTTTGAGGGAGCGAGTTCGATTCTCATCGTAGTCGTGCTCTTTATTTTCCGATTACGCTGTTTAATCGTTACCACAGGATTGTAATCCAATTCTAAGTTAGGATAAAATGCAACTGAAAATTAGGATGAAGCTAAAAACTAGTCAAAGTTAATAATACTGTTGAAAATCGGTTGTAATGAGTTATGTTCAAGGTATAAAATCAGCTTCCATGACTGCGAGTTCGATTCGCTCCGTATTTTTTGATTACGGTCCGATTCAAATTTGGGATAAAAAGCCATTGAAAATTAGAATGGGGGTAAAAACTATTCAAAATCAATAACGATGTTGTAATATTTCACTCAAGAATAAAGAAATTTTTTTTAAAAGTAGAAATGAACAGTATAACTGATCTTTGTTTCTCAAACTTTAGACCCAAAATTCAATGGTCGTCTCAAACATGAAAAGTTTCCTGCGCATTCCACTTCTTCAATTCCTCACAGACTTTTTCGTCCCGCGCAGGCCATGAAAAACGACAGAGAACATTGATCGTGGAAAATAATGATAAAGATGAAAGATTTAAGGGTAGTTGAATAAGAGGACAGGAAGAGAGAGGACAAGAAAGAAAGTTAGGTAGCTACTCATCTTATTGCAATGGAGAGGTGTAATGGAAACAGACATTATTATTTTTGGAGGACCCAGGGAAAACCTGTGCCTGGTAAGGAGGAATATGTAACAGTACTTTAAAAGAGCAAGGCTACATTCGTCATCATCATCATCATCATCATCATCATCATCATCATCATCATCATTCTTTTAACGCCCATCGTTGGACATTGACCTTCCCCAGGATTCACCACAATTCTCTATCATGGGCGTCGCAGAGATCATCTCAAGGCAGGCTGTAAAGAGTTTGGGTGAACTGGTATCACCTTGCCTTACTCCTTTTAGGATCTGAAACGGTTCAGAGTCCTTATGTTGTCTAATGAGGGAGTTGCTGTGGTTGTATATGTGTTGCAGTACTTTAATGTATACAGGGTCTACACCTTGTAGGGTGATGGCCTTCATGACCCATGGGAATTTCTACAGAGCCGAATGCCTTCTTGAAGTCTATAAATGCTACAGCGAGTGACGTTTTGTATTCTGCTGCTTTTTCTTTCAGCTGATTTATTGAATGAAGATGGTCCGTGGTCGGGTAACTTCTAAATCCAGCCTGTTCTCGTGATTGATTTTCGTCTAGTGTTTTAGTAATCCGGTTGGTGATGATTTTTGTGAAAAGTTGGTATATGCAGTTGAGCAGGCTTATTGGTCTGTAGTTGTTGAGGTCTTTGGGTTTACTTTTTTCATGTAGAAGCATTATAATAGCTGTGTTCCAGTCTTTCGCGTAAAACTTAGATAAAAGACAGAACATCTTCAACTATCCTATAGGCAAATTCTTGTTGCTTGTAGTTGGGGTGACCAATGAATTCTTTAACGATGTAAGGTGAAAAATGAAAAACTTTTTCGACTGTTATAAGAACCCCCTCCCTGCAAGCTGATGCAAGATGAAATTGAACCAGATAAATACACCTTTAGTGCCCACCTTTCCAGCTAAAGAAATTATTCATGTACGGAGTTATCTACCCTTTGGAAAGGATCTACTTCTAACCCCTATATCTGGTAAATTCCTTGGTCCCCTTTTGACGTCACATAGAATAGCCAATCAGATAGCAGATTGTTATCTTTGCGATGTTTAAACTGTGGCGGTAAGTCTCCCCCCCCCTCTCTCTCTCTCTATCCCAGTGTTCCGAAGGCCTCGAGGTAAGCTCGTCTCTTTCTCTTTGGTTAGTATAGTTTTTATACACACTTTCTTTCTACACTCATTTTCATCTCAAGAACACACCCTATCCAAGTTTAGCACTCTCATCGTAGTTAGATCGGACTTCTTAAGATAACTTCATAGTGGTTACGACTAGGACGACCATACTGACGGACATTCTATAGACTCTATCTCAGATTTACTTAGTGACATTCCTTTCCTTTCTTCCTTCCTAACTCCACATCTTTTATCCTGGTTGATCCCTCCACATATCCGTGTCTGCAGAAACTCTGGTCCTCGTTTATTTTAATTCACTCATGAATTAAACTTGGCATTGTTTTTTTACTTCTTTGTTCGTTCTTATTTCTTGGTTTTGTTAACAATCCAACTAACTGTGTACTAACCTTGTTTTTGTGCTTAGGCAACGAACACGCTCCTTACCATGATTTATCTTCCTAGATCAATTCTGGTTATTTATATTTTAGGGGGCTGATATATCTAGCAGCCCTAAATCTGGCCCCCGACACTAAACACCTAAAGTTGCCACATTTTTCTCTCTATCTTTACTCCGAGGCCGAAAAAGGAAGGAAGAAAGAAAGAAAGACGACTCTACACCAACAGGTAGTGAACCGTATATATAGTGGCAGACGACAAGCTTCTACTCTTTTTCTTTTTTTTCAGCAAAGGCTATCTTTACTTCCAATCTTCTCCATAAGTCTTAGTTGTTTAAAAAAAACATACCAACAGCGTATAGATGTTAATATATATTTATGTAAATATAAACATAATTATCTCTACATATCAGCAGGTAAACTCTTCTTCAGGTAAGTGATTGTTACCTCATAACAGCTATGTGGTTTTTGTTGATCCATTTTAAATTAGTGAGCGAATACTTTCTCCGGTCTTTTGAGTTCAGTGATTGATTCACGCTGGGCAGCGATGTCTCGGGACCCATATTTTTGTGTTTGAAAGGTTTGTTATCACACCATCGCATGAAGGTAAACTCTGTTTTCAGTCCCGTGCATAACTATCCCTTAACTGCTACGATCAGTTTAGAACAGAGGTTGGTAAACTACGGCCCGTGGGCTGATCAGTTCTACAGCCTCATTTATTCCGGCCCGCCAACCTCACTGAGTATATGACGTTACATACGATTTACTTTTTGTTTTCCTCACCAATCTTTGTTTTATAGGTAAAAAAAAGTTTAAGCCCTACTCGTTCCTGACGTTTTGTCAATGTACAC
Organism: Thysanoteuthis rhombus; assembly: GCA_963457665.1. NCBI lineage: Eukaryota > Metazoa > Mollusca > Cephalopoda > Oegopsida > Thysanoteuthidae > Thysanoteuthis > Thysanoteuthis major. Next base: position 71,118,165 of record OY735200.1, read on the forward strand.
ATAATCTGAACCACGATTCGGCAATGTTTTGTTCCACAAAAAATTTCATAGTTCTCAGTGATTGATAGTAAAGATTATAAAGGTAAATACATATATCAAAGGCATTAAAGTGATAAGAAAAAAGCCAACTTTTTAAATATTGGCCTTGTATGATCATCGTTTTATTCTTGTAATTTACTCAGGCCAGCGAGACATGAAAGCAAACATTTTTTATCCGACTCGCAAGGTATATAAACATGTATTAATTCGACTCCGCTGTTCGCTGATTTCTAGAATAGGACGTGAAAAACTAGCATGATTCAGCACAACGAACGGCGCAGAACTTTTCAAAGTTAAGCACGCTCAAGTATTTAAATCGAAGTACCAAAAATCAATGTCTCGAGAGAGTCTTTCAAGATTTTCCATGATAGATTCGCACACACACACACACACACACACACACATATATATATATATATATATATTCTCGTATTCTTATTTTTAGAATATACGGATTCGTAATTTTAAATACTTGGCGTTTGCGCTCATGCAGTATGATACTACGTGACATTATTTACTTGGAAAAATGGACTTTTCAACATTGTTTCATTTGAAATTATTACTTTGACAAAGCCGAAAGGCGGAACAGGTTAGTATAAAAAATCTTGATTTGAATACTATTTTCCATATTGTCCACTCAATATATACATGTCTCACTTCGTATTGTTCACACACACACACACACACACACACACACACACATATATATATATATATATATATATATATATCGATTAAATTCCTTGATTTTGTCTGCGACGATGGAATACCTTTGTTTGGCTATATTCAGTTCATCAGAGAGATAAAAAATAGTATATATTTCACACATGCAAAGATACACACACACACATATATATATATATATACATATATATATATATATATATATATATATATATATATATATATATATATATATATATATATATAAATAGAGAGAGAGATTAATCAATGAGTCTCTAAACTGATGAAAAAAGAATTTTATTTCACACGGCGAATTCTTATTCTTCGAAATAATCTCGTTCCTTGTCAATACACTTGATTTACAGGTGTATATTAACCACACAGATCCGATATCATAAAATGAAAATTTTAGATCAAAGTTCAGCTAATAATAACGTATCAAGCTACAGATATATTGATCGACCCACTCATATCGAAATTCTATAAATCAACATATCTAGAGAGATTTCTCAAGATTTTTCGAAAGTTTTTGCTTTTGTTCCGAATTCCACGGAAGTATAATGGATTTTACTAATCTGCAACTAACCTCTGATAGAAAGGCTCTTTGTGTCAACAAAAAATAAGGAGAGTTTTCCTTTTCTTACTAACTTGATTTTATACGTATATAACCAGCACTTTATTTTAAACCACACAGCTGCCAATCTTCTCTCCAACCAGTCGATAACTGGGAAGTGAATTTATTAGAGAAAAATGATTTCAGAGAGGAATATTTTCGTCAGATTTAGTTTTTATATATATATCAACTTGATTTTTTTCAACCATGAGATATTTTACTGAATGTTATCACAACATAGATTTGAAGTGAACAATTTTCCGCCTTATGAGACAGTACATCTTGTCTGAAATGATCAATAACACTTACTATTAGAAGAATAATATAATATAGAATTCACTCATATCAAAACATTAGCTACATATGTTTCATGCTGTGCAAATGTATAGCGTTTATATTCAATAATAATATTCTGTTCGGCGTCGTTTTATTGTGTAAGTAAGAAAGGAAGAAGCGATAATTCTGGGATCTTCTCTCTGTTCCTCTTGTCTACCACCCTTTCCCTTCTATTTTAACCTCTCTGCCCTCTTATCTTCTCTCCTGTCTATTTCATACTATCTTTTGTTTACACACACACACACACACACACACACACACACTCACACACACACACACACACACACACACACACACACATATATATATATATATATATATATATATATATATATATATATATATATATATATATATAATACAGCACACACTACTGAAGATGGGAACACCTCCCGAAACATGTCTAGACCATTAATGAAAACATTTACAGATAAATAAACTTAACTTTCATACACTTTCACTCCTGAGTCTGTTTCACTCTATATAGTTCATATTATATATATATATATATATATATATATATATATATATATATATATATATATATATATATATATATATATATATATAATACAGCACACACTACTGAAGATGGGAACACCTCCCGAAACATGTCTAGACCATTAATGAAAACATTTACAGATAAATAAACTTAACTTTCATACACTTTCACTCCTGAGTCTGTTTCACTCTATATAGTTCATATATATATATATATATATATATATATATATATATATATATATATATATATATATATATATATATATATATATATATATATATATATATAAGAATACTAAATAGATAACCCCTTTCTTTCTCTTTTACGCTTCACAAACATACATAAGTAAGATGGGAAAACATAAGAAGTCTGCATTAAGATGCGTTAATAAGAAATTAAAAACGATATTGAAATCTACTGTTTTAAAAAAAGAAAGAGTATTTTCTAAAAAAAAACGTTACTATCCTCTACTCACAAAATGTGCAAAATTGCTGTCGAAATAACAAAAAAAAAGTGGGGGGGGGGACAAGCAAAACGTCCCCTTTTGAAAATTACTTGTAGGAGTTTTCTGACTGGAACAGGAAATCGACTGATCACGCCAGACTTAGCTGCTATATTTATTAAGCTCCATTCGAAGGTAACTAATAAATAAATTAACATGCATTAAGCAAATTGGATTGCGATCAAATTGCAAAATTATTAAACATATTATATCTATTTCTCTCCTGCCACATGAATTCGTGTAAATACAAGTTGAGCATTTCTCTTATACATTCATTCACCCATCACTCTAGTTCGTTGTTTGTATTTGCTCTAATAATTTTCAATTGCTTACGCATGCAAACCTGTCACACAAACGATTTATGTTTTTTGGTCAATCCGACCTAACCTATCCAAATAGAAAGTCATCATCATCATCATCAGTCTTTTAGCGTCTGTCGTTGGACATAAACCTTCCCCAGGATTTGCCACATTTCCCTATCATGGGCGTCGCGGAGCCAGTACTTCCTGAACTTGTCTAGCTCGTCTCTCCATCTAACATTTTGCCGGCATCGGTTGCGCATGTGGTCTCGGGGGATCCATGTTGTGAGTCGTGATGTCCATCGATTGTCTGCCATTCTTGCAACATGGCCTGCCCACCGCCATTTGAGATTTTCAATGGATTCTATGATGTCCCTAACTCTTGTCTTTTCTCGGATGTACTGTGCTGTCTTGTGAGGCCCAGCATTATTCTTTCACGTGCACGTTGCATGGTTCTCAATTTACGGGTCTGTCTCTTGGTTAGGTTCTATGTTTCAGCTCCATAAGAGACTATTGGGAGGATGCATTGGTTATACACCCTTCTCTTTAGGATTAATGGGATCTTAAAAATTGAACCACGTGAAGATTAATTAATTTGTGCCACCAGGAGGAGGGATGCTGATCTTTCATCATCAGCAGTAGCAGCCTTTTAGCGTCCGTCGTTGGACATAGACCTTACTCCAAATTTGCCAGTTCTTTCTATCATGGTCATCGCGGAGCCAGCTCTCTCTGAATTGGTCTAGCTCGTCGCGCCATCTTACTTTCTGTCGGTCACAATTTCGCATATGAACAGTGGGGATCCAAGTTGTGAGTCATGATGTCTCGCAGTTGTCTGACAATCTTGCAATATGTCCAGCCCATTGCCATATGAGTTTTCTAATGGTTTCTATGATATCTCGGACACCTGTCTTTTTCTCCAATATACTGTGCTGTCTTGTAGTATCTCTATGTGATGTTGAGCATGATTCTCTCATGTGTACATTACATGCTTCTCAGTTTGAGGGTCGATCTCTTGGTTAGGTTCCATGTTTCAGCTCCATAGGTGACTATCTTGGGGATGCATTGGTTGCATACTTCTCTATTTAGGACTAGTGGAATATTCTTGTTTTTGAAAGTCGAGCTTGCTCTGCCGAAAGCTTGCCAACCTAGTGTGATTCTTCGCTTGATTTTTTTTCTTTAGGGAATTTACTTGAAATTTAGCTTTTCTTTAATAATTACAAAAAAAATGTAACAAGTCTGGTGAGTCACTCAATAGAAACCGTCATGCGACCAATACCTTTAGGCAACATGTCGTGTTAGGCGTGATTAATCAATAAATTACTACTCTTGCCTTTCGTTGAACCGTGATCACTAAAAAAACAGGTTCGAATTTTGAAAATAAACTAACCAGCGTGAACACAGCCGGACACAAACTAAGGAACCAATCTACCAAAAACTTACACTGAAAACTGAACACCCTGAAAAGTTACTCTTAAGGGTTGGGGGTTGAGAAAAAAAAAAAGAAGATTTTTGTAGACATAATGATGTTTAAAATTTCAGCCTTCGAGCTCCATTGGTGCAGCCTGTAGGCACGATACATATTTACTTAGAGCAAGTCAGACTCACCTGAAAACTGAAGAAACCTATGCTGACAGTTTTGTTGACAGTTTTAGATGACATTTTCTAATAAGCTTCCTTAATTGCGTTGAAATTATTTGTTCTACATTTAAAGATCGATTTTTTCTCAACATTGACTTTGATATCAACTTCAAACTTCAAACTTCAAACAATGAGGGGAAAGACATTTTATGCTTGGATAGATACTTAAAAGAAGAAAAACCAATGACTTATCGAGTCGAAATGTACATGAAATTTCCCCCAATAATACGAATAAAACTATAAAATAGTTCTTTCGAGTGTACAAGTTGAAATGCGACTGACATTACAATTATCGGTTGGATACAATGAAGAAGGAGAGCTTTCTATTAACAGCTGCTTCTCTTGTAGCTTACGCAAACAAAATAAATTCTGCTTTCATCCTGCGGTACTTTTTACGATAACCAGTTTGCTTTTGAAGTTCCGCTGTTCTCAGAGGAGTTTTACGAAGTGACCCATAGCTTGTTTCGCCTCCGTACCTACACACTCATTGCTCAAACACCCTTGTCCTTTAATCATAGACAGCCTATTCCATTAATGGATTTACGAATATCGTATCTAATGTACCAAAGCGGATGGTCCTGAGATCCATAGGCGTACGAGAAAACTGTGAAATTTCGGAGAAATCAGTGTAATTCAGGCAAAACCATGTGAAATTTCAGGCAAATCAAGCCCTTTGTCAACCGGAACCAAACATTTCCCATTCGCTAATGTTGATAAGAATGCATGGGTCACTCCTTAGCAGGCTGGGATCCCACCTTGACCACATCGTCGCCATCGACATCTCTTCTTGTTGAAGAAGCAAAATACTTGGATGAGAATTGCCAACAACGTATTGAATTGAGGGTTCCGATTCTTGGCTGCCCCCCCCCGCGCAAAAAAAAAAAATTCACAGGTCACTTTTGGCCCTCATCAGCTGCAATCCACTTCAGAGGCCCTGGCAAATAACATTGATCAAAGGACGACTAATAGTCAGGTATCGTAATTTTAACCTTATTTAATCTACAATATAACTAAAACGAACATTTTATAGAGTATTCTGTTGAATCGGTTATCCGGAAATACCATCGAAATTTTTATGCATTTAATTGTACTAAGTTTATCATTTATTTCAAATAGTCTCTTTTTCTCAATCTTAGTATCGATTGGTAACCCGGAATATTGTTATTCTCTTTTGAAAAAAAATATCATCGAAATTTGCTTGAAGCCCTTTTCCTTTTTTCTGCATCTTTTTGTATATATTTTAGGATTGTATCAGGTGTTCACGAAAGTCTTCAGCAAAAAACAAAAACAAAAACGGTTTTCAAGTGTGCATCCAGTCTGTAGTCTCGAAAAAGCTTGCTAACGCCTAGTAATCAAGTACAACGAAATGACCAGTGATATAGTATCTTAGTTATAAGTCATTTGCTTCGACAGGCATTGCACAGATCCCCGTTTCAATACGTATGGTAAAGCGTCCGTCCTGTCTCACAAGAGACAACTACCAGTAGAGTATGGAGTCCACTGAAGGGAATCGCTTAGAGTATACTCAATTAGCTTGCAATTAGGTGCACGACGAAGTTTGTTTCAATGGAAAGTTTTACCCATGTGTGGTGAAATCGAACGTGGGACCTCTTGCGTACGAGGCAAACGTGCTAACCATTACACTATTCAATTTCAAATAGTACGAAATATAAAAAAAAATGTAAGTTCTATAAGTCTTTTGTCGATTCTTATTACAGTCATGGTAAACCCCCTTTCCTTACCGTATGTTCAGAAAATAGAAAATAGAACCTTCGTAAGAAGCTACTTTAGAAACGACCTGGAATGTTTAACACCTTTTAGCTGCTTCTATGACAAATGAGAATTACTTATAAACAGGTTTGGTTGATTGATCATAAGAAACCATCACGTGACTAACATCTTTTGGTAACGTACCGTGTCGGGGATGATCAATTGAAAAATCAGAAAAGTAGAGATGCTCAATGGATGAGATACTGCTCTTGCAATTCGTCGGGCAGTGACCACAAAAAAACTCTCCCTTTTCTAAAATCTATAGCGTGAATTAACCATTGTAAAAATTACTCACTGAAAATATTTGAGAAGGGGCGGTTCAAAAAACAAAGGTTTGGGTAAAAAACGTATTGGCAGCTAATGTTAAACCTGCAGAATGCATTGCCCTTCACACTCGCTTCACAATCAATTTTGATTACTATCTAATTTAATCTTGAATTTTAGTTATTTTTATCACAACTCGACTCGTGTCATCACTCTTCGGCAGCGAGCAAACAATGTACATCGGTATACAGAGAAAGAAACCGGTGAGAATAGAACTCACGTCCATCTTACCCGAGGGAAGCCTGGTTTACGCCCAGCTGCTATGACCACTTAGCAACGGAAGCTTCATGGTTGGCAGAAGTACTTACTAACCTGAGGAAAGCCTGGTTTACACTCAGTTGCCATGGCCATATAGTTACAGAAGCTCCATGCTTAACAGAAGTAAAATCTTTCCTGTCAGAGAGAAGCTTGGTTTACGCTCAGCTCCTATGACGTCTTCGTAATGAAAGCTTCATGGTTTGGAAAGTCGAACATAAAATTTCAAGATGAGGGTAAATAGTAGTCAAAGTTTTATCAACTGATGTAATGGGGTCCAACGTTTCATCTAATATTAAAAATAACAAATATTCGTTTCAGTTGAATAAAATCAATTTTCATCAATATTATGTTTCTATACTTGACTTCAACAATATATCGAAAACAGCGAACGTTGGCTTTTTTTTTAAAAAACAGAATTATCTTCATGTTAAATGATAACTTGAAAAATGTGTTAGTTTGGAGATTTATTTGAAGTACGACGACATTGTGTTTCTTTGAGAGACTTAAACTCTGGAATTTGCTCATTGAACACTGAGCACAGGAGTAGATTGTAGAGAGTGGCTGTTTGCAAACGCCACTCCGGGCACCCATTGCAGGGGAGCACCAAACCCATTATAAATCATAGTTCACCAATAGCATTTCTGTTGAGATTTCACACTAGCAAGGTAAGGATAGATCTGTACATACATGAATTGCATAAAAAATAATTCGGCTTTTGCGGTTGCTTTTCGCTATTCAAGTGGTAGTGCATGTATACTCATTGCAAATTTTCCTTTCATCAAGTCTCACTGGATATTGAAGGGGGCTCCCAAGGACCCAAGCTGAGAGAGTAGGAGAGTAAAGGAGTGGTTAGTTTGGAGAGGAGCTGAGAGAAAGACAAAGACTTTTCGTGAGATTGCCAATAAAAAAAATCTCTTATAGTTTATAAAAACCTCACAATATAACGACAAGAAATTTTATGTGTGTACAAATTGGAACCTGTGGAGGATTTTCAACAAATTAGTTTTTGAAAATTATTTCCCGAAATACGATTGGGGGGGGGGGGTAGAGATGGGGTTCGATTTACAATTTTTTGACAGCTTTTTGGTGTATGTTAATTTTCTGAAGCAATATTTTTCGGAGCTCATAAAAAAAACCCTTAAAATTCACAGAAACCACACAACGTAACACCATGAAAATTTCTGTGTACGAAAACGGTTCTTAGCAAATTAGATTCTGAAAATCACCCTCCAAATATGTTTTTGGGAGGGGGGTTGATTTTCTCTCAATATCGTAAAAAAATCTATAATTCACAAATTCATTTATTTTCTGTCAAGTGTCCATACACCAACATTTTTCAAGATCGTAAAAGTCACAAATTTCACTTTTTAAAAACAAATTGAATTAAACACCATTTACCTCACTTGGACAGATCACAAGACAGCACAATATATCAGGAAGAAAGCGGGAGTCCGAGACATCATAGAATCTATTAAAAAACTTTAATGGCAATGGGCTATTCATGTTGCGAGAATGAAAGATAACCGATGGACAACATGGATCCCGGAGACCACATGTGACACCGAGGCCGACAAAATACAAAATGGAGAGATGAACTTGACAAATTCAGAAAATACTGGCTCTGAGATGCCCATGATAGAGAAATGTGGTGGATCCTGGGAAAGGTCTATGTCCAAGTATGTACGTTTGAAGACTGATGATGATTCTAGTGAAAAATGACACGTAAAATCCTAGAAAGTTTATGAATTGTTTCGTTCGCCATTTGCAAGTTCATTTTTCCCTCTTTTTTTCCTACATCGTCTCATTTAAAATTTTTCATACTGTGTATCTTTATGCAGGTCTTAGTCAAATATAACTCAAATTATTGTGCATCTCCCGGTTGAAAATGTATGATCCAAAACTTTATTTGTGCATTTTATCAGTATGTACCATTGTAGCCTTTCAGGCAACACCTGAATTTTCCTGCAGCGTGTTTTTCTCACCCGTCACTTATAAAAACCCTTTTTTAAGATCCACTTTTTCTTACCTGAGTGTCATCTAATCCGTTAGCAATTGAGCTGATTCGACCATTCAAACAGTTTCTGGACAGCAGAATTCATTTTTCCTCAATTCTGAGATAACCTAATCCTTACTCTCTCAATGGCTTTCGTGGTTCAACAGGGACAAAGTATCTAAAACCTTGCTTAGGAGTAATCGAAATCTGCAATCTACGTAATATGCGTCGCTGGTGATGAACTTCGGCCACCCTCTAGCCAGAGGGAGTGTAGTGTACGTCTGTCTGTTTTAACTATTCGGTCTCAGTGACTTTATAGTTAAACAGAAGCTGATTTTACACCCTAGACCTAATTCCCAACAACCTATATTCGACGCTTGTTGATGTTTACATTTGAGACGTGATAGTCTTTCAAGTCCTCTATAGAATCTTTGCAGAGGTATCCATGTTAAATGGTTTTCAGGGTGTGAATACAATGCTGGTTTTGTACATTTATTTGTCCAAAACAACAACTAAAAGTGCCATAGCTTTTCTGAAAACTTTCGTCAAAGCAATCGATAAACACGTATGTTCTGTGAATGTAATTCAATATTTGAACATGATAATCAATCATCTTGAGATATGTGAAACCATTCGACAGCAATGTGTATGTGACTTCGAGTTTTCCAGTTGTGGCATTTAAATCAAATTCAGCCAACAGGTTTTTCATGCACTTTCGTCTTCAGGAAGCCTTTCTCTAAGGAAAGAACAATTATTAGGTTTTCTCGGAACAGTGGATAGAGTGACTAAAATTAAGAGATTTTGGTCTACTGAGACTTCAGAGACAGGAGCGTAGTTGAAATTTTCAATCAATATCTATTTACGAGTAATTGAAGCAGACACCGGAGTTTCCGACCCCCTCCCAAAGTATAATGTTTAGTTCCAGGAGATCTGTTCCCTACACGTTGCATCTCCTCATTGCACTAAAAGGGGTAGGGCTAGAGAATTCCCTGTAACATGTGGCATACCAAAGGCAAGACCAAGGGACCAAAACAATTTGGCTTCTACTCAAACGTACGCCAGTGGGGTCCCAAATTAAACTGGACCGTATCGAATTCGCTCTCATGGGTAATCGAATAAATAGTACCTCATTTTGTGTGCAATGGCCAGCAAATTGATGATTGTTCTTTATATTTTTTCTTTTGGCCGACATTTTTAAATGTTGAAGATGCCATTGCTACAAGATGAATTCTTTTATTTTGATTCATTGTATTGTCAGTCAGCATTCCAACGAAAAAGGAAGTGAACATTATCGCCCAGTATCTGGGTAGGTAATTATATCTCCTTCCTTGCCGAAGGCAATAATAGAAAAGTCTTTTTCCTTCTCTCCGTCTCTCTCTTTCTATATCTCTTTGCCTCCCACTCACCGTTAGAAACCATCAGCCGAAACTGTCAACATAGGTTTCTTCAGTTATCAAGTAGGTCTGGCTGGCAATGTATACAAGAATCACGTACACAGGCCGCACCTACTGAGTTAGAGGGCTGAAAATTTTAATATTCACTCCTTATTACGAGTTTGTTTGTTTTTTGTACCATAATAGGTTTCTAGAGAGGGTTCTATGCTAGATAGGCTCATTAGCTTGTTTCTAGCGGCATTCACATTTGTCTTTCGTAGAGGCAGACTTCTTTTTCGAGTGATCACAGCCAAACAAAAGGCGAGAAAGTAACTTCTTCATTGATCACCGCGTTTTTTTTTCAAATTTGATTAATTTTTTATTGATTTTTTTAATTGATCACCTCCTACGCAGTATGCTACAAGAGGTGTTGGTCACATGACAGTTTCTATTGAGTGACTGACCAGACCTGCATCTGTCTGTCTGTCTGCCTTTCTGCATGTCGTACATACGCTCCACATAGATGTTCCAGTAACATAAGGGAATCAAAGTTCACATTTTTTCGTACACTTTTCGAGGAGTTGCCTTTGTTGCAAATGCATAATTAAGAAATTTTCTACTAATTGACAAAATGCAATCTAATTACACCTTAAACCCGGATGCACACCTCTAACCTTCCAAACATGATACCCCATTCCTTTTGGAAAATATACTTTGACGGTGAGAAAAAAAGTCTCCTGAATCGTCTGCATATTTATGCATTAAAACAATAATACCACTTGAAAAGTGATCAGGTACGATTGCTTTTTTCATATCATGCTTCGCCTAAAATCCATTGAGCCCCTTGCCCGACGAGAAGCATAAGCCATCGGCAATCTCCGGTGTTTCAGAAACAAACTGAGTTTCCGGTCAAGAGTTGTGAGCCTTAACCCTACTCCTTGACTCCAAGGAGAGGTTTAACAGAATCTGGTGTTCCCAAACGGTCACTCATCTAGGTAATGACCACGTTCGAAGGTGCTTAACTTGGGTGATGCTTACGAGAACTGGTGTGTCCAAAGCGATTTGAACGGACTACCTTATCGAAAAATCAGCTGCAGCGGACCTTCCTCAAGATTCGCTAGACCGTTCTGTCATCGGTGTTACTGAGCCAGTACTTTCCGAACTTGGTTAGCTATTGAGCCATCTCATTTTCGATAGGCTACATTTTCGAATATGATCTCTAGTGATTCACAGCGTGAGTTATGATGTTTAGCAGTTGTCTAGCATTCTTGTTACATGACCAGTCCATTGCCATTTGAGTTTTTTGTTAATGGATTTATGCGTCATTAATATTGCAAGAACATTTGACTATTTCTCAGAATACCAATTTTTCTCAATTTCGGTGGTTTTATGAACGGTATCATCTGAAAGTGGTTCTGCTAAATATCGTTAAATAATTTAGGGAGGAAACCCTGCCAGAACACTCTTCTCTACACTGTAGCAGATTAATTGTTTGGTTTAAAAGGCTTAAACCTAGAAAAGGGGATGGGCCGATGTCAAGAAAATGGTTTATACAAAAATGATTCAAGTGTACACATGAGTATTTTGTTGATATTTCAGTACTTTTGGGTATATATTATACACGTAATACATTATCGATATAGCAACAAGTTATTCAACAAGGGATGGAACAGAGGGTAAGGTCAGGGAAAGACCTTACCAAAGCTTAGCCTGGGGGTCTGTATGGTAGACAAAGCGTCACTATCTCGGCTTTTATGAAGCATCGGCTGGGTGAAATAGAAACTGGTCCGACTAGGAAGGTTTTTCGTCTTTTTAATATCTATTGTTGCTAATTTTATTTCAAATGATATCAACAAAAGAGAAAAACAAACAAACAAACAAGTGCGCGCGCGTATAAACACAGATAAAGTTACCTGTTTTCTGCTTCTTTAAACAATGCAAAGCAGTGGCGGGTCTATGGACTCACTCCTTCCAGAACTTACTCTCTTCCCAGGATATCTAGAATTTTGGTAATCTTTTGTATTTAAACTATCCATTATTCATTATGATTTTTCTATGTTATTGAATGTTATATCATAAGCCTAAAAATCCACTTAAGAGATATCGCATAGACATTGCCTGGTCCACTACAGGTGTGGAGAAAATTTTTCTCAAATCGCAGGATCTGAAAAAAATGTGCGCTTCTATTTGACTTACCCAAAATAAATCCTCGAATTCACAGTTAGAATTTTGGGACAAGCAAGGTTTTCTTACTAGAAGGCTGGAAATTGCACCACAAAGAAATTAGCAACATCTTCAATAATGCTATTGTATATTCTGGTCAATTGTATCTTTATGATGCGTTATATCAACAACCTGAAATCCTGAACTACAGGTGTGATTTTCAGGTAGTGTCTGCGGAGGGCAATGAGAGATCAAAACCATTTTTAGGGGTTCCTTTGTTCTATATCTATTGCTAGAATGTATTTTCGGATAACCAAAACGCTAGATCAAAACCAACCATGGGAACAGGCTGGCTTCAAAAGAAGCTAATCGACCACTGACCATCTCCGTTCGATAAATAAAGTCAGAGGGAAAGCTGCAGAATACAAAACACAACTCGCTATTGCTTTTGCTGATTTCAAGACGGCCTTCGATTCAGTGGAAATCTAGACTGGCAAATTTTCGGTAGAGCAAGCTAAACCTCCAAAAACATGAAAATCCAATTAGTTTTAAAAAGAAGGGGTAGTCAGCTATGCAGTTGGAACATGGAGCCTAACTAAAAGATTGAGACTTCGACCCATGCAACGTGTACAGAAGAGAATCGTGCTCAACATCACGTGGAGAGATTACAAGATAGCCCATTGTATTAGAAAACGAACTCGGGTTAGAGATATCCAAGAAACCATTGAGAAACTCAAAATGACAGGGAGAGAGCTACTCACGTTGCATGATTGACAAACAACCGCTGGACATCACAACTAATAACAACATGGATCTCCAAAGATCATATGCGAGCCTGTGGTCATCAAAAAATGGCGTGACGAACAAAACTAGTTCAGAAAGTACTGGCTTCACAACTCCCATGATATAGAGGTCTAGAGAAGATCTATATCTAACGCTAAAAATGATAATGATGAAAGGTTATATGCAGATGAACAGAATGAGATTTTTAGCATCAAATATATATATATGTGTGTGTGTATGTATATATATATATATGTATATAGAGAGAGATAGAGAAAGAGATAGATAGATAGATGGATGGATGGATGGATGGATGGATGGAAATCATGTCATTATTATCGGGTTAAACGCCAACGCTGTTCCCACACTATTATTCAGTTGCAAATCACCAGAACCTGTTTTGTATTCCTCAAGACAGTGCAATTAAGGGATACCTAAATTCAATAATCCCGTCTACAACCGTTTGGGATAGCTAGAAGTAGCACACAGTAAATAGGATCAGACTGTTAGTATGTATATAGATAGATGGAAATCAGATCATTATTATCAGGGTGAGCGTGAACGCAGACCCCAGATTATCTAGAGGAAAGGGTTCAAAAACTTTTCAAAACATTCCTGGGAAAGATTAGTATACACAGAAAATTTCATGGGTATCCGTTTTGTGTTTATTCAGTTACACTATCACATACAGACGGAGAATTAACGAATTAAAATAGGATACATGATTTTGATACAACGAGTAAACACATACATTGGTTTGAACCTAGTCTTTTTCGATTTTGCTCTGACATATTGATGTCAAAAAACATTAAATCTTCAGCGAATTTTAGTCTAGCTAAATCTTTAAAGAGTGACAGACAGACGAACAGAAGAACGAGATTTGTCTATTTGTCATTAAATATTACAGTAAAAACCCGTTGAGCGTCGTTGAAGATTTTTAAACCGATATATACGAGGAATAAAGATCAATAATAATCGTAGCCTGGCACGTACTAATTACCTAAATCTTAATTTTTGAAATTTTCCCTGAACAATGCCCCCCCCCCCGCCTAAAGAGCATCAAGACGAATTGCGCAGGTACAATGCGTTAGCCAATGAGGATACACTGAGGCTGCGCATTGATAAGCGCGTTGGGAACCTTTGGATTTGTTCTTAGGTTCTCCCATTATAACTCAGTCCAGCTGCGGGGAAGCAGTTTGCCCTGGGCGGCGCTGTCCCATTGCAATAAGAGGGACAAGTCGGGCTCGCCCTGACGCCTTCGCGACCTTGGTTGCTTCAGAAACCACGGTTGCTTTAGCAGCCTCAAATGTGTCGGCTTTTTTTTTTCGTGGAGAGCACCACTTTCCCACGTTAAGCTTGACTTTGTGTCGCATTTTGCTCCTGTGAGGATGCAGATAAATAGGGCCCCGGCGCTGTCCTATTGTACGAAGAAGGACGGGTCGGGCTCGTCCTGACGCTTTTGCGATCTCGGTTGCGTCAGCTGGAGCTATTTTTTATGTTGTGCTCCTCTTTCCCATGTTAAACCTGACCTTGTGTCGCATTTCGCTCACCGTGGGAGCGTGAGTAGAAAGAATGTTCGATCTGGGTGATTAATATTCGCCACTGAATCATGCGCTTTTGCAAAGAAGGAGATTACGCTGAAAAAAAATGAGTATTTGCTTTGTAAACTATTTTTTTCATCAGGCTTATTTATGCGTGTACATACATACGTGCACTTTGTAAAACTAGAGATGACAACCTCCTAAAAGGTAAACAAATCAGAATTCATTTCTCTATACAATATTATTCCAGAACTACGTATCCCATTTCAACTCCTTTATTAGTAAGATCTGAAATAAAACGAGTCGGCCAAAGTTGAGAGGGTCATCAGTTGTTGCGTATACGTGACTCTTGCCCATACCATCGTGACGTCACCGGTTTGGGGGCGATGTCATTGTCATTGTTGTAAAAAGTGAGTGTGACGTCAAAACTCACAGTAATAGTTTGACACAAAAAAAACAAGAAAACAAAAACGGTGAAATTCAGTCATCATAACAAATATGTAGAAAAGTTGAATAAAATAAAAGCAAGGTTTTAAATTTTCAAATTCATAAACTATGGGGGAAAAAAAGACAATATGTGGTGTCTACTTGATGTTATAGCTTGTTTGTTTAGAAAAGTAGCTTTCGACTATAAAAACGATGACTTGTAAAAGCCAAAGAGTGTTAGGGTAATCGCACTTAAATTCCTAGCATTAGTCACACTGGAACAAATAGAAATCTCCAGTCTTTTAAAAGAATAACACATTTACCGGACCACACGTCTTTTTTTTCTTTTTTTTTTCTTCCTCATAATCAATTTTTTAAAACACATGGATATATTGGCAGGTGCAATGTCAAAAAAATTCAATCAGATGAAAAAATGTTTCATTAGAAGATAACACATTTTGCTACAAGAACAGATAAAATAAGAAAATACACTGGATTATCAGATAGTTATGGTTGTTGAAGCTATTTTTTTTTTACTTGACTATTGTTACCCACTAATTATTCCTATACATGAGAGTCTGTAGGGTGAGGTGGGGTGCAACTAGGACCTTTGTCACCCCCCCTCGGTAACAGGGTTTCTCATCTTGGGTAGGGGGCTTGAAAGTTTGAACCTTATCGTCAATAAAGGATAATCGTGCTGTATGATTATTTTATGTAACCCAAACTTAATGTGCCCTCACAAAACGGTTGTATTATTTTTCACTGATAACAGGGTTGCTGCTAAGATAAATACCCCAGATATATCCTTTTGTCACCCACTCTCGGAAATATACACTGCCCACCGCGGGAAAGTGAGGTAAAGCATTAAAAAAAAACAATAACAGGTCTACTTAGTCGCTCAATAGAAACTGTCATATCAGTATACTGCGTTGGGGTGATCAATTCGTAAAAAGGGTTATCAATGAATAAGTTATTCCTCTCCTTTGTTGTTGGGCTGTGATCACTAAAAAAAGTTTTAATTTTTAAAAAATTAAAAAAATGAGCGTGAATGCAACAGGACACAAACTAAGCAATCAATTCAGCGAAAATTTACATTGGAAATTGAATTCCCACAAAAAAATATTATGAGTTTTTTCTAAACATAATAAGGGGTAGATTTTCAAGTTCCGTTGATGCAGCTTGAACCCATGATATAAACATACATAGCCAGTCAGCCAAACCCACTTGAAAACGGAAGAAACTCATGTGGACAGTTTTGGTTGACGGATTCTTATAAATGAGATAATGCTATAGCTTGCCCAGACACCAGGGACCCTAGAGCCAGCCATGACTTTGTATAGAAGTCAGGTCAGTAGATGAATGATTGAATTTTTGAAATAATCATGTTCGGGGTTCGTATTTCAAAATGCATACTATCATTCTATGGCCATTTGTAAACAGAATAATCGACTGTTGGGTGATAGTCAGAAAGGTGCGAGGAAAACGCAACTGAAATTAAGATGAAAGAAATTCTATGCAAAAATAGACAATGATTGACAATACTTGATCAATAAATTAAGGACAAAATATTACTATTGATACTACTTGTGAAGGTTGATTGTTCAGAAGACGATCATTACCGTTTAAGATTTAAGTTATTCAATTTAATCGATTAACTTGCCCACTGCTTTATTTTGTGGCTATTCAAGATGATCTTATGATGTATACAAGCAAAATATGAAGTTCTTCTCAAGGGAAGTACACGAGATGACAAAGGATTGCATCCATGCCGATATTTATCAGAAAATCACATTTTATAACCAATGCAAGGGGCAATACCTGCGAAAGGTGGCAAATGTAATAGTTATCCACTGCAAGATAAAAGCCCACGTCCATCGCAAGATAAAAGCCCTCGTCCATTGCAAGATAATAAATTGCAAGTTATCCGTCGCAATTAATTAAATAAATCAAAGATGTATATTTTTAAAAAAAGCTTGATTCATAGATAGAACTTAGTCGCCATCAACCAGAATAAAACAGAAATTTCATTGAGTTACCAAAAGAACCCACAACGGCAGAATTTTCCGTCATCTGCAGTTAATGGGTTAATGATCATTTTAATACCGGAATATTCATAGACCCTGGAAACATAAATCCCTACTCTTTTGAGAGAAAAAGTTACTCTCTTTCTCTGTAGAATCAACATAATCATTACAGAACGAGCAGACTACATAACATTCCAGTTTCCCATGTGCCAGCGTGGTCATTACTCAATCATTGCTATCTTGAATCACACCCAACGTAGTAATTAAACTGCTTAGCGAGCTGTCTCAAAACAAGTTAGAAAATCCTTGTAGCAAGCATAAAATGAGCAAAAATACTAAAGATAGGAACTAATAAAAGGTATAAAATGTATCGGCAGTTTTCAGAAGTAGTCGTTTGAGCAAAATTGGTCAAGATGCTCAACCGATCCGTCTTCACCAATCAAAAACATAGGCAATAGAAACGTATGTTTTCCAACCTGAATTACTATATATGACATTCTCGATCGATTACTCGCGTGATATGGGACATGGTCAGAGTGCTGCTTCGACAATCCGAAATAAACAGGTCACCTAGGCCCACTAGCTGGTTTTATTCATAGTGTACAAGTCTAGAAGATTCACTGAATTTGAAAACATCCCGCAGTTACTTTTGTGATAAATGAAATTAGCTTTAGTTTATTGCCCTAAGATTTTATAATGCATGGGGTAATCACATACCACAAACACGTATTTCAAGCTTTGTAAGTGTTCAGTAAGGGTACTATGTCTGTGCTATTTCTCTCGCAGATTTGCCAACCGAGTGGTTTTGTCATTAAATTTTGTGAGAGGGAATAGGGTTGATGAGTATATCCCTGTGCTGATATAAAAGTTTCGTTCAGTGACTACTGACAAGTTTTTTGTCTAATTCATTTCATTTTTACAGTCGGTGTGCCGCGCAAGTCAAATTATTTCCTAGCTTGCCGTCGTACAGTGGGGTTCAAGAACCACTGCTATTGGCGTATGAAAGATTTTCTCGAGTCCGTATGGACTTGTACAGATATAGGCTGAATTTTTAAGGTATTTGCGCACAAAACTGATCAGATGCCTATCATGGACGCGAAACCGTTTCTCCGTCGCCATGGGCGTCCGCTGACATTAGCCTATATTCTGGGATGGGGAGGGTCAAATATTTCTAGGATGGGGGGACGAAAGAGTACATTTGAAATCTATCTTAGTGGAAACTCTGTTACATGATAGGCATTCCATCCACCATATCAAGAACGGCTCAATGTATTATCTAAATGTCCGATGGTGTACTCGTCTGTTCACTCTTTTTGCACGTAGTCATCAAGTTGCGGTTACATAAAACTATCGTACTGCACCGTTACCGTTTATTGACTACAAACCTCTAACTTTTAAACCACTTCCCTTTGGTGAGGAAGCCAGATTCAGAGATGGAGAAATGTTCCGTTCGTACGTCACCTCGTACGCCAAAATTCGATGCTATCTACCGAAGTTTCAATTCCAGAAACAAATTTCATACGTAACATTTCTGTCATCAAAAATTTGCAAAACAATCAATTTTCCAGATGACCGTTGAGATTGGAAGTTCACGACAAGAATCATTTCATATTCAGTTCTGCCTAAATCGATAATTCGATTTTATCTGATATTGATACGTTGAATGGTTTATCAACAGGAAATCTATCCAACGGAACCCTGTGGATTCGATTTGGAACCACTCTAGCAAGTTAATGCCTTTGCTCGAATAGAAATACATACACAGAAACTGGATACATTAGAAAAAACGAGGAGTGACCTGATATATATTTACATACAACATGATAGAAATGAACGCAAATACTCACTGTAAGGTGTGCAAACGGAGTCCACTCATGTTACAAAACACTAAAAACCGCAAATATAAGTTACAGTCATAGACATAAGATATACTACCAACCTAGTATTAGAGACATATTCATACCATCAGGATCCATCATCATCATTCTCATAACCTCCGTCGTTGGACATAGACCTTCCCCAGGATTTGACACACTTCCCTATCATGGGCGTCACGGAGCCAGTACTTCCTGAACTTGTCTAGCTCGTCTCTCCATCTAACATTTTGCCGGCATCGGTTGCTCATGTGGTCTCAGGGGATCCATGTTGTGAGTCGCGATGCCCATCGATTGTCTGCCATTCTTGCAACATAGCCAGCCCACCGCCATTTGAGATTTTGAATGGATTCTATGATGTCCCTAACTCTTGTCTTTTCTCCGATGTACTGTGCTGTCTTGTGGTCTCTCCATGTGAGGCCCAGCATTATTCCTTCATGTACACGTTGCATGGTTCTCAATTTACGGGTTCGTCTCTTGGTTAGGTTCCATGTTTCAGCCCCATAAGTGACTATTGAGAGGATGTATTGGTTATACACCCTTCTCTTTAGGATCAATGGGATCTTATTTTTTTTTAAGGTTGAGCTAGGTCTGCCAAAGGCTTGCCATCCTAGGGTGATTTTTCGCTTGATTTCTTCTTCTTTTGAGGGTCTCATAGAGATTCGTTGTCCTTGGTCATTCATTAAATAGTAAGATCTATTTCTATTACCATGTTTAAAAATAACCTATCAAAATAAACTGACGTAATACAAAAGTATAAACATTTCTATAATACCTTACTATATCTGTTAGGTGTATCATCAGTTGATTAATTTTTTGATATGATATATGATTACAGTTCAATGAAAGTTAATTGCTGCAAGCAATACAACAAATAAAAAGGGAGAAGCATTCAAGGGTCACCAAGAGATTGAAACAGCGCCCTCTATTGTGTGTTAACAGAAAGAATTTCAACTCTTGAAGCACAGGTATTAGAAAATTATTATTACTGCATTTCAACAGGTATAATACCCTACTATAAATGATCCACAACCCTTGATTTCAAATGAAAAGTGTTTTCTCCAATATATACAATTATGTATACAAAATGTATAACATTTATGTTCCCATATATAATACGCATACGAATTTTTTTAACGGGCTAAATGCAGATTATACAAGGTGAAATACGGCAATCGGGAAATATTTCAAAATATTTGTTGATCTCTAACAAATGAACTAATGGTGTGTTCATAGAATGTCAACCACATACTGGTCATAGAACGTACTGTAGTTGACTTTTTTCATTCCATCTTAAGCCTCCTCGTTTCTTGAGAAACAACTCCCAATGGAGTATGGTGTCCGGCGACGAAGTTCCGATTTCTGTCTCGTGAGTCAGCATAGTAACCCTTGCAAGTCTCAAGTCTGGTCGAGAACTGGACTGTATTCCTACAAGATTTATGACCACCCGACCGGTCAATCCTGAGTAACTTTTGACACTAGTTAGTATCTTTCTTTGAATTTCAATAAGCCAACGAGAAGATCTGTAACGTTAATAAAAACAAAAATTATTTTGGGCAAACGATTTCCAAGAAACAGCTCTATTTTTTTCCAGAACTTTCGCTCCAACTTATTTACTGGGAAAAGCGTTATGAACAAATAACATTTTCTCATACAAAAAGTTTCTGAATAATCTTTTTTAAGGGAGAGCCAGGAAAGGGATTCGCTTTCAGTGAAAATTGCTACATAATACATGATTTTTTAAAATAAGTTTTTCAACGTTTTTCTTAATCAATTATTACGTGTCCTTAATAAACAACCGATAACAGACAGGACCGGCACAAAAGTTTCAAGTTCCTGAACGAGACTTTGAAGCATGATATACATAATTTTTTCATAATGAACCCCAAATAAGAATAATTTAGGTCCACCAAGTACACACATCTCGCTAAAACACCCAGGTTTTAAAATTCGAGAGACCTTTTTATCTACACTCGAAGTCACTCTGGTTACATTTTGCCCCAGAATAGTGAAATACGATGCTTGCTGGAGACTCCAGGTCTGGCCAAATACAGTATCTTTTCAATTCTAATTAACTTTTTAAGGTGAGTCAGAAACCATATCAAGAGCTGAGATTTCGGCAACTCACGATCCCAACACACACCCTGTTCTATAAATGGAAGCAAACCACCACAATCAGCCCCTTTTATACTTACTCACAGAGTGCAGAATCATGGGTTGTCCAAACGCACCCATTTCGGTACGTACGTGCACAAACGCTTGCATTCTTATACACAGATTGACTAATACGTTATTTCCGTTTACACATAAACATCTACTACCATTTACGAACATATGCACCTTATCTGAGGAACATCAAGAGCTTTATCTCTTACTTCGTAGAATGATAATATCTAAAAACATAACCTTCCCCTCTTCTACAGAGAACTTACTGTATTGGTCTAGTATGCATATTTCTAATAAATACATTCTCATTAAGTTACATCTTATTTGCATTTTCATTCTGCATGCAATATCACATATGTATATTTACCATTCAAATGCCGTATGCTTTATTCACTTTCGTAGACATCCGCATACATGGAAATATATTTCCTGACAACTTGAAAAGAAAGAAAGGAGGAACAATTCTGAATAATCACCAGCAGCTAGCGACAACACGCCTTGATTATGTGAACACAGAAATTCTATTACCACTATTGCTGCTACAGCGATAGTTATTACTAGTATATCGTTGCGTTTTCTATAAAAAACAATCAGTTTAATATTAAATGTTAAAAAGATTGGGTCAAGTTTTAATGTTATCAATAGAGTCTGATAAAACTAGACTTATTTAATTCAATCCACTTCGATACAACTTTTAAAAAAAAGATTGCGTTAGGGATTCATGTTCCCAAGAGATTTGATTTTTATGCTCCTGGTTGTATTCTAACGACTATTTTTTTTTCATCAGCTTGGTGTGTGTCCCTAGGACGATTGTGCTCAAGGCAACCATCTTGTTTGTTTTTGTAAGAAATAACTGTATTTTTTGTAACCTTTTTAAAGTAAGTGATGAGAATATTCTTTTTACCGAGGCTACAACTTCTGAAATTAAAACATAAGTACCGAAAAAGGCCAGTAATAAATCAATTGACAAATGTAACGCAAAGTGTCTTGTTATGTAAATCCATACGCCTATAAACGTGCATTCCAATGTCAAAGTCTAGCTCAAACCTAGCTAGAAATAAACTCACGATTACATTTTTCAGGAGCTGAAATGACAAGTTGAAAACTGTTACGATGGGCGGAAACAACAAACAGTCACTTGGATCGAAATTGACAAAAAATATTCACCTAAATAAATGGACTCTTTCGGCATCTTTAGTTTCATACTCGTTCAATTTACCATAATGATGCATTCATTATCACTTTTGATGCATTGCTCATAAAAAAACAAATAAATATTCTTACTCGCTGACCGAGTATCAATGCGTAGATATCCTTGGAATACGTCTAGTAAAAAAGTCCTATACATTTCGGAGACTGCGTGTCTTTTGTTTATATTGTGTCCATGTTGAGATTAACGTACACTTATATCATTCATCAATCATCTACTTGAAAAAATGTTGAATCAGTAAATGATATATGAAGGAAAATGTATCCAAGATTAAAAAGGTTAAAGGGGATATATTCCTTTCATCATGAGCGAGATACCTACCTTAAGTATCTATTTTCTTTTTTCCTTTTTTATTTTTTTTGTAAATATTCTTAAAAATCCAAATAATAGTTGAACATATAACAGAACAATTTTTCACATTACGATACAAGTATGTAATTCAGTTTGGTTCGAAGACGTTTCTAATCAGATCTATCAGCTTGGCTACTTGAAAATCCAAGAGAGCGGCTATTGAGATTATTTGAAGGATTCAGAAATCTCTTCACAAATGTTCCAAGTCCGCCATGCTTTCAATTCTTTGTCAATCTTCATTTCGGATTTTTTTTTCGGGATTTTGAACAGTTTGAAATTATAATCATTCGAGAATTCAACATTCGATTTTACGGCCTTAGGGCTAGTATAATTCGGTATTATGAAACCGAGCCAGCTGGAAAAGTCCTTTTACTAACCTGATGATAGCTTTAATAATGCGATAAGGATCGTTCGAGAAATCCACCATGCTTACAAGTGCTTATTGAACCATCCTAACCCCACAAATCGGCCGACCAACCAACCAACCAACGAAGTGGGCAACAGATTCTTCTCTCTTTATGTGTGTGTGTGTGTGTGTGTGTGTGTGTTTCCGGGCGCTCCTAGTCACATTTTTTTAGCTATAATCTTAAAGATTAGCAAGAGTACACCATGAGGCACACTCTAAAACGTTTTGTTGTTTGTTTTTTTTTTGTTTTTTTTTTGTTTTTTTTTTGCTTCTGAGGTCATTTTTAACCAACAATGCCTACATCTTTTTCCGGTATTTTTGGAAAGTTTTACACGAAAGGTCAATTATTTTTTAGATAATTTCAGATATTTTCTTAGATAATTAGTCCTAGTACATGCATGGACAGCGGTGATTTATTTCATTTGCTAATGTCGTCTTGATTCACGGGGAGAAGAGTAAATTAACCCTATCCAGTTGGATAATGGTCGGAGAAAGTCCTTATGATAAATCTTATCAACTTTCCATTTGACCGAGAACAACTAAGTTGTGTCGATGGAAACATTGGGACAAGGGCAATCAAAATGAGGATAATAACCCTAACAAACTTCTGACAGATTACCTTTTGACATAATGCATACAGTGACGTATCATCTACCACCTGGGCCCCTTGGCTGAACTTTAGTAAGGTTTCCTCTGAACTGCTCACCTTCGTTACCTTCGTTACTTTCGTAGAATAGAATAAAGTTACATTACGTCACGTTGGATAACTTATATGGTTTCAATGTGTATTATGTCGAACATGCTGCTGTACGAAGTCCTAGGAACATTACTTCTAAATGTTTATATTTTCAGAAGCCAATTTAGCAAACAAATGAGTATTTGAAATATTCAAGATATAAAAAATATATACATGCAAAAATACTGAAATATCATTGGAACAACATATGTGTACATACACGTGTACATATTAAACCATTCCTTCACTTTCGATCCTCTCTCTCTCCTTTCCGGGTCCCTACGCTTAAGCCTACTCAGCCTAATGACTGATTCGTAAATGAATGGAATGTAAGTAACTAGTTTCTCTTTTGTACTTTCAGATATATAAAGACAGACCGGCAGAAAATGGGTTGTTTCAAAAAAAATAATTCAGTCGCATTGGAGCATCTGAAATCTTCGGAAAATTTGGAAAAAGACTTGAAATGTTCTTCCCTGTTGAAAAGCAACATACTTGTTCTTCTTTTAATTCTCTCAATGATCGGGGGCATCTGTGCAGGCATCGGTCTTCGGAAGGTTTGGGCTCCGACCGAACAGAGAAAACTGTCCTATTTCAATTTCCCGGGAGAACTACTGCTCAACATGTTAAAAATGCTGATCTTACCGTTGATAGTTTCAAGTCTGATATCGTCGTTGGCGTCTTTGGATAGTAGAGCTTCAGGCAAGATTGGACTACGAGCAGTCATCTACTATTTCTGCAGTACATTACTTGCAGTAGTGTTAGGAATTATCCTTGTGATGACCATCAAACCGGGAATTGATGGTCAACGCGACATCGAGGACGATAACGACCTAGAAGAAATCAGCCCTGTTGACGCCGTCTTAGATCTAATAAGGTAGGAGAATCCTAAAAAAAGGCTGATCGTCCATCAAGAATGGGTTTTCCGTCTAATAATGCGTATATCAGTGCATGCGTATGATATACAACTTATAGCTTTGTCGAATTCAAAACTTGATTCATTTATTCTTTCGATCATTTTCAAAGGATGAAACATTGGCCATCTTCCGTTACGTTTCGCGATTCTAGCAAATTCTGTTAAGGAAGGTCATACGCGTAAATTCCTCCCTTTTTCTTTCAGGAAAAGGCCTTAGATTCCAATTAATTCGTTTAAAATGTAAAAAGTTTTTTTTTCTTTCTTTGAAGAAAAAGTACATTTATCAACTGTCTCTGTCCTATTTGTTAAGTCCCGTTTTAACAACAGTTCTCGTTAGTAATATTTCATTAGAGATACATATTTTTGTAAAAGACAAAACTAACCACAATCAATGTTTACGTTTAATTTAGAAAAGAAAAATTCTTTTTTAGAGAATTGGATCGGGAATTGAAGAATTTCTCCCATCTTGTAGAAAAAACCAAAAGTAAGATTTATATTGTGATTTATTTAATCAATTATAAGAAGAATTTTTTAGATTCAATTTCCCATAATTATTATGTATGAATATATATTTATATATGTGTGTGTGTGAGAGTGTGAGTGTGTGTGAAACTCTCATTTGAAATGATCTCCTATCGTTACACAGTCAGTGTATCACTTGGCCTAAACAACGTGAATGGAATAGGCAATTAGAGAAAAAGGGACTGTTCGATTCCTACAGCAGCCCAATTCCTTTTTTTTTTGTCCATTTTCTTTAATTGTTTATTTGATTCGCGTTTTCTTGGCCAAGTGATGCATTAACTGTGTAATGACAGGAAATCATTTCAAATAAAAGTTTCAATATAATATAACGCAATTTATAATCATATATATATATATATATATGTGTGTGTGTGTGTGTGTGTGTGTGTGTGTGTGTGTGAAAAATATATTTATATGAATTTTATGCCGAAAAAATACTGACAAAACCAATTTTTCTGAGAAAAAAGGAGAAATTTACGTGTATGATCTTCCGTTACAAAATTCGACGATGGTTCATTTTCATTGTACATCGATCGATTCTTACAATTTACCGTTTCCCATCTTTGAAGGTATTCTCCAAAATGTAGTTGAAATCCAAGATTTACTATTCGATTTCATCTTCCCTTTCTTGTGCATATTTTATTCTACAATAGAAAAAAATTGCGTCTGAGTTATTCTATGGCTCTTCAAGCCACATTGTTAGTTGCCTAAGTAAGGAATAAGATAGACAATGTTCATGTTCAAGTGTCTAGTACTAGAAAAATATCCAGTCTAAGTTTGTGAGTAATGGACGAAGGAAAGTAGCAAAACGAATTCACTTCTTAATGATCTGCTGATGAGTTAAGCAAAACGTGTTTTCGTTGTCCACTCATTTTCACTCATCTACGAACGGAATGGATTTGCACTTGTGATGAGATCACGTGTTACATCTTACCGCCGATTCTGGCGTATCAAGTAGCGTGTGCCTGAGAAAGTTTACTTCTTTCCTTGCAAGTCTTGACATATCGACTTCGAGTAGTGCACATTAGTTGAATTCTCCGAATAAACGAAGAAGTATTTCCACACTCCTGTTCACCTGAGCCCCTGGAAGAACGGGATGCGACAGAAATGTGAGGCAGGAACTGACTCAAAAATTTTCTCTGAGTCATAAGAGCACTTGACTTGGTCACAGGGCGAACCCTGATCCGACTGGTCCAGACTTACACGAGGGCAATCAATGCCCGTGACACTGCATCTGCGTCCCTCTGGTCATTAATGATCTTCCAAATATAGATTTGAATGACCAAGTATATTATACTGCAGAAAACAAACAAGAAAAAAAAATCTGAATTATAAACTTACTAGAATATATTAGTCCCAAATGACGGAGTTATTTATGTATGAATCGGAATTAAGGCACCTAAACCTATTAGGTAGTTTATTTTTTAATAATTCAAGTATCCTATTTTTTTGGTAAGTTTCAACTCAACCCAAGCTGTTTTAAGGGCGATCAGACACAAAGTCTTGAGAGTTTTTATGACGTAATCTTCATTGTTATGTCATAATAATGAGGTAAGTTAAACAATGAGATCATGGCGCAAACAAGTAGAAAAGAAATTTGCATAAATGCCTATTATATGTTTATGTAATATAATTTTCGTTCGTCGGTTTGAATAGTCTCACGTTGACGTGTTGGAGGGGTTCTGATGGATTGTCCACTGCTGATGTAGGTCAGTAGCCTAAGAGCCCCACTGGCTCTTGATACCCATCCAACCTTCAAAAATAAGAAAATCCCATTAATCCTAAAGAGAAGGGTGTATAACCAATGCATCCTCCCAATAGTCACATGGAGCTGAAACATGGAACCTAACCAAGAGACAGACCCGTAAATTGAGAACCATGCAATGTGCACATGAAAGAATTATGCTGGGCCTCACATGGAGAGACCACAAGACAGCACAGTACATCTGAGAAAAGACAAAAATCAGGGACATCATAGAATCCATTAAAAATCTCAAATGGCGGTGGGCTGGCCATGTTGCAAGAATGGCAGACAACCGATGGACATTACGACTCACGATATGGATCCCCTGAGATCACATGTGCAACCGATGCCGGCAGAATATTAGATGGAGAGACGAGCTAGACAAGTTCAGGAAGTACTGGCTCCGTGACACCCATGATAGAGAATTGTGGCAAATCCTAGGGTAGGTCTATGTCCAACGACAGACGTTAAAAGACTGATGATGATGATGATGATGATGATGATGATGATGAGGTCATATGAGCTGACAAGCAAGAACTCATGAAATCACGTGATTCGCAGCCGTTACAGCAGTTTCTAAACAATTCAAATTAGCGTCAAACCGGCCTGCGTATTACTAACGCGATTTCATGTGACGTGATAGCAATGTGTTCACGCCCGAAGAAAACCTACTGATTATGGACTCGTCAGAACTTGATTGGAGGCGCGTAATGGTCGAACAGTTAACGACCCTGAGAATGGAAGCAGCAAGCAGAATTCGCCTGAGATAGTTTGCGTTCACTTCACTCTGGGATATTCAGTAGGGCAGAGTTGGCTCTCAAACTATTATCAACAACTCGTCTAGGATTCTAACCCACCCTAAAGAGGGAGGGGATCTGTCAAGCTATTCCGTCCTTCGCGCGCTTATGAACCAGAAGTGGATTACAGGATAAGAAAAAGGAACTCGACCGAACTTACGGATTGTCTTTGGGGGAAAGGCAAAACGTGTTAATATCATCAGGCCTACTCAATGGCAGGTGAGCACCCTGATAGCAGAAGCGATTGCTGGTGGCCCTACCATTGTACTGACAGATCAGTTGAAGTGATTCGTATTAGCTGGAAGAATAAACGAAATTTTTGTACCTGCCACGCTAGTAAGGACTCAGAAAAAGATTGATACGCCAGATTAAGTCGACGTTAAGGACTTGGAGTAGCGCTATCGAAACTGGGGTCTGTGGATCCCTGCAGGTTCGACAAGTAATGCTCAGGCCCCTTTAGGTGTAGAAATAGCCTCATCCACAGCACACCTATCGAAAAATATGATTATTTTACACAGACCTTTACCATATGCTAGAATTCATCAAGAATCGATATGATTATGAAATGTCAAAAATTGTTTACTACTGTAGTTAATTGGTTACAGTCTAAAACCACAATGGTTATAATAGGGGTTCACTAGAATATTTCCGTTCTAGAAAGGGTTTTCAAAGTTTTGATACCATTGAGTCAGAGATTAGCATAGCTGGACTCTATACTCCCTGTGAGTGACCTTTGTGTCAGAATAAGAAAGAAAAGTTTCCAAGAACTTTTCCTTTCTCACCGTATTATATTGTGTGTCTTCATCCGGGTTAATTAATCTCCTACTTTTGCGAATCTGCGTCGTAACAATATTGATTGTAAAGAATCTAAGCAATTAATACGCGGGTCACGATCTCTGCACGTTGAGCTGTGATTGTTCTGTTCGTCAAAAAACGTACGATCACGAGAGAAAGAGAGAGAGAGAATTTGGATTGCGGACATTTGAATAAATCAGACGAACAGGCGTTCGTTTGTTATGTTACAGAATTACGAATTTGTAAAACAAATCTGGGTCAAGATCGGTTAAGCAAACAAGATAATTTTTTTATGAAAATGTATTAGAAATATTATTTTTTTGTATCGAAAATATCATTTTATCTCTATGAATTTTGTAGATTAAAATATCATTTTGTTTAAAATATTTTTAATCTATTACTATAAATTATCCATCTTATCTTTCTCATTTTATCTAAAATATTCGTTATTTCATTTAAAAAGAAAATAGAAAATACGGTTTGGTAGTTTGCTGAAGGTGTAAGAAGAAGATGAGAAAGAGAAGTCGGTTAGTTTGATAAGAAAGTGGGACGAGAAGGGAGGGAAGAAAGTTACGTAGTTCATTTAGGGGTAGAAAGAGAGAGGGGGGAGGAAAGTTAGGTAGTTTAATATGAGGGTAAGAAGAGAGAGAGCCAAAAAGATAGTTTACTGCGGTTGTTGGAAGATTTTTCGCTTATGAAACTGACTAGTCTATGTTTGTAATAACATTTAGATAAAATAATGAACCACCAACGATAATTGGAGGAGACTGAGAGGTTACAGGTAAAAGGTGAGAGAAGAGCAGGGGCATGCGGTAATGGTTAATCTTTGTTGTCAACACCCGTGGAATTTCTAAGGGTACAGCTAATACACATTAATAGTTATAAACATAGTCCTAAAATATACTCACAACATACAACCAGTGAAGCCAATTATTTGATCTTTTTGTCAAACGCCCATCATTAAGTTTTGACCTTATTTTCGTATCTATCAAGGAAGGATAATCAAAAACCAATGACTTCATCCATTAATAAAAATGACGTATGCTAAGAATAAGGACAAAAAAGCCCAACTCAGATCGACTTATTTCGTTAAAGTTTGCAAATCTCATTCATGGGAATTATTAATAAAGGAGATAAAACGGGAGACTAGTTTTGGGATAATAATGTATGAAGAAATGAATTCTGTTTTGTTTACTTTTTAGATTTTAATGAAGCAAGGGAGTTTGAACCAAGCTTGTTTTTCTTCTTCTAAAATCATTGAATAAATATTGAAAAAACGGTTAGTCCGTCATCATGATAGTTTCAACTTCGAATAATTTGGTTTCTAATGCTAAATAATCAGGCTCCTTTTTGCTTTTGAAGCAAGATATAACTTTGATTTTATTTGTCATGTTTTTTTTTATTTTCTTCTTTCTTTGTGGTTTATATAAAATGCGTTTTTCCTATCAAATGAAACATAAAAAATTAATTATAAAAAGTGAGGAATATAAATGATTTGACTCAGTCGCCGGGTACATTAAATAACTCGAAGTTCATTTGTTCACTAGCATGGTGCCAATAAAATTTGATGGTATTACTCACGTATGGATAAATTATACGAATATATATTTTAGTATGAGGGTTAGTATTTAGGGATTGCTTTATCTATAGTAAAAGTGCTCAATACAGAGTGTAAATAAATAGATATGGATATTTACAGCTTAGTTGTTATTGATCAGATCCGCACGATCACCGGCCAACTGATTTGTCTATTGTTTCGTTGGATAAAAAGAAAAGACAAATCAGATGCCTGAAGATTGCATGGATGCGGGAAACTGTTCAGTAGCAACAAAGTTGTGATTATCCATCTATCTATCTTGGTATAAATGTATTCATTGCAAACAAGGAAAAAGTGCATACCTTTCTTATTTATCTTCATTTTATATCAATTTTCTGCAACGATTCGAATTTTCCGGTTTTTGATTAATTTGAAGCAACGAGGCAACAAAACTGGATAAAAAAAAAACACTGGAAAATCATCAGCTTCATCCATGGAGAAACAGAGATGATTATATTTGTTGTCTGTCCAAATAGTGCGAAAATATCAGCAGCAGCAGCAGCAGCAGAAGTAGTAGTAATATATGTGAACGCACAAGCGCATAGACGTGTGCTTTAGCGTACGTGAACTCTCAGACACAAGCTTTTCCCTAGTCCATCCCGCTCTTTTTTGTTTGTTTTAGTATGAAATGAACCAACAAACTCATCAACAAACAAAGAAGTGACATTGGCTTTTATAAAGAACGTCTTTTAGTAACATTCCTTAATTAGGTGATCACTAGAAAAAATAATTGAAAAACGGGTAATCAAAGGATAAATTACCCCTCACGCCTTTTGTTGGGCGATGAGCACTAAAAAAGTCTGAATTTTCAACAAAAAAAAAAAAATTGAACGCTACCGGACACAAACTAAGGAATTAGTTTAGCATGAAAATACATTGCAAATTGAATCCCCATTATTTAGGGATGGAATTGAAAAAAACTTTTCTCTCGAAATTTCCGCCCTCTAGCTCCATTGTTGCAGCCTCTACGCGAGATACATACATATATAGCCAACCAGGCCAATTTAAACCCCCCAGCCCCAATTAAGGTGACATTTTGGTTGATGATTACTAACATGGACAACTACTGTAACTGAGACAACACCTTCTTTTACGTAGAGATGGTAATAATCTTCTTTTCAATCGATTTCGTTTATAAGAAAGAGAGAGAGTCGTGTACAGAAATACATTCTTTTTCTTTCACACCCTCTGTCCAGGGGCCAGTTTAAAATAATGCGGAGCCTGTAACATGTTATGAAGGGGCCATAGCACACACAGAACACACAAATATTAAAACACACTAACATCGCAGAATAAAATATTTTTTTTGATTTGCTATACAGCAGGATAATACGACACATGTTTGGCATTTCAGTTGTATTACATTTTTTGTTTTGATCTCAGTGCAGTGGCTATGACTTCAGTTTCAAATAACTCTGTGTTGATGTATCAAGTATATATCATATAGATACCACACTCTGATTTTGAAATTGCAGGCCCGTATGGTTATTCCAGCATTTTCTTTGACTATTGTGGTAAATAAAGTCGTGCACTTTTGAGCTGTTTGGTTTTAATGTCTTCAATACAAAAATAAAAATGAAATTGTAATTTTTTAAACAATTCCTAGCATCTGATCGGATCTTGAAAATTATTTCCAAATTTTTTTCAAATCTTTTCTTGTATGAAGTATTGTAACATTATCATTACTTTTGACTAGTTTTTATTTAACTGAAAGTTAGGAATTATGTTAAAAACTAGTCAAAATTAACAATAAAGTTACAATACTTCGCCCAAGAATTATTTGAATGAGAATCAACTTCTGTTTGACTATAAAGTTCACGGTGCTGAACGGTTAAAGTGGACTCCTTCTGGATAGAGGGGTTTATTTATCTACTGTCCCACCACAGCGGAATTTGACACACGGTCGGGCTTGACGTTCTTTCTGGATAGAGGGTGTGAGTTTTCTACTTTATTTCTGATCATGCAGTTTGATCGTTGTCTTAGAATTATGGCCCAATTCAAAGCTGTGGTAAAAAGCGACTGAAAGGTAGGATGGCGGTAAAACTAGCCAAATTAATTAATAATGATAAATTCCAATATTGTTTTGAATTTCTATGGCAATTTTCCACCTTTATCGAAATTTACTGATCACGTTTTATCGCAACTTTTACTCAGATCGATTTCTCTCCGTCAGATAGTGAATAGCGTTTGATTGGAAAATAAAGAAAATGCCGTTGGGGATGAGGGTTTGAGTCCCTCCTAAGACTTATTCTTTATTTTCCGATCAAGCGCTATTAAAGAAAATAAAAAATAATGATTACTTAATCTAATTGAAAAAAAAAAACGAAAAATGTATATTCACTATATATTCCAGAATCTATAAAAACCTGAGGAAAATTCCAGATTTGCCTATTTTTTCTCACTTTTTTAATCCATCTAATCTGGTGAATAATGAACAAATAGCAAAACATTGAATTTATTTGATGTTGTATGAAAATCCCTTACAAACGAATTTTCAACTAAATGAATCTTTCTAACCTATCAGAATAATGTAAAATATCAACAAACAATCCATCAAAGTCCTTCTTGAGGGCGATCGAGTCTTACAGATCGTCAGAATTCAGCTTCATATTATCAGTGATTGGTTGGTTTTCTTTCGAGATTGCGCTGCTTGCATTTAGACCGATTTATTTTTTGCATTTTACACCTTCGGTATCTTCTAATTTCTTTTATTCCTAAAACTCAACACTTTGAGGCAGCTTAGCCAAATAATTGTACATTTTGTGATAAAGGCATATAATTTTCTACACGCTAAATGCATTCTTAAAGGAAATCGGATACAGAGCTGTCATGGATTTTAAATATGTCGCATATGGCAGAAGTTTTTAAAATGGCTGCCTGCAACTTCTGTTTTCCGATAAATTTTCTCATTGTTGATGGATATATGATATTGGGGACATGATTAGTTGAATTTGTTGCAATACATAGTTCTTGGGAACTGCTATTTGGATAATACGTAAATATCAGCGAAAATTCAAGATGGTGGCCATGTATGATGTGAAAATTGCTATTGCAATAAAGTTGCGTAGACTAGACTGATATGGATGATCTCGGTGTCATATTATACATTTTTTATGATGCAGGTTTCGAATTTTGAACTTTGGGCTTCTGTGCAATTGTAAAGTTCAAAATTCGAATTCTGCAACATAAACGTATGATATGACAGTGAAATCATCCGTATCAGACTAGTCTAAGCAACTGTACTGCAATTACAAATTTCATACTATTCTATGACTGCAAGCTTGAATTTTCAATGACTAAAAACTCATATATGGTAAAAGATTCAAATAATTATGTCCACAATATCATATTATATCCATCGACGATAAGAAAATTTATCTGAAAACAATAAAGGCTGACAGCCATTTTTTTTCTTACTTTCTATCATAGGTAACATATTGAAAATTCATGATGGCTCAATATCCAAATTCTTTTTTGAATATCTTTAGCTGTAAGTGTACCAAATAATATGCTTTTATCACAAAATGCACGATTTGATTGAAGTTTTCGGCTAAGCAGCTCTACTATATGCCTTTCCGGAAATGTTTGTTGACAGCGTAACACATATATAATTTGAAACTTGATAAATGAACTTTTAAACTTTTTAAAAACCGCTTACAACCCATGTTGTTTCTCAAATGAAGTTCATTGTTACTGTTGTAACCTCAGTGGGGATCACAGAGGGAGCCATCAGGAGCGAAATGAACTCATACTATTGGGGGTTCTGGAGCACTATGAGCCCTCATGGGCAATTTTTTGAAAATATGGCCCTAAACCTGGAAATTGAGAAATAGGTATACGCCATGCCCAAGCATACTCCCCCATT
The DNA here is from genome assembly GCA_963457665.1 of Thysanoteuthis rhombus. Taxonomy (NCBI): domain Eukaryota; kingdom Metazoa; phylum Mollusca; class Cephalopoda; order Oegopsida; family Thysanoteuthidae; genus Thysanoteuthis; species Thysanoteuthis major. The sequence goes on from OY735200.1 coordinate 71,152,412, forward strand.
TCCATCATCATGTACAATAAATTATTAAACATTTCTTTATTTATAATCATGCTTTTTTTTAATCTTTTACAGAAATTGCTTCCCCGATAATTTGATATCAGCATGTTTTTCCAAGGTGAGCAGCTAAATACATCTCGTAGAGATAAATTAAATGTTTTTTGATCATATTGACAGATGAATATCATTTTTTTTAAATTATGAAGATGAACTCAAACTGGAATATTTGAGAATAAACCATTGACGAGTGTCTCTTACACAAAAAGTCATGGGTTTTGTGTTTCAATCAATTTTCTATGATTCCATCTCTATTGAAATTTAAGACGTCATTCTTCCCTTCTTGAACCTCCTATTTCGAAAAAATCTGAGCAAAATGTCCTTTTTTTTTTCCCGGACAACCCTGCCTGCTTCACTGTCACAATGAAAAACTTGTTTCCACGGATGACAGTCATCTGCAGACTAGAAGAGCCAGGCGATCTCTCGCAGTTCGCTGTGACGTTGACCGATGTTGGAACTCATCCTATGGATGAGATTCAATCCTATGGAGTCAATCAAAAATATCTTATTATATCTGTTTTTAATTGTGTAATGCTCTACCAGAGGTAACAAAATCCAGCTATGTTTGGTCAAGAAGGAAATTGACTTTCCATAAAGAGAGTAGCATGGGTGTACTCATTTTTGGGTGACAGTGTATTCTAGTCAAGGTCATCATAGCCATTTAATTCCAAATTATTCATTGGAAAAAAAAACTACAGAAACAGATTTATGCTGTTTGCCTTGATTCCCTCGTAAATAGCAACCTGATCTCGCCGGTCATTGGGCCAGGTATTGTCACCCGATAGACTGAAGAGCGGAAAATGGCCGTATACCACCCACTGATCGACAGGTCCAAGCTTGTACCTGTCGCGATGACTGGTTTGATTGGCCCGAAAGCATTGATGTTCATCTGAAGAATGAGTTCCGAAGCCGCCCAACGGTAGGGGTGTACTCATTTGTGGTCGACGCTGTATCCTAGTCATTATAATCGTTAAATTTTGAGTTATTCATATGATTTAGACCGCAGAAATTTTATTTCGTTGAAAAACTAGAGTCTCACATAAATTTTCTTTCATTATTGCATGTGAAGTTGTGTCTATAACTGTCTGTTAATATTTTCCAGAAAAGTACAAAACTGGTGGAGGTGAATACGGATATGAATTCTTCGCTTGTCCATGAAAATTCCACAGACAACGCCACGGACAATGCCACGGACAATGCCACGGCTAAAGGTGAATCATACAATCTTGTAAAAAAATTAATACATTCCTGTGTTATGAATACACAAACACGTGCACACACATACACAAATCCTCATACACATACGCTATAAATTGAAAAGCCTGCACGCATACATAGACATAAGTACGAATATATGCATTCCCAAGCATGTGCACACATATTCACATACACAAACCTGCACACATACATATATACGTACACTTACACAAACCTGCATATACAGACATATCCCTTACATGAAAACTGTCAAATATTTAAAACAGTTTTTCGGGCGATTGAACCCCCACTTGTTTCGTTTCGGCCGATTCATTCCTCGGCTTTCATCAGGTGTACTATCCACTTGTGATGATGGTAAACAGAATTTCTTTTTGAAGCTAGCAACGCTATTACCACAGGATTCGGGTGTTTTCCATCCTTTTCCTCGTTAGAACTGAATTTCCATACCTTGCCCCATCAAGTAACGGAAGCCACTTCGGATTGAAATCTACACGTTCGATTTGAACTCAGTCAACATGTTGATGGGTGCTGCTTCTCGAAAAAAAAAAACCCGTTTCCATCGCATCGCAGATATTCCCTAATAATTATCTTTTAGGGCCAACCTCTTTGGCTTCAGCCAATTTCACGAAATGTGGGCGACTTTTGGAAACACCCATCATACGAAAGTCGTGGGGAGGCAAATGAATCCTTATCTTAAATTGTAATTATTGAATTTTAAATACGTTAGTGTTCCAGATCATTTACAGGACTGATGCAAGGTTAAGTTGTTGTTTTTTTTTAATCTAAAATTCAATATTTGGATCAATGGCGTAACTAGAGGGAAAGAAGGGCTGGCAACCATTAACTTTGAACACATTCTTCAAAAGTGGTGCCTTCTCAAGAATATTTAACTCTTTAGTTCCCTTGTGTGATAAATGTCGAATCTTATTTTCTTGGTTTTGTTTATCTTTACTTAATTGCATAGCCTTGAAAGAACTTCCAGTACTTAATTCCACCACCTTTCTAGCAGTAAGGACAAGTTTAGTGACAAGATCATAGTAGCCATAAAGGATTTCATCATTGCCTGAGTTTTGAAATCAGGATGCAATAGGAAAAAAATCTTAGAATCTTCACCGCGAAAAGTGACCTAAAAGAAAAAAAAACAGAGAGGCGCCTATTTAAAAGAACCTTTGAAGCAACAGAAAGGCTAGAGAAGAAATTGAAAAGGTCAGTTGTTCGTGATCTTTCCTTAACTGCCATGTTACCGTTAGACCTCGAATGCATTCTTGATGTTTTGAGACTATTTTTGAGAAAGTACTATGCCAGGATTATGTTTGTTTCTCGTCTTTCGGAAATTACTAGATAAACATTTATAACAAAATTAGTTATTTACTAATTTCCTTCAGAGGAAGTTCACTTATAGACAACATCTTTCCAGTCTCAACACGCATTTTCTTTGGATGGAGACTCAGGTGTTGGTACGGTTAGTGGAGGGACATTTCGCTTGACCCATGACCTCTTGCGATTCATGTTATTGTAAAGTATCAATTTAACCTCACCCCTCACAATTCGATTCAAAAACGGATAATTCGAATACGGTACAGAGGGTTTTTTCTTGACTTACGTGGAAGTCACTCATCAAAGTGACCAACATAACTAAGCTGGTAATAATTTCTATAGTGGCTTGATTTGGATATTCTGAGTATGTTAGCGATCTCTTGTGACCAAAAACGTGGATTAATCTTATTTGATATCTCGATTTGATCGTTATCAATCTCGACTGGTTTACCCGACCGTGGAGCATCGTTCAACGAGAAATATCCAGCACAAAACTTCGCAAACTACTTTTTTCCTAGGGGTGGTGTCTGAGTCGCATTTTTATTTAGTAACTGAGGTAAAGCTTGAGGGTTGCGATATAAACTAGTTTATATTCACGTACCGTGAGTTCGAATCTTTTTTGTAATGGATCTATTACAATAAATTTCAGGTGATGCCTCCGTTGATGGAATAAATTTCGCTTATGATCTCGAGGAATCCACGTCGTGAGTCATGATGTCCGGTGATAGTCTGATATTCTTGCAACATAGCCTGCCCATGGCCATTTCAGTTAGCTACTTACTTCTGGGATATTTTAACACTTGTTTGACCCCTAATATACTGTACTGCATTGTGATCTTCCCATGTAACGTTTAGCTTGATTTTTTCTGTGTGCGTTGCACGGTTCTTAGGTTTCAAGTGGTTTTCAGACAGCACGCGAATAAACATTTTACCGGCTGGTGGCTATACCTAGGCTAAAAGTCAGTTTGTACACTTGATATCTTTTTATGTTCTGATTGGTAATTATGTACTGATTGGTAATTTTTAACCCTGACTATTTGCATTCTTTTTTAAGAAAAACCCGAAAAAGCAAAATGGCAAATTTTATTGCATGACAAACATTTTTGCCTCTAATAAATATGCCGATGCCTGCCATTAATTAGCGAACTCAAATAAGTTTTCCAGTTTTCTTTTAGCACTCTATGTACTATTGTAAATTACAGCCATGAATACAAAGTAAATCCATTCTAGCAGTATATTTACATTGTAAATCGACGAAAGACGGATAAAAAGTAAGGGTTCAGTTAGTTCTGCATTATATAACTTGTATGAATACTAGAAACAAAATTGAAACCCTTCCGAAATCAATACAGTGAATGTAAAAAGAAATTGAATAATCACTAAAAAGGCAAGGGTGTGTGGCGTAGCTTGACGCTTGTCTTTTTGGGAGGGACATAGGGAGAAAGAAAAGCCTTTGTACTATTCTATATTTTGCTTTTAAAATTTGGAGTTTTGGTGGTGGGGGTTTATGGGGCCGCTTTGCAATCACTAGACATATAAATGAGATAAGTCCAGTCCAAAATTCAGAATTTCTACAACTCAACTTTGACCAAATGCTGATCAAACACAGTGACAATTAGTTGAAGTAGTTGGACTTCTAGAAATTCATCGGCGATATGACTGGAATGATAAAGCAAAATTACTTGTTGAAAAAAAGAAACACCTTTTTCTGTGAGAGTGAGCACACCAAAAGAAAATGAGTGATCAAACAAACTAATTCAATAAACAAAAGAATAAACAAACAAGGTAATTTATTCAAACAATCTATTCAACACCCAGTAAAAAATAGAAGGATCTTTTTTATATCTAAAAGTAGACTACCTGGTTTTTTTTTCGTTTAAAAAAGAGGACAAGGATTGGCTGAAGAGTCCATTCGTTCCAAATGCTGATTAGTCGATACTAATTTAATACGGTTTCTTTTGATAAAAAGAAAACTACTTTATTTAAGATAAAACGTACTAATAAATATTTGTTTCGACTAATGGGTGGGAAATATTCAAGTTAATCATCATCAGTCTTTTAACGTCCGTCGTTGGACATAGACCTTCGCCACAATTATCTATCATGAGTGTCTTGGAGCCAGTATTTTCTAAATTTTTCCTGTTCATCTCTCCATCTTGTATTTTGTCGGCCTCGGTTTCTCATGTGATCTCTGAGGATCCATGTTGTGAGTCGTGATGTCCATCGGTTATCTGTCATTCTTGCAACATGGTCTGCCTATTGCCATTTAAGATTTTTAGTAGATTCTATGATGTCTCTGACTCCCGTTTTCTTCCTTTTATACTGTGCTGTCTTGTGATCTCTCCATGTAAGGTTGAGCATGATTCTCTCATGCGCGCGTTGCATACTTCTCAGTTTGTGGATCTGTCTCTTGGTTAGGTTCCATGTCTCAGCTCAATAGGTGACTATTGGGAGGATGCACTGGTCGTATAATCCTTTTTTGGATTATTGAGATCATCTGGTTCTTGAAGGTTGAGCTTGATCTGCCTAAGGCTTGCCATCCCAAAGTGATTTTTTGCTTGATCCCTTCCTAGAGATCAAGATATTCAAGTTATCATCCGACAAATCATGAAAAGATTGACTTTGTAAAGACACCTTTCAGATTTCTATGAAGATTGGTGTGCCAAGTAATATTTTGTTTATCATATTTCAAATACGGATGTATGTAAGAATGTCCAGAAGCAACAGACGTTAGTCTATAAATACATAATTGAACAAATTACACCCTTTGCCTTCCCATCCCTTCTGCGATGATAAATGGTTGACTCTAACTACGTAGACTTTTAAACTTTGAAATTACAGTTACATTGTAATTTATGAATATTTGTTTTTCTTTTTTTCAAACAAAAATCAGGTTTTCTTTCGTCCATGCTGCACCTTTGCCATCCAACGTCAACACGTGCTACTACGTTTCAAAGCTATAGCATTGTCCACACCCGTTAATTTGCTTGACCCCCCCATAGCCCTCTGCTAAGAAGAAGGATGACGATTTCTAGGATAAGTAGAAATTAGTGTTATTTGTCCAAAACTCTTATATATGAATAGACTTTGGGCTTCATACCCTTATGTTGTTGAATTTTGGTCTTAGGGTTTTATCCTTAAAGTCTTAATTTATTGAAGTAAGATAGCCTTATGTTCTTGAATATATTCTGAATATCTATTGTCCCCTCTGCCTAAAATGCTCCCTTAAATCTTATTCATCTCAGAAAAAGACAAAAAGAACACACAATTTCCAGAAATTTTCGAAATCATTGACATTTTGAAAGAGTGTCCTTGTGTTCTTGAGGCTCAGACCAATCTATCTTTATGTTCCTATTTAACAGGATTACGTGAAAATATTCTTAATAACCTTAAGCTCTTGAAATCTCATGTTCTTCAAAAAATGATAAGTGCAATGACATTTATTCGAAGTTTGGAATTATATTGTGGATCTTTTTCAAGGTTACAATGCCGTTGGATAATTAAATCTGTAAAAGGACCAGAGATGCGGACCGAGGTGCGGTCTGCAAAAGGCCAAAGCGTGGTGACACATTTGCCGATGCTACCCACGCAGAGAAAGTTCAGCTATCGCATGCAAACACCGATGTACTTTCAATTCCTGCTGCAAGGACAAGGAGAGAAACTATAGAGATATCGTCTCAACCAGCTGATGAAAACAGTTTTTGCACCCCCATGCACATACAGCTCATCCATCTCATGCAAATATATATCAGCTATCCACTGTACATATAGCTCATTATCCCAGACAGACGAAGCTCAATCACCCAAAGTAGACCTTCCATAGTTTACATCAATCGTCTCAACCAGCTGATGAAAACAGTTTTTGCACCCCCATGCACATACAGCTCATCCATCTCATGCAAATATATATCAGCTATCCACTGTACATATAGCTCATCATCCCAGGCAGACGAAGCTCAATCACCCAAAGCAGACCTTCCATAGTTTACATCAACTAACTATAAACCTAGACGACCTTTACAGTCTCCTAATGATAGCTATAGAAAGTTCTTTACTTTAATATAAGCACAAGGCTCGATCAACTTATAGAGAATGGATTTATAACTGAAATACACAGAAGTAAACTTAGACTTCCAGAAAATAAAAGGAAGCAAAAATTGAAATGGATATTCCGACCTGCATCATCGTCGTTTCTGATGATGGTACCGAGGAACAGAGAAATACTTTTCTACCACCTTTAGACCTATCTATGGGATGGAATAGTTTTAATGAAAATTAATCATTTATTGAATCCGTACATGAGTTAACAAAGCATATGTAGAAGCCTGTTATCACTGTGGATCACTTCTTGGGGGATGGATTCACAGAAAAAATCTAGTAAATAGCTTTTTTATTCTAGTCTTGGCAAAATTTTACTATTTTATTAAAGGTGAATCCCTTGTCGACGATACACAGAACAAAATCATCAAGGAAATACTGGACTTGTCTTCAATCACAGGAGAAATTGATATCAGCTGTGGAAAGAGATGCCTTATCACCTATAATTGTAAAGGTGAGGATTGAATTGAGATGAGCATTACTCGTCATGATTTACCCGGAAAGAAGAAATGTCCAACTACTACTATTAATGAACTTACATCAGAGGACCTCAAATCTTGCAAAGGTTTTGATATCATTACAATGTTTGGATTCCATATTGATTTAACTGACAGTCTATTTTTTTATGATTCAAACAATATTCAAATGGAGTTGGAATATAAATACAGCAGAGAATACTGTCTCTACTATATAACTTACCAGAAAGGTCAACCCGAAGAATATTGAGTCCGTTTATATTATTTGATGGAGAGAGTATTTTCCCTTATGCCAACTCAACTGAGTTTAAAAAAATGGTTACACTGAAGTTGATGACAATATAGAGCATACTGCATCTATGGGTGTTTTAGATAATATGGAATACCTATGAACACCTAAACAAAGCTTAAGAAATCAATGACTTCACGTACAGCTTTTATGACAAAATGTGCGGCTCGTGTTAAATGGTCATTACTTCCAAAAGAGTCTTCAGCGAGTTTCTTTGGAGAATGGAACTTGACACCCCAGCAATGCAGGATGCTTTGAACTCTTCATAACCCAAGTCACTGAAACCAATCTGGATTCTGAACTAGGTTATATAATCAGACTGTTAGTTCCAGCCTTCATTACCAGATACTAACAAGAACCTGGAAAATGGAAAATGTCACGAGAGAGCATTACCATGGACATGAGCTAATTAAAAGAAGATGTCTCTATAATCAGTGCCACTATGACGAGCATATTAGAAGTAGGTGGAAATATATACATATATAGATAGATAGATAGGTAGATATATATTGACAGCGTATCCAACATTTTTATTGTGCAAATCAAGTTTTTGAGAACGAAAAATCAGTAGGAAAAGTCATGCTGTCAGAGAATTGCAAATGTCAGCCTACAGTTCATAGTTTAAAATATTAGAAGTAAAATTAATACAAGTTACAATATAACGTATATTCACGGAAATGCGAAATGGCATTTAGTAAGTGATCAGGATACCAGAAAAGTGGAGAATTTATGTGTTCTTACAGAAAGATTCATGAATAACTTTAAATCCATTTTAGGTATTCAAATTTGGATTAAAACTTAGATCTAAATACTTTCTTCTTTTTTTTTTTCATAAATTTAGACATATCAAACAATGCATCATGAACAAGCTCTATTAGCGTTAAATATATATGCGGTTAAAAAAATATCTTTTTTTTTTTTAGCTGGTATTTTGATATATGAAATATTTCTTTCAGTTTTGTTGTCTAAAACATTTTGAAGAGCTGTTACACTGTATTCCTTTTCTGGTTAAAGCGGTCCAAACGAGAAAAAACGATGAACAAAGGAGATCTTTTACTGCATGATTTGTCCACTTTCTGAGATGAAATTTGGGGGAATTCATATTTTCTACTTACATTTTCGTAAGACCAATGTTTCCGAAGCAATTGTTCCGACGGCTTATCGATCAAACGGGTTCAGTTCAGCAGGACATACGTTTTGAGCTGTGTTGCCAATTTAGCATTATAAGAACTAGATTTAGCTTTTTTTTCTTATTTAGCCACAAATTCCGAATAATGTTTCCAGCTCCAAATTTTACACTGATTAATGTTTATATCAATTTTGCAGTCAAAATATTGGCCCCGGTCAAGTGTAACAACTGAAGTAATATAATCGCATGTTAAGTTACTGCTGATGTTTATAGATGTTTAGGCCGTCATAACTAGAGAGACTTTATTTTGATCCCAAAACAGCTAAATTGGCATCACTGGGATGAGGCAGTAAGATTCAAAGCTGGCGTACGCAAAACTCTCTTATCCAAAAATTTCTGAAATAAGTTTATGATGATGCTTAAGACATTAAATTTCAATGCAATCGGTTAAGCTATTCTGTGATTTTTATTTATCATCGGTCATTTCCATCTGAAACAGGAATTCCGTTGTGCGACGTAGGAAACAGAAGCATAACATAAGATAATTAAGAAAAAAGGTTGGAGAATTCAGATCAAAAGATATTTTCATTGTTTAACATGGGAGGGGGGGAGACGAAAGTTTAACAGACCAAGGTGTCTTGGGGGTGGGGGGAGGGCATTTGCGCGCAGTGCAAAGAGGCGATCTTTGCTCGCCAGAAAACTTCTTCAAGACCACATTATCTACCATACCTCGGAATGAAAACACATCTATCAACGGGGAATTAATCAAGGAACAAGTTACGATCATTTAATACTGTAAAACATTTCACTGAAAGAAAATCACGATTGATTTCAGTGGTATGGAAGCGGTCTTGTTATTTTTCGGTCATATTTGTCACGTGACTGACCTCCCTACGTTAATGATGTCGTCTGGTTCTTCAATACCAAACCTTATCAAATGGCAGCATTTTCAGTTTTCATTGTTGAGATTTGCTAGATTACATCTCTCTCCGAATGAATTCTTTGTTACGCCTCACTTCTTTACTGTATCACTAGTTAGGTCTAGTAGCTAATCATACTTTGTATCTATTCTCCTTACGATTGTATCAAATATTTTCATGTTCTCCTTTCAGCTTGAATGCATGTACCGTTTATATTGTTTTATGTGTATAAGTAGAATAAACCCATAAAAATGACAGGGTTATTTATGCATAGTTCGGTACTACGGAGCCCTAAGCGATTTATTTCTTCTAATTATTCAAGTATTCTAATTCTAAGTAGGTTTTTTTTCATTTCAAGTCTCTGTTTTAATGTGTCTCATTTAGTTTTAATACAAAAACTTTGGCACGAAGATCGCTGGGGGCGGGAATAGGGAGTTAGCTTTTGGGTCTTCCGTTGACTATCTCACTCTTATCTAGATCTATCCGTGTTCCATTTATTCTTACAATATCCTTTCACCATGAAAATTCGCCCCTCTCTTTCACTTCTTACATTCAGTTCATTTGTTCTGTGGGGCTTGAAATACGTTAAATATCCCCTGATGAATGAGTTTTTAGATTTACAATTTCACGGTGACGGGGAGGGGGAAATTCTCATGTGAAACTAAACAGAATAAGGGACGAGTAAGTATGTGACCCTCACTTCCACACTATTCAGAAGACCAATCGCTGTTTTCTGGCATTTTGTCCCGAAACAAAGGATTTGATCATTGAGTTGGAACGAGGATTTAAGGTGGAAGAAGAAGAAAGGTTCGGCGAAGGAAGAGTCTTTTTCAAAATGTAAAAAGGAAGTTGGCGTGAGAAAATTCAGGGGACGGGTTTCTTGAAAAAGAGAAACAAATCAGACTATGACCGGGTGATGCATTCATTCCTCAAGCTAAGAGCATTTAGCTGAACTGGGTAGAAGCCGGACGACACGCGCTATGTATCGGCGGGAAAACGAAATCCCATCTGGCTCCTTTTAGCTGAACCAAGCTTGCTGCGCTTACCCACCTCTCGTTGAATTCTATGCGATTCAATTTTATCCTATCCCATCTAATTTTTACTTTCAGCTAATGTTCGAAGAAGTCAATCAGATTCTGATGAGAAAAATATTTGTTTCAATACATCTCGTGTGATATCGTCCATATCACCATTCTTTCCGTGGCCTGCAGCGTGAGTAACACTTTCCTACTCGGAGGTGATATGTTGTCATACCCGCAGGAGACGTGCAGTTTGATCCTCAGATGGGGGTCGAGGCGAACCGTCACCTCATGACGTAGCTCCAGAATGGATGGAACTTGTCACCATAAAAGAGGACGTGCCAAGCCGTTTCATCTATGCCATTGTTACTTCAGGGATATCAAGGGGTAACGCATTTCGATCTGATCGTCAGTTAAGAGAAAACTCAGTTATTGGGATAATCTGCACCTGGTGCCCAATACCCCTCTCCCCCCCCTCTCTCTCTCTCTCCGATATGTCGAGCCGTTCTCTGAGCATATCCAAAGCAGCCTCTCCATTAATTCCCGATGCAGTATCTTTATTTGGTCGTGAAAGGTCGCTGGCCCGATCAAGTTTGCTCAACTTATTTTAATGTGTAATCAGGCAATCAAGTCTCAAGAGTTTCTATGACGTGATCTATGGCATACTAGTTACGACATAATAGCAAGGTGAATTATTCAATGAGATGCGTAGGTGCAAACAAACAAACAAATCTCTATATATGCTTATTTTATGTTTAGATTCAGATTATACATCTTAATGTTTGTCAAGAAATACACGCTTTTGTCCTTATATCTACCATTATGTACCTTCACATTTATTCTGTTTCTCTTTTATTGAATTTAATCTATGTACAAGCTATCGTGTCTTGTAAAATCTAAATATGGCTGCCAAATATGTCTCCTTACCTGCAAGGTTTAAAAAATGGCAAGTCCAACTTCTTCAGTTGCTTATCCGTGATGTCATGATTAGGCGTGAACCGGAAGCGTTCCAGTACGTGTCAACCACATGTGGACCTAGAACTTCCCTAGTTGCCTCTTACAGTTCTTTCGATAATGGACTTTATCATTTTAATAACCTCTTCTAACACAGAACTATTTACGAGCACACAACTAGTAAATTTAATACGTGTATAACATTCAATCATTTTAAAATAGTGTCCTGATTGTTTTGATGGCTGTCTATTAGCTCTTAGAGCACTCCACACGGCTCATGAAGGGATATGCCTATGTTGATTCAAATTATTCGAAATAAACAATTCCTCTTCGAATTTAATTTTTTTGTTCAACCTACATCTAGAGACGCACTTTATCTAAACTCTGATGAAGCTGTAAGAATTTTTGCCCGGTCACCAAAGGGACATGTAGTCTAGGGCAATGTTTCTTAAAGGGACGACTGGTCGACTCAGAGGTGAACGATATCATTTTTGGGGTTAACGAAAGTACAGAGAAGTAAATAGAACTTCGATTCGAGAAGCTCATCATAGAAATACAAGAACGTCCTAGTCGTTAATGATAAATAAAAACCAGTAAGTTGGTTTCATTTTATATGAACTAGAAAATGTTCAGGATTTTTCAGCTCTTATAATAACCAATTAAGAAACGTGCATGTACCATATACAATATTATAGAGAATTATTCATTATAGAGTAAAAGTACAGGTCGAAAGATAATTTAATGACACTAAAGATTAGTATTGAAAGCAATACTCAATTTCAATGTCGCAAATGCACGAAAATCAATACGCAATACTTTGAAAGGTTGAATATTTTCTTTTGTATTATGTATATAGGTCACATGGCGGTTGGGAAGACAATATTTTACAAGTATGAAAATCAATTTTCCCTGAGAAAGACTATTTCTCTTCTTCTTCCTCCTCCCTCTTCAACTACTACCATGAATCTTCAATGGTAAAACAAAAATATTCATAATGGTTCCACACCTGCCAACGTTTAGAAATTCTCAGAAGAAAGATTTCCTAGTGTCAGCGGATGCCCATGATTGGCTGTTTGAAGAAGAATTGACAATGTAGATATGATTTTACAATTTTTCGATTCTACAAGTCACTATCATGTTAAAAAAAACAAAAAAACATCTTAATTGGCACCACTGGACTTAAAAACACGAAAAAAATCCATGTCAACACAAGATTCGCGAATTGAAATTTAAAAAAAAAACAAAACAAAACATCCGAATCTGCAGCCCTGGTTTGAATCTTGAGATTTAAAGAAAGTTGAATTCTATCTTTCAGAATACACAATTTCAATAAAGGATCACCCAGGAACAAACATGCTCGGTGTTGTTGTCGTCTCCATTTTCTTCGGAGTTGTCGTTGGTCGTCTTGAAGAAAAAGGACAACCCTTGCTAGATTTTTTCAGTTCGCTTTATGAGGCTTCTATGATGCTCGTCAGACTAGTCATATGGTGAGTACTTTTACAAATCTCTGTGTCATGTGAAAGTTACCTTGAAAAGTTACTTCTAGAAGTACACACACACACATACGCGCTTGCGCGTGCGAAAACAATAATTCTTTGAAAAAAAAGTATCACAGTAAGAATAATGAAGATTAATGGAAGATATCCATATCCAGTTAGAATGAGAAGTGAAATTGTTGCAATATGTGCTGGAATAAACTTCAGTACTTTTCAAGTTGAAGTGTGTAGCTGAAGACGTTGCTGAGGTGTGCAGGCGCTATTTGAAAACTTACCTACCTATCCTAGGGCACCCAATGGATGGGGGTCCAAAAGCTTTGAAATAGTAACTAACTTGATGCATTTCTATTGATAAATGTCAGTTAATGTTAAAAAGATGTCTCTTGAGGATCCAAACCTTTTCCCAAGGTCCAAAATTCCTCCTAAATCTTAAACTACACCCGTGTATCGCTAGATTTGATATAATCGTTTCTTTCTTCATTTTTTCTTTTGAAACAGAGTATACATGAGAACATGCTAACGCTAAACAAATCAACATTTTCTTGTGTGTTGTTCGTCTTATCTACTAACTGCCGTATTAAGGTAAATACATTATCTTTTTCTATGCAGGTATTCTCCGATCGGCATATTTTTTTTGATAGCTACTCAAGTGATCAAGATGACGGATCCCGAAGCTGTCATTCGCAGACTCGGTCTTTATTGCCTGACAGTTATTGTTGGGTTGATTGGCCATGGATTCATTGTACTTCCACTTATATATTTTATTTTTGTAAGGAAAAACCCGTTTGTATATACGTACAACATGCTGAAAGCGTTAATCACAGCATTGGCTACCAGTTCCAGGTGAGTACACTCAATCCTTTATTACTTTCTACCATTGAATAACCGTAGCCACCAAAGATGGCGGAGGGTTCTATCCCTTTTTATATGTGAGTGTGTTTGTGTGTCCCGGTGCTCCTGACCATACCGTTTTGTCTGCAGACTTGAAAATTGGCATCAGTACTCCACTAGACCCCTTCTAAAATGTTCTTTGATCTTGTGAAAAAGTTGTTTTTTTGTCCTTTTAGGGCCTCATTTAGACGGGTTAATAAAATCCAGATTTTCCAGAACCTAGATGTTTATAGACGTTTTTCTTTACTCTATTTTATTATTTCTCAGTGGAAAACGCCATAATGTACGTTATTGATAGAATTCAATCTGACCATATTTATTCTTCAACGGATTTTTCTTTGCATGACTTCAAATTCTGATGTTACAGTTTTTCAATTATTGACTGCAATGGCTGTTGATTCTTAGTTTTGTTTGAAAACTTGTTCTTCTTTTTAAGTATTCCTATTCAAGATTTCATCAGCAGAGCCGTCAGCACGCACAAAAAACGATGCAGCTTCGTAGGTTCCCGTGGTACCAGAAGCCCCCCAAGGGAAGTTGGGGCCAAAATCAAATTCAATAAAGGCAGTGGAAATCCAAAATCAAATTCTGCCTAGGACCTCATAAAGGCTCGGGTTGGCCCTGTTCACTAGATATAATCCAGACCAGCAAGGGGCTGGAAGTTGAGCAAGAAAGGGGCCGTGAATCGTCACATAAAAATGAATTTTTCTTGGGGGAAAATCTATCTTTCGTTTTATGTTGGCAGTGTCATGAAATAGGGGGAAGCTACTCTCACTTGGCGAATTACAAAATATGAATTTAAAGAAACGTTTTCACGATAAATTTCCATTATCGTTATCATGTTATTCATTATGCTAGCACGCGCAGGTGGTCTGGAAATTCCAATTGTATACTGCAAACAATTCATCAAGAAATTTACTTGGCTAAGCCGGGACAAGGCATTACATAAAGGAAAGTAATGTTTCTTTTAGGTGTACAATCAAACAATTTGATGTGAGTATCTATTTGGCTAGGGACATTACATAATGCAGAGTAGTTATTCTCAACGAGGGCAATATCGCTCCCAGGCGAAAGTTCCACCAGGGGAGGAGTAATAGATTTAAAAAAAAAAACAACCAAAAAGGGGTGATGAGGAAAAAAAAGGTTGAGAAACCCTGATCCAAACTCTTGTATTGGATTGCTTGCTGCAAAAGTACGGTATAAGGATTAAAATTATCGCGTCCATTTTTTCTGATATCAGATCCCTTCAAAAATTGTTGTATTTTTGCAGACCTTCAGCGTCTAAGTGATGGTCTCACAAACAACACCAAACCAGCCGTGGTACTGGGTTAGTAAAAGAAGGCAACAAGTCGGAGTTCCGTTTAACTGTTTTATATAGAGTATTGATTATCAATATCTCTGGAGATGGGAAATGCTTATTCGCAGTTAAAAAGAGAGGTGGCCGATTTTCATCTAAGTCAAACTGACTGGTCTCTCATGTCACGAACGATAGTCTACTTGATGGTAGCAGCGGTTGACGGTTACAAAGGCGGACCGGCTGACAAGAGAGACTGGTAGCGTTCTCTTCACGAACCCCCAACTCTACTCTCACTGTTACGAAAATACCTCCTATTTAAGCCCCGGACACCAACACTGCCCCCTCCGTGATTTTGTCCAAACAAATCAATTAACTTCCTTTCTTTCTTTTCCTGTTGACGTTATCTCGATCCTTCCAGAAAATCCCAAATATTGACCCCCATCCGTCTCGCAACGCAAGTCCGTCCAAGATCATCAATTAGCCTCCCCCTCTTTCAAGAACTCTGCAAATTACTTTTCTTTCAAAACCCCAGACATTGGCCCCTATCTGGTCATCGAATCAGGAAGAGAACTTCTCTAAAAGTACTTGTTTTTGCAACCCAGGGATTTGACAGAACCCATTAAATTGAGAAACTGCTGGTGCTCGTACTTGGAAGCACGTAATTCTCAACTTCCTGCAGTATTTCAAAAACATATTAACCCTTTACTTTTCAGTTGTAGATTAACCCTTTAATACAGATAACTCCTTTGGTAATAACCATAGTAATTTTTAGGACACGGGGGACTCCTGGTCCCCCAGTGTCACATTTTCATCGGTTGGTAATTAATGTTCGTGTATTCAAAACGGATATACTAACATAATCGAAGCGATTTTCTCCTGACTAAGTTGGTGTGTCACATATTCTTTTACGAAGTCACCTTGTGTTGGAGGGTCGGGATTTAGAGGACACGAGGCCGAGTGGAAAGAAGTATATCTATAAATCTTCCAGGCGGAACCATCCTATCAGATAGTTCACACCCAAACACTGATCAAAAACAAAAGAATAAACACAAAGAGGTTAGTCTACCAAATTATAGATATTTAGGCCATGCAATTGGTTTACACGGGCTGAATCGAAATATTGAACCAACAGATTTTTACCACCGTTGGCAAAATATCTGGAATCACTCGTATGTCAACTATTACGCCCCCACAATGATGATTTAGAAGTAGTGCGACGAGGAATTGAATTCTAACATTTGCATTACGGGACAATAATCTTTCTAGGAACATTTTTGATGATATTTCGATTGTTTGTTCTACTAGGACATGCCAAGTCAAAAGGTGCATCCGGTTCCTTGAAAGTCTTCAGTTGGTTTAAACTTGAAATCATGAGACGCTGTTCTTTATTTATTTAAGATGTCGTTAATAACAACAATTGAAAAAGAAATATCGTAGTTAGTTATAATAACAATCAGAATAGAATCCTTTTAGAATGTCGTTTCGTTATCTAACTATAATTTACTTTAATTTCGTTCTATAGATAAATTCGACATAAATAGTTATTTCTTTCTTTCTTTCTCTCTCTCTCTCTCTCCCCCTCTCTCTCTCCCCTCTCTCTCTCTCTCTCTCTCTCTCTCTTAATTCTTTTCCAAAACTATTTCGAAATTATTACAGACGCACATTGCGTCATGAAAACGTAACTTTCCATGGTCACAAATTATGTGCTCTTTTTAGTGTAGATTTCTATTGTAAATCGAGCGATCCTCCTAACATATCGAGAATCGCTGTCCCAAACGGCCTCAAACTTGACACTGCAATGTCCGGTGCACAGAACAACGTAGCTGGAAAATCTCAACTTCGTACAATGGTCACTTGTTGTGTTATCTCGCCACACACGCGCGTGGATATTTCTCGAATCATAGTTAAATGAACTTTTTCCACGTCCAGTCTAACTACCCCTTTGATTGCAAGTAGTTAATTTACTAATTGCCACGTTGCATTTAATTGCCCTGGCGGCACGTTTTATTTACCTTATCTACCTATCATTTCCATGATAGAGATGAAAGTACCATTTGATTTCGCCGGGTTAATTTAGGTGATTTTGCAATTGGTTCGCTTTCACTGCTTTGTTGACTGAATACATACAGAAATACAACCACACAATTAAACCTAATTAAACTTTAGCTTTTCTTGAAGAAAGGGCATTGAAGGATTAATTTATAAAAGTAAGAAATTGATCGTCGTCGATCTGATAACGAAGTGAATTAAATTAATCAGGTTGATTACTATCTTACACCACTGATCACATGTCACTTAGCCATATCATATTAACATTTAATACAAAGTTAGTTACTTGGTTTTTGAAAAAGCATAACAATTTTAGTTGTAAGATCTACGATTGAGGTTATTGTCCTGGCCATTAGAGACTGTGGGCACGGCAGATTTAGTTAGCCAAGTAATGAGATAGAGTAAGAGTGTGAATTGATACGCGTGAAAAAGAGGACTTGTTCTTCCTTTCTTTCTCTTCGATATGTCGATAAAAAAACATCGTAGAAAGCAAATACATAAAAGAGTACGTAAGCACAGATGCATGCATAACAGAAATGCAGATGCAAGTTAACACGAGAGATTTAGTAGGGATGTAAACAGGGTTAGATAGTTAGCTATAAGAAGATCGATAAAGTCCTCATTAGCAGAGAAAAAAAGAAACATTTTTTTTATGAGAGAGGGTCGTTCATTCG
This sequence comes from Thysanoteuthis rhombus, assembly GCA_963457665.1. Classification (NCBI taxonomy): domain Eukaryota; kingdom Metazoa; phylum Mollusca; class Cephalopoda; order Oegopsida; family Thysanoteuthidae; genus Thysanoteuthis; species Thysanoteuthis major. Next base: position 71,170,290 of record OY735200.1, read on the forward strand.
AAATAGGACCCTAGTAAGTCAACTATCCAAAGTTCGGTAGAAAAAGATATCATGGTATGCATGGGCGCCCGCTACCATTTCTCAAAATAATATATTCTACGTGGTGGGGGTTGAATTCGGGAGAGGGACAAGAAGATACATCCGAATGTTAGTTGTTTGGCAAGGCACCGGAGAATGCCCAAACTGATACTCGTTCTAAGCTACCACTGTTCATGGTAACCCCTCGATACATGGTTTCCATAAGGTTCAAACTTTGAAACTTGCCCTCGATGAGAATGCCTGATCCAGTGGAAGGCAAATACCCCTTTTACACTCCCCATCAGACGCCAATGGTTGTATACATTCGTGTGTATACGTATGTGAACGTATGTCGATGTGAGATACGCACATGCTGTCGATTGGAACAACCCATAATCTGCATTCAGCAAAGGGCAAAAGCTAAACTGAACTAAGATCGTTCTGTGTGCCTGAATTTATTGAAAAGGGTATGGTGGGTGGTCGACGATAACAGAATTGAAATATTATGTTCAACTATTTTCCCCGGTGTGGTTGGTCGGTTGGTTATTTTAATGAACACTTGTTTTGAGAAAAGAATTCGTTTGTCAGTGGTGAACAGAATTTCACCATAGTTCTGGTGCGTGTGTGTTAGTGTGTGTGTGTGTGTGTGTGTGCGTGTGAGTTTAAAAAAGAACGGTTCCGGGATTTGACAAACTATCTATTGTTCATTGTTTTTCTGGTTTTAGATTATTTATATCCAATATCGGCTTGTATCGATTGGAATCCTGGGTTAATGAGTTGACGATCGTGGTTTCAAAGTGTTTATATATTTTTTAGGTGTATTATACATGGGGTTCGGCTAAAACAACCCATCTTTATTTTTATTGTTTTATTTGATCTTTAATTTGGGACCAGAGATTAATTGACCAGAGATTAATTGACCAGAGATTGGTCCCTTACAGAATAGTCTCCGGCAATATTCAAATTTCTTTACGAAGCCATTTCATATTTCAATAAGAAAAGTCAACGAATTATAAAATTTCGTTACAAAAGTGACTATTCATTGTTGAACCAAGACACCAATACTTGTTGACCTAGATCACTGAACCCTTTCATTATAGATACCTAAAAATGTTTGAGTTAAAGCGAGTCTATATTTATTCGTTGTGGGTAGCCTAGAAATATTCATGATTCATGCAATACGAAAATTGTTCTTCGTTTTAGTATGTGTAATTAGAGTACATTGTATTTGCAACGGACATTAATGTCATGTTTTGGTGTATCGATATTATTGTTTCCATCTGACTCCATTATTAAATGTAAGTAATGTAATTAGTAATTAGACCTAATGCTGCCACAATTGATTTGGCAGTGTTAATTCGTTCGGCAATGAACTGACGCTGAGCGTTGTAAAAAGCCGTGATAGCAGTAATCGTCAAGTTATTTATAACTGACTAATTTAGGTAATGGAAGAAAAAAAAACACAGACAAATGAAACTATGCATGAATGAAAAGTAAAAGGTTTCTATAACATAAGATATAACAAGACAGATTTATTGAACTAAGATACAAGTTGAATGACGAGTCTACTATAGCTGCTAGCAGTGGTACTGTCGGTATGATGATTCTTATATTGGTTATCGAGCTGATGGTTGGTATATAGTTTTAGTTGAAGAATGGGCGCCCACTGTGTTTGTGGACGCAAGTGGACGTCAGTGGAAATGTGGAAGGTGGAAGGGAAATGTATGCAGAGAATATGTGCCATGCAGAGATGAAACAAAGTAAAAAGGACACATACAAGTGTATAGATAGACAAATAAAACGTACTTTTGATATATGAATATTTGTGACAAACGAATAATGAAAGTGAAATACATGTAATGAAAAAATTAATACGATCGACTGTGTAAAGAGAAAAGGAGAGAAGATAGCTTCTAAGTAAAAGGTGGGGGCTTTGTTGCCATGATAGAGCAGCCGTCGGAGTCGAAGCGGAGGTGCCTGAATTGTTTTGAATCCATAAAGCTTGGAGCGTACCAAAGGATAATTATGGAGACCAGGTTCAGTGTGTATGCCAAACAGCCAAGTTGCGTGTCAGCAACTTGGGGGCCATTCTCTGACGCTGGAGAATACACGACGGACAGACTATTTCAAGTCAGAAAACACATGCAGTTCAATCCATGCGCGCATCCCAAAGTAATGAGCATTAGGAAACAGATCATCGTGACTATTGGGTAGTAAAAAGCATTGCCATTTCATTCATGAGAGTTAAAAGGGTATACGCGTCTGGAGCATGTGGTGAGGACACGGTTGAGTAGCTGTGCGTATGTGAGATGCCTCAACATCAGTGAACTGGAATGGACTTTTATAAGGAGACACCGTCGGAAGTGACTTTTTGATTTCTAGCTAAAAGAAGGGTTTCGTATCTTGACTAAAAGTGTAGGGTGTGCTACATTACTATGGCAGTTGTAGGTCGGTAAGAGTTATGTCTCTGTATAGTGTGTATATGAGTTATGATAGTCCATGTAGAAAGTCTTTAGTGAGACATGATTGTCTATTGATAGAGAATGAATATAAGACTGACGACGGAGGAGTGATTTCTTAGTATTCGCCTTTGATGCTGTGAATATATGTATCATTGTGCAGACAAAAATTTTGTATGTGTGTGTGTGTGTGTGTGTGTGTGTGTGTGTGTATTGAGATAAACCATCTCTACCAGCTAGTCGAAGAGAGATGAAACTTATAACCGTCTGATGAATGGGGTTGGTTGCTTACTTTCATGGTAAAGAGTGCTACAGTCTGATTGGTTGATTTAGATAATGCTGTGTTTCCATTGACAGTTTTGTTAAAGCCTCATTGTACTCTACTTGTTGACAGAATTTCGAAGGTTTTTATTTCAATAGTCCGAAGTATGGAAGCGCATAATGTTTGGAGGAGGTGCCTGAGCTCTGCCTATGGCAGATTCTGTTTTGGTAACTGCTTCGCTGAAAGCTGATCGTGACGTATTTGCCCTTAGGTGAAGAGTTACTCGCCCTTGTTCTTCATATATTCGTTAAAGTTTCAAATGAATCGTTGAAGTGAAACACATGTATCTATTTTTTTCCAGCTAAGCCTTTAAGTGCCAAAGTCTCGCAGCCAACAGTTATTTCATCCGAGTATAAATACCGGAATTAATTAGATTCCAGGGGGTACGACAAGCCCTCACTCCCACTGGATTTAACGAGGAGTTAGCCGATGTTAAACATTTGTGTTGCTTAGAATTTCTTAGGGTTGCCAAGATTCGTTGCAACGATGATTATGCTGAGTAATGACCAGTGCTTATAGCTGTGATGCCCTTATATTTGAGAATTTGATCTATTTGTAAAATGTATTTTGAGAGCTATGTAGAATGTTGATCGCCCTGTATAATTTGGTTGTCTTTGAATTGAAAAAATGACGATTTCCAGTCAAAGGTGGTTGTGGTGGTGGTGGTGGTGGTGATGATGATGACGATGATGATGATGTCTGGTCATGGTCGCACTCGATGTCACAGCTTGTTCGGATTGGTATTTTTCACCTTCAAGGCTGAGAAATTGTAGAATAGGTGTTGGTTGAGGTGATTTCACCTTCAGGTCTAAGGAATGGTATATTATCGCCATTGAGTCAGTGGAAGTTGGGTTTGAAAGGACGAGGTTGATGGTTGGTGTAAATGGGTTGGTAGGTGGGTTTCTATTGTGTAGAAAATGCTCATGTAGTTATAATCGGCCATCTTGAATTTTTTCGGCTGTTTGTCGTTCCGATTGGGTTATACCCTTGAGGTCAACATTTGTTTAAATTGCGTTGATGATTTGTTGTGTTTCGTGCTTATGACAGGAATCTATAGCAATTGTTTGGAGAATAACATGTTCATACGAGTTACATAGTCTCGTATATCTGCGTGGTCGTCCGTCTTGGGGTGTCTTCTGCCCTTATTTTCGTTTTTTTTTAAATGTGTCGGTTGTTGGTTTCTCTTGTATGTACATTATGTCTCCAAGGCAAGCAAGTTAGTAAGATTTGTAATTTGTAAAAGGCAAGCAAGCATAGTGTGTTGTTAGATGGTGACCATCGCTTGTAATGTGTGACTAGTAGTTGTTGGTATGTCGGACCGTTGGTGTTAGTACCATTTGCAGTGTGACGATTCAAGTCAGCACGTTTTGATTCAGAGGCTATTGTTTCCGAAGTAGGATTAGTATTTGTTGTATACATTGCCTTTACGTGATAGTAAGTGATTGGAAAGAAGGATTTATAGATATGTGTCTTTATATTGATTGTATGAGAGTGATAATTGCCTATGTAGGAAGGCTTTTGCGAGTTGTATTTGTCTTTCAATAGCTAATGTATATAAAGCTGTCTACTGGGGAGAAATGTTTTAGTGTTTGCTTTTGATGCTGTGAATGTGTATGTATCTTTGTGTCTGCAAAAGTATGGCTATGTGTTTTGAGATCAGCCATCATCACTAGCTGGTGGTAGGGAGATAAATTGATTGATTGCTTTTTTAAAAAAAAGGGAGGGCTGCACTCTGATTGGTTGATTTAGGTAGTGCTGTGTTTCCATTAGCTGTTTCGGTAAAGTCTCATTAGAGCCTATTTGTCAACTGATTAGCTATGATTTTTTAATTGTCCAAAGTAAGGAAACACATAATGTTTTACAGGAACTGTCTTGACTCTACTTATGGCACATTCCTGTTGGTACGATATATATATATATATATATATATATATATATATTGAAGTAGATTATATGGTTTACATTATTCAAGCATTTAGTGTCTTATTTATGAGTGATTTATATCTGGATAGATACTGAAAATTTCTCATTTCATCTTTCCGGCTATGTAACAAAAACAGAAAAGGTTGTCACCTCTGCCTAAAAATGAACCACCATAGCTAAGTTGTTTCATTTTTCTCACAAAAACCCTTCCCAGTACGTTTTATCTTTCTGTCACTGAAAACTTGATTGACACAGGCCTTGAAAGCAAGCAAGGAAGAAAGACAAAAAAGAAAAGGTATACTCAGCCCAATGGTTGATACGCCACTGACCTCAAAAGCAAAGAAAGATAGAAAAAAATGTGTTGTGAAATCGATTCCAATATCTATTAGAGTCCAGCTGAATGCTTTGAACCACTGTGCAGAAAGAGAAAGCCTAATGGTAAGTCTGCCACTGACTTGGAAAGCAAGGAGAAAAGAAAGGAAAAATGTGTCGCTCTGGGCGTGAATTCGTACTCAAGATCCACTAGTGCCCAGCTGAACGCCTTAATCCACCGAGCCACGGAGATATTTTAAAAAATTGAAATTTATTTGTAATCATAAATGTTATTATATTGTTTCGATGGTTCTATTATATAAATTGTTGTAATAACATCCTTAGTAGCACAGTTATTTCCTTCGAAAAGAAAAACAAACATATATACTTGTTATGGCTGTCTTAACAAAGATGCGTCATGTAGACATCTTAATGTGGGCAATTTTAAATAGCTCAAAGTGGGTAGATTTTTAAAAAAAATGTCTATCAGGTAAATTTATTTGCCACATAACTGTGTAGATTAGCACATTGTTGTATAGAACTACTATAAGATGTGGTCGTTCATATCTAAAACTTCCTTGTTAAGCCTTCCAGACGTCCGTCACCACACTAAGTTTATTTGATTGTATATTTTATCATAAATTAAACTAAAAACAAGCAACAAATTAATGGCTTTCATTTTTTATTATTGTGTGCTAAACAAAGAGAGTTGGTCTTCACTTGAGCTTCAGTAAAACAAATGTCATGTACAAAAAACATGCTGAGAACAAGGACATGAAAATCCTAATTGAAAACATAAACCTGAAAAAAGTAGAACACTACATCTACGAAGGACTACAAATCTCCACGAGGCCCTCAAAATAAGAAGAAATCAAGCAAAGAATAACTCTAGGATGGTAAGCTTTCAGTAGAGCAAGTTCAACCTTCAAGAACAAGAAAATCCCATAAGTCTTATAAGGATACGTCTGTAATCAATGCATCCTCCCAATAGTCACCTGTGGAGCTGGAACATGGAAGCTTAACAAAAGATTGACCTTCAAACTCAGAACCATGCCACATGCGCAGGAGAGAATCCTGCTAAACATCGTATGGAGAGATCACAAAACAGCACTGTATATTAGAGGGAAAAAAAAAACAAGAGACGGGGATATCAAAGAACCCATTAGAAAACTCAAATTGCAATGGGCTGGTCATTTAGCAAGAATGACAGACAACTAATGGACATCACATCTCAAAACATAGATCTCCAGAGATCATATGTGAAATTGTGGCCAGCATAGTATGAAATGGCATGATGAACTAGAAAAGTTCAGAAAGTATTAGCTCTGCAACACAGTTTGCAAATCCTGGAGAAGGACCATATCCAAAAAAGACACTAAAAGGCTGATGATAACAATGGTGATGATGATTGTGTTTCAACCAAAAGATTGTAGGAGAATGGTATTTTTAAATCAAGATTAATGTTACTGACAAAACAGTGAAATTCTAGCCACTTTAAGTCATTTAAAATTGCCAATATAAAAATGGCCCATATCAAAATTTCTACCAAATGCGTCTTCACAAAGAGAGCCACGTCATTATATCAAAGAATTTCCATTACCGAAATCCAATGTTGAGAGAAAAAACAAAACAGTCTTTAACTCAGGAACAAAAATTTTAAAACAAAAACATTGCCCCATTACTTAGATACCCCAACCCCTGATTCTCAAACTGGAAAATACTTCAGTTCATTTCCGTGTAATACAAAGATGACGAAATCATAGAATAAACACAGTTTTTTAAATTTATCAACTTTTTCTGAAACTTATCACTTTTCTTACTTTCCTAGTTGGTGGATTATTAATATCATTTATTTACTTTTTATTTTTATCTATGCATTCATTTTTATATCTTTTTAATATTTTTATATTTCATTTTTGAAGAAAATTTTTTAAAATTTTTTCATCATTATCATCATCATCATCTTCACCACCACCACTACCACCACCACCACCACCACCATCATCATCATCATCATCATCATCATCATCATCATTCTTTTATCGTCCATTGTTGGACATGGACCTCCCCCAGGATTCGCCACACCTCTCTAATGTGAGCGTTGCAGAGCCAATACTTTCCAAACCTGTCCAGTTGCCATTTCATATTCTGTCAGGTTTGGTTCTATATTTGATCTCTTGGGATCCATGTTGTGAGTCGTGAAGTCCATCAGCTTTCTGCCATTCTTGCAACATGACCAGCCCATTGCCATTTGAGTTTCCTACAGGTTTCTATGTTGTCTTGGACTCCTGTTCTTTTCCCTAATGTACTCTAAAATTGAATAAATGAAAAATTTTACTGCATATGAAAATATGTAGGTTGGTACTTCCCGAAAGGATTTGAGTCTAATTTATATCCATCTCATCAAATATAGTATGACCAGGAGCACTGGAATTCACAAACACATATAAAAAGAAATGCATAAAAAAATGCATCAGGATGAATATTTCTACAAAATATTTCATAATCTGTCGTCTTTAAAATAACATGACTTGTCATATGAAACATGCAATTGTTTTTATATAATCTGTTGTCATTTTTAGCATGGAGCCAGCTTCTTTTGGTCAATATCAATGTCCATATCATCTTATGAATATTGTTGCAACTCGCAACTGACCAATCTCAATCATTCATTGTTTTATGTTTTTGAATTGGGAGCTGGTCCAACACTGAGGATCAAATTTCTTTTTATGTTTAGATTCAATTGGTATTGTTGTCTCATTTTTGTACAGTTCAGCAACACTTCCAGTCACAATTGAATGTCTCGAGATGAGGAATAAAGTTGATCCAAGAATAACTAAATTTGTGGTTCCAGTTGGAGCAACAGTCAACATGGATGGCACTGCTTTGTATGAGGCTGTGGCATCAGTCTTTATTGGTCAAATTAATGGCATGTCCATGGATGTCGGCAAAGTCATCACTATAAGGTAAGTTATATCTCCAGCCTATTCTTTGGACTAAATTTAGTTAGTTTTTCATACAAAAAAATCCACCAGAAGGATATTTGGATAAAAAAATTCCTCTCCAACTCTGACAGATTTTGTGGCAGAGATGATTCAATGGCAGGTTAGTAATGAAAAAACATTGAATATGAAAACGAGTTCATGTCGAACAAAATCTTTTTTGTCAAGAAAGTTTTCTTGTTTCCAGCATTGTACGAAAAGTGCTTTCATCTTTACTGAAAACAATTGAAATCTTCTTGACATCATAGAAGTAAATCAAATGCATAATAAGTGCAGTAACTATCTTATATCAGTATTGGAAGCAGCCATCAGCCCCCTCCCTTCTTACTCTCTCAATAAACTACCTAACTTGATTTTTCTCCTCTCTCTTCCTATTCAATCACCTAAGTTTCTTTTCTCGCTTCCCACCCTCTTATTAAATTATCCATCTTTTCTCTCCAATTCCTTTCCTATCGTTATGGTCCACATGATTGCAGCATTTATCGAAATTTGCTTTGGTAAATCTGATGTTAGTTCGCATGGATCCATGAGTTCATTGAAGCCAATGTAGTGCCCATCTTTTCCCTCAAAAGAAAATCATACATATATTGAGTTATCTGCCCTTATTTCTTACACCTCTGTAGAAATGGTGAATTCTTTGTTGCTTCCTCTTTGGCATCACACAGAACTACTTATAAGATAACTGATCGTTACCTTTACGGTATTTAAACTGTACCAGTAAAATTATCTCTCTCTCTCTCTCTCTCTCTCTGTGTTCTGACGGCCTCAAAGTAAGCTCATTCTTTTCTCTCTCTCTCTTTAGTTAGAATAGTTTATATAGTTTTTCACACACTTACTTTTTACACACACATCATCACATATAGAAAGTAATTCATTCCTCTTTCATCTCAAAGAACACATCCTATCAAAGTCAAGTATTCTCACCATACTTAGGTCGGACTTCTAAAGATAACTTTATAGTGGCTACAACTTAAACGACCAAACTGACGGACATTCTAAAGACTCTCAAATTTAGTTAGTGACATTCCTTTCATTTCATTCTTCCTTTTTCCCCCATCCTTATTGCGGTAGATCTCTCCGGAACATATCCGTGTCAGCAGAAACTCCAGTTCTTTATTTTAATTCACTCCTGAATTAAAACTTATCACTGTTGTTAACCGATTTGTTTGTTCTTATTTCTTCGTTTTGTTAACAATCCAACTAACTGTGTACTAACTTTTTTTTTGTGCTTAAGCAGTGAACACAGTACTCACCAGAATCTATCTTCTTAGATCAATTCTGGTAATGTATTATTTTGAGGGCTAATCTAACTAGCAGCCCAAAACCAATATTTGTTATATCAAGGTTTGCTATATCAAGGGTTTACTGTATTTTTTTTATCATTTGCTCTGTGAAAAAATGTTTTATGCTATTTCTCATGTTCCAAGTTTATTTATTCCTCCATTATTGTAGTATCACTGCCACAGCTGCTGCAGTTGGGGCTGCTGGGATACCACAAGCTGGTCTTGTAACGATGATGATTGTGCTGACCGCAGTTGGATTGCCAACAAAAGATATTGCTTTGATAATAGCTGTAGATTGGTTTTTGTAAGTAATACAATTTTTCAAGTTTTTAGCAAAATCTATGAGAATGTATATCACTCAGATTGAACAAAATCTCACCCTAATTATTCATGCAAGAATCAGTTTGAATATAGAGCAGATAATTATGTTCTTTTATGAGGAAATTTTCTTTTAAACATTTTGAAATTGTTGCTATGGCCTTTGTCGGGAATGGCTGCTTTAAACCATCTAGCTAATGACTCAATGCCAAATGAATGGGTAACACTAACATTTCAACCCTCTTTTTTTAATCATATTGTAAGTTATGTCATTTTTTTAGTTGCACATGATATTTAATCATCAGGCTTGAGTTAACAAAATTGCTTTAGATGGAAATAATTTATGGGACTGTATCTTTTGCATGTCAGGTAAAAAATTCCTAATAACAAATGCCTCATGGTATTTGGGTCAGGTAAGTTGCACCCACATAGCAAGGCTATTGAATTCAAAATATCTAAATAATAATTATTGTGACTGTTGAATGATTTGAAGAGATAAGAGTAAAAGTGTTATTTTCTTTCAAAGGAATTTGGAAGATAAACTTTTAGCAGGAAATTCAAACTAAACAAATGAACTTTTCAATGCATTTAAAGCCTAAATATTCAAGGAATTTCTTGTCTCAAACATCTCCAAAATATCAAAATCATTTACTACTTGTGAGTATTATTATTTTTAAAACCTTATATTGAAGTTTTCAAAATACATGTAAATATAATGAAACATTTTTCCATGTCACAGCATTATTGTAGTAAAACTGTGAAATTTCCTCTTCATTCATTATGCATCAATAAAAACAATTTAGTTTAAATTTGTGCCTGTATTATACATGATTTTCTAAAGAATATTCTTTATTTTCTTAGGGATCGATGTCGTACAACCATTAACGTGTTAGGAGATGCTTTTGGAGCAGGAATTGTTGCCAAGCTATCTCAGAAAGATTTGGAAGAAATCGACAAAGGTGATAATTCTGAACAAAATGGTAAAGTTCCTTACTGTAATGAAACAATGATCAATGATTCTGATGAAGAAATAGCCACAAAATTATGAAAGAAATGTGATTTTTATGAAGAAGTAGCCACAAAATTGTGAAAAAAATCTGATTCTGATGAAGAAGAACCCACAAAATTGTGGGAAGAATCTAAGTAATAATGGCTGCATTACGACTTATACTGAAAGGGGGCAAATTTGCATAAAACCAGAGGTACTTTGAAAAACAATGGTTACACCTCTCACAAATGAACAAACAGAGAATTCAAATAACTGTGATTTTTTCCCCCTTTACAACAAATTGTAAATAGAATTATAAGTAACTCAAAAACTTCATATTTAATGTGAACTTGTTATTTTGATGCCTAACGGATTGTTCAATGTTCCATGTGAAGATAGAGAATATATATTCAAATTCTAGACCTACAAATTAAAATTCTTGGTTTGACTAAAAATTAGGATAATGAGTCCTTCTGATTCATCTATAATTGCTCATAAGTTTTTATCCATTTAATTTTGCTATTATAAAATAATTTTGTAAATTTTTTCTGAAAGCATTTCATTCAGTTTATATTATTTTGAAGCATTAAGATTCTTTTACTGGCATCAATTCATACTTTTATAACATGATGTTTGAGTTGAGTATTTTTTTCAGTTGAAGGATGTATTTCAAAGGGGTTTCTTGAAATCATATTTGCTGTTGAGTTGAATACAATTGTTTATGAAATTAAATTTTTTTAGACTTTTTATATTAAAACAATGTGTAGCAAAAAGTCCAATTCTTCTCATCACTTTCTCCTTGAAAAAAAAAAGACTCATAATCATTCTTTAGATTGTTTTTGGAACTTTGAATCCCATCTTAGTCAAGAGAATTATCTCGAAATTTTACATGTGACTCAAGTCTAAAATATATAAGTTCTATCAAAATAATTGAAAAAGGAAAATTCTCACTACATGATGATTTCTTTGAATATTGTATTATTATTTAATATTTGCTTTTTAATTTCAACATTTAAAGAAGGCTGTATGAAACTATGTGATGCCATAGTTCTATTCAAACTGATTTGGTTAGTTTTTGAAATTCTTATGTACAAAATGTTTCCTCTTCTTAAATGGAAAATCATTGCATTTGCTGACCATATATTTCTTGTCAAAATCAATGATAAGTTTTGAACATTGGTTAAACTAGAATCAGGACCAAGAAGCACCTGGATTAACTGGCTTGAATTGTTTTGTTGTGGCAAAGTTTTTGGTCAATTTTATCAACTTGATTGTGAAAATGTTAAGAGACAGTAACCAAAATATCCATGATCTTAACATCAAATACAGGTATACCTTGATTTGTGTGGTTAATTTGTTTGAAATTTAACATACTGTTCAAAACTATTCTCTCGAGATGTTACTATGAATTAAGTTTCTTTTCTTTCGATTATGTCTAATCATATTAATTTGTACAGCTAGACCTTACTCGCATTACATCCAAACTGATATTTATCAAAACTGCACCATTCAAGGTTTTACTGTTAATAACTATTCTTACTTGTTAAAAGATAATTAGAACAAAAACTTATTCTAATTCATCTATAATTATTCATAGATTTTTGTCCATTCAATTATGCTAAATTAACATCATTTTTAGAATATTTTCTAAAACCATTTCAATATCTTCACATCACCTGTTTGATTGATTGTATAAAGATATTCCAATATCTGTTGAAATTTTTTGATTTTATTCCAAGAAACCTTTAAGGTGCATCTTTTACTCTATCTGTTATGATTTTTCTCCAGATGTCACCATTTTTGTTTGAATAGATCTGTATCAAGATGCTTAAGACATGAAATCTTGCCTCACATATTATTGATTTTCCATGGTTCTTTTTATTTTTTTTTTTTTAAGAAAACCAAATTCCATTAATGGCCTACGATCAGACGCAAAGATGAAAGTTTCAACATTGAAGCATTATAATTGCTCAGCAAATTCAAATTCTAAGTAGTGAGATTCTTGAATGTTTGTAATACTTTTTGCATTAACAATTAGATCAAATTTTTACTTTTCAATAACCAACAAAATTTTAGACATGGAAAATGATTTTATTCTTGTCAAAGTTACTTTCATAAATATAAATGTTCAAGATATGAAGAAGCATTTTTTATATATTTTTCGAACCATCATTTTTTTTTAATCATTATTCCATGTCTATTATTTCATTTCATTCAAGTGAGGGTTAATGTGCCCCTTTTCTTCCAACACATGCTCTGCTATGCCTAATTTAGCTTCAATTCAGATAATAGTTTCACAAGGCTGATTTTTCAGGACTGCTTGTTTCTTCATTTTCTTCTTTTCACTGGTGAGAGTTACCATCTTTATGGATTACTTTGGGGATCAGCCCGTGAGAATAGTACGATTAAAAACTTATGGCTCTGCATTGGCGGCTTCAGGCCATGGCAATCCCAGACAATGCCAAGGCTCCCATCAGCCCCTGTCCTCGTAGTTTTCTGTCCAAACCTCTCTCGGGCTAGTACAAAATGCTGGCGCCGCCACCGTGACTCAGACATGTGGATGACCCCTTCACCCTCCGTCCCCTCTCCAGAAGATGTACAAATATTACTAGATTATGTAAATACCGTCAGATTGTCTATACTGTTCACCATACATAAAGACCAGTACTAACTATAAAACCAAAGTACTAAATGAATTCTAAAGACTGAATGTAATATAAACATTAAGGTTGGGCAATGCATAAACATATTTAGAACTACCAAGATGAAAACAAAAGGAAAAAAATATATATGGAATTACAGATTTGGTTAGTTATTCAATAGAAACCATCACACAACCAACATCTTTTAGCAGCATGCTGTGTTGAGGGTGATCAATTAAAAAATTGGAAAAATTGGTGATCAATGAATAAGTATAAAGAATTTGCACTCTTTAAATCAATGTTTTGAAATTTAAAAATTTATACAAATGTCTCTCTGGTTCACTCTTACTTTTGTATTTAGGAACACATTTTAAATAATAGATTATAAAAACATTTGCATTATTTTTTTAACATGAAGATTGACTTTTGGGATGACTGCCAACATTTTAGAGAACTATATAATCGGTGACAAAAAATACTTCATCTAATGATAAAGATAAATAATAAAGTTATGAACATAAAGATGGGTCCAATATTTGGAATAAAGGGTAGGTTTAAAAGATAAGATTTGACCTGCTGTCGCTCTTATCAAATGTATTGATTACAGAACTGCCCCATCTCAAAAACTATCACAGAGAGAAACATGTGGTTTTCACCATTCACTGATGGGTTGTGAATATTCATTTAGATTTTGAAAAATGACCCCACCTGGCCTGTTTGTCTCATTTTTTGAAGCTTGATAACTTAGGAAATAATGAATATAGAAACGGATAGTCCATTATTTCAAGATTTACTGCCTTTACAGCAAGTGTGTTTTTGGTTGTTGGGCAATTACAGGGATTTTACTGAAACAAGTCATTTTGGTAAACACAGCATACAAACAGCATTTATTTTACATCCCTCTAGGCATAAATTACATCATTTTTAGTGTATCTCAGGAATGGATTATGATTTTTCTAATCAATAAAACATCAAAAACATTTATTGTGTAAGCAAGGGAGCATTACATCCTTACTTTTAATGAAGATTTATTTCTAGTTGTCCACTGAATAAACATCTTAAATCAATAATCCTATGTTCATACAGAAGAAGCCGCTGACTGTGATCACGGAAAATGTTATCAAATGGTTAATGTTCTGAGAATCACTTGATCCAAAACACTTTATATAAAGCGATCACAATAAGTAGCTTCCTATATATATATATCCTTGGCTTAATGTAATCAGCAAGTCATTGCTATCCGTCCAGGAATAATCACAGTAAGTGGCTTCCTCTGTATAACAAGTTGTTTACAAATAATCAACAAAATAAAATCTTTTTACTAAAGTAAAACTCATCCACTAATAATCAAAAGCCATCTCAGTCACTAAACAGTTAAGTAACTTTTAGTAAATGAACATAAGGATCATATTGAACCGATGAGATTCAGTGTGATGGAGAGAGCTCTGATCTTTTTATATCGAATCACCATAGACCCACAAATGGCATTCCCAACAAGCCAGTCAAATGGTCAACAGATTACTCTCTCTTTGCTTGTCTGTGTATGTTTTTGTCAGTGTTTGTCAGTGTTTGTATGAGTTCATGACTCTAAAAGATTTTTTTTTCTTCTAAATGTGCTTGTGGAGTGTCTGGTATGGTCATTTTGGACCAAAAATGCCCAAATCTTGTGCCAGTATTCTTTAGATAATTTCAGATAAAAGATCAGTTTTTTCAGATAATTTTTGATAATTTTTTTCAAAATGATTAGTTCTGGTATATAGGCGGGCTATGGTGATTCATTTATATGAGATACTCACAGCATATCAGGGTAATTACAAAAAGTAACACTTTACGTATCGATGATAATCCTTGCCGATTCCATTTCTTTGTTGATTTACAAAGCGTAGATAGTGTGAAAGGCAATAAAATTATGCAAAATCCATTGTACAGTAGATTTTCGCTAATCAGGCAGCAGATTAGTGAGAATGCTGAATCATTGAGGGATCACTTCAAAACAATAGCTAACCACCTCACCATACCTTTTAAATATTTCAAATCAGAACAAGATAAATAATAAGGGATCAGAAATGTTGAATATAGTCCTTGTTCTTCTTGAAACACTCGCTCACTCATTTGTTCACTGACTATATCTCCAAGCACTTCAACACCTTCACTTACACAAAATTTTAACAACTCTATCAGCACCTTATGTAATTTCTCACACACATCTCTTCCTTTGAACCTCAATCAGAAAAAAATGTAGCAGTTATTTTTCTGCTTCCTTATATTTAACACTTGCACAAGCTTTTTGTCAGCACACCATTATCCATTTTTTTCCAGAATTCAATTTGTCTCTGTTCTTTGACATTTAATGTGCGGGTCATGGAAAAATATGCTGGCAGAGCTCTTTCTCTCATCACAGTTAATTAAAAATTAAAATGAATATGAGAAAAAAATTTCAAGCTTTATAACTATCTAACAAGTATGAACTGTAACACCATTCGATTAAAATGTAAGTTTCATGTTCATGGTTAGTAAAAATATGTTATTACATTAAATCCTAACATAGTTGAACCCATCGTTAGTTAATATTTTGAAAAAAAAATGGTATATATGTATATTTTGTGATAACTAAAACTAAAACAAATTAACAGTCTAAAAAGCTATACAAACAAATAAATATTATTGCATGTATGTATTTGTTAATATTTGTTCATATTCATATAAAATATGTATCTAACAATAATAATGTTTATATACATTTTCTTTATGTTTTGTAATTCCCAAACAACTGAACATTTATTGTATATGTATTTGTATATTAAGCAAGTTTGGCCATCCTTGATTAATAGAATAAAGATTTAAGTAAAAACTAGTGTTTCAAAAGTTCTGTAATAATGTAGTGAAACAATAGCAAATAGATAAGTGAAGATTGTTTTTAAATTGATACATAATTTTTTGATTGAGAGGAATTTTTCCATTTTTCCCCCCCCAATATGTTTATGTATATGCTCATGACTGTCCACACATTATCTCTAAAAGTTCTTGTTGAGTTTTAATGAAAATTCAATGGAGAGGTGAACAATAGGCTACAAAAGGCCTGATCAAATTTTGGAGCAAATCCATGCACAATTACCTTCCCCACATCGTAGATATATTCCCAAAACACAAAACGCTATCAACATCCCATATCTGTCCACACTATATCAACAGAAGTTCTCAATGAATTTCAATGAAATTGCGTAGCAGGGTGAACGAAGCTAAACTAGAACTGATCAAATTTAGGGGAAGATTCCCGCGTACTCTCCTATGTATTTTTGTCTGAAAAGTTGCTGAAAATTCATAATGGATTTTTAACATTTTCCATAATTTAAAATAACATTTTTGCTGCCCAAATAAACTCTTGTGTTAGATATTGAATTAATTATAATACCTTTTTTGAGAGATGATCAGATTTATCAAGTGTCACTGGGCCTATCATCTGTAGAAAAATAAGAAATTAGAGAAGGAATTGTCACAAGTCAAGTGGTAAAATTCAACTACTGTAGAATGTCAGATATCCAAACAAGACAGGTGATGGCATTTTTTCAGATAATTGATTGTATGGATGACTGATTGAATCATAAGAAAGGAAGCCATACCGAACACAATTACATGAAAAAGAGGTTTAAAGAGTTTGCTTTCATTCAATTGATAAAAGGTGTACAAACACAGGATTTTGCGTGAAAATTTGTGGTATTTCATTTTACTTATAAAATCATGCTACATGTCCAGACACATCATAGAATCCATTAACAAACTCAAATGATAATGGGCTGGCCATGTTGCAAGAATGGCTGACAACCGATTGACATTGTGACTCACAACATAGATCTCTAGAGATCACATGTGCAACCACGGCTGGCAGAGTACTAGATGGGGTGACAAGCTAGACAAATTCAAAAAATACTGGTTCCGCGACGTCCAAGATAGAGAAGAGTGGAAAATCCTGGGGAAGGTCTATGTTCAAGGACAGACGTTAAAAGACTGATGATGATGATGATGATGATGAGGATGATGATAATAATGATAATGACATGTCATTTACATAATGAAAACATGGAGCTGATGATTCTAGGAAACATGATGTCTTTATCAGGATACATTTAGGTATTTACACTGAGAGTATTTAAAGGGCTGGGAACTAGCCAACCAACTGTTTTCTCTTAACAGACATGGGAATAGCAAAAAATTCCATCACTTGTAACAGATTCAAACTTTGGACAAAGTCTTCAAATTCGATATTCACAGGACCTTGGGATTTCATTTGAATAATCAGCATTCATATAACCAACTATATTTAGTTGTCAAACCTAAAAAGCCAAATGTAAGCCAATTATCTCATGTATATTTTAATGTCATTTGCAACTGCTCATATTAGATATTTTAGTCCTTTGGATTAATTTCACATTTTATTTTCATCAATGTCATCTTGAAAGTGAGAAAAATCTCTCTGATGGTTTAGAGGAAGAAAGAAAACCAACTCATTGGTTCTCGGAAATGTTATGTTGGATGGTATGAGGCCTGTGCACATATATGTGTATATGTACATATGCGTATGTATCATGTGTATATGTAGTGTGTATATATGGATAAATTGTCCCTTTTTTACATTGGCCATTTGAGCATTGGGTTTTTTCGCATTCGACCTCCTTGCATTGAATGTGTATGTATTATTGGTCCTCTTTGCATCGTCCCTTTTGCTTTGGACATGTTTGCATTATTGGACCTCACTGCATTGGTCCTTTTTGCATTGGACCTTATTGCATTGGATGTATTTGCATTGGACGTTTTTGCATTTTAGACATTTAGTCTTTGGATCATTAGATTTGGACATTTTTTATATCAGATATTTTTTATTGGACATTTTAACTATGCACCATTTTAATACCACATCATCATTATTCCAATTCACGCTGTTAATTTATTTACTCACTGCTGAAAGGCCGGCCTGAGTTTAGATGCAATAAGAAGCAGCAACAATTTGAATGGGTGTAAATAGTGAAAAAATAAAATCAATAATAATGAGAAAAAATTTGTTCTCAAAGTAAAAGTATCATAAGCTTTAGAGGCTGAAATTTATTAACTCTGACATTCTTTTCTGGCCAACTCTTCATAAACACTGTATATTTTCCAACATCAAATGTTTTTCTTACTACTTTAATGATTTTTTCAAATGATTTTAATTGTTTTTTATGCTTTCAGCTGCTTCGGCTTTTCACTGTGGATAAACTATAAAATGTTTCTTGTAGCTTTCACCTTGAAGTTAAAGAAAATTGTCTGGTCTACAGGCCATAAAAGCCAGTTTGTTATGAATTCTGACAATTTTACATAAAATTGTTTTATGACAACTTTGCTATAGCAAAATAAAAAAACATCAAACAGAAATTGAAATAGTGTTATATGTGCGATTTCTGATGATCATCCGAACATTATTCTTGTTATTTATGGTTTCAATTCAAACTGCTCTTTTGTATTCATTGTGTTACACTGCTTTATTTTTGGTGCGCCTTATTTGTAATATAACATATTCTATTTTTAAGATCTTCACCACTTTTCATCCAAATTCTAAAGTAAAATATAAGGAGAATGAATTGATATTTTTTCTTTCTTTGTTTTCTTCATCATTTCTTTAAAAGAAAAACTAACAATGTTGTACTTTTGATTCTGGCTTGATCACTTTGAAATATTGCAAGACGTATTTATTACCTTTCAAAATATTTTTCTATAAACATATCAAATTATGATTACTCGATATGTTTCAAAATTCTCACAGAGGATTCAAGTGCTATTGTGCCTCTGGGTCGATACACTCTTCAACTGCTCACAACACTCTGGGTCAATAAACTCTTTGACTGCTCGCAACACTCTGGGTCAATAAACTCTTTGACTGCTGGAGTAAACAGCTCAAAATTAGAAATAAAAAAGTAGTTTACAACAAGTCTTGAACTCACATCCCTCACCTGAGGATCTAGTTAAAAACTAAAAACTAAAAATATAGTTGGACAGTCTGAAACCTCCCATTTAAGTATCTCGCTGCCTTACTTTTCTCTACCAGTTCCTTTCCTCTTAAATCTACTTTGACATTAACATTTCATTTAAAATAACACATTTTAAAAACTTTTCTAATACTATTTGCCAAAATTTTCTAACAGGGTGAATATCTAAGATTTTGGGTGAGTCTGAAACTCAAATTAGCATGTTGCCAGAAAGGCTGATAAATTATTGGCTTCACGATGCTAACAAAAGAGAGATCTGGCTAATCTTAGGAAAGGTCTATGTCCAATGACGGATGATGAGAGACTGGTGATAATGATGATGATTTTGCATGAAATTACAGTTGATAAAAATAACTATTTGTCCCACTTTCCAAATCTAAAGTTGTATGGAGAGTTAGATTCCAAATTCTGCAAAAATGCTCAACTGATCATATCTAAGGATTTTACATTATAAGGATACATTTAGTTTTTGTTTTCAATATGTTAAATCAAACTCACAAAATATAAATATCAAAAGATTATGATGAAATAAACTGCTGGATAGCAATAGGACTAGGAACACTAACAATATAACCGAGAGCAACCTCACATATAAAATATGGAATCATCTGTGTTAAATGGGTTACTGTGAATGGGTTGGCCTGATCAGTCGATTTGCCACCATTTCTTTTCTGTTTAAACCCAAGACATCTCGTATGCCATAGAGGAGAATATTGCCTGAAATTGGTGGGAACCACCTGGATTGAAGCAGGTTAAAAATGAACTTGGAGTCTGGTGACCAGGGATCCTTCCCTAAACGGCTCCTTCTTATTGCACTAAGAGGGAACCAGGCTATTTTTGGATGACCCACCATAAAATGCAACCTTGAGTCATGTGCTGTAATGGGAGTATTGATTCCCCCACACTAAAAATTGAACATACGTTACATTTTGCCATTGTCAGGTGGTAAAAGAAATACCAACTTGAATCTCAGTTCAAATATTCTACAATACAAGATATTGACAATGAAGACTCCATAATAGAGGTGATACACAAAGATGTGTTATGATTACATCTGTTTGTCTTCAATTGAAATCAAAAGAGAGACATATATATATATATATATATATATATATATATATACGTCATTAGCATTGAGAAGAACTGATTTTCATCAGGCAGAGGTATGCACTCTCTGAGTGCTTTCTAGTTAGTCTTATTTTCACATTTTGACCACTGCTTGGATTAAATGGAATTGACCACAGTTGTCTGATATGTCTGATTTCAGACATTGTGTCTATTTTTAGCCCGGCACGTCCGCTTAAAATTCAAATCAATCAGACATCCAAAATTGTCCAATTTGAGGCACAGTATGACTTCAAGGTTGATACTTCCGAAAACCAAAAGCTATGAATACAAACTACCCTTCAGAAAACTATTATTTGAATTCATTGATTTCATTCATTTATTATTTTCGCTTCATCTCAAAGTAGAAAGATAGAAAGGTCGATGCATTGAAATTATAATATGAACTACAATCTTATTGTAAGAGCAGATTCGGTTCAAAATAGCCCAAATTTTCCGGGAGAGCACCTTTATTGTTTAAGTAAAACAAAATAATAATAATAATAATCGATGCATCTGTTTTCACTTTAGTTTTTCAATTTCTAACCTGAATATCGGCTATTTGTTTAAAAATAAAAGAAGGTGGGTAATGTTGTGAAGGAAAGTTATATATTTCTGTCTGATTTCTGAAACATCTGTCTCCGATGAGAAAACAAAGCTGTCAACAAATGGTGTTGGACTGAATTTTATACTCCGGTCTTTGTTCATAATAATCTCATTGAAAACTGCCGACCACCATGACGGATTGAGCTTTCCAGTTTTCTTTCCTTCTCTTTCAGATGGAACTGGATATTTTCTCTCAATTAGATTAACTTTGAAAGAAATCACTCCTTTATAACCAGAACAGGTTTGACAAAGAGGAAAACACATGATAAACACTCACACACCAATGTTATATTTGAGAAGAATGAAAGATTCATGAGCCACTATGCAATTTAACTGTACAGATAAAGTACTTCTGTGTTCGAGAACATAAAAGAAATATAAAAACCGGTCTGGTTGGTCAAGTATCACGTGACCACCATCTTTTGACAACATGCTATCTTGACAAAGATCGATTTAAAAATTGGAAAAAGGCAATTGATAAATAAGCTACTTCTCTCACCATTTTGTGGGACAGTGATCACTGAAAAAACTCTGGATATAAGGGACCAATTTAGCATAAACTTAGATATAATTTAATGTACCCACATTGACAAGTAGGATAATCTACGATGCAGTTGCTTTGAAGAAGTGGCACTAAAGCATCCAAACCCACAAACTGAGAAGACATCATAGAATCCAATAGAAAACTCAAATGGCAATGGGCAGGTTATGTTGCGAGGATGAAAGACAACCGATGGACATCATGACTCACAACACGGATCCCCAGAGACCACATGTGAAACCGAGGCCGACAAAAAGCAAGATGGAGAGATGAACAAGACAAATTCAGAAAATACTGGCTCTGCGATGCTCATGATAGAGAAATGTGGCAGATCCTGGGGAAGGTCTATGTCCAGCAACGGATGTTAAAAGACTGATGATGGTGATGAATGATGGGAGATCATTTCAAATAAGTTTCTACTTAATATAATGCAATTTATAATACATTCAGTCGGACTAAATATGTCCATTTCTTAATACATAACTGTCATGTTGAAAGAGATAAATAGACCAAGAATGAACAAGATTAAAATTAGGGTTGAAAGCAGTTATTTAGGTCTTTGCATTACTGGTGGCTATTTAGCCAAATGGTAAGAGCATCGCTATGTTGAAGCAGCTACCCTATCAGTGATAGGTTCAATTCTTGCAGCAGCCCCCATTTTCTTCAATTGTTTATTCTATTATCTAAATTTAGTGATGTATTAACCGTGCAATGATGGGAGATCATTCCAAAGAGGTTTCTGTGAAATACAACACAATTTATAATCTATTCTGTCGGACTAAATATGTCCGTTTCTTAATACATAACCGTCGCGTTGAAAGAGACGAATAGACTGTGAATGAATGAGATGAGAATTCAGGTTGAAAGCAGTTATTTGGCCTTTGCATTACTTTTGTTAGAAACAGAGCAGGAGAGAAATAATTACAATAAAAAAAATGGGCTGCTATTGTCGCTTAATTTATGACCAGATCAGTTTGTATAGATTGCTATGAGAAAGAACATCTCCTCAAGCATTCATTGGACAGTTAGTTCAACAATTCAATTACCTCCCCATTACTTGAGGTTACAAATCATTCAAGAATGCATAAGTCCTGCTGTCACTGGTTCAAAGTCCTCATTAAAGACTATTAGGGGATATGTATGATAAAACACAACCATTCCATATAATTTCTTGACCTTTTGAGGTCAACGTTACTCTCCCGATTGCTTTGCCGGTTTAGAAATTACAGTGGCTTCTTCTTTAGAAACTGTCAACCAGAACTATCACAAAGTCTGTCAACAAAAGTTTTTTCTGCTTCTAAATGGGTCTGGCTACTAGCTGACTGAGTACGTATTGTGTGTACAGGCTGCACTGGAGTTAGAGGGCTAAAATTTTCAACATTTACATTTACTCTATATTATTAAATGCTTTCTTGTTTTTTCAGAATTCCTTTCCTAGAAAAGGGTTTTTAAGAGAGGGGGCTTCGATTAGCAATGTAAGTTTATGCAAAATTAATCATGTTTAATTGCATCTGCCAGCGTACGCATAGGTTTTTTTGAAAATCAAGATCTTTATCCAGGGATCGGTGCCCAACAAAAGGCAAGAGAAATAACTAATCCATTGATCATCCCTCTTTTCAAATTTTTAATTGATCATCCCCAACATGGCAAGCTACCAAAAGATATTGGTCTCCTGATGTTTTCTATTGAGCGACTAACCAGACTTGTTTCTTTTTTATTTTTTTTTATTCCAATTCTGAATCATCTAATGTTCAAATCATTTCAAAGAGTAAGTTCTTATGAGAATTTATTTTTTATTTTTTCTTCGGTTTGAAGGAATGATGGATTTTACATAGAATTGTTGGAAACACAGATTTTGGCATAGGTCAGCTCGATGGAATAACAAACACACCTTGGAGAGAAAACAGAGATTGCCTAATAATAAGCTTTACATTTGTCAAATCGACCAGTACGGCCATTTTATTGACTTTGGGAAGGGAAGTCATTACTGTTGTAAACAGATACATGAAGGATAGTTAGCATACGGATGGATATTTAGATTTTTAGAGCATAAGTGATGTTTATTTCATTGGCAGCACTTTTAACGAAAAAAATGGAAAGATACTTATATATGAATATACTTATATGCTCTTACCATTGAGCTAAACACCCGCCAGTAATGCAAAGCCTGTCATGTTGAAAGAGATGGATTTACCAAGAAGAAATGAGATGAGAATTTGGGTGAAAGCAGTTACTTGGTCTTTACATTACCAGCGACTGTTTAGCTCAATGGTGAGAGCATTGCTACGTTGAATATATATATATATATATATATATATCAAAATAAGAAGCCTAGCACACTTTTCAGTAACCAGCAATATGTTTTGTTAGTGTAATTTGTTTTTAATAATTACAAGAACAGAACATTTTGCCAGTTGCTGAGGAATGTGTTAGGCACAAAATGTTGACATTCACCCGTTGAATATCTCTGTAATTCTCATTTTTATATATTAATAGCTCTATTTACTTTGATAGATATTGAGCACTGGGGTTAAACATCATCAATAACGGATAAAATCTGTTTCTATTTCTGTCTTTTTGTATTCTTGCAAATTGAAAAATACATCATGAACTGTCTATCTATCTATCTCTCTATCTATCTATCTATCTATTTATCTCTCTCTCTCTATATATATATATATATATATATAATGAAGAGATTGTGAAAAAGCTAACACTTGCATCTCAAAATTTTTATTAATATAATAACTTGAAGCATCCTGAATAAGTTTATTCTCAATCTCTTGATTTCTATATTGTCAATCATTATTGTCCTAAAAAAGTTGCTCCTCGATTGATATTTATCTCGCTTTTCCTGCAAAACACTTTCTAAGCCTCCCTTCAGATCAAGAGAAAATGTTAATCCCATATAATGCATTTTTCGACAAAATCCATTATACGGGATTGACATTATCCCTTTTTCTCATTTCAAGAAATTTGGATATAATGCACTTTGTGATGGTGCCCTTCATATCTATTTATGTACAGTATAGAAGTGACACTTATACTTAGGAATGAATTAATTTTTTTTTCAAATTTATTTCTCAACTACAGTTTACAGCATCTTCAGGTTTGTGTAAAAAAATTTTTTCTGTTTTCAAACATTCTCATGTTGCTATAAGCAATTAAAATTCTGTAGACAGATTTGAAACAAGAACGTAAATATATCAATATGCCTATTTGGAATTATGCATTTGCTGTTTTATTCACTATAAATATTATTTATATATATACTATCCCACTACACAACCCACAACACAAAAATATCCCCATTCCTTTCCTCAATCTCAGACATGTAAATAGCACACAATTTCCTTAGCACTGCAGCAGGTTCCCCTGAAAAAGATGGCTGACAATCATTGAAATGCATTGAAACATGCCCACAGGATAATAAACATTTTTAAGATGTAACACTTGCTTTTTTCTTGAGTTTTTTTCCTTCACTTTCCAATTGTTATTTTCCTCAACTTATATATAAATATAAAATGAGGTACAGGGACTGTCTAAATCTCAATTGAAAAGGAAAAAGTGAAGAAAAATGCTGAGAGGGGAACTGATTTTGAACTTCATGCTTACAAAGGTGATCATCTCAAACCAATATCACACCAGTGAGAGAGTCTGCCTCAGCAAAGCTGGAAAGAAGAGCTAACTATGAAGACTTGAAGATGGACCACAGATGAACTATCAATGAGCAACAATTCATAACAGCTGTCAAGTCTGTGGAAAGGGATGCAAGTCGACAAGAAAATTCATGCAAAGTTACACAAAAATTGTACACCAGGTACCTGCACTGTGAAATATTTTGTGTACCAATTTCATGCTAGAGATTTAGACTGGTTTAAAAAGCCATATCCATTCTTGGCATGGTTGAATGATTCTTCAAAGCAATATCATGCGATGGTCATACTTGAAACCAAGGTGCTAGCTCTCATATACATACATACACATATATATAGTAAGTACAAGAGGTATTTCTTTACACATAGGTGTATAAACTTAGAGGAGCAAAATAGTGATTAAAATTCTGGGTAAATCAGCGTAATGTGGGAAAACCATATTAAATTACGGGGAAATCAAGCCTTTTA
Organism: Thysanoteuthis rhombus; assembly: GCA_963457665.1. Classification (NCBI taxonomy): domain Eukaryota; kingdom Metazoa; phylum Mollusca; class Cephalopoda; order Oegopsida; family Thysanoteuthidae; genus Thysanoteuthis; species Thysanoteuthis major. Next base: position 71,195,949 of record OY735200.1, read on the forward strand.
CCCCCCTTAACTAAAGAGTTCCAATACACCTTGGTTCATACATTTCAAAAGGTTTATGTAAACATCCCTTTACAGGGTCAGAATTGAGATTTCTGACTTTTGTACATAAGATTTCAATGTTCAATATTGTTTCAATATTTTTTTCAATTTTTGTATCTTTAAAATTTTTGGTCAAAATTCTGTTAATTTTGAAGATGTATAATGGTGTTAAAAAAACTTTTAAAAATGTATTGGATACTTTTAGCAATCACTATATATATATGTGTGTGTGCTTTTTTTAATAGAAAGTTATTTTTCTTCTAAACTGAACATAGCAGAATTTTGTTATTTCTAGTTGAACATTACAAGAACAAAATGGATATTATCAGTAATTATTAATGAACAAACTCTACAGTATTGAAACCCTGTAGCAAAAATATGTTTTCCGTTGGAATGTAGTCATTTATATTCATATTTTTGACAACATAGTTTCAATGCTGTCGAGTTTAGTCACAAATAATACCTGATAATATCCATTTTGATTGTGTAATGTTCCCTTAAATCCTGCTACGTTTGGGTTAGAAGAAAATCAACTTTCTGCAAAAAAAAACCAAAAACATGGAGAGGTGTACTCATTTATGGGCAACACTGTATATAGGATTGTTATTCATACCTAGTACAGATATATTCTAATTTATCTCTTCTATAGTACCCATTAATAAACTCCACTTTGATTATTCATTTCTTCCTCGTACATTAAGTACTGTGTTGAAAAGTACGATAAAAATTGTTCAAAAAGTAATAGGTTTTCTTCTTCATTTCCAAGTACAATTTATCTGGGAGAAAACGGAAATTGGATTTACGTAAAAGGGGGAATAACTCTCGTTTTTGTTCGAACACTTATCATGCAATACATACATACGGGTATACCTTGAATAGTTAATTTGTTCCAAAATTTTCCTTACTATTCAGAACCGCACTGTGCAAAGTTCTATTTTGATATAAGGTAGGTTTTTTCTCCAGCTTATAGTTAGACACATTAATTTGCACGGCAATGTCATAAACATATTACTTCAAAACTAACACTGATCCAAACCATACAATCCAAGGTATTGCTTCAGATATTTTGATGGTGACTTCAATGAAAATGTTTGCATGTTATTACACAGAATAATCCATTAGCACTAACACTTTTAATAGTTAATATATGATGTATAGTTTATACTATCAATACTTGAAGTAACAAGTTTCATTTCTTGGTAGTTATTCACTGTCAAAATTGTTCATTTTTTCATTAAAAAATATAGCAACAATTGGTAATCCTTTGTTATTTGGGCATAATATATGATTGCATATGGATCGCTAAAAGTTGTCCCCCTTGATGGCTAAAAGTTGCAAGATTTTTCATTTCATGCTAACTTTACTGCTAAAATCTCCTGGAATGCTTCAAATAAAATTGTGGTTTTCACGTCAAATCCAAGATGACATTCTCTAAATCCTAATCCTGACTTTTAGTATGAATTTTGGAGTGCACATAATATTTTTACTCATTAAGTTAGCTAGGAATAGAAAGAATTGAAAAATCAAGCCCATTTTCAGCCATCAAGGGGGATAACTTTTGGTAATCTCCTTGCTATCGTATTTTGGCATTAGATAACCAGTATTCACTGTAACAATCTAGTTAGTTTTCCATTTTTTGTTCAGGCACCCTTTTATTTTTATTCTTAATTAGATAATTTTAGCCAATTAACTACGATTACTGCGACTAATACTCATCAGAAGATGATTTCTTTAGGAATGCAAAAGTTATCTCCCTTATACCAAATATCCACATTTTAGCCTGTACCAGTTTGATTTTTTTGTTGTGTCACTTAACAGTTCTGTCCAAAGTAAACTGTATCACTTACAAAAAGATTGTGTCTATTCAAGAAGTATATCATTGCTCAAACTTTTAAATATACTATATATTATATGCTAATGTATGATATGTGTGTGGATTAAATAAGATTCAGCTGACAGTATTAAATTAAAGAGACAATTCAGAAAGTAGAAGTTGATGTTATAAATGAGATTTCTTTATTCAAAAAAATATGTTTCATTAGGCTGAGCCAAGTTTGCTCAGACTATCAAAACAAGTTAAATTGGGGATCCATCTCCCAAACAGTACCTCCGTATCAACTCAACAGGGTAGGCTTAGATGTACACCCTGATGCCTGCTGGAGAAGCTGGTGGGATTGTGTAGATTTTTTGCCACATATCCACATGCAAATGTTTATGCGTTCCTTCCTTGGAATCAACCTTCAGGAAAATTCTAGAGGACTTTCAGATTATAAGCATCTGAAATATTTGCTTGCAGATTATACGATTTTATATTCGGAAGATCATTTCTAACCAGATGGACACCAATGTGATCACCTTGCCATTTCTCAGTGTAGTCTGGACCAATGGGATCAGGGTTCAATCTCTGACCAAGACAAGTGCTTTTGCAATCCTTGCAATAATAACTGCAGGGACTGATGAGAATTTTTTGAAGAAGTTCCTGGCCTACATGATTACATGTGAGGTCCCCCACATTGAACCAACATTGGGTCAAATTCTGTTCTTGTGGGGGTTTGGATAAATAGGAGTTTGTTAAATATCAGTAATCAAGAAATTGACCAGATAGTGCCTTTTCTGCCTTTTTCATTAACCACTTACCACTTTATCTTATTCATGCTTTGTAGCTCTATTCACAATTCTTCTGTGCCTTGCATTCGATTCTATGTATTCATTTCATAAAGGTATACATGTACATATGAGACGGGCTTTGTTAAAGTTGAAATTGAGACCTCTCAAGAAAAGAATGTACAAACACAAAAGAGGGCTAAAACTGGATCGAGAGACAAACATCCTGGTTAAACATTGAAATACACACAATCACAATATATACATATACACCTATACATACACACACACACACACACACACACACACACATATATATATATATATATATATATATTTATATATATATATATATAGTATCATGCATTGATTATATACTTAACCTTTTAACCAAGTTGGTATTTTTCTCTTCAGTATGCCTCTATTTATACCAAATGATTTCCAGCCAACCATAATGTGCTGGCTTATTTCATTCCTCTGAGGTCCATCGAAAGTGCAATGTTAGTAATAACTCTTAGCCATAGAAAAAAATCACCATGTAACCAAGAGACGACAAAGATGGAGGTTATCATAAAAGCAATTAAGCAGCAAAAATGGTGATGGGCAGGACACATAGCAATATAAAATGGTAACAGACTGAGCAAAAGGCTAGCCGATTGGTGCCCGTAGGACAGTAAAAAAAAGACCAAACACAACATGGAGAGATGATATATAAAAGTAGGTAAGACATTGCTGAGGATAGTGCAATCATGTTCATCATTGAAAGAAGAGGTAAGGTCTTTTTCTAGCAGTGGATTTATAATGGCTGCTGCAATATGTATATATATATATATATATGTATATATACATATGTATATATATATATATATGTATATATATATATATATGTATATGTATATATATATATGTATATGTATATATGTATATATATATATATGTATATATATATATATGTATATATGTATATATATATATATGTATATATATGTATATATATCTATATATATATGCATACGTATATATATATATATATATATATATATATATATATATATATATATATATATATATATGTGTGTGTGTGTGTGTGTGTGTGTGTGTAAACACAGATGCAAACGCACACACAAAAGTAGCACTTGATTTTCCAGTTCTAAGGGGAGTAACTAGGTATTTTCTCATGTATCAGACAAATGGAAAGAATTGAACAGCTGTTGACACCAAAGGGTTCACCCCCTCCTTTTTTTTATGTGTGTGTATTTGTGTGTTTTAGTGCTCCTGGTCATACTGTTTTCTCTACAGACTTGAAAATTGGCATCATTACTCCAATGGACCCTTTCTAACAAATTTTTTCTCTTCAATTTTGAGAAAAGAGCTTTTTTAACCTTTCGGGGGTCTTATTCTGACAGATATATCAATAATATCTAGATTCTCCAAAATCCAAATGTTTTTTTAAATGGGTAATGCCAGTGAGGTCATTGATAGAATTTATTCTGACCATATTTATTCTTTCATGGAACTTTTAAATTACTTGACTTCTTATTTTTATGCTTATGAACGGTTGTTTAATTATTATCTGTGATGGTGAGTTTATGTACTGTTATTGAAGGACAAAGTACCTACTTCCCTTGGAACTGGAAAATCCTATATTACTTTTATGACACAGTATTTGTGTGTGAATATATATATATATATATATATATATATATATATAATATAATAATAATTAAATAATTGTGTCATTCACAGATAGCTATTTCGTTGTATCACAACTCTTTAGAGTGGCTATAGACTATCCATCATCCCATCCAGTTCTACGAGGTAGGATCGAAACTTTTGCTTCTGACCCAGAGGCTGGCATCTTATCTCTGCCCTATGCAGAACTGGACAGTCAGTAAGGTTGAATTTAAGCAATATATTTATTCACACAGAATTCCCCATCCACCAAAGTGCTCTATTCCAAAGCTTATGATGAACGAGTTACCTCCCATTTGAAATATTCTAAAAATGTAAATGAATAATGAAATAAAAAAGTCAACCACATTTTTTGTTTATGAAATATTGATTATTCACCATTTAGTAGTGTTTAAGATGTGCTAAATTTTAACTTTTTCAATTCTTTGCAAATGTCATTATTGTTCTACCATTTGCATTATGTCTGTATATATACAGTAATTCTTTACAATGAAATATCTATACAGAACTAATTATGAAAATCCTAAATTCATCATCAGATTTATAATTCTGTTCAAGTCATTCTCTGCTCTATAGAAGTCAGTTCTATCATACTTTAACTACAAGTATAAATATAGACAAAAAGAGCTTTATGGCAAAGAAAATTCAAATATGAACATCCATCTCTATCCAATCAATGGACAGAATTTCAAAGTCCCTTTGGGCTACTCTTGAACCAATACATATATAATTGTCTTGCAACAAAAACACTTCATTTTGAAAAAAATTCATGTCAAGGTAAGACCCATTATAGCTGAACTATTCACATGAATGTCAGTATCAGTGAGTTACAATGAGAGCCGAAGACTAATCTATTCAGCATCTTTTCTGAACGACTTCTACTAAATGGCCACAGAAATTGAGAACTCATCAATACACTGCTACCTTCAGTAATTAGATATAATAAGGTGTTAGAAACTATAACATTCATTTAAAACCAAACTACCTAATTCAAAACCATCTTCTCGATCAGAAGGGGAAATGCTGAACAAGATAGTCTAGTCCAGTCAATTTCTTCCTAAAACACACACACACTAACTGTTGAAAAAATATATTTTTTTTTTTAATGTGGATTCATGCATGAACTTCAACTAACAGTAATTTCACTCAAGGTAGAGATATCATTTTTCTTCCCACTATGAACTTACAATTATATTAGAGTACACTAGCAAGATGATATGAATCTCTACTTGCCCCGGCTCAAAGGGGTATTAGACAAGGTGGGGAGGGTCAAAATTTGTTGAATTTGGAGCAAATCAGTTCAATTGGGGCAAAACTGTAGTAAAATTAAGGCAAACCAAGCCCTTTGCATCCCTAATAGAAAGAGTTCCCATATGCCCATGACCCTGCCAATTATGCTACCTGTTCGCTAAGTAAAAACTTACATATTTACTACTTGTTCTGTATTTTACCTTTGGACATTTTAAAGGCTATCCTGAGTAATCTCCCCTTAACTCCCTCCATGCAGTATTCACAAAATGGCAGTTGCAAATGTCTTTTCTTTCTTGTATAATCTATCTTTAATCTGTTATAATCTGATATCAACTTAAACTGAAATAAAACCATTGTCTATGGTAAATATCGTGTTCATTTTTACAAAACTACTCATGCAACACAGAATAACAGCAAAGAGCTTACAACTGAACTTTCTTTCTAATTCAATGTTCTTATGTGTAAATAAATCCTTTTTTGAATGTCATCACAATTAAATGTCTCATTTATTTTATCCTCTGAGCACATTTTTGGCAAGTCAGACACAGCTAATTTTCTTCAATTCATAGAGAATCTAGCTGGGTCAAGCTGACTTGATTATTCTCATATCTTAATCATGCTTGATATAAGTTATTTTTCATTGGTTTTACTAAAGAACTCTAAAAACATTGTAAATTATATTGTTGATTAAGTTGAGACTGATTCCTTCGGTGATTATCTGATACACACCACAAAACTTGAAAGCTGGATTTTTTTTTTTAAAAAGAAATGTATATGATCAAATTTTCACCTTATCATCCTCATCATCAGTCTTTTATCATCCATCATTGGACATAGAGCTTCCTTAGGATTCACCAGATCTTTCTATCATGGGCATCTAATTTGTCTCTCCATCTCTCATTCTGCGAGCTTTGGTTTCATATGTGATCCCTGAGGATTCATATTGTTGTGATGTCTATCAGTTGTCTGTCATTCTTGCAACATGACTAGCCCATTGCCATTTTAATTTTCTAATGGATTCTATGATGCCTCAGACTCCTGTTTTTCCTTAATATATGTACTGTCTTGTGATCTTTTCATTTGAGATTGAGAATGATTCTTTCATACGCATGTTGTATACTTCTCAGTTTGAGCGTCAGTCTCTTGGTTAGGTTCGACATTTCAGCTCCATAGGATGCATTGGTTGAATACTCTTCTTTTTAGGACAAATAGGATCTTCTAATTCCTGGAGGTAAAGCTTGCTTTGCCAAAGGCTTGCTGCCCTAGAGTGATTCTTTTATTGATTTTCCTCTTTTGAGAATTTCATGGAGATTCATTGTCCTAGGTAGATGTAGTGGTCTATCTTCTCCAGTTTTGCTTTTTTGATTTTGATCGTTGGGTGTTCTTTTCTGACGTGATTGTTGTACATGACCTTTGTTTTACTGAAGTTCATGAGAAGGCCGACTTTCTTGCTTTTTTCAGTCAGTCCATCTAGCATTTGTTGGGGGTCATGAAGGTTCTCTGCAAAAAGGACAATGTTTTCTGCAAATCTCAGGTTGCTAAGGTCTTTGCTGTCTATTCTGACTCCTTTATTTTCCCAGTCTACCTTTCGGAAGATCATCTCGAGGTAGGCTGTCAAGAGTTTGGATGAGCTGATATCACCTCGCCTTTCTCTTTTTTGGAGCTGAAAGGGCTTGTACTTTTTATATAGCCTGATAAAGGAGCTACTGTGTCTGTATATATGATGCAGATGTATACAAGGTCTACACCTTGTAGAGTGATAGCCTCAATAACCTTGGGAATTTCCACCTACTTGAAGGCTTTCTTGAAGCTGATAAATGCAGCAAATGCAACATTTTGTATTTTGCTGCTTTCTCTTTTAGTTAATCTATCAAATGAAGATGTTCTATAGTTGAGCAGCCTTTTCTAAAGCCAGCTTGCTCCTGTAGTTGGTTTTCATCTAGCATTTTGGTGATTAGGTTGATGATAACTTTGGTGAAAGTTTTAGATACAGTTGAGTAGACTTATTGGTCTGTAGTTGTTGAGGTCTTTTGGGTTCCTTTTTTCATATTACAGCATTATGATTGCAGTATTCCAATCTTCTGGGACTTTATCTAGTTTTGGGCATAAGTTGAATTAAATGGCTAGTTTCTTAGTGATGATCATACCAGCTTTTTTGAGTAGGTTGATGGTAATGTTATCTGGTACAGGGGCTTTTCTTTTTTTGTTTGTTTGTTTGATGGTTTGTCTCACTTCCCATGGTGTAACTTTTTTGGAAATCCTTGTACTGATTGCTCGCGTCTTGCACATCCTGTTTGTTGTTTGGAGGAGTAGACCTTTTGGTAATACCTCAAGAATGAGTTTAAGCAGGTTGTTAACTTTGTTTTTCACTTGGAAAAATGATTAATGCTCCAGAAAAATTCTTCCAGTGAATAAAATGAGGTAAGAAACATAGAACTCTTTTTAGAAACCGTCAAGCAAAACTGTCTCGAAAACTGTCAATATAGTTTTTTTTTTCAATTTTCAAGAGAGTCTGTCTGTTTGGCTATGTATTTATTATATATATAGGCTGCATCAATGGAGCTAGAGGTCGGAAAATTTGAATATTTACTCTTCATTAACAGTTCTGTTAGTTTTTGATAATTCTTCCCCAAGATAGGTTTATAGTGAGATGATGCCTTTTTCCAATTTTTTCAATTGATCACCCAAACACAGCATGTTGTGAAAAAGTCATTGGTCATGCAATGGTTTCTTTTGAGTGACTAACCAGAACTGTTATTATCATTTGCTAAAAATAGAAATTAAAGGAATATTTCCTGTTTATTCCCAAATATATACATTTGCACAGAGTCAGGATACCAAAACATTCACAAAACACCTGACATTTTCCAACTCTGATCTTAAAATGACATGTAAAAAACGTTGATTACTGACGAAATTTGGGGAGGGTAAGGTGGAATTCAAATAGCTACCCCATTCCCTTCAGTGATTATAGTAAACTTTTTTTTCTTGGGTGAAATTTTGTACTCTATGACACCCAAAGGTCTGCAACACACATTTGTTTATTTTCCCAAGGTTGATACAGGGGCTCATTGTTTCCAATGAAATGATAATGGCCTCCAGGCTAGATTCTCAAGTATTAAACTTGACAAGTTTCCGGTCATTCTGTGGCAGGTAAACACTTGGCAAACCAGAAAGTACTCAGAGAGAGCATACCTCTGTTCATTGCATTGTCCCTTGAAACTAAATGAAAATCAGTTGATATACAGTTACAATGCAGGTGTGGTACCTGTGGGAAAAAAAAATTTGTAGATCCATACTCAAATTCAATAGATTCCTTTTTATAATTTGGGCTCTGTTCCATGAGGGCCTGTATACACCCTTCTACATCAATGCCAGATTTGATTGTGTTGACCAGTTTCACCTTTACCATGTCTACCACAGCTACGATGAATATTGTAGACACAATTTCTGGTCATGTTTTTCTCATTCGGTGTTATGTGCTGCTAGTTACATTAGCCCCCAAAATAATAAATTACTAGAATTGATCTAGGAAGATAAATACTGGTAAATAGCGTATTCACTGCTTAAGCACAAAAACAAGGTTAGTACACAGTCAGTTTGATTGTTAACAAACGTGGAAAAAAGAACAAATGAATAGATAAACAACAGTAATAAGTTTTAATTCAGGAGTGAATTAGAATATAGAAGGACTGGAGTTTTCTGCCGACATGAATATGTTTGGAGAGATCTACCATGATAAGGATGAAGAGAAAGGAAGAATGAAGGGAAAGTAATCTCACTTACTAAATGCGAGATAGAGTCTTTAGAATGTCCGTCAGTTTTGGTCATCTAAATTATAGCCACAAAAATGTTATAGTTCGAAGTCTGACCTAACTACATTGAGAGTGCTCAACTTAGATAGGATGTGTTCTTTGAGATGGAAGAAGAATGGATTACTTTTTACATGTGAAAGTGCATGTGTAAAAAGTGTGTGTAAAAACTGTATAAATTACCCTAACTAAAGAGAGAGAGAAAAGAATAAGCTTACTTTGAGGCCGTCAGAACACAGAGAGAAAGATAGTTTTACCGCCACAGTTAAAATACCATAAAGATGATGATCGGTTATCTTATTGGTAGTTCTGTGTGACGTCAAAGAGGGAGGGATAAAGAATTTACCATTTCTACAGAGATTTACAACTATGTAAGAAATAGCAAGTAGATCTCTGCCAAGGGCAGATAACTCCATATATGTGTAGTTTTCTTTTGCTGGAAAAGGTGGACACTAAAGGTGGTTTAGTTCTCGGGAGGTTCACACATAGACACACACAGGAGCAAAGAGAGAAGAATTTGTAGTCTACCTGTGTGATTTATTAGAAGCTTTTATTAAAAAAATAGTTATTAAATCTCGAAAAATTCAGGCACATATGTGAATTTCTATGAGATAATATTTTTTGGGGAAAGAAATTATTGTCAGTTCATAATTGGTAAGTTTCCATGGTTGTGAAATCATAATTGCAAAGTTTCCATGTTTGTTGAAGTCATTCTGATATGATTGAATTGTTTGTTTTTTGATGACCATCTAGGTACAACTGAATTTGCGCACTAACAAAGCTGGACAATAAAAGGGAAAGGAAATTTTCATGAGCATATGAAGACAAAGTATAACTTCTAGCATTGACTGTAAAGTTTTGAATAAAGATGTTCGAATAAATCTTCAAGCTCAGTCATAATCCTAATACGAAGATAATCTCCCAATTGGTCATTATCTGTATCAGTTTAAGTAGACATTCAAATATTATTGGAGAGATTCAACTTTATACAAGTTTATGAATGATAGATTTTTCTAAAACTCAAGTTGAATGCTCATCAGCTCATAAAAAAATCATCTCTTTTACTTATCAGAGCTGTGAATGTGTGTGCGTGTGTGTGTTCTCTTTTCACATTAAAAATGAGAGCAGTATCTTGTTTTCTAATTTCAGTGAAATATCTATTCATAGACTCGATAAAGACATGTGTCTACTGCTATTCTTACGGCGTTCCAAAAATAATCATGTATTTCATGGTTCAGAAAGTAATTGTGTATTTCACTGCTATAAATTGTTAGCCATCAACTAAGGCAAGACCAGGGTCAAATGGTATGAAACAACATCTGTATTAATTCACCGTCTCTTCCATATGTGTCGTTTATGGGGTAGAATAAAGTTTAACACCAGGGTGGATAGAGACTTTGAAGAGCAGAAAACAATGCAGGATTTTCTTTCAAATGCAGAAGTTTTCAACAAAGAATAGAATATTTGCCTTTCTGTAAGGCTGCTGTCACTAATAGTGATGGTGATTACACAACTGATAAATAGTATTTAATTCAAGTTCTCTGGCATTTGCTTTTTTCTCCTTTTTGAAAATATGTACTTCTCTGAACACGAAAATACCTAATTACTTTCTGAACACAAACATACCTAATTACTTTCTGATCTTAAAAATATCAAATTAATTTCTGAACACGAAAATACCTAATTACTTTCTTAACATGAACATACCTAATTACTTTCTGGGCATAAAAATACCTAATTACTCTCAAACACTAAAATACCTACTTTCTTTTTGAACACGAAAATACTTATTACTTTCTGATCTTAAAAATATCTAATTACTTTCTGAACATGAAAATACCTACTTACTTTCTGAACATGAAAATAACTAATTACTTTCTGAATGCAAAAATACCTTGTTACTTTCTGAACATGAAAATACCCAATTACTTTCTAAACACAAAAATACCTAATTACTTTCCGAACATCCTGAAATATCCCAAACAAAGTATTCATTCCTTTTTCACTATCATAGTGTATCAGTCTTTAGCTACAAATGACATTTTTGAGAAATGTCAGGCCTAAAATTTGAAGCAAATATCTTGAAGCAAGACAGACATCACAAATACAATAAGTTTTAGTAACAATGATGTTTTTTTTATGATCTTGTGAATATTGATGGGGTACATTTTTTCAATACATTTTCCTCTAAAAGAGATGTAAAAATGAATGTATATTGATAACTGATGATGTGAACTGTGAATGATTTTGAGGGTATAAGAAAAAAAACCTTGAGAAAACATCTTGGGGCTAATGTTAGAAACCGTCAACCAAAACTGTCGACAAAGGTTTTCTTAGTTCATAAGTTGGGCTGGTTAACTCTGTATGTATGTATGTATATATGTATGTATGTATATATGTATGTAGGTATGTATATATGTATATATGTATGTAGGTATGTATGTATGTATGTATGTATATATGTATGTATGTATGTATGTATGTATTACTCATAGAGGCAGCACCAATGGAATGAAAGGACTAAAAATTAAAACATTCACTCCCTATTATTTGTACGGAAAAAAACTTCCTTTTTTTTAAATTCCTGCCCTAAATATGATATTTTTGATGGGGGTGGGTCACAATGTAAATTATTTGCTAAATTGGCCAATTAGCCATTTAGTTTGTGCCTGACAGCAAGCATTCACACTTGTTTTGTTTTTTAAATTCAGACTTTTTTCAAGGATCATTACCCAACAAAGGGCAAGAGAAGTAACTTATTCATTGATCATTTTTTTTTCCCAATTTTCTAGTTGATCACCCCCAATATATCATGCAGCCAAAAGACGTTGTTCACCTGACCATTTCTATTGAGTGACTGACCTGACCTGTTATGTTTGTATTCTCCAAAAAAAACATTTACCTAAATGAATATTTGTTTAGCAGACAATGTTAACAAATTACCCAGGGAGCAATTTGTTCAATTATCTGTCAGTGTGATCATTTGTAAAAGGAAATCAATAAAACAATTACATTTAGATGAAACCGGAAGACTTAAAAAACAAAAAAAAAAGTCAAAAGTCTAGAAAGAGTCTGGGATAGATAAATTCTGCAAACATTTGTATATATAATAGGATTTAGAGGAAAATTAATCATACGCTGGTTGCTTAGATCACAAGTTTTTAAATACAGTCAAGTCAATGTAATAGGCTTGCAGCTTTCTTTTCTTGCTATCAAATAATTTAGAAAATGTTTAAGAATAAATCCAGCTTCAAGATCAGTGTTGAAAAAATATGAAAAGCAAGTTGTTTGAAGTTAAGAAATAAATAAAGGGAAGTATTTCTATCAAAGAAAAGGCAGAATAAGGTTCTAATATCCGACAATCCAACAAAAGTTACCTTCAGTTACATTAAACGTATTTGCAGCTAATAATGATCCTCTCGGATGGTGTAATGGTTCACATATCTGCCTCACATGCAGAAGGATATGGGTTCAATTCCTGGTATGTGGGGAAACTCTTTATTAGGAAAACTTTCTCTGTGCATTCAGCAGCTATCTGAGTACACCCTAGAGCGAAGTGATTAGAGTTGAATGAATTGGGATTGGAGTTGCACCCTCCCTCATTTAAAAGGATAGCAGGTAATGAAAGAAGGACCTACAGAATTACTTCTGACTGCAGTTGGCCTGCGGCTAATCATCCCTCGCTTTATGACTGTATCTGCTGCAAAATAAAAGGTTTGCTGTCACATATCCCCATTAAAATTGCAAGCTGACCAACACTTGATTTTTTTCAAGTATACATGTGTATGTATTTATAAGTATGTAGATCTGTGCTTGTATATGTGGTTCACGAGATGTGAGTTTTCATTGAAACTCGATACACCTTCTTAGGTAAGAGTGGACACTAGTGTTACCTCATTTCATGTGACCTCTTTCTTGCAAATCAATGATCAGGGTTTGATTTGATAAGATTTTGAAAATTCTAGTCATGCCATCTTATGTTCTGTCGGCCATACTTTTGCATATGATCTCTGGGATCCACATTGTGAGCAGTGAAGTTCAGCAGTTGTTTTCCATTCTTGCAACATGACCAGCCCATTGCTATTTGAGTTTTATAATGTATTCTATGATGTCTTGGGCTCCTGTTTTTCCTCTAATATACTGTGCTATCTAGTGATCTTGCCATGTTATGTTGAGAATGATTCTCTCCTGTGCACATTGAATGATTTTCAATTTGAGGGTCAGTCTCTTGGTTCATTCTTTCAAGTTTAATCAGGGTTTCTCATTTGGACAGAATGGACAGCTACGGAAAGGATTGTACTCAACGAAGATGAATACAGTTTTATCCGACTAGAAAATGAGTTAGATACACATCTGTAGCAGGAAGTAAGTATTTTTACAGAACCATCAATATCTTTTATCAGCAAAGAGATTTAGCAACAAGTTAGAGTAAACTAGAATTCTGAGAAGAAAGATGAATCATCACAATCCATATATGCTGCTTTTTACCTTGTAAAAGGAGCAATTGTGGTGATAAAATTAATTTACCTTGATGGAAATGCAATCAGCATGGTTTGAACAATGAATTTACGATTTATTAAAAAAACATGAACGTAAATAAAAGGTTGAAACTTCATTGTAATTTGAACCCCAAAGTCAAAACCTATTCGGCGGATCAAAAAAAAAAACATTCATTGAGAGCTGTATGAAAAATGTCAATTTCCTACTATGAATAATGAGGGCTGGATGATGTCCAGATACATAGATACATACATAAAGATGTGAGAACACATGAATAACTGAAATCCAACCACAGTGATTAAACCGATCTTATGTGGGTAGTGATGATTGATAAAAGGCTTCTCTGTAAAATGATGACATAATTAAATCCTTTTACAAGTGCAAGTAAGATGACATTCTCTTCACAGCAACAACTGCTAGAAGACACAGTTGCTGCAGCGATATATAAAATGGTATGCACAGATACACAATATCTCCCAAAGTTCTCAGTGAAATTCACTGAAGTTTTCTCAAAGGGTAAGCCATTGAGTAACGAAGAATTCATTAAATTTGGAGGCAGATCGAGGAGTTTTGTAAATGAAGGATATCTTTTAAAAATTTTTCTCACATATTTACATAGTCAATCATGTTTGTTAAGGTAATATCTCTAAAAGTTCTCAATGAATCTAAATGACATCCTGTGGAAGGATGAACCATAGACTGAGTAAGAATTGAATAAATTTTTGAGTGGATCCAGGAATTTTCACAGTTACCTCCCGTGCATCGTATTGATATATGAACTGATTTTATTTCAGTTTTTAATGACAATATTGTTGGCAGAACAATGCATTCTCTGGGTGATATCTAGTAGAATGACAGTTTTCATTGGCTCTAAAGGGTTTGTGTCTCTATCTAGGATACTCAAAATTAAGAGTTTGACTCACCATCACAGTCAATAATTGAACTATAGTAACATCGAAATTTGAAGTCAAGTAAAAAAAATTCCATCAAAGAGTAAATATGGTCAGGATAAATTCTATTTATGGCATTTCTATTATCTCTGGCATTTGCCACTTGAAAACATCTAAAACAGAGTTTTTAAAAACAAACCTTCAAATAACATCTACATTCAAGAAAAATCGAGAGGATATTATTAAACCAGTCAAAATAAGGCCTCAAAAAGGTCAAAACAGCTTTTATTCCAAAAACAGAAAAAAAAAAATTTTTAGTACTGTACTGATTCCAATTTTCGAACCTGTAGATAAAACGGTATGGCCAGGAGCCCAGAAAAATGCAAACACACACACACAAACAAATGCGAAAACACATACACATATATAAAAAAAAAGATAGAACCCTTCACCAACTTTGGTGGCTATGGTCATTCACTTAGTGAAAATGATCAACCATGTTTAGTTTCAGTAAATTCATGTCATCCATGTTTACAGTGTAAAATGACTTGATTATGAATCTTCCATCCCACAGCATGTTTTTAGTCTAATGGCTATTACCAGAGTTAGTTTTTAAAACAAATGTTAACTTAAATAACACAAGGGATAATTGTTCAGGGGTAGACTATTGATGACAAAGTTTCAGGTTTAATTTCCGGTACTTGAAGTAAGGGAGCACATTGTCCTCTGGCAAAATTTTCAAAAGATTGATAAAAAAGACTAAATGGGAAAACTAAATATGCACAGCTTAAATGACATAAATTATCGTTGAAAAAGATCATGAAAATAATATCATTATCGTCATTAGACATTGGACAAAAACCTTCCCAAAGATTCACCAGACCTATTTATCATGAGAGCCACAGAGCCAATACTTTCTAAAATCGTCTAGTTCGTCATGCCATCTTATATTCTGTTGGCCATACTTTTGCATATGATCTCTGGGATCCACATTGTGAGTTGTGAAGTCCAGCGGTTGATATCCATTCTTGCAACATGACCAGCCCATTGCTATTTGAGTTTTATAATGTATTCTCTGATGTCTTAGACTCCTGTTTTTCCTCTAATATACTGTGCTGTCTTGGGATATTGCCATGTTATGTTGAGCATGATTCTCTCTTGTGCATGCTAAATGATTTTCAGTTGGAGGGTCAATCTTTTGGTTAAATTCCATCAAGCAAAGGAACACTCTAGGATAGCCAGCTTTCAGTAGAGCACACTTAACCTTCAAGAACAAAAAAATCCCATTAGTCCCCAAAAGAAGGGTATACAACCAATGCATCCTACCAATAGTCACATACGTAAGAGGAACATGAAAATGATAATTTGGCAGCAAATATAAAATGAACCATACTTTCAGGATGAATTAAATTTTAATGTTAATAAAACAAAACCCCTGAAACATTATTCATTGCAAAGAATTCTAAGTGATAGAAGAGCAGACTTTAGCTTACATCCAGATACAAGGTTGATGAAGCTCATTAGCACACAATCACCAAGGGGAAATTTTTTTTTTAAATTCTGATTTTCATATTCAATTTACAAATAAAACACTGAAGAACATTAATAAACAAAATAAGAATCTCTTATTTTGACTTATTGTGTGAAATTTAGTAACAACAATGCGATTATCTTTTTTCTTATGTGCCTCACAAAATTGATAAATTGATTGTTAGTTTCTATATTACATAATTAGGACTTAATCGGTCAAGCCTTAATAAAAATCAGTTTTGAGCTGCTGAACATGTTTCCCTCTTCATAACCAAATTCCAAATTGCCGTCAATATATTTAAATTGCCCCTTTGTGGGCCGTGGGCCCCTGATCAGAATCACTGTTTTAATATTTGCCACACTCCATAAAATCTTCAAAGATTATTGATTCATGTCCTCTATGCTTCACACTGTTAGAAACCATCAACCAGAACTGTCAACATGAACATAGGTTTCTTCGTGTTTTTAACTGGTCTGGCTAACTATGTATGTATGGATATGTGTATGTAGTACATACAGACAGAACCATTGGAGCTGGAGGGCTGAAAATTTCAACATTTACTCCATTATCATGTCTAGAAAAAACTCTCTCCTGTCCCTGCTTTTTGGGGGATGGGGGTCAATTTACAATATGGGTTTCTGCAAAAATGATTCCTAGTTACTTTCTGGTTGCATTCATGCTTTTTTTTTTGTTTTTCTTTTGAAAATTCAGACTTATCAGTGATCTGACAAAAGGTGAGAGAAATAATTCATTCATCACGCAATCATCTGATTTTATAAATTGATCACTCCCAACACGTCATGCATCAGAAAGACGGAGGTCATCTGATGGTTCCAATTTAGTGACTAACCAGACCTGTTTTTTTTTTGTAGTTCAACTTATTGCTACTGATTTCAAACCTTAGAATATTCAATTTAAAATGTTGAGATATTGAAGAATTATGAAGTAAACATGAATAAATTTCACAGAAAACAGCTGTTCATTTTTACTTGGTAAACTCTTGAACATTCAAGAATTTAATACGTATCCTGCACACAAATGTATATATGTATGTACGTTGCTAGGTAGGTAGGTAGGTAGGTAGGGAGGTAGAAATGAGAGGGCTGGAGAAAATTCCATTTGCTGCTGAAACTGGTCTCAAGAGTTTAATATTGAAGATGGTAAGATAAAGAAGAACAATTCAAGTACATATTTGATTTTTAAGTGGGTTCTGCTGCTAAGGATTTTGTACATGGAGCTTATATTGAAGAGAAGAGGTAAAGCTGTCTTTCTTACAGGATTGAAAACGTTTTAATGGGAATAGTTTTCTGTCTTTTTCAAAGACATCTCTCAAATCAGAAGAAGGCAAGATGTTCACAAAACGAATCATGTTATTGGAAATTGAGAAAAGAGTTTTATAAAACAATATTCGACAAAATTTAAAAATGGAATGAAAACATGAAACAGAAAGGATGGAGAAATAGTGGGAAGTGAAATTGGATGGAAGACGAACTGAAATTTTTAGTTGAGGATAAAGAATTACGACATGGAGAACAAAAAACAAGAAGACGAAAACGTAGCGGATAAAAACGATTTATAAAAATGAATATTCAAGACTCAGAAGCAAATAACCTTTAAGCTGCGACAGCCAAAGTGGCATCAGAAAAGAGAGAAGTTACTTAGCCATTGTTGAAACAAGAGATCTCTATAAAAAATAAAAAAATACACTTGTATACAAAAATGCATTAAGACACATACATGCGCACACACAAACATACCCCTACACATAAACTAATGCATAAATATATACATACATATATCTAAGTGTGTTATATTAATGCACATTCACATACCAATATGTGTGCACTGACATATCCACTAATGCATACACATTAATGAGTACATTGATGTATATACATATAACTCTATTTGTATTCTCTTGCACAAATTTATTTGCAAACATACCTACATATATTTACATACACAGATTCATGAATACACTTTAATGCGTATATATATATATATATATATATATACATATATATATATACTTATTTGTGCATCTATATAAAAATATTCACACACCCAAATATATCAATATACGCAAATGAACTTAGCCCAAAATAGAAATTAAACACGCCAACCAAAACTGTCAACATTAACATAGATTTCTTCGCTTTTTGAGTGGTCTGGCTGGCCAAGTGATTATGTATGTATCACTCGCACTGGTTACACCAACGGAACAAGACAGCTGGAATCTAAACATTTATCCCTCATATCTGAAAAATGAATTAAGTCAACTTAAATCAAATTGTTTTTTAGTCGGGTTTGAATTGCAATCAGGGTTTATGGTAAATTGGTCCCTTATTTAGTGTCCAGCAGCATTCACATTCGTTTTTTGACAAATCAGACTTTTTTAATGATCACTTCCAAGCAAAAGGCAGGAGACATAACTTATCATTGATCACCCCTTTTCCAAATCTTTAATTAATAATATCCAACATGGCTTGCTGCCAAAAAACATTAGTTACATAACAGTTTCTATTGTATAATTATTAATTGATTAAGCATATCCATCAAAATCATCATCACCAGCAGCAGCAGCCTCTTAGCGTCTGTCATTGGATTTAGACCTTTTCCAAGGTTTGCCAGACCTCTTTATCACGGGTGTCACAGAACCAGTACTTTCTGAACTTATCCAGCATTTTGAGTTTATCCTGCCAAAAGCTTGGCAACATATAGTGATTTTTCATTTCATTTCTTGTTCTTTTGAGGATTTCATGGAGAGTCATTGACCTAGGGAGATGTAGTGGTCTACAGTCTCCAGTTCTGTGTCTTTGATTTTGATTGTGGTGCCCTTCTCTTCAACATATTCACTGTACATGACATTTGTTTTACTGAAGACCGACTTTCTTACTTTCTTCGTTCAGTCTATCCAGTGTCATCTGGAGGTCACAAAGTTTCCTCACAAAAAGGACGATGTC
The DNA here is from genome assembly GCA_963457665.1 of Thysanoteuthis rhombus. Taxonomy (NCBI): domain Eukaryota; kingdom Metazoa; phylum Mollusca; class Cephalopoda; order Oegopsida; family Thysanoteuthidae; genus Thysanoteuthis; species Thysanoteuthis major. The sequence continues at coordinate 71,215,231 of OY735200.1, forward strand.
ATCTGCAAATCTTAGGTTGCTTAGGTATTTGCCATTTATTCTGGTTCAAAAGATCATCTCGAGGCAGCCAGAGAAGTGTTTGGGTGAGCTGGTATCACCTTATCCTGCCCCTTTTTCAAGATGGAAGGGGTCTGAGTGTCTATGTAACCTGATGAAAGAACTACTGTGTTGGAGATAATGTTGCAACATTCTGACATACACTGGGTCCATGCCTTCTTGAATGATAGCATTAATAACCTTGGGAATTTCCATTTTCATCTTTATTCTAATCTTTTTACTTTTATTCACCTCTTCCGATTTGGAAGAGGTATATGTATTCATTTGTGTCTGTCTCTCTCTCCATTTGTCAATTTGTCCATCTGTCTGTCCACACAATATCTCCAAAAATTCTTTATGAATTTCAAAGACATTTTTAGGAAGTGTGAACCATGGATTAGGGAACAATTGGTTTATTTATGGGATGGGTCCAGGAATTCTTTCACAGTTACCTCCACTGCATCTACATGACATCTTTGGAATTTCTCCATGGATTTCTATGAAATTTCCCCAAAGGGCAGGCCTTGGGGTAATGAAGAATAGGTTAAATTTTAGATTCAGGAATTTTCTTTTGATTGAGAGAAGTTTTTTTTATACATTCATGTATTCACTCATGTTTATCCACCCAACATCTCCAAAAGTTCTCAATGAATTTCAATGATATTTTGTTGAAGGATAGATCATGGACTAGGAAAGAATCAATTGAATTTTGGGGCAGATCCTGGAATATTTTTATAGTTATATATATGGACTGATTTTCATTCAGTTTTTAGTGACAATATTGTTGGCAGAGTTATGCACTCTCTGAAAGCTCTCTAGTTTTCATAATGTTTTAATGTGTGAACTCCAAGTATCAGGTGTAAATCTAGTGAAATATCTGGAAGTGAATACATTTATGGCCATTTAATTGTATATTACAGATTTTCACTAATTTGGTAATCAATCCAGCAAAACATTAGAAAAACAGGTCTGGTTACAAATAGAAACCACCATATGACCAATATCATTGGGCACTATGTTATGTCTGGGGTGATCAATTAAAAGATCGTAAAAAGGGGTGATCAATGAATAAGTTACTTCTCTCCATTTATTCCTTATTGTATCATTCATGCTGATTTTCTGTCAAGGTACTTTTCCCCTTCATCTTTAGTTACAATACAATTCCAATACAACTCTCTATTAAACTGAAAAACCAGTGGACTTTTACTAAGTTAAAACTTGAAACATTGAGGAAAAAGTATAAATAAACCAAAACCACTCATCAAACTCTTTGTAGAAATAAACTCAAATGATTGGGTTGACGGGATGAGGAGTGACAGGGGGGAAAATGATATGACAAAAAAAAGAAAAAAAATGAAGAAACGACCTGATAAGAACTACTTTGCAATAGTGTAAACATTTGATTTATTTAATTTTTTCAATACTTAATATATACAAGTATCAACATAAAGTGAGATCCATAACTATCTATAATAAACGAACTGTTAATACTACAAGTGCATTTAGTATGAATATTTAGTCTAATTTTATCCCTTACAGTACTGCGCATACCCTTATCTTATCTCATGAAGAGCAGATACATTGAGTGCTAAGGGTAAGTGGATATCTAAGGCCACTGAGTGACATAAGTTGTAACCAGTCCACCAAACTCCCTACCAACACCTCATGGACCAGTATGGTAGGGCATGGCCCAACACTCCCTATCGTTTGCACGATCAGAATTATACTGGCCGTTCCTGCTGGGTCATCAGTCCCAAAAGGCCCAGGTATATCACTTGCTTTGGGTGGGGATGATGTGCTCCAAGAACAACCACCCAAACAAAACCCTAAAATCATCACCAAGAAAACAAGATTATACATTGGCACTTGGATTGTCAGAACACTCTCAACAGACATGCATCTAACCAATTTTGAAAATGAAATTGAAAACATCAAATGGGACATGATTGGTATTAGTGAGATAAGGAAACCTGGAGAAGAATGAATCAAACTAAAAATTTGATTTTCTTATTCATAAACAACTCAAAAACAACATTGTATGATTCAAAGCTATCTTAGATTGCGTACCAGTATGACTCTCGAAGAGGTACACACTGAACATTATTCAAGTCAATGCTCGGCTTCACAGTCAACCAAGGAGGAGATAAACAACTTTGATTATGACTTGAACTTCATACTCCAAAAAGCTTTAGGATGGCAAGCTTTGGGCAGGGTAAGCTCAATCCTCTAGCATAAGGAAATCCCACTAGTGCTAGAAAGAAGGGTATACAACAGCTGCATCTTCCTGATAGTCACCTATAGAGCTGAAACATGGAACCCAACTAAAAGACTGACCTTTAAATTGAGAACCATGCAATGTGCACAAGAGAAAATCATGCCTTGTATGATATGTCCAATGACCTACATCGCACACACACGAACACTCACATACGTGTTGATATTCTCTGTGCATAAATTTCATCAAGTACTGACTCCGAATCTTGGATCGATTTTATTTTGTCTGTATTAGCTCTAAATTTCATTTCCTTTCTATGCATAATTGTTGTTATTGTCGGATCAATTATACTTTTCAGTTGATGATGACTGGAGAATACTCTGATTAAAACTATCTGTCTATGGATGTCAGAAACATAAATGTTGGTTAGAGAGCCATCCTTTGCCCTTAAGCCATTCCCGTTTTACCTCTAATTATCACTGGTCATTTCTCTAACGGCCCATGATTGGCCTCCTGCCAATTAGCCCAATCTATTTCATGATGCCACTGCTGTTGCTTCGGGCCTGGAACCAATCTAGCCACGTTCAAAATTCTCAAAAGCAGAGTTGCACTTGGATGCTGAAATTGTTTGTATGTGTTTCTCTTTAGAATTCAATGCATTTATCTTCTTCAATGTCCGTTCGGATAGTGTTATGGTAAACATGTTTGTCTCACATGCAGAGAGTCCTGGGTTCAATTCCCAGGTATGAGAAAAGAGTGTGGAGTACTCTTCAGTAGGACAAATTTCCCTGTGCACTCTGCAGCTAATTGAGTACATTCTAAGCTATATTATTCAGGTGGAGGTATTCCTTCAGTGGACTTGCATCCCGACGAGGTGGTTGTCATAGAAACTTGTTTGAATGAAGCCCTGGTCTTGACCAGACTTGAGACTTGCAAGGATTGCTAAGCTGATGTATGCAACAGAAACCAGCTCTTAATCATAGGCCACCATAACTCCATAAGCAGTTGTCTTTTAAGAGAAAGGACAATTTACCTTCACCTTCACTTTTACCAAAAATTATTCGGTCCTGAGCTTCCATTTTCCAAAGGTCTTACCCATCAAATATTCAGTTCTCCAAAATGTACCACAAGAGTCCACTTAAGGGTTGATTGATAGAAAACTCCATTATCCCTTCATACCTAAAATTCTGTTGTTTCCTTATTAGTGAAATAACAAAAACTTACCGTCACACTCAATAATTAGTGTCAAAATTTGAAGTCACGTAAAAAATGATTCCTTCAAAGAATAAATACGGTCAAAACAAATCCTTATTTATTTTTTATTTCTATTGATATTCGGACCATCCTCATCTTGGTTGTTTTTCATACAACGTTTTGGCCGTTGCACTCTACAGCCTTCGTCAGGTATCATCTGGTAGGTGTGGGGAAGTAATGAACCGAACCCTTTATTTATCCAACGGGGGTATATTTATGATGACATTGGAGTTTTCCACTGGAAAACATCTAAAATAAAGTAAGAGAACATTTTGATTCTAGAGAATCTAGATGTTATTTCCACTAAAAAAACATCAGAAATAGAGTAAAGAAAAAAGTTTAGAAACATTTTGGAGAGTTAGATGTTGTTGACAAACTGTCAAAATAAGGCCCCAAAAAAGGTCAAAAGGGGCCTAGTGGAGTACTGTTGCCAATTTTTCTGTAAATTAAACGGTATGGCCAGGAGCACTTGAACACACAAACATACAAAAACATGCTCTTATAAAAAAGGATAGAACCCTTTCGCCACCTTTGGTGGCTACGATTGTTTAATATCAAACATTTCTCTTTTTCTTTCATTCAGGTCTTTGATGGCTCTCAACACTGTTTGTGAAATGAATCCATTTGTACCTCAAATTATAGATTCTTATTCAAATGCTCACTTCATTTTTCTGTCTCATTATATGTGAACTGAAATGATAGTATAAATAATATTTTTAGCTTTGTATGATTCAGTCTCTTTTCATTTAGGAGAAGTATAAGAAAAGCATTAATTTGGTTCTGCTTTTTGGTTTTAAAGCCAACATGTCATTCAGTGTTAAGATCTTTGATTACAGTGTTTGGAGCTTATTCAAACATTCTGTAATTTTAGAGGCAGAAATTGTATAAAGCTATTTCAATCTTCTCTAAGAAAGCAGTAATCAAAACTGTCACCAAAACTATCACAATAGGTTTCTTCAGTTTTTAAGTTGGTCTGGCTGGTTATATATCACATGTACAGACTGTACTAATGGATATAGAAAATTTTATCATTAACTCCTTATCATGTCTAGAGGAATCTTTTTTTTTACATGTTTTCTTTTCAAATTCCCGCCAACAATAGATTTTAGTGGGGGCTTTATTTGTAACGTAAGTTTATGCTAAATTGATCCTTTAGTTTGTGTGCAGCAGAATACATGTTTGGTATTTTGATATTCAAACATTTTTAGTAGTCATTGTCCAACAAAATGCAAGAGAAGAGACTTTTTAATTGATCACCCTTTTTTACAATTTTTGATCTATCTCCCAACATGGCGTGCAGTGAAAAGACTTTGGCCATGTGGTGGTTTCTATTATGTGACTAACCAGACCTATCATTCTAACACTAACGAGGTTAATATTAATGCAACAGGTCTGGTTAGTCTCTGAATGGAAACTGTCATATGTCTGATGACTCTTGGCAGCGTGCAGTGTTGGGGGGGGTGATCCATTAAAAAATTGGAAAAAGAATTGATTAATGGATAAGTTACTTCACATGCAATCCAATGAAGCAATTTAAATCATGCAATGAGAATAATACCCTTGCAAATCACATTAAGAATGCTCTAATTCCAAAAAACATGAGTTGAACCAACTCATAATATGTGGAGCAACAACTCATCATAGAAGAAAATTCCTGCCTCTTTAAAAATAAATCTACATGACCATTGGTAATACCATCTGAGCGGTATTAATAGACAATCCCAGCCTCTAATTCCAGTCGATATATTTATGTGGATAATTTCTCACCTAATTTGAAGACCCATCGAAGAGGAAAGAATTTATTTGCAATGTTATATTACCTGAATATTAATAGACGATCCTAGTCTCTCATTCCAATCGATATATTTATGTGGATGATTTCTCACACAAATTGAAGATCCATCCGAAAGGACAGAATTTGATTTTGACGTTATATTACCTGAATGCAGCATATATGGGTGGTAGTAATTCATGAATTCCCTTGGAATGCAAGTTCACATTAGGACAGAGATAAGTTAGTGGGGTACGTGTAGGATATTCCATCAAGGGGTGCTAAATTTATAGAATACACATCATAATTAAAACATGAATTTCTCACTCACTTAGTAAAGGGAGTAATATTTCTTATTTTCCATACAGCCAGATAGTATGTCAAATATGTCTAATATTTCAGTAATAGTATTACTGATTTTCATTCTTAACCCTATGTAGTGGTATGACTTCATTTCCAAACATTGTAGTATTTATGTGCTTTATATGCATTGAATGAATATCCAACTCCCATTAATTATAGTGTTGAAATATCAACTCCAAATAAAGGTTGTAATTGGCTAAAATTGCTAAACTTAAACACTTGGTCTTTATAGTACTCTAGTAAAGAGCAAGAGCAGAATCACTGAATTGGAACTGATAGCTTGCAAGTGTTTTGTGCGGGGCCTTTGAAATTGTAAGGTATGTAGCATATGCTATTTTTGTTTCTTACTTTATATGACACTGCTTTTACACAAAAAGATTGTTGATTAATTTCTGGTACCCACAACAGACCAGTTTATTCAATGTTGCTGGGTTTAGGTTATTCATATATTCTGACATTTATCTGCATCAGTGTATCTATGTTGACGAACCGTTCATTGTAAAAACTCAAAATTTTGCACATGCACTTCTCCAATGAGTAGGGAAAACGATTTTTGAAAATTCCCCTCCAAAATAGTTTTTCTTATGGAGGGTTTGATATGCAATGTAAGTGTATGCTAAATTAGTCACCATTTTATGCCGATATGTTTTTTGAAAATTCAAACCTTTATCAATGATAACAGCCCAAAGAAAGGTCAGAGAAGTAACTCCATCATTGATCACCCCTTTTTCCAACTTTTTAATTGATCATCCGGAACACACCATATATGGGTGGTGGTGGTTCATAAATTCCCTTGGAATGCTAGTTCACATAAAAAGATAGGTTTTACAGAAGCAGAACAACTGAAAGCTTGTATAAGATTGAGAACATCTTAGAATTATCTTTGAGAAAAAACTGGGCAAAGTTCACAGTTGCTAGAATGATTAAGCAATAAAAAATTTAGCAGAGAAAATCACAGAAACTAAGCAATGAAAGCTATTTGAAAACTAGAGTGACATTTTTGGTGAGTCAATCAATAGAAACCATCATTTGGCAGCAGACCGTGATGAAAGTGATCAATTTAAAAACTGATGAATTGGTTGATCAATGAATTAGTTACTTCACTTGCCCTTTGTTGGGTAAGGATCACGAAGAAAGTCAAAATTTTCCGAAAAGAAATTGTGAATACTTCCGCACACAAATTATAGAACCAATCTAGCATAAACTTACATTGCAAATAGAACTCCACCACAAAAATCTTCTTAGGGGTGAGGGATTTGGAACCCCCATCCAATCTTTTTTCTAGACATAATGAGCAGTAATGGTTTAAATTTTCAGTCCTGTAGTTTCATTGGTGCAATCTGTATGCAGGATATGCATGCCAGCCAGACCAACCTAAAAACTGAAGAAACTTATGCAGACAGTTTTGTTGCCAGTTTTGGTTGATGGTTTCCTTTTTAAGTCTGGTAATTCGTTTTTAAAAATTTCTCTTTCTTAAATTGTATATTGACTTGTTTCTGTACAGTTACCAAGTGTATGCTACATCCTGTCCTATTATTGCTCTACGTTTCCATGACTTTTTGTTGAAAAATAGAGCAGTCTTTTCCTGTTGACTTTTATTCAATTAGGAATTCAGGGTTTTACAAGATAACACACTGGCATTAGGTACCAATTTTTCTACTCAAAATGAAAATTCAAAAGCAAAAACCTGATCAGATTGTCCATGATGTCTGTCTGTTCAGTTTTGAATCACCAAAAGTGATGGGGATAAAATATTCACTGCTTTTCTCTCAACTTGAATCCTTTGTTACCTTTTCTGTGTGAAATCCAAAACATATGGATGGCATAAACTATTTTTTCAGTGGCAAAACTACCATTGTAATTATGACAAGCTTGCTGCTTTTATTTGTTCCACTATTGACTTAAATAACATTAACCCTAAACACTAATCCAAAAACTAAACCCAACTTATATCCTCGGTAGTTGAATTTGATGAAACACAGTTTTAAATGGTCAAGTTTTCTGCTTTAATTTGAAAAAATTTTGAAAAAAAAATTTACAGTTAAGGTTAAAAAGGGGGAAAAACTGGAGAAAACTTCAAAATTTGTAAATAAAAATGAGATTTTGAGGACTTGAGACAAACAGAGTGGAGTGACATCTAACATGTGAATGACTTGAATTTAGAGCAGAAATAGTAACAGTCACCAACATACATAATATTGATGTGTTTTACTTTGCCTCCTTGATGCCCCTGGAAACAATTCTGTTCCATATAAAAGAGATAACTTCATTCAATTTGCAAGTGAGATACTTAAGTGTTCAATCTTTCTAGTTTCAATTCAATTTACAATCATTTCTCAAGTTCTGAAACTGATTTATTCTGTGTTCATCAATTTATATTTAATTGCAACCAATTACCCAATGCATCCAGGTCACTCTTTGGGGTTTAATTTCCTACGATATGACCAATCATTATCTATAAAGTGCTTTCATCTTTTAATCAAAATCAGTTTAAACAGCTTCTCTTCATTTTAGTTAGCATTTTCACATTTGTAATATACAAGAATGAAAAAAAGAAAGAAATCATGATTTCATAAGAGAGAGGTTAGATTTATCAGTTAGAATTAGTTTAATGAATCAAATACTCACAAATTCAACTTGTCTTTCTAAGAACTTTGGAATGTGAAATTCATCTTAGTTAAAATTGTTCATTACTTTCAGAAACAAAAACAAAAACCATAAGTTCAACTATGCGTCCACCGTCTGTGGTAGAAGTTGAAGGAGAATGTGGAAGAAGAACAAGTAGTCTTCTTTTGAGTCAGTTCATTCTCATACTCGTAAAATATTGTGATATGGAAATATTCTGACGGCAAGTATTATTTTCAATAAAAATCAAGAATGACCATTTTTGGCTTTTTGGGGGCCATTTTAAAAACACAAAAATGCAGACCATATAAATTCTATTATGACATTATAGCACTTGGTGAAAAACAACTGATCAGAATATATGTTCTTTTAATGATATTACACCTTTTATTGACATCACACCTCTTCCTTCCATCCGCTTTCAGTTGATTAATGTAATCGGAACTGATCAACAGACTGAAAAGTGTCTTACCGAGGTAGAGGAACAAAATTAACAATGAAATTTCGGTCTTGGAGCAAGTCATTAACCCTTCAACAACCAGTTATTAGAAACCATCGACCAAAACTGTCTCACAAAAACAGGTTTCTTCAGTTTTCAAGTTGATTTGGCTGGCTGCCTGTGCATATATATATATGATGTGTAAAGGCAGTACCAATTAACATTTACACTTTATATATTTTGATTTGTTATTAATTGTGTGTTTGCAAATAATACGAGCATGCTATCAACTTGCAATTGTAGCGGACAGTTTCATACCACTTTTTAAACAAGTTAAAAATCTATGCAGAAAAGTGAATAATAGCATAGAAAATTCAAACATCAAAATTCTATCAATCATGATCATTGTTTCATTTTTTATCTGACTTGGCCCATGAGACATAGAAACAATCCTAATCCGGCCCGCCTCCAAAAAAGTTTGCTGACCTATGGTCTAACATACAAAAACCAAGTGGGATTTGAACTGACTGACAAAGGCTTTTTTAAATGTTTGTTTTTTTTTCATTAAATAATACCACTAAAATTACTGCAAAATAATACAAAGTATACCAAACTTTAGTATTTGAAAACAAAATATTTACATATTTACAACCATGACTTGACTCTTTGAATCCTTATCCCCAGCACCTGAACTGCGGAGCATAAAAGCTCAAATTAACGTTTTTAAAAAGTTTTGTCCATTGACAGCAGAATGGTTTTTGTCTAATTTGTTTATTTGGTGTACCTATGGGATGGGGTGAAGTGGCCCACCCTGGGTGACACCATCAGAGAGATAACAGCATGATGTTTTGACAGCGTGAGAATTCAACACTTTTGTGCTCTTTTCCAGCAATTCTAGCCGATCTTTAGCTATTTCCTATCCACATTAGATGGACAAATTCAACTGTTAAGAATGGCTTTAAAAAAGGCTAATGGTGTTTTTTTAGTGTGTTTTTTTGTTGTTAACATTTTCAAGTCGGCAACGGGGGGGGGGGTAATATGCCAGGTTACCCCTGGAAACATCAACCCTAAGAACGGCACTGTGCTGTTGTAAGTCAAATATATTTCTTAGCAGGGTTGGGTTTGTAATTGTGTATTCCCTGTCCTCAAATGGACTTATGGTGTAGTATAATAGTGCCCAGCCCAAAATATCTGAAATGCAGGTCCAAAGGGATATTCTGTTTTTATTTTTAGATGAGGGTATGATAATATCTGTAAAATTGTTGGGGTCCACCATCCACCCACCCACTTTATATCATGAATCACACTCTAACAAACCACATTATATTGGGGGACGCCTATAGTAATATAACAATTTTTTATTACTGAAAATCTGTAAATCTGCTAGATTTGATGTTTTGGCTTCGATGGATTTTCAAGTATTAGACAAATGACACGAAAAAAGGATTATTTACTCAGCTTGAAATCAATTTTTCTTCCGAGTGAACACATAGCAACATGCAGAGAATGTCAGGCAATCAGCTGTTCAACACGGAGTAAAACGTGGATGTGCCAAATTTCATTGTTCACCTTTTATTGAACCTCTTCAGTCAACACCTCTGTACAATATATAAATATCTAGGACAGTAGTGAATCAGTATATGAAATGAACAAGGCTTTGCATTACATCATTAGTAAAATGATTTATTTGGACTTATCATCATTGCATTAAAAGGAATGTAAGTTGGTTGTAAGTTTTGTGCAGTTATGTTGCATTCAGCAGTGCAGTAAAATGTGTGTGTCCTATCTAGCAGTTCTGTATCTTGTAGATAGGGAGTGAGTGTATTTTTATGTTGTACTAGCAATGAGTAACTCAGGGAATTAGGAGTTAATACGAAGTTAGAATGTGTATGTGAGCTCATAGTAGGAGAGTGATAATAAATGAACTTTGAAATGAAATTACTGTTGGTTGAAGTTCATACAGGGATTCACATCCAAAGAGACAAATTATTTTATGCACAGAAAACCAACAACAAACCTGTCAACATGAGTTTTCGAGCTGGTTCGTCAGGCCATGTATGCATGAATGGTACGTACAGGCCACACCAATGGAGTAGAGGGCTGATAACGTAACATTTACTCATTCTTGCATCTAGAAAAGACGTTTTTTTTCTCTCTTTTGAAACCCTCCTGTAATAGTTTTTTTTGTGGGGGTTCAGTTTATCAAGCTAGATTATGCTAAATTTGACCCTTAGTTTGAGCCTGGCCACATTCGTATTTTTTGAAAATTCAGACTTTTTAGTGATCATCACCCAACAAAAGGTGAGAGAAGTAACTTATTCATTGATCACACCTTTTTCTAATTTTTGAATTGATCACCCCTAACACAGCGCGCTGCCAAAACATATTGGTCACAAGATGGTTTCTATTGAGTGACTGATCAGCACTGCCTTTAATGTTCAAGAAAGAAATAGACTGGACTGAAAGATTTTTTATGAGGCAAGAGTTGTTTGGTATTTCTTCCATTGAATAAGGGTCTCAATAGGGGGGACACTCAGTGAGCATCAAACTCATTCGCAATTGTTTGCATTCTTACATTTATTGCATATCTAAGCAATAAACATAAAAAACGTTGTTGGAACACCTTTTTGGCTACATTTTGTATCGGGGAAGATCAATTTAAAAGTTAGAAAAAGGGGTGATCAATGAACAAGTTATATCTCTCACCTTTATTGTGCAGTGATCATTATATTTTTTTTTTGAAAACAAACGCAACTACTGCTGGATACAAGCTAGGGCTTCAATTAAGCATAAATTTACATTGTAAATTGAAACCTTACAATTACCTCTAAATTACAAACTTCAAACACTCATCCCTATTGTTTTTCCTGAACAATAAGTCATTATAACACGTTTGGCAATCATGAAATTCATCCAATTTTGATTAGATATGACTTTGAGAATAATTTGAAAGACTTAGAATTACCTCAGACTTACACTAGAAATGCATTCAATAATCAGCTGATTTTTATTAAATTAAATTGTATTGTAACTTTAAATTCCAATGAATATGTCCAGGTAATTGATGTATAAGGGAGCAAAGATGAGATGTACTCAATGAATACAAAGAATAATTAAATGGTCATCTCTATATCCAAATGTGAAGATCGGTATATTTGCATACATTCATAACTACACCTTCATGCATGTATGTGTATATGTGTGTGATAGAGAGAGAGAGAAAGAGAGAGAGAGAGAGAGAGAGAGAGAGAGAGAGAGAGAGAGAGAGAGAGAGAGAGAGAGTATATGAAGGAGAGAGAGAAAACAGTCTTTTTCAAGGTGTAGCATTAAAAAAAAAAGAACTCAGGAAATGCAGGGCCAACTGCAAGCATTGTATTCCAATGAGCAAACCAAACGTCTATAACAGGGGATGGTTTGGGGAACAGGGATGTTTTTAGCCGCCCCTCCAGTCCAACAACTGAATTTTGGGAATTTAACCAATACATTGTTTGGAGACATATGATGAGCATTCGGGAATTTGCCGGCTAATTTTTCTTATCAACAAATTGTTTAAAAAGAGGATTTTAGTAGTATAGAGATAGTGGGGAAACACGATTCCTCTCCCAAACAAATTGATAGAGCGCCATTCCCACACCACTACTTTACTGCTCTTTTTGATTCGAAAACAGAGCCACTAAGGAAATTCTTCCACTGTCCTTGTGAACTGGTTTCCACTTTGGAAATTAATCAATTTCTGAATCTTCAGCATGATACTAAATTTAGCCAATGCCACATGTGCAAATACTGACACTGTTTTGGATGGGATGTGTATTGAACAGCTCTTATACACGCAGACATTTCGTAGCAAAAACAAGGCAATGAAAAGTAAAACCCTCTGGGCTAATAAATATATATTCCATGAAAAACAATAAAAATTATAACACAGGTCTGGTTAGTCACTCAATAGAAGCCGTCATGTAAGCAATGTCTTTTGGGCAGCACGGCCTGTTAGGGGTGATCAATTAAAAAATTGGGAAAAGGGGATGATCAATGAATAAGTAACTTCTCTTGCCTTTTGTTGGGAAGTGATTATTAAAATAGTCTGAATTAAAAAAAAACAAAAACGTATGAATGCTGCTGGACATAAACTAACAGACCAATCTGGCATAAGCTTACATTACAAATTGAACCCCATCACTATAAACTTATTTAGAGGGGAATCACAAAATACAAAAAATTAAACGTTTTTCTAGACATAATAAGGAAATAAAGATTCAAATTTTCAGCCCTCAAGTTCCATTGGTGCGGCATGTATACATGATACACAAGTAGCCAGTCAGCCAGCCAGACCAGCTTAAAAACTGGAGAAACCTATGTTGACAATTTTGATGATGGTTTCTAACAATCAGGCATAGGGAAACTAGTTACAAAAATTAACCCTATTTGCATACTGGATAAAATGTAAATTTCTTGCTGAAAATTCACCCTTCTAAAGCCTTCCGGAAGAATACTTTTGATAACATAGCCATTGAAATGACTTCTTATGTGACAAAATATGTTCATTCAAATTAGAAAAAATTGTTTTCATGAAGCATAGCAGTTAGGATGCGGATAAAATACTACGTATTACTTTTTTAAAGACAAGTTTGGGAAAAAAGAGATTATTGTTTATTATCAGCACAAATTGAGTGTAATATGACCCACATTGGTGATAATCTTCCAGAAAATGGAATTCAAGTCTACTATGTTAGAAACAACGTATTAGATTTATATAGTTAAGTATGTTCCCTCATTTCTGATTGGACAATCCTATTTCTAATTGTTATAGCTGACCATTTTTTTGATGACTCATGACAAAGCCAAAAGAAAAATATAAAATGATGATATCCGTACTTCGTATAAATGGATTCCTGTAGCCTGCACGTGCACCGGAACTAAATTTGAAATAGATTCTTATATTTCTAATTATCTTTAAAAAATAGATCTTTTGTCTAGAATCATCTAAAAAATACCAGCACAAGATTTTTGGCATTGTAGGTCCAAAATGGCCATAGAGACTCAAAAAAGCTCTTTTCTGAGAAAACAGAAATAAAAACCTTTTCAGAGGATGTCTAGTGGTATACTCATGCAAATTTTCAAGGTTTTAGCCCCCAAAATATGACCAGGAGCACCTGGAGATGTATACATGTAGAGACACATAGATAAGCAATGAGGGAAGAATCTGTAGCCCACTTGGCTGGTTGGTCGGGCCTGACATTTGTGATTTTTTGAGTCCAAAACATCAAAAAATCCCTGTAGATTCAATACTGGATAAACTGTCATCAAAAGAAAGTCATGGTTCAACCACCAGCTTGAAATGCTGTGAAGGAAAAAAAAAAACAACTAAGATGAAAATAGTCAAAAAATTATTGAATAAAAACAGCCTGCTTGTGAACAAAAATACTAAAAGCTAATATAAAACTTATTATAACAGGTCTGGTTAGTATATAAACTGTCAGATGATAAATGTTTTTTGGGAGCATGCCATGTTGGGGGTTTTCCATAAACAGGAACAAGTTGCAGAATAAGCAATGTACGTTATGAATGTTTATTATATAATCAAGGGAATTTGACATTAGTTCCAAACAGGGATGCATCTACGGAAAATAGCACCTACAACAAGCATTGAAATTGTGTCTCTGTCCAAACATCTTAGTTTATAGTAATAGAAATAATTTACGAATTCTGGAATTCTCATTCTCCAGAGACGTCTTTTTTTGAGTAGATTGCTTTAGATCACTTTATTATTGTAAATGAGGAAGTTAAATGAGTTATAGTACTTTTCCAGGGGTGCATGTGTCATGCCTGTCACACCCTGGTTCTGAAAACATTACTTGAAGAAATTTAAGTTTATGTCTTTTCTTAAAGACAAGCATAAGATAAAGAGGACATAAAAACATTTTTATTTGATTTCATTGTTAGAAAAACATCTTTTAGGGATACAAATTATAGATCAGATGTTAGTACACATTCTACAATGGAAAGATTTTGGTTTTTACTCTTCAGATACTATGTTTATTGCTTGATTAAGCCATTTAACTCTGTTCATCTGCAAATCTGAGGTTGCTCAGATATTCACCATCTATTCTGATTCCTCTATTCTCCCAGTCTAGGTTTCAGAAGATCATCTTGAGGTAGGTTGTGAAAAGTTTGGATGAGCTAGTATCACCTTGTCTTACCTCTTTTCAGAGCTGGAAGGGCACAGAGTCTGATAAGGGAGCTACTGTGACTGCATATATGTTGTAGTACTGTGACGTATGCAGGGTCAATACCATATAGAGTGATGGCCTTTAGGACCATGGGAATTTCACAGAGTAGAAGGCTTTCTTAAAGTCTATAAATGCTACAGCGAGTGGCATTTTGTATTCTACTGCTTTTTCTTTCAGCTGATTTATTGAATGGAGATGGTCCATTGTGGAGTAGTTTCTTCTAAAGCCAGCTTGTTCACGCAATTGGTTTTCATCTAGTGTTTTTGTGATTTGGTTGGTGATGAATTTTGTGAAAAGCTTAAATTTCTTGAAGATGAGACATAGAATGAAGTATAACAAAATTCAACACAAATTTTTCATAGAGTATTTGGAATATTGTAATTGAAACAACATCTAAGAAGAAAAATGATAGGAAAGTTTAGAAAATGTGAATATTGACAATAACACTTCAGCATACATGTGCGTACATCTGGTGGTCAGGCACTTGATCAAATGTTCCTTTTTAGTCAAAATCCCAAAATATTTTTCGATGTGTGTATACATATACATATACATCGCCTATGTGTCATTGCAGATTTAATTTTTTGGAATATTAAGGGAGTGCCTTATTTCAACTGAGTTCTTACTCTTCTGAAAGTCTTTGCATGCTCTTCAGTTCATAAAGTTATCAATCAATTCACATCAATAAACAAGTATAGTTTATACTGACTGACACTATCAAATGTTCTCCCGGTGTTTCTTCGCAGCCAGTACAATGAAAGGAAAGGGAATGATTACTTACAATCTGGTACGGATCCAGTGGGGTCCCAGGAGGTCGAAAATCATTCCTGCTTGGGCAAAGCACAATCAAAAGGTTTATTTCAAATTACTTGGAAGTGGCGGTGGCCGATCGGTTAACATCGTGCGAAATGGACTAGGCGAGCTGAGTTTAAACTCCAGTTGAGACTGACATTAACGCCCTTGGGAAAAGCATGAATCTGAATCTTCAATTCAGCTTATAGGTAAAATAGTGTATGGTGAAGTCTGTGATACCGCTTAGGATGCTTGTCACCTCTAAGTCTATTTTCACATGTCGAAAAAACCTTTGAGAACATCGAGATGAGGAGAAATTTGTAATATGTGAAGCTCAGGCAGAGACGTCAGTTGCTGTGACCACTGTACTTACTTCAAGAATTTAGATAAGGAAATTTTATAAATAAAGATAAATGACACCAAGTAATTATAAATTCACCTCAAAAAAATAAATCCTCTCATTCTTTATAAATTTTTTATGTATTTGTTCTGCGGTAAATTTTTCAATTCATTTTTTTTACTTTACTCAATTGTCAATTCCAGAGCTAAAAAGCTATGACTCAAATGTAAGTGGAAAATGTCTGAGCAGATATTACTCTCTTGTTTTCAATGTGTTTGAAATTCATTTTTCTCTTTCACATATTCATTTGTAAAAAAGAATTTTTTCCATACGGAACCTCTCCTACTCCTCTACTTAAAATCCTGGACAAATTTTGTTCTCATAAATGTCCATCTAGTTGTCTAGTTATACCAATAAATGAGGGTGGATCAATAAGACTGTAGCTATAGGCACACAAGCCAGGTGGGTAGGTATGGTGCCAGTGCAAATACTCCAACCCTACAAATTTAGGCAAAACTATGTTGATTTTGGGGCAAATAAAGCTGTTTACTCCCCCCCACTCCGTTAATCACTGAGTTCAAATATGCCCATGAACCTAACACAATTATTAGTTGAATTTTGATTTAAAATTCTTTGCAGTATAATGTTCAGTCCAAGTGATCAATGGGGAGGTGTCGGGTGAAATGCATTGATAAAGAAGGAGATTATGTTTAAAAATAGATGTTTGTTGTATAAAATGAGATGTGCTTTTCCCATTATCAGGCAATGGACATATTGATTTGCCTGTGTAAATAGTCTCTGCATCATTAAATTTTCAACATATTTTTTAAACTGATGTCGAAAGATATTTTATAATAGTATTGGATAATAAACCAAGAGCAGTAAAAATCAACCGAAAGTACTCAAATTATTGACATCAAACATTGCAATACTGTTAACTTTTGACTAATATTAATAATAGGTAAAAAGTGAAAACAAAGACCAAATTCATGTAGTTCACATTTATTGCTAAAAATGAATAAATAAAAGAAATTACAAATATGAATTATGTCTGCATCTTGTATAAATGAATCACAATAGCATGCACGTTTGCCAGAACTAATTATCTGAAAATATAGATCTTTTATCTGAAATTATCTAAAAAATACCAGTTAAGATTTTGGCATTGTTGGTCCCAAGATTAAACCGAGTCCAAAAAAGGAATTTTCAGATGGTACCTAATGGTATACTCATACAGGTTTTCGTGCGTGTAACCCCTAAAATGCAATCAGGAGCTCCCTGAGACACACACACACACGCACACACACACCCAAACACTTACACACACACACACACACACACTGATAGACTCAGATAATCAAAGAATCTGTAGCCCACTTGGCTGGTTGGTCGGGCCATTCGTGGGACTACGGGGATTCACTGAAACAGGTCTAGTTAGTCACTCAATAGAAACCATCAAGTGACCAATGTTTTTGGCAGCATGCCATGTTGGGAATGATCAATTGAAAAATTTGAAAAAAAGGATGATCACTGAATTAATTTACTTCTCTCCGCTTCTGTTTAACAATGATCTCTATAAAGGTTTGAATAGTAAAAAAATAAAACAAGCTGCCTGACACAGATCTAGGGACAAATTTAGTATAAACTTACATTGCAAATTAAACCCCCCACTAGAAAACTACTATAGGGAGGGATTTTCAAAAAACAAATAAACATTTTTTCTAGAAATAAGAAAGAGCGAATGTTTAAATTTTCAGTTTTCTGGCTCCATTGGTCTAGCCTGTTCACCTGATACATATGTACATGGCCAGTCAGCCGGACCAGCTTAAAAACTGAAGAAATCTATGATGACAATTTTGGTGATAGTTTTGGTTAATGACTTCTAATTATGAAAAAATCAACTGATTTTAAAAGGTACAGCTTTATTTGCCCCACAACAAAGGCAAAAAGAGACACAATATGGAGTAATCAGTACCCATCCAATGCAGCACATGATTTATAGTTGTAATTTAGAGTAAGTCACTCAAAAGTAGATGAGTTTCTTTGGCCACTGAAGCAGACCTTAGTGTATACCTCTAGCCCTACCTCTTTTAGTGCAATGAGATACAGCCTGGGAGACCGATCTCCAGTCACCAGCATTCAATCAATTTTGTTTTGCGGTCATAATAAATGATCCAAAAATGGAATAAAAAGGTTATCATGAACTCACTGTCTGCACGTGAATTAAGGAATTAATTTCCAAATCATTTTTCTGAATCTTTGAAAATAGCTTCTTCCAGTCTGATGTGGTTATGCGACTGGATTTTCTGATTCCACTGAAGACTGCAATAAATAAAAAAAATGTTGAGAAAGTTCTAAAGATAGGCTTCTGAGTAGTACCACACACAATTCAGTTGCCGACTGCAAAAACAACAGCGCATTTTGTTCATTCTATTTACTGATTTTTTTGTTCTATAAATATTGAAGCTAAAGTTTAAAAGTTTCAAAGGCCCTTTCATTAAAAGTTTTGATGAATTTACACCCCCTGCCCCTGATCTATAAAAGAACAAGAAAGAGAAAAAAATCTTAGTTCTTTCCAACAAAAGATTCTTCCTTAAAATTCCTATGGCTGGAAATTTTTGTTTGATAACAATTGAGAATGCAAACTTAAGTAGTTCACAGAAACCTGAGAGAGAGAGAGAGAGAGAGAGAGAGAGAGAGAGAGAGAGAGAGAGAGAGAGAGAGAGAGAGCAAGCAAGCAAGCAAGCTGAAACTTGAGAGCACTTAACGACCACTTGAATACCTAGGGAGAGTGAGATGGTGAAAAAAAAAACAGTGAGGAAAATTACCATCATACAATGGACATTAAATTCAGTCATAAGAGTATTTTCTACTTGCATATGATTGATCTAAATGGCCTTTGTTTAACCAACTGCAGCAGTACCTTAATAAGCGCAGTTGATTTGCTCCAAAATTTTCTGCTCAGTTCTATTGTCTTATCATGATCTAATACTCATAATTTGTGACAGATTGTTGTTGAAGTTGTTTCTGGCATAGAATGTGTTTGTTTTTTCAGCTTATACTTAGTTTTATTTGTTTGTACAGCAATACTTTCACTGTACTACATCAGGAGACACTTATCAAACCTACACTATTCAAGGTATACCTATATACCTGTATACAAAAATGAAAATGAGATGCCCCACTAGTCATTAAGTAAATCAATGTTAGGTAGCACTGACACAATTATACAAAAGCCCAAAAAAAACCCTAAAAAGAACCAGTAATCATTACGTGACCTCCAGAGGTGTCCAGACTCTGACTTTGAGTAGCCCTGGTTTACAATACTTCATCTAATAAAAAAAAAAAACAGATAATAGAAAAAATACAATCAACTAAATTTGATTTGGATTTTGCCCGCTGGGAAATAGGGAGTGGGTGAAAGGCTTTCACCATGAATCGGACAGCACCTGTATGTGAGTCTGTGCACGTCTATGCTAATACTGCTATCAATTCTTCTGATAAGCAATATATACTCTTATCCCAACATGCTATTCTTCACAAACACATTTTTTTAGAAGATGTACTCATGCACATATATTAGGTCATATGCCAAAAGGAGTGTCTGGTAGCGCTGACACAAGATTAAAGGATTAAAAAAAAAAATTCCCAAAATAAAAAAAAAATTTTTTGAAAATGTGTAGCGGAGGCCAAAGAGTGTGCCGAGTAGCAATAGCACGAGATTAAAAGTGCCCCCTCCCCTCAAAAAAAATTTCCAGAAATACAAAAAAAAAAATGAAGTGTATCTAAGATGTCTAGCAGAGTAGTGCTCATGCAAATTTGCAAAACTTGCGATGGTGTGTCTGGTAGCGCTGGCACAAGAAAACAACTGGATGGAAAAAAGGGAAAATCACTTGGCTGGTTGTGCGTTAGGGTCCAGGATCGTGGCTACGGTGATATCATCATCATCATCATCAGCCTTTCAACATCTGTCGTTGGACATAGACCTTCCACAGGATTCACCACACTTCTCTATCATGGGTGCCGCAGAGCCAGTACTTTCTGAATTTGTCTTGCTCGTCTCTCCATCTAATATTCTGCCAGCCTTGGTTGCGCAGGTGATCTTGGGGGATCTATGTCATCAGTCATGATGTCCATCAGTTGTCAGCCATTCTTGCAACATGGCCAGCCCACTGCCATTTGAGATTTTTAATGGATTCTATGATGTCCCTGACTCTTGTCTTCTCCCGGATGTACTGTGCTGTCTCGTGGTCTCTCCATGTGTGGCCCTGCATAATTCTTTCATGTGGATGTTGCATGGTTCTCAATTTGTGGATCTGTTTCTTGGTTAGGTTCTATGTTTCAGCTCCGTAAGTGACTATTGGGAGAATGCATCGGTTATATATCCTTCTTTTTAGGATAAATAGAATCTTCTTATTTTTGAAGAGTTTGCTCTGCCAAAGGCTTGCCATCCTAGTGTTATTCTTTGTTTGATTTCTTCTTCTTTTGAGGATCTCATGGAGATTCAGTGTCCTCGGTAGATGTAGTGGTCTACTTTCTCCAGCTCTGTTTCTTCAATTTTGATCTTTTCTTTTATCTCCGATGTGGTCGTTGCACATGATCTTCATCTTGCTGAAGTTCATGTTCAGGCCAGCTTTCTTGCTCTCTTCATTTAGTTCATCTATCATTAGTTGGTGGTTGTGGAGGTTCTCTGTGAAAAAAGCAATGTCATCTGCAAATCTGAGGTTGCTCAGATACTTGCCGTCTATTTTAATTCCTTTACTCTCCCAGTCTAATCTTCTGAAGATCATCTCAAGGTAGGCTATGAAGAGTTTGGGTGAGCTGGTATCACCTTGTCTTACTCCTCTCTGGAGCTGAAAGGGGTCCGAGAGGTATGTAACCTGATAAAGGACCTGCTGTGATTGTATATATGTTTCAGCATTCTGACATATACTGAATCTACACCTTGTTGAGTGATGGCCTCCATGACCTTAGGGATTTATACTGAGTCGAACGCCTTTTTGGAGTTGATAAATGCTACGGTAAATGGTAGTTTACTTTCTGCTGCTTTTTCTTTCAGCTGATTTATTGAATACAGGTGGTCCATTGTCGAGCAGCTTCTTCTAAAGCCAGCTTGCGCTTGTGGTTGGTTTTCATCAGGTGTTTTTATGATTTGGTTGGTAATGATCTTTTTGAAAAGTTTGTATACGCATTTGAGTGGGCTTATAGGCCAATAGTTGTTGAGGTCTTTTGAGTTTCCTTTTTTATATTAAAGCATTATGATAGCAGTGTTCCAATCATCTGGAACTTTATTCTGTTTTAGACACAAGTTGAAAAGGACGACCAGTTTCCTAGTGATGATTTTACCCACTTTTCAGAGTAGGTTGATGGTGATGTTGTCTGGTCCTGGGGCCGTTCCTTTCTTTGTCTGTTTAATGGCTTGCTTCACCTCCCTCTGGGTTACTTCTGGGATTGCTCACGTCTTGCGTATTCTGATCATTGTTTTGTAGTCCTTGTTTGGACAAATAATGTTTTTAGTAAAATCCTTTGACATGTTTGATAATCCTGTCTCTGTCTGTTCTTAGATTTCCATTTTCCTCGCGTATGCTAGTTATTTGCTCTCCTCCTGCGTTGAGGCTTTTGTATAGAGCTTTGAAGCCCTGATTTCTTTTAAGAGTCAATTCGAATACTGCCATCGTACCATTCTGTGGTTGCTGCCTACATTGACTTGATTCAGAATGTGGATGTCCTTGATGATATCATTTTTGTCCGTTAGGATGTAGTCTGTTTCGTTCTTTGTTTCATGATTAGGGCTCTTCCAGGTCCATTTCTTATTGGGTCCCTTCTAGAAGAAGGTGTTCATGATTTTGAATTCGTTATCCTTTGCAAAGTTTACAAGATCTTCTCTCTCGTTCCGTACTTTGTATCCAAATTTGCCGACGCAATCTTCATTTCTTTGTCCTACCTGTGCTTTGAAGTCTCCCATGCTGACATTGAAGTGTTTTCTGGTGCCTTGGAGTAGGGAGTTCAAGTCATTATGGAAGTTGTCTATTTCCTCTTGGGTTGATTGCGAAGTGGGAGCATAGACTTGGATTATATTGAGTTTTTATCATTTTGAAAGTTGTATGGTGATGTCAGCTATTCAGTCAGAGACAGCTTTGAGACCAGTTACATCATCTTTGAAGTCCTAATTGATGAGAAAGCCTACTCCACTTAGTTTTACTTTCTCTTTTCCGTAGCTGTAAAGAAGATGTTGGCTCCTCAGTTCGATTAGTTCTTCTCCAGTTCTTCTTATCTCCCTAATGCCTATGATGTCCTATTTGACATTTTTGATTTCACTTTCTAGATTGGTTAGGTGCATGTCAGTTGACAGTGTTCTGACGTTGTAGGTGCCTGTGTATAATGTTTTCCTTATGGTGACAGTTTTAAGGCTATGTTTAAATGGTTGCTGTTGGACTGATGACTCAGTAGGAACGGGTGTTTTCTAGGTGAAGGGTTTGGGTAGTTGCTTTCGGAGCACATCACCCCCACCCAAAGTGAGTGATGTGGCTGAGTCTCTTGGGGCCGATGACCCAGTAGGAACAGATGCTCTCTTGGTGTAGTGTTTGGGAAATTACCCTTGAAGCACATCACTCCCACTAAAAGTAAGTGATATAGCGGGGCTTTTTGGTACCAAGGACCCAGTAGGAACGGCCGGTATAATTTTCAGTGTGCAAACCATGGGAAGCGATGGGCCATGCCCTACCATGCAGACTCATGACATGTTAGTAGGGGGTCTGGTGGATTGTCCACTGCTGATGTGGATCAGTGGCCTTAGAACTCTACCAGCTCTTAGCACCCATCCCATTTATTCTTGTAAGTTAGGAATGAGTGTTCGCAGCACAGAAAAAAAAAATTCGTTCATCATAATTCTCCCTTATTTTTCGGGTTAGATTTTTGAGAAATTCAGTTCTAGCCTTACCGACCTCATCAGGTAGGGGAGAGAGAGAGAAAGATCTCTACCCATGGAATCTACATTCGAAATTCTAGCAAAATATTGTAAATATAATTTGAAATAAAATCGAGATTAAATACTACTTATCTGTGCTCAGACCAGGCTTTTGGGTCATTTCTATATTCCCTTAACAGACAACAACTCATTTCCCCGGGAGACTATGTTTCTAAGGGAGATAATTCCGTCAATGACAACAACAAATCCTCGGCGCATTTGCATCATCATCGTGGTAGTCGTCGTTGTAATGCTGATACTCACTCTGCAACACAATGCAATGTGTACTTTATTCACAGTTTTAAAATCTCAAACATTTTCCCAAACACCAGGAAATATTTTGGGACTCGATTTTCTATCATAATTGTGAGTTGTCAAAGTGGCCTTTAACTACCGACATTTTTTTTTTTTGAAGAGGAAGAAGACGTGGAAAAAGAAAAAGAATTGTGTTATTTACTCATCAAAGGTAAGTAAATTATTGAAAAAAAAAAACAAAACAGTCTTCATTTGCGAGATTCATTCATCAAATTGTTTCAAATAATTTCTTTAGGCGAGTCTACCGATTCTCTAATAGAGAAATTTTTCTCAATTTTTGGACTTCGGACACTGATGGATGTTTTTTGTTTTTCAAGCAGACGATTTTATCGTGATCTAAGAAGACGATTTAACTTTATCGGACGGATATTTTTTTTTTTATTGCTAATAACTAGAAAGTATATTATCGATTCTTTTCCTTGATAAGTTAACTTTTTCCAGGACCCAATGATTGAATGTCCAGCTAGAAACAAACTATTATATAATTTTACGATTTCTTGTCAAACTATTTCCTGGACTGAAGATAACAACAACTAACTAATTTTGAAATTGAATTGAAATAATCCTTGCTTCTTCAGTACTAAAATCGGCTTGCATAAAGATTGCCAAAAGTTATCCCTTTGATTTCTAAAAATTACTATATTTTTAATTTCCAGCTGACTTCATAGCTAATTTTGTTGCTCTTGCTATAGGGCCATGGAAAAAAAAAAAAAAAAAAAAATCAGTGGATGCATTTGAAATAAAAACCCCCCAAAATATTGTGACACATCTGATAAACTGGCACTCCGAGCCTTGATATCTGATTAATACATTGTTTAAAAATGAAGGTAAAAAAAACAAATTAATGGCTCTTATTTTTATTATTGTGTTAATATCTGATGAGCATGTTGCATAATTATATTTTCTGGAGCCTTTGCACGAACTTTTGAGCGTATTTAACATTTTTGGAGTCTTTGAATGAGTTTTTGAGTGTATTTAATATCTTTAGCTTGAAGATACCTTGAAATGAAAAAAAAATGAAGACACTTAGCCATTTTTAGCCATCAAGGTGGATTATTTTTTATTATATTTTTACTGGGCGTTTTTAGCACTGAATAAGTAAGGGATACCAAAAATTACATTGAATGCAACAAACCACTTCGGCTTTTGTTGATTGTAAAAAAGCATTTGACTCAGTAGAACACATGGCAATCTACAACTCAAAGTGAGAACAAGGTATTGATGAGATTTACATACAAATCATTCAGAATAATCAGGCTACATAAAGATACAAAGCACATAAAGATAGGAAAAGGAGTGAAACAAGGGGATGCAATATCACCTAAGCATTTTTTGAAAACTGATTTAGAGGAAATGGGAGTAAAGATGGGGAATACTTGAACCCTTTAAGATTCTCTGATGACCTTTCAATGACATGAGAAGCATTGGATGAGTTACAAAACATTTTGTGTGATTCAAGTTAAAAAAGTAAAAAGAATTGGGTTAAAGATAACAGTAATGTTCAACGATAAAGATCTGAAAAAGACCATAAGAATAGAGGATGAGGCTTTAGAAGAAGTTAAAGAATACATTTAGGGTAGTTGATAAAGTTACAGAAAGATGATAAAAGTGAAATTAGACAACACATGACTATTGGGTTGGAATCATTTGATATGGATAGAGGTATATTGAAAAACAGTTTGCCAATATGCTTAAAGAGTAAAGTATTCAATGAATGCATAATACTAGCTATGACATACAAATCCAAAACTTGGAAACTAGCTAAGTGAACTGGGAACAAATTTAGAATCACAGAGAGAGCCATGGAAAGAGCAATTCTCAGGATAACTCTGGAAGATAGAGAAAACTCAATAGGGATCCGAGATGGGATTAGGGTGAAGGATATTAAGCGAAAAAAATGAAGATGAGTTGGACACTTGACAAAAAGAAATGAAAGTAGATGGAACAAAAGGTTAACTGACTCTAAATGCATTAGGAAAAAAACAGGCCCAAGAAAGAGTTATGAGATGGAGAGGTTTGCTGATAACACATTGCAGAGATCAGTACAAGTGTGGTTGTCATCGAAGGAAATGAGAAAGACATTTTTCCAGCAGAGGACTTATAATAGCAAATGATTATGATAATCATGACTTTATGAATATATATATATATATATATATATATATATATATATATAGTGTACATATTTTCTATCAAATTTATATTTCAGCTCCACATTCTTTAATTGTTTATTCTATTTACATTGTCTAGGCCAAACGATACATTCACCATATACATATATTTACACACATATATGTATGTATGTATGTATGTATGCATGTATGTATAAAATTTGCAGATTCTTATTTATCAATACCATTGGCTCTAAAGATACCTCTGACTATGATAAAATAAGAGATGAAAATATTTAGCTATGTTTGGTTGTACTGTTGATTATATACAATCATTTTCTTCACAGCTTATTTTATTCAAATAGCTTATCAACTGTATTAGCCTAAGCTCATTTATTTCTATTTCTTCACTTTTTTGTCACTACCATTATGTAATCAAGTCATGCCTGATGAAACGTGAAAGAACATGTTTCACCAATATACACAAATCAGAACAAGCTGTAACTTTCAATAAATCACGATTAAACTTTGATTATTGATTTAAAGGATTCATTAAAATTTTAATCTTTTTGACAATATTGATTTTGAGTTATTGACTCCCTGATTTGAAATTTATGATATTTCTTATTAGACTTGAAATTTTTATCCTATGTAAATGATTTGATAGGGGATATTTTAAAATTTTTTTATATCAGTTGCTCTGTTTGTAGGTTAGCAATTAATATGATGTTTTTATGAGTTTCATTGATTATGATAAAGTGTCATGTCTCCGTTAGAAGCTGTACTTGTTTTTAAAAAAAAACATCTTATTGATCAACCACTTATTTTGTTTATCAAACATACTTTCTTCATGTTGGTCCTTTTGTCATTGTTTTTTTTAATTGTTTTTCTTGTATACTTTTCATTTTAATGAATTCTCTTTGATTAGTTTTCATCTTTAAAGAAGTGTACATTTAGTATTAAACAATTGTGGCCGTTTATTCTAGTTTCATATACATACTATAAAATAACATTGTACTGTGCAAATTTTTATTTTAGAAAATTCGTTGAAGCATATTTTTTTTTTTCATATTACGCCATTTTCAATATACTTTTGTTGTCATCATTAATTTTCTAGAAATGATATATGATATTTCCTAAATTCAAAAATGTGATTAAGTAAGTTAATAAACAGGATGGTTAGATTGTTGCCAGAGAGTTGAGTTCAGTGAGAGAATACTATGCTGAGAGCATTTACTGGGTCGATCTGGCTCCTTGCTGTAAAAAATAGACACATACTACTTGTATTGCTATAGCTTAATAACAGAATGAATGACTCTATTTAATAAATTCATTTTATATTGCCAATTTTGCTATTGAAATTTTATATAAGTATCGAGATATAAAAACAAATGAGGCATTCTCAATTGGATCTGCTTTAAAAATTTGGATTTTTCAATGAACATATAGAAATTGCTGACACCCCTCACCAACTTTTCTAACAATTCAAACATTTATGTAATGCTACCTACTGATAAGATAGTTTTGTATTCTTTATTCATTAGTGTTCCTGTATGAAAGGAAAAGCAAATGGTTTTGGTTTTACGATGGGAAATAATTTTTGCTGATTTAGTCAAGAGAGGAAAGTCTATCTGGAATGATTTGTGAAAAGAATGAAATAGTAAGAGTAGTCATACAATATTTTAGATTAGCACAGGTAATAAAAAGAATTAAAGAGTTTTTGACTGATAGGAGATATAATTACAAAAAAAGTGACTTGCTTGCTAAAGCTATTGGAATGGTTGTTTTACCAAATCATTTCTTTTCAGCTACAAATTATTTGCTGTATCAATTGATATCAATTGATTTTTATCAATTATATTTGCTTGACTGAGAAGTTAATTAGAAACAGTCAACCTAGGTTTCTTTAGTCTGTCTGGTTGGCTACACATGTACTGCATGTACAGGCAGTACCAATAGAACTACAGAAATTTAAATATTTACTCTTTAGTATGTCTGAAAAAAACCAAAAAAAAAACCCATCTAAATAGGATTTTGGTCAGGGGTTTAATTTGCTATGTAAATTTATGTCAAATTGGTGCCTTAGTTTGTGTCCGGCAGTATTTTCACATGTTTTTTTTCTTTTAAATCAGACCTTTTTTGTGATCACTGACCAACAAAAGTTGAGAGAAATAACTTATTCATTGATCACCCCATTTTCCTATTCATAATTCAATCACCTGCAATATGGCCTCTGCCAAAAATTGTTGGTCAAGTGATGGTTTCTTTTGAGTGACTAATTAGACCTGTTCTGTTTTTATTGCAAGATGGAATTCTGAGCATTTAATTTTAAGTAACTTCATTAAAAAAGACCACTCTTGATTGTATTGTGACAGCTGTCATATCAGCATGCATTTAGAAAAAAAATGTCAAAATTGGCATATTTTATCAACTCTAACATTGAAAATGAAAGAACATAAGTGACAATTTTGATATATTATGCCTTTTTTATTTTAAGAAAGGTAAGTTTGGCTCAAAAAAGGATTTGAACAGTTTATGGAGAAGGTACTGTGGATGATCAATTGTGTCAAAAGTGGTTTGTGAAGTTTTGTGATGATGATGATTTCTTGCTGAACAATGTTCTATGGTTGGATAGACCAGTTGAGATTGATGGCAATCAAATCGAGATATTACTTAAAAATAATGTTATACCTATATGGATATAGCCAATATACTCAAAATATCCAAATCAAGTGTCAAAAATCATTAGCGCTAGCTTGGTTATGTTAGTTGCTTTGATGTAAGACTCCCACATAAATGAAAGAAAATGAAGTATTGGTCTGTATTTCCGTGTGAAGTGTGCTACTTTCATGTTCAACAAAAATGTTCTGTTTTTTTAAACAAATTGTGAAGGTCAAGGAAAAGTGGATACTTTACTACAAAAATTAACGCAGAAGATCATGGGGCAAATTCGGATGAGTACTACTCCCAATTATGCCACTTGAAGGCAGTCATTAATGAAAATCATCTACAATTAGTCAAGAGAAAGAGTGTAATATCCCATTAAGATAATACTAGACAGCATGTTTTTTTGGTGACCATGCAAGTATTGTTGAGTTTCCATTCATCTGTTATATTTACCAGATTTAGCACCTTTGGATACCATTTATTCTGGTCTTTACAGAATTTTCTTAATGAAAATGTTTCAATTCCCTTGGAGACTGCAAAAGGCACAGAGCAGTTCATTTCTGAGAAATAGTAACTTCTTAGCATTTACAAGTTGAATACATAACATGTGGTCTGATATATTTCTCTCAATATATATTTTTCTGAGTTGCTTGATGACAGCATTAAAACTGATCTTGAAACATGTCTGGTTAATCATTCAATTGAAACTGTCACATGATCAACCTCTTTTGGCAGCATGTTGGGGGTTATCAATCAAAACTTAGGAAAAAGGAATGATCAACAAATTCTCTCATCTTTTGTTGAGCAGTGTGAATGCTGCCAAACACACTAAGGGATCAATTTAGCATTAACACACATTGCAAGATGACCCCCCGCCCCACTAGAAGCCTATGGGGTGAGGGGTTAAAGAACAGTTTTCTGTAGATACAATAAGGAGTAAATGTTGAAATTTTTCAGCTCTGTAGCTAATTGGTACGTGTGGTACATACATATAGTGTTTCTGAAATGTATTAGTTCTCCTTGATAATGAGTTGTCACAGAAAATCTGCATGGATAGTGTGATGGTTATCATGACTACCTTACATACAGAAGGTCCGAGGTTTGATTCCCAGTATGAGTGAAAAGTGTGGACAATGTCTCTGTAGCAAAATGAGTACACTCTATGCTATGTGATTAGGATGGAGATATCTCTTTGGTAGACTTTCATCCTACCAAAGCGGTGATCTGAAAAACTTGCAAGAATAAAGTCTTTCTCTTGACCAAACTTGAGACTTGCGAGGGTCACTAAACTAATGCATGCAAAAGGAACTGGGACTTCGTCACAAGCCTCCATAGTCCGCAAGGAGTTGTCTCTTGAGAAGTGGGATGTTTTACCTTTTCACTGTCACAGAAAGGATGAGAAAGAGAAAAAAAGAATTATACGTTAGTCAAAAAAAACAATGTTCAGTAATGAACTAAAATTTAAAAAATTTGTTTTCCCTTTTAGCCTTATGTACCTTCTCACTATTTACAAGTTGAATGTATATAATATATTACCAGATATTTTTCCTAATATGTAAACACCTCTCTGAGCTGCCTGTTGACAACATTCAAACTAATCTTATAACTGGTCTGGTTTGTCACTCAATAGACACTGTCATGTAACTAATATCTCATAGCTGCATGCAGTTTTCCAGGTGACCACTTAGAAAATATGAAAAAGGAGTGATCAATGAATAAGTTACTTCTCTTTCTGAGCTGTAATTACTAACTAAGTCTGAATTTTCTGAAAACAAGCATGATACATACAGAAAATGTTAACTAAACCTGTCAAAATAGGTTTTTTTTAGATTTCAAATTGGTCTGCTCTGCTGGCTACGTATGTATGCATGTATCACTTATCCAAGCCACACCAATTGAGCTTGAAGGTTGAAAATTTCAATCCTTACTCCCTCCATCTTGGAAAAATTTTTTTTCCCCGTTCCTCCCAATCTTTTTATGGTTTGGGTTCAATTTAAATGCTAAAATGGTCCCTTAGTTTTTCGCTTGAAGTGTTTTTATTTTTTTAAATCCAGACTTTTTAATGATCCAACATAAGGTGCAAGAGGTAACTTATTCATTGATCACCCTTTTTTTTCCCAATTTTTAATTGATCATCCCCAACATGTCATTGGTTACAAAATGGTTTTCATTGTGTGACTAACTGGACCTGTCTTCATTTACCTTTTGCATTTCCTGATCATGACTATTACCCTGTGTTTATCATTTGATGACAGTTGACATGCTGGCTGAAATTCTGATATGAGGTATTGTTATTTTAAGTGTCTTTAGTCCCAGTATTTCAAGTGGTTCACTTTGCCTTTTTCTCAGAATTGTGAAAGAGGAATTAAAAAAAAATGTGGTCTGTATGATATCTGGACGGACATCAGAGGTAACAATATATCCAGAGAAGAGCAACAAAACTTGTTTCAGAACTAAAAAGCCTCTCCTATGAGAAAAGACTTGAAAAATCAAATAACACTAAAGAAAGGAGGATAAGAGGAGACATGATTAAAACATTTATTACGATAAAAGGCATTGGCAACATCCCTGCTGAAAAATTCTTTTAAATGAATATAAGAAAAACAAAATATACAAAGTATGTGAGAAAAAATTTGAAAAAGGAATTTTTCTCACAAAAGTTGTTAAGAATTCGAGAAAATTCATGAATCAAGACGTAGGAATAATAGAAGTTTGAACAGTGGACAGCTTTAAAAATGAATATGACTATTACATAACCTACAAAAAAACTTTTGAAAAAGACAAATAACAAAAGTCTTAAACAGAAGGTGAGATACAAGCATAAATATGTGTAAAAATTTTTTACTCGCTATATATCTTATCATATCTTATCTTTATACAGCTACTCCACTAATTTGAGACCACCACCTGGGGAAAAATATACCTGAGAACTGCTTGTATAGTATTCCAGGTAATTATGATGAAGAATATAAGAGGAAAACCAGTTCCTTCTAAGTTAAGATTTGAGGAACATTGTAAAGCCATAACCCTGGTAAAACTATAAAATCTGGCATAGTAGATCACATATGAAAGTAAAAAGAATGATATAAAGCAAAATCACTGGAAAGTGCACATGGTAATTGTGGCAGTATATATGATAACAAAAAATCCTCATAAACAGATTAAGCATTGAAATCAATAACATTGGAGACTGAAATCAGATAAAATACACATAGTGTATATCAAGAACACAAGAAAGCTACCCACAAAATACAATAAAGAAAAATTGTATACATTGTTGAGTCAAGGCTCCGAGAAATGGAACTATTGATTCTTGCTTTCAGTATCTGGTGTCATAAGTTCTATCTTCAGGTTGAAAATTGTCACTCAGGCCAAAAACATCCAAAACTATTTTTCAAGTTGAAATAGTTTTATTTTACTTGAATGACCCATAGTTGAGACAAATATCAAGGATCCAAAACCGTCTGGTAACTAGGTTTGAAAACATTTTCAGATTCTTTAGAATATGCTGATCTCTTGTTCTTGAGGTCTTTTGGAAATAATTGACAGTTGATTAAATGCACAGATTGTTTAGAAAGGAGATATATCTTTGTTTGTATTATTTATCCTCTTAAAGAAGTGTACAAAATACACACTTTAATCATTCAACTCAAATTTGTTAGTTAATTTGTGTTCATATGTATGTGTAAGTATATGTGTATGTGTGTCAGTAGATAGACTGTTTATGACCGAGAGAATGTGATAATTATAAAATCATTTTAGTAGTATATTCATGCCATCTACAATTTGCTACTGAATAACACTGGTACTAATCAAAATTGTACTTCCCACTAAAATGTCTTTATATACATTTATAGATAAACAATAGGATGTGGATTTGCTACACAAACTAGTTCATGTTTCTGCCCTCTCTGGGCCTCATCAGGCGAATGATTGTCTGTGTTTTTGGATTCTAGTTTGGGGAATTTAGTGAGAATCTTGTGGGTGTTGCTATGAGTGGGAGGGGTTATTCATTTTGTCAAAGGATGTGAGCTAAGTCCTGGAGTTATCTCTGAAAGGATTCTTAATTGTTTTCTGAGGGGTGTTTTTATCTTGACCTTGGTATTTGGCATCGGGTTTATTGCCTATGTTGGTATCCTTTATGGCTCTAGTGGATTGTACTATTCTTAAAATATTTGGGCATGTTCTGGAGTAGATAATGGTGATAGGCAGTTTTTCGGGATGATGGATATGAGAATGGACTGTTTGCATTACCTTTAATTTATTAGGATATGGATTGCCATTATATTATATTCATTTGTAGGAATTTAGAACGATGCCTGCATTTTAGTATTATTTCATTTTTTCTATTTAATAAATGTGCTATGGGCTTCTTTGTAATTTTAGTAATTTTAGTAAAGTTTAATATCTCGATCAGACCCAGAGGCTGGCATCTAACCTCAGCCCTACACAGGACTGGACGGTCAGTAAGGTTGAATTTAAGCAATATATTTTCTCACGTGTAATTCCCCATCCACTAGACAGCTCTATTCCTAAATTGGAAGAGTATTACATTAGCTTATAATGAACAAGTTACCTCACTTAAAGAGTGCTCAACCCTGAATAAGGGAGCGTTAATTATATATATATATATTTGAAGGTATATATGCAAGGTGCTATGTATAAGTTGCTGTAATTTGAACTGTGGGAGCAAACTGTATGCAGTTTGGCCTTCTGCTGTGAGGTGGAGCTGGCAGCACCCTTCGTGTGTCAAAGTGCCTGTGGACAACTTTCTGAGTTAAGCTTAGTTTTGTAATGTCTTGTGTTGGTGTTTTGGCGGTTTTTACAATGGCTGATCTCATGGAGCAAATAACCTGTATCAAGTTCTGCTTCAAGATCAACAAGACAGCTACGGAAACTCAGTGGTTTCTTCGGGAAGCCCATGCTGACTGTGTGATGATCCAAAGCAGAACATTTTTTCTGGAACAAGCATTCCAAGGAAGGATGAACGTGTGTCAAAGATAATGAATGTTCTGGATGACTATCTACAAGTGCAAAACTAGGAAGCATAGAAGAATTGCACAAGGCTATCCTTGTATAATAAAGACAAACTATCCACGATGATTGTGATATCAAGGAGGACCACAATTTCAATCCGAAAGATGCAAAAATGATTAAGGAGGAACCAAACAAAAATGTCAATTAATCATAGAATTAATGCTAATTTTGGAATGCAACACAATACTACAGCATCCTGGAAAAATCCATGTGTCTTCAATATTGGCAAGGATTATATTAAAACAAAATAAAATACCAATGAAAAACAACAAAAAGAGGAACACGGCCCAGAATTCCAAATAGTCGAAGCTAAAAGATTTGAAATATACAAGAAAGAAAGCCTATCTGATGATGCTGTCTCAATGAAATACTTATGGGAGATGAAAATATATGAAAATAATGTGGTTTTCATAAAATTGTCAAATCATTAGATTATACATTTTCAGAAATATCATTCCATTTATAAAGAAATATATGGATGTCTATGTATGTAGGTATGTATGTGTATATGTTTGTATAATTATGCATGTGCATGTTTATATGTATGCATGTGTACGTGCGAAGCTTCATTAAAGACATTGAAATGTTCCAGTTGGTAAAATAATTAAAAATCATTTTTTTTCTTCTGATAAGATCTTGATAAAACAGCATTTTACAATATAGGAGGAATTTTAAAGCTTTAATGTTACTGGACTATAATATTATTCTCAGTGTATGTATTCCTGTGACTGCTGGTCTAAGTTTACAGAATAACAAATGGCTGTTATGTCAGCCACTAGACCTGTCAAAAGTTTGGAAAGTATCCTTGTCAGTCAATCAAGTTAGAACATTATTTCAAGGGATTTTTTCCCCTCCGGAAACATTATACATCTGATTGGTAAATGACACCTGGATATTTGATTTTTCCCTACAACATACAAAATTCTCTTTCTGAAAATACAGCATCTCTAATTGAATTTACCAAAAAATGTTTTGGGTACAAAAGAAATATTTCAGATGTTTTTTTAATTCTGAAGATCAGAAGGTTCAGAGAATTATTTTTCTTACTTTCTTCCTTTGTTTTTTGACACCTGTTGCTTTAATATGTTATTGTTATGGTTTGGGCTTTCTTGCAAACTTTTATCACTGGGGAATTTTTGAAAGGAAATCATTGAGATTTTGTGTCTAAAATATTTCACTTTTTCAAGTATATAGAGCATTAGGTCTGTTATTCATGTGTATGTATATGTACGCTATACATGTTACAAAACAAGAAACTTCTTGAAAGTAATAAAGGTCTCTAGCAGAAAACAGTTGAAATAGAGAGAGAGAGAGTAGCAATTAGTTGCTCATTAGAACTATCAACTCCGAGATACACAATTTAAAAAAAAATTCAGACTATAAAATTGTTAAAAATGTTATATATTTCCAGTAATTAAGTGCCCAAAGACCTGTACATGGATTTTCATTCTAATCAGTTGAGCATTTTCTAAGTCCAATATTTTTTACAAATGGTCATTCACATGAAATGTAAACAGAAAGCAATAAAATGTAAAGAAGAACAATTGGATCATCCATAACTCACCATTTTTTAATTCCTGGGGTTTAGTCAACATTTATAATCAAATTTCAACAAAATAGGTCAAGAATTAAAAAAAAAACAAAAAAAACCGGTGACAACACAACAACACGAGTGCCCAAAATGTATGATTAGTGTGTACTTAAAACCCTTGCTGAGAGCAAAACATATTGCTTGAATCAACCATGGCCAAATTTCTGCAAAATCAGTCAAAATTTGAGAATAGAAAAAAAAGGAGACAATGATGATGATGACAATGCTGGGGATTAAAATATACTGATTGGTTTATACAGAACAGAATCCTTGCTGAGATTACTAAATATTGCTTAAACCAACCAAGGTTGTACTGATAGATCTTAATGAAGAAGCAGTCTCAGTCAGTTATTATGGTTTTATATATTGAGCATAGTATGTTTGTGTTTAATTTTGAACTAGTCAATCCTCATGAAAATAATCATGAATATATTTGAATCGCTATGAAATGAATTATTTTAGAAAAGAAACTACTTAAATCGTTTCAGTCAAAAGAGTCCATTGTTTGAAATGTTTGATAGGAGATATTTTCATGAGTAAAATTATTACCTTCAAGTTGATTGTTACGGACAGACAATCAGAAAAGATCACACTGCTCATTGTATAAGAAGATACTTTTATGAAAAAAGCTGCTGGTTATTAAAGTGATCAGTTGATAGCTTTGTCTGTTAGAGACTTCTGAATAAGGAAAGTAGATTTTTTTAATGAAAAAAATTGAAATAAAAAGATGCAAATAAAATGACATTTTGCTTTTTGTAGATTAGATGTATCATAGTTGTGATACGAATATCATATTGTGATATAAATATCAGAGTTGTGACATAGATATAATGATCATGATTAAAAAGACCAGTTGAAGATATGAGGTTGGTGAACAATTATTCAGGCTAACTTCAGATTGTCTTATTATTTGAAGAAGTTCAGATCCTGGTATTTCACTTAAAAACTTCTAATTCCTTCTAGCAGAGAGTGTAGAATATTTAAAAAAAATAGTTTTTTTTAATTGTTTTTGTCAAACTCATACTGTTGGGTTTTGACTTTATTTTCATATGCAACAACAAAGACCAGACCAAAAACCAATGATGTCATGCACAAATAACAGTGACTCAGTGACCTACGCAAAAACTGATGACGAATTCACTTACATTTCTAAAGCTCGATTCAGGTTGACTTGTTTTGCTAAAGTTTGCACATCCCAATCCCATTTAAAAGAACTACTTATAAAGAAGTTGAAATGGGACTCATAGTTTTTGGATAATATTGTATGGAGAAATGAATCCTGTTTTGTTTAGTTTTTAGATTTTCCGGAAACAAGCATGGGCATCCATTGCCTCTTTTCCAGGGTGGGGCAAAAGGATATATTCAGAGAATTGGGGGCAGAAGGACATATGGGAAGAGGAGGGAACAAAAAAGATACATGTGAATGTTGTTTGTCAGCTTTAGGACTAGAGACTGCCCAAGCCGTGACTGTTCATAGTGACCTATTAATTCAAAGCTTGTAAGGTTCCAACTTTCAAACCCCTTGCCTGATCCAGTGGAGGGCAAATGCCATTTGCACCCACCAGCAGATGCTCATGGAAGCAAGGGAGTTTTAGCCTAGCACAGCCAAGTTTGTCTATTCATTTTTTGAATTGATCTTCATAATGTTATTGGTATAAAAGAATAGTGCTTTCCCATTAGAACTGTGCAATGTGCACATGAGAGAATCATGCTTAACATCACGTGGAGTGATTACAAGACAGCACAGTATATTAAGGAGAAAACTGGAGCCTGAGACATCATAGAACCCATCATGAATTTCAAATGGCAATGGGCTGGTCATGTTGCAAAAATGGTAGACAACTGCTGGACATTGCGACTCATAATGTGGATCCCTAGAGATCGAATGCAGAACTGAGCCTGGCTGACTATGAGATAGTGAGACAAACTGGACAAGTTCAGAAAGTATTGGCTCTATGATGCCTACGATAGAGAGGTTCAGCAAATCCTGGGGAAGGTCTATGTCCAACGACAGATGATAAAAGACTTATGATGATATAATTAAATAAGCAACTGTTTTGATTCTTATCTTGATAATCCTCTTAAAGTCTACGTATAATCATCATCTGAGAAGACATCTACCAAAATAAACATATTACATCATTCTAAAGGTTTAGAGAAAACTAATATCATTGACCTAACAAATTCCTAACTGATTCCATACTTACAATTATATGTAATGTTAGAATGATATTTATACATAACCTTATTCTTCACATTCAAATAATGGGGACAAAGGTCTGGTTAGTCAAGGAACAGAAACCATCACATGACCAATGTCTTGGCATCATGCTGTGGGGTGATCAATTAAAAAATTGCTAGAAGGGGTGATCAATGAATAAGTTATTTCTCTCTTCTACTGGTTCACTAGACAGTCTGAATTTAAAAAGACTCAGACTAAGAGAAGAATTTAGTATAAAGTTACAATTTGAATTGAACCTACACTAAAGACTAATTTGAAGGGGAATTTTCTAGACATGATGTGGTGTAAATATCTGAATTTCAGCCTGCTGGTTGCATTGATATAGCTTGTATGTAAGACACATAGATAGACAGCCAATCAGTCACTCTCACATAAAAACCAAAGAAAACTCTGTTGACAGTTTTGGTTGACGGTTTCTGATTACATTTGGTTTAACATTATTAGTATATTGTGGATTTTATAAGGATAACTTCAGAGGTAATAATGTTGAAAATCTCATTAATGGCTTAAATAACCCTTCCCTTGAACAATATCAGTATTTGCGTCCTTCTCATTATGATTTTTTAACTGCGACCCAAGTCAACATCTAAGAATGGAGAAAAGTTCATGTCAAGACCAGATTTAAATCAGTTAACAGCATCTATAAGGAATTAAATGACCCAAAGAGAGAGTGGTTCAAGAGAGATAGATGGCATTCCTAAGAAAGAAAAAAGTTGTTATCTTTATAAGATGGGGGATGATAAGAGAGAGAAAATATTAGTATAGATAGAAAGATACAATATAGTGAGTGGGGAAAGAAAGAGGAATATTTTTTGTTTTTTTATGTTGAACTATGTCATAACTTATAAAAAAAATCAGTTCTTGAGATAAAAAATTAGAGAGTACAAGAAAGAAAGAAAAAAAGAAAGCAGACTATACAGTGTTCACACCTTATGTGTATGTTGATAACATTTTCATTTTACAATGAGTTATGTTGCATTTTGGATGATATTTCTTGTTTTATTTTTGATGCTATGATTATTGATTTTAACAGAGGTCAACTTGGAAAGAAATGGTGCCTCAGGCCAGAGTAGGAAGAGTTTCTTAGCGACTGGGGGTAAAGACAGCACTTGGGTCAAAGACAGCGCTCAGAGGCAGGTGTGCCATATTGTAAGTGGGGAGGGGGGTTGGCAAAATCATTGGGCCAGTTGAAATCCCCTGTCTTGCTATGCCTATTCAATGCATTCTCTTTATTTTACAATTGTAGAATACGTAAGTCATTAGGAGGTGTGAGTAGCTAAGTGGTTAGAAGCATGGAAAATGGAATTAGCAAGCCAAGTTCAAACTCCAGCTTAAATAATCTGCACTCACTTTACTCTATTGTTCGTGGGGAAAAGGTATGAATCCCAGCCCCTAACAGTTATGGGTAAAACAACAAATTTGTGAAGTCCAACCCTATATCCAGCACCTTATGAGACTGGAAGTAGTTTGTGTAGCAAATGTAAAACAAAAAAGTGGGTTAACAGTGCTATAGTGAAGCAAGCTTGAAGTGGATTAAGATAAATGCTCACGTGAAATAACACCACAACACCATCAATAGTATGAGCAGATAGATGATTTTATTTATTTTCCTTACGTAAGTCAATCTCTTTTTCTGCTATTAAGGTTGCTCTGACTAATAAAATGATAACTCAGCTGTGTATATATGATTAAAATCATAGATTACCTTGCGTGAGAATAGCTTTGGGCAATTACCAGTTTGGCAGATTATCTGATAAAGCAAACCGTATAAAGACAAAAACGTGGTCAAGAATGAAACCTCACAAATGGCCATGGAAACTACTTAGATTATATTAGGTAAGTAAGGATGAGAAATAGGGTTTGCCAGTCAGCAGAGGATAAAAGGATGATCTTAATCTTTTTTGCTTGAAACGTGACTGTATAATTATCATGAAACTGATTGCTGATGCCTCTACTAGGTACTTAATTTGTTAAGTTTTTAGAAACCGTCAATCAAAACTGTTAACATCAACATAGTTTTCTTCAGTTTTTAAGTTGATCTGGCTAGCTATGTATGTATTGTGCATAGAAGCTTCACCAATGGAGCTAGTACTCCCTATTATGTCTAGAAAAAAAAAGTTCATTTTTTTTTTTTTTAGAAAATTCCTGCTCACCAAATAGGCTTTTAGCAAGAAAAGAATCCTAAAGAATTATACTGATGAAGTGCCAATGATACAGAAACCATCAACCAAAACTGTCAACATTATGAATATAAGTTTCTTTAGTTTTTAAGTGTTTTTGATGGGCTATCTATCTATGTATGTGTCACACATAGAGGCCAATGGAACTAGCATGCTGAAAATTTAAACCTATTATGTCTTGAAGAAAAAAAAACAGATTTTTACCCCCCCTTATTTGTTTCGTTGGGAGCATTCAATTTGCAAAGTAATTTTATTCTAAATTTGTCCATAAATTTGTGTCTAGCAGTATTCAATCTTTTTTTTAAAAAAATCAGTCTTTTTGAGTGATCATGGCCCAACAAAAAGCAAGAGAAGTAAGTAACTTGTTCATTGATCATCTCTTTTTCCAATTTTTTAATTGATCATCCCCAACATGACATGCTGCCAAAAGACACTGGTTACTACACATTTTTTATTGTTAACTAACCAGACCTGTTATTAGATTCATATTTTTATAGAAATGAATTCTGTTTTGTTGCAGAATTGAATTAAAAATTTTGCAATTTACTTGCAAAGTGAGAACATGTAAAATCATTAAAACAATAAGAATTGAATTATTGTTTATCTCCGGTTAATGTGAATATTTATAAAAACAAATTTTTCCAATTTTCCAGGCTGTTGTTGAGTGTCCAGTGCATCATTTTGATATATCTGATGGAATTTTGCATTGATGCCTCACTGTAGACTGCACATGTTCTAGAACTAATTATCCAAAAAATTATCAAAAATGATCTTCAGATCATCAGCTAAAATCATCTACAAAAATACACCTTTTATCTAAAATTATCTAAAAAAAAGGTCCGAAATGACTATAGAGACCCCAAAAACACTTTTCTGAAAAAAGCAAAAAAATTGTGTTTTTAGATGGTGCTTAGTGATGCAGGCATGCAAATTTCAAGGTTGTAGCCTCAAAATGTGACCAAGAGAGCCCAGAGAAATATACAGACACTCAAAGAGAGAAGAATTTGTAGCCCACTTAGCTGGTTGGTTAGCCATTTTTGGGCCTAAGATGATTCAATTAAATTGCTTGAATTGACATTTGATGAGTCTCCATAAAGATGTGATTAAAACTTGTAAACCCCACTATATGAATTCATTCCATATATGAATGCTGAAGAATAGAAAAGCAGTATATCATAACATTTTTCAATCAGTAAAACATATTATGCCATGTATGTTTTTGATTTAAAAAAAAGATGAATTATACATATACTTCTGCGAATTGTTCAGACTAACATCCTCATCCTTGTTGGTTTCATCACTGTTTTGATTCTTGCATTTTTTGTATATCTTTTGATACTTCCTGGGAATTTTGATAATGTAGATGAAAAGCAACTTCCAAGTCAAGAATGTGACTCTTTACAATGGTATTAAAACATCTCCTGCAAATGACAGGAATTTCCATAATTTTAGTTCTGTGGCTAACTTCATCAGATTTCTGCTTTATTATGATTGATGGCTACTCGGTTTTATCTATGAATCAAGTATTTTATCTTAAAACGGTTAACTTGCAATGGATCATTTTGCAATAGGCCAGGGCTTTTCTCTTACGATAGGTTACTTATTCTTCGAAACCTTCTACAGTTAATGGGTTAAATTTTTTTTTTTCAAAGTTAATCTATAAAAAAAGCTGTAAAAACACTTCTTTTTCCGATGAGATTCATAAAATTTGACCCAAATGCGTATTTACATGGGATTTGAATTGTTTGGAGGGAAAATTGCCTTAGATTTCTTATATCATCAGGAAGAACAATTTTTCCTGGTGATACTGTAGTGATTGCCAAGAAAAAAATGCCATAAAACTATGACTGCCAACAAAAATAAAAATGTGAATTTTTACCAAAACATATCTTTTGTTAATAGTTAAGGCTAAGTGACTGTTCTTTCAAGACAAGAGATTTCATCTGGATTATCTTTTTTATACACATTCTTGCACATGAACACTGCATTTGATAACAGGATCAGTCACATTCTATATATATCTGTTATAAAAATGGGAAAACAACTTCTCCTTGATATTTTATTAAAAAAAATCAGAAAACCACTTCATAGTTTGAAATTGTATGCTGATAGAAAGAGTGTAAATTAATTTGAAATATTAAAATATCTGCAAAACAATATCTCTGGTTCTAAATCATAGAGATCAATTTTTAAAAGAAATCTACACTCTTCCTCATTTCAAACAATATAAAATTAAAGATCTGGTTAGTCACTCAATAGAAACGGTCATGAGACCATCATCTTTTGGCTGCATGCTGTGTTGGAGGTGATCAATTAAAAAATTGGGAAAAGGGGTGATCAATGGATAGGCTGTTTTTCTCGACTTTAGTTGGGCAGTGATCCTTGGAAAAAGTGTGAATTTCACCAAAATATGCTTGAATGCTGCCTGACGAAAACTAAGGCACCAATTTAGAATAAACTTACCTTGCAACTTGACCCCTCCTCCCACTAAAAACTTATTTAGGGGAAGAATTTCTAGAAAAAAAGTTCTTCTAGGTATAATAAAGAATAAATGTCTAAATTTTCATCACTCCAGCTCTATTGTTGAGTCCTGTACAAACCATACATATTTACATAGCCAGCTAGCTAAGCTCAAAAACTGAAGAAACCTATGTTGACATTTTTAGCGACAGTTTTGGTTGACAGTTTCTAATAAAATGATGTAAAGATAAGATTTATGTTCAGTTAAGCATATATTTCAAAATAGGCAGCTTTTACAGACCATGAGCTGTCCTGTAGGGAAATCATAATGATGCCTTTGATTTATACCATATAGGGATGAAGGAAGAAAGCGCTACTATAGAATGGATGTAACATTCTAAATTTCTCTCCTTAATAAAACATTCCACTTAATAAAAAATATAAGATAAATTGAATACCCTGTGTTCCCTGCTCATAAAGTACCAGAATGCCTTTAAAAAAAAATAGCATAAATGGGAAGTTGTCAATTTTGCTGTATCTAATAACACCACGGGCACACAGGAACTCTTTTGTTTAGTCGGGCAGAGGGCCCAGAATTTTACATGGTTTTACCTGAATTACACTGATTTGCCCAAAATTTAACTGCTTTGCCTGAATTTAAGAGGCCAGTTACCCCCTCCCCGTCCATGGATTGTGCATCTATGCACAACACAGCCTGGTATCTTTCCCTATCTGTGTAGCTTTAGATCAAATAAATCAAGATTTGTTTTCCTTCATAGATCAAAGTGTAACAGCAGCTTTTTGAATTAGATTGATATTCAAGAAGCGAATCTCTTCTTGAATACTTTCATGATTTTGAAGGCTCTGAGCCTCACAGTAT
Organism: Thysanoteuthis rhombus; assembly: GCA_963457665.1. Taxonomy (NCBI): domain Eukaryota; kingdom Metazoa; phylum Mollusca; class Cephalopoda; order Oegopsida; family Thysanoteuthidae; genus Thysanoteuthis; species Thysanoteuthis major. The sequence continues at coordinate 71,257,743 of OY735200.1, forward strand.
TTATTTCAAAGATGAAAGGTTTTTGTAAAGCAACTTGGATATAAAAATAAGTTGAAAGTGCGGATGTGGAAAAGCTGGAATGTGAAATTCTCTTCTGCAGTTGACCTCAAATGACTCATTACTGATGGAGAAATGGAAACTGAAATAGAAGATAAAATTCAGGATTTAGTATCATGAAAGCCTTCTATCCTCAGGGAAATTAAAAAGTCAGTGTAAATCTACAAAGACAATTGTAGCATGTAGAACGCTGCAAAATATCTGTTTTAAATCCTTTAAATAGCTTCATTACGGCTGAAAATATTATGCAGCAGCAACAGCTGAATATTTTTAAACCTTTTAGGTGCCAAGTTTTTGAGGACAATTCTGTAAATTTGACTTGTGTTTTTGAAATGGTTACAGGGAAAGAATGGTTCATGATAGACGGCTGCTATACAGAAATGAAATGATCAGTATGGCACAAGGTTTATACTGAAAGAAAATCTAATTTGCATATGATGACATCATCAGGTGGTGTCCATCATGTATTCAAAAATTTTTAGTTTAACTTTCTTACCATTTATCTCCTCCCTACACTTTTTACTAAGAAGATTATCGCAAAAATCTAAACAGAACTATTGCTGTATTTCACTTCAAAATCACGCCAATATATGTGCGCTACCAATAAGTCATATACACAGCAGATTTCTAGCCATATTTTCGTATATAATACCTACTGACTGAAAGGTGAGGGTTACTGTTTGGCAATGGTGGTTTTTGAATGGTTGAGCCGTTCATGAAGTAGCAATCTGAAGATGATGAATAAGATTTTGATCTTCAAGTAAATAGTCTTAGAGATCTTTCCCTTTTTGAATCAAATTGGATAATTTTCTTGTAAAACAGGCAAGTTTATTACCACATCTAAATTATAAAATGAAAAACAAAGGTCTATTAATGATAACTTTATTTTGAATAAACTGGAACTTTTTTTTCCAATTTGATATATTAACATTGGCTGAATTAACTTCAAAGAGGCTTATGCTAAAATATTTATTCTTTCCTTGCTTTATTTTTATTGCCAACTATCAATTGAATAAGATATTATGCCAGAATAATGTTTAGATATTTATTTAAATGGACTTAAAAAGTTCGAAATTTACTGCCATTACTCTCTTACTAGATTGCAAATATTGACACGTATGTATATCTACTCAATTAAAAACATACCAACATCTCCAGATTTCTAAAAAATTATTCTTCTTTATAAAGTTGTTTCTGCATTGTTTTCTTGAGACAGTAATGGTTCAACTCTGACACATCATTCTAATCATATGAATTAAAATTTTCTAATTTCTCTGCTCTGGTTTGGAATTTTATTCTGATTAATAGAGTAGAATAGAAATGTATGAATAATATCAAAATAATATGAATAAACTAGCAGGGATTCTTGGTGTTCCCCAGGGAAATATAAATTCAAATTTAACAACTCGGTAGCACCTATGTTCTTATTTGATATATTTTTTCTTATACAATATAACCTGGGGGAAACTGTGCAAATAAAAATACTGAACTTGACCCAGGAGTATGCTTGGGCCTGCAATGCATGTTTGATAAGTTATATCTTCTCCTGGGCAATGCAGGTTACCTCTGCTAGTACACCTACATTAGAGATATAAAGAAACTGTAAGTGTGCATCTGATTTTACCAGACAGATATTGGTCTCCTAGTTATCTGGTTGCACTTGTATTTTTTCTAATTACCTTTTTCATGCCTTGATTTCCAACCAAATTCTTGGGAATCATTTGTTGTCGGTTCCTAAAAACTTTGATCAGCTGAAACTAATTAAGCTAAAAGCAATGTAACACTTTTTAGTAGCATCGGAACACATCAATGAAATATGATTGCAAAAAGAATATTATTCCCAAAGTACTTGGCTGCTTTGAGAAAATCATAATCCATTGGAAAATAGCAAAGAAAATTGCTTAGTAGCTATCTGGAACAAAAAGTAATTAATCATTGTGTCTGATATGGTCTGAATATTTTCCTCATCTATATATGTTCATTTATAAACAACATTTCAGCCATGTACCCTCTGACCTTCGTCCTGTTTTCCTGGTTCTAGAATATGGAATCCCTCCCCAGAGTGAATGCTTGTATTTGACTGGAAATGTCCAATCCGTTTTTTTGTATGTATATTACTATATATCAATATTGTGTTTTGGTGTCAAAATCCCAGTTGCTTCCCTTTCATCAGATGACCTGTTCGATTTTTCCAAATTGGAATTTTTGATAAGAGGTTCCCGGATTCTATTTATATTTGACACCAAAACATAATACCGATATATAGTAAAATAAACACAAAAAACAGATGTGACTTGTCCAGTCCATATACTCTTGGAAGTGATTCTTTGTTCTAGAAACAGAGACACCTGGCAAAGACAGGAGGGTATACGGCTGATACATTGTGAAAAAAGGAACATATAAATGAAGAAAATTCAGACAAGAAGCATTTATTTTCAAGAGTAAAATTGTGGAATTGAATATGAACTACAAGTTTGATTGTACCACTGTTGTAGTTTGCTGATATGTAGAGCGTGGAATGACATGATGTAAAGGAGCATTTTTAGGTGAGACACTATATATTCTAGTGATTTCCTGATATTCATATTGTATTGTGTACATATGGCCATGATGCAGGCAAGGAGACTGAAAAATTCATTGATTCGCCAAAAAGTGTAAACTGTTCTTCCTGAGCACATTGCCCATCCTTCCTCAAAATTACACAAATATTCATTGAGTACTTTTAGAAATATTGTCTTGTGTACATATGGCTATGATGCAGGGGAAATGATCGTAGAAAATTCCTGGATCCACTCCAAAATGTAGTCACTCCTTTGATTGCTCAATCCCCACCCTCCCACAAGATTTCACTCAAATTCTTTCAGAAATTTTGGAGATTTGCACTAAAATTTATCCAACCTCAGCTAATTTTTTTCACATGCAAGGATTTTGTAAACAAACAATTGGATTGACCATAATCACTACTTTTCAATTCCTTGGGTTTTGTCAACATTATGGCCTAATTTCAACAGAATTGGTCAAGAATTGAGAAATTTTCCTAATTTTAAACAAAAATGATGCTTTTGCTTGTTAAATGTAAACAAACAATTGGATTGGCTATACCTCACCATTCCCATAGTAGAATCTCTCCACAAACCTACATGCAAAATTTCATCAAAATATATTAATGAATCAAGTCCAATTGAGAAAAAGGAGAGGATGACAATGATAATGATAACAAATGATACCCATAGCAAATGATAGTCCCTGGCTTTTTTTCTGCTGGGGACAGAAATGTATAGAATAATATAAAATCAATGTTGTCCTACAAATAGCCCAACCAACCTGTCAAATGTGCTACAGATTCTCTTTTCTTTGAATTTCTGTGTCTATTTCTCTCTCTGTATATGTGTGTGTGTGTCTCTGGATGTTCCTGGTCATATTTTCAGAGATACAATCTTGAAAATTAGCAAAAAATTTATCTCTATGGCCATTTTGGAACCAACAATGTCCAAATCTTGTGCTGATATTTCTCTTGCTAATTTTAGGTAGTTTTTTTTAGATAATTAGTGCTGGTACATGTGTGGGCTATGGTGATTCATTTATGCAAGGTACAGATATCTGCTTATTTTATAATTGATTTCCATTAACATGAATAAGCTATAGAATGTTATTCCTCTTGGTAAAAATCCACACTTTTTCTCCCTAACTAATCATTAGCGTAGTGTAATTCATCATGCCTCAAACTGGCTTTTCCTAGTTCCCTTGAATTCAATTGAGAGTTATCGGTAATCAGTAATTACATTGCAGCTGTTAAGAAGTATGTTTCTGATCCACTCACATTTCCAGACTTGTTGGCTGGAAATGATTCATAGAATTTTCTGTCAATAATCAATTTTTTGATAAATGAATGAATGCGCAGGAGGAGGTAACATTATTTTCAGAGGGAATATTTATGGAAAAGTTCACTTGAGTGGAGACCTCTCCATCTGTTTAACATAATTATCATACATCTTGTCAGTTTGCTAAGATGATGAATTGCTTGATATTTATTGTTCAGACAGATGTTTTTGCAGTCATGCAATTCATTTTAAATATTCATTTTCATCAAATAGAAAAGATCACTTTGACGTGAAACTTGAACTAATCTCGGTTGGGTTTTGAAAATGCCTTTTGTTCTCTCTTGAAGATACTTATATATAAGTATCTTCATAAAAGAACAAAAAGCATGTCTTGTTTGTACTTGCCTAATCCCAATGGAACTCATTAAAAACCATCAACCAAAACTGTCAGCTTAGGTCTCATTAGTTTTTAAGCTAGTTAGGCTATGTATTTATTTATCATGCCTATTGCCCGCACCAATGAGCTTGAGGGCTAAAAATTTAAAGATTTATTTTTCTAAAATCCCCACTCCCCAAAATAGATTTTAGTGGGGGGTTCAATTTTCAATTGAATTTATGCTAAATTGGTCCGTTGTGTCCGGTTGCATTCACGCTTTTTTTTTGAATATTCAGACTTTTTTTCAGTGATCCATGTCCAACAAAAGGCAAGAGAAACTTATTCATTGGTTACTCCATTTTCTAACTTTTTAATTGATCACTCCAACAAGTAATGCTGCCAGAAGAAATTGGCAACCTGATGATTTCTATTGAGTGACTAACCAGACCTGTTTTTAATCTTAACCACTGTCAAAAGAGCTTTGTCATTAGTGATTTGGGAGAGTTCACTGAGGGTGAGAAGTAGAGGAGAGAACGAATAAGAGAGTATGGAAAAGAGAAGTTGCCTGCTTTGTACTAGCATTAGACAACATGACTGTCTGAAATATTCCTGAATGAATTACCCTTTTATAGATTAAGAAAGAAATTACCATTTCTCTCTGAAATAGTCCCCATGTTCATTCTGATGTATGACAATGACACAACCCTATGAAGGCTTTCTAATTATTGGGTAGGTTAGCATATACATTGCAACTGAACATGCAATTAGGTAATTAAAAAACGTAGGCCAACAAGAGGTTTCTCCAGTTTCTAAGCTGGTTTGTCTGGCTATGTATCGCACAAACTGGCCCAAGCAATAGAACTAGAGGGCTGAGATTTCAGATTTAAAAAAGAAATTACATTTCTAAATAGGTTTTTAGTGGAGGGTTAGTGGTGCCAATTTGCAATGTAAGTTCATGTTATCTTAATCTTTTTCATGTCCAGCAGTATTCAAACTTGTTTTCTTGGAAATCCAGACTTGTTTAGTGATAACTGCCCAGCAAAAGGCGAGAGAAGTTACTTATTCATTGATCTCTCTTTTTCCAATTTTTTTAATTGATCACCCCCGTACAACCAAAAAACATTGGTCACATGTCGGTTTTTATTGAGTAAATAACCGGGCTTGTTGTTCCTTTAATTTAATGCTTATTTCTTTTTGCTTCCTCTCACTTCTAATTCAGCAATTTTATTTCATAAATATCCATCACTAAGCTAGGAAGTCTTTTCTATTAAACCATCTTCTAGTGCTTTCCTTCTCTATTTTGTATTTCCCTAGTTTATTCATTATCTCTTCCTCATAACCATATCTGTATAAATTTGCAACCCATTAGATAATGTACTTAGTGTCCTTATCAATAATAAAGATTAAAGCAAAATACAATTGTTCCACTTTGGAAACTACAGGCATAATAATCAATTGGTTTGCAATTATAAATATTTATGATGGTCTCTGTTTTGAAAAGTTCATTGTATTTGATTATTTGTGATAAAATATTGACTTTTTACTATTGCGTTAATCAACCCCCAAAAGAAAACTACGAAGCAATCTGAGAGCACATATCTCTGTCAACGCCATTGTCAGGCAGAGGTAATTGTGCATGGATCTTCCAAAAAATTAATAGCTTCTTCCATACCCTATTGTCAATCCTTCCATAAAATTTTATTGAAATACATTGAGAATATGTGGAGGTATTGTGTGGAGAAACACAAAACTTTTGTGATATCTTGTGGTTCGGACATATAATTACTACATAGGAGAGGTACTTGCACGTGGATCTGCCATATAATTCAGTTACACTTTTTTTGTGGCCTGTTGCCTACTCTTACATCAAATTCTATTGAAATTCAATTCATTAGGAACTTTGGGAAATACTGGGTGGACAGTCATGAGCACATGCATATATATTTGGAAAACTATCTCTCAATCTAAAAATTCCTAGATCAGCCCAAAATTTCAAACATCTCTTCCTTACCCCTACTGCTCTCCTTTCTACAAAATTCATTAAATACTTTTGGAGATATCTTGTGGACATACAGACAGATGGACAAACATATACTCCTCCAACTTAATCAGTAGAGATACTTATGATGTGCTATGTCATTGGAAACCCAGAATTAGTTGTGAGGTGTACAACCACTAATTATGAAACAGTTTATTTGTAATTTGATTTATTGCATTTCATATAAGATCTAAGTACATACATTTTCTGAAGGAAATGTTACAGTATGTAGTATGAAAAGGTTTAGTTTACTTATGTGCATTGTGTATCCTATATAAATGTATAATGATATTTTAATACACATTTAAATTACAGAAAAAATATTCTTCTATATATATCTAATTATGCAAAACACCTGGCTTTGTTACTGTACCCCCATCCACTTTGAACATTGGCACAGCTCAACCAAATTTGGAATGCACACTTTGTGCACCTGGGGGAAGAACTTGGATGGTTAGTTTTTTTAAACAAACATTTTTGAAAGATTTTTAAGGGTTTTTTTATTTAGAATGTAAAAATGTTCATTGATGTAGCTTTGGGGCATAGCTCAACCAAATTTGGTATGCATACTGGGGGGATCTGGGCAAAGAACTTGAACTATTTGGTTTTCCCCCAAAATATTTTCTGATGATTCTAGACCGGGGAGGTTCTATTAACAATGTAATTATATCATAAAACAACTCTCTCTGTTTGTCACTGTGTTCTCCCATGAACTTTGGTGCAGTTCAATCAAATTTGGCTAAAAATTAGCATGCATTCACAATGGACCTAGGGGAATATCTTGAAGTAAATTTTCTTGAGTTTTTTCAATGGTTCCAGAGGTGGGGTTCTATTTAGAGTATAAGTATAATGCTACACTGAACCCTTACTTTCCTTTCAATGTACATATATACATATACTTACTGGAAGCTGCCCGATAGGTTAGGTTTCAGCTAGTTATGTAAATAATCATATGTAAAAAGTGTTCCCTTGTTAGAAATATTCATTACTAAAATAACTGTATTAAATGTAACACTGCTGTTAAATGCAAAGAAACTGAAATCAAGTGGATCGAAGTTATCGAGCCTACTTGAAACATTTGGCATTGGGAGATGTTGATTGATTCTTGTGTCGCTCATTGATTGATGAAATGATCAAGATATAGTTGTATCCGGTAAATTTTGACTCCAGTTCAGGGGAACGTGAAAATGACAGATGTGTGTGAATTTAAATCCTTGCTTGAGGTAAGGTGTCAAGAATTGTGACTTATCTGACATAAGTATCTGAGGTTGAAGCTCGATTTTATTGATTCTTTCCACCTACAAAATGATTTTAGTTGGATGGTCTGTCTTGTCTTTTCTGGAATATCCGGCAGAGGCTAATGCCATATATCTGCTTTATACTAGAAATTGAAAAGGCTTCTCTATTCATTCATTTACTCTATAGGTTTAATGGAAACTTGGAATATTTTTGGCTGTTGAATAGTTTTTGCCTTCAAGCAATTAGTCTTATTTTTTGAATAATCTAGTGGGGAATATAATTAAAATATTTTCGGACAGCTAATTAATGATTGATCTAAAGCAATTTAATTTTCCTAAATTTAGAAATGAATAATAAGCCTAATCCAATTGTGAGACAAAGTATTTCGGATAAAATTCTGGTTACTTTCAATAATTCATGATGACTTGAAAGTTTGGCTAAAGCCTTAAAGGGGATTCTAGGCTATAAGAGGAGATTCTCTAAGAATAATGCTACTGTATAAAGTGCCAATAGATACAGAAGTTGGATATTAGAAACTGTCTACATAAACTGTCGAATAAGTTGAGATAAGTTTTTCAATTTTCAAGTGATTCTGGCTGGCTGGTTATGTATGCATGTGTCCTGCATACAGGCCACACCAATGTACAGTTTTTCAAAATTAAGCAAAAGTAGCCAAAAATGAAATTTTATTGAGATTTGTGATTTTTTTTTGTCTTATAAATTGAAGAATCATATATTTATCAATAAAGATTTTGTGATTAAAAGCAAGATTTGAATCGGAAAATGTCTTCAACAAAAAAAAAAAAAATTATGAAAAAATCTTGTTTAGTCCATTTCATACCAAAAATAAGTTGCTAATAATAGTATAAACAGCAGAAATTTTTATACTTATAGATTATCCTCAGAAAACCTATCCATTTGCTGCTGGAGAAATTTCTATCATATCCTTTGTTCTTTTCTAATTACTTCTTTGGCTTACAGTTTCTTCTTTCCTAACCATTCATAGATAAATAGGGAGATTCTTTTCTAATACCATGCTGACTTGTCTTCCCTTCGATTCCTAATTATTATTTAAGCTCTTCAAACTTTCTTTAGGTGTTCAATATGTCTGTTCTTGATTTCTTGAAAATACATTGAACATTTGAAGTTTTAATTCAAATGCTTTTCATAGTGATATTTATGAAATGATCATTTCTTTTGGGAATCAGGTAATTGGTTTTTATTGTGCATATGATTTAATCATATTGAATTTAGTTTACTGACTTTCTCATTAATAAAATTAATACTGATGAATATTTTCAATTTTTTCTATCACTTTTGACAGATGACACATGTTTTACTCAATCTCCTTCTCTCGTATTTTTTTTTTCACCTATGTTGCTTCTGATTGACTTGTCATGGCACTGTAATAGAACCCTGTAGGAATTTTAAAGTTGACTAATGAAACCAATTAGCATGCTAGAGGGACATTCAGTAAGTAAGAATATATTGGATAGACATTTCAGATAGTTTGCTAAAAAAATTTCAGTGACATTATTCATAATGTCGGATTTTTACCGTGGTGCCCTAGTCAGAAACATTTTTTTTAATTGAAGATGGGTATATCATTGGAAAGGCAGCTCTATGAAAGTCTTTATAAATACCACATGCTTCAGAGCAAGTCATTTTGAGCTATTTATAATCAAATATCATAAACCCTTGTTTCCAAATAAAACACCTATGTGGACAGATAGCTATAACATAGGGGAGGTAATTGTTGATGGATCCTCTTCAAAATTCAATCACTTCTTTTGAAGCACATTGCCTAACTTTCGGATAAATTTCATTGAAAACTTCTGGAGATATTGAATGTAATAACAGAGACATTTTGACGATATTGTGGAGTGAGGACAGAATGCTTCAATGCAGGGGAGGTGATTGTAGATAGAATCGTTCAAAAATTTGATCTCTTCTTTCCTTATCTATGGCCAACTCTTTCATATGATTTCATTGAAATTCATTGAAAACTTTCGTAGATATTGTGTTGTGTTCAATTTCATTGAAATTTGCCTCTACTTTTGTCCTCATAAAAAAGGGAAAAAAGTCTCCCCTCATTTTTGACATCTTTAGGGGGTAAAGTTGATCTTCACTATTGACCCCTTAAAGACTTATATAAACAGGTCTGGTTAGCTACTCAATAGAAACAGCCATGTAACCAACACATATAAAATGAGAAATTATTCATATGTATATTTGTATATTGGATGGAAAGTAAGGTCCCACCTTAGCATTATAGTTACTTTGTTAATCACCCCCCCCCCCATCCTCAGGAACCATGAAATTTTTTCTTTCTCAAAATCTTTTACTGTAAAACCTTCCACCGCATCCGTTGAGCATCAAATTAGGGTAGGCTGTGCCCATGTTTTGTGGGCTTCCATAGCATGACAAAGAAACACACACAGACAAATGTGTTATACTCTCCAATTATTTGTACAGATTTGCACGCATTCTTAAAAGAGCAGCTTTGATATGATAGAATTGTTGAGTTGAATAGCCTTTACCATTTGTACTTTTAAATATTTGCGTAATGCTTCTAGCTTTCCTCATATATATACATGTATAATTTAAAAAAATCTTTTAGATACGACCTTTGAAACACTTTTTTTATTTCTTTACTTTTATACTTATAGTAATATGTAAGCAAACAAAGAGAGTGATTAATATTTGCTTAAATCTGGGTCATTATCAGCTTAATAACAAGTACTTGTAGTGATAGATTGAATCTCATCATTCACGTTTTTTCTAAGTTATGTTGCTGTCTATAGTTACTAATTACATTAGTATTGATCAGATACTTAGTAAGCGGATGTATACCATTTGTTGATATGACAGTGATTTGATAGGTTCTTCTACTTGTTTTAAGTCTACATATTGAATTGATGCAAAACTTTCCTACAACCTTTGACAAAATCTTTTATTCATATAAATTCATAGCATCATTATTCAGCCATCAAAGTATTTTTCCTGGATTTTCATGAGCTTATACCACCTTTCAGGTAAATTGTGTATTCTGTCATCAAAGAATGTTTCTGATTTTGATTTAATGAATTCTCCGATTTGTTGAATTTGTTGGAACTGTATCATCCAAGTGAAACAAGTAGTGGTCTGTGGGCAAAAACAGGATACACCAGTTGTGGAAGAACTTCCTATCCTAGCTCCATTATCATTTGTCTAGTCACATTTGCAACATAAGGACTGATGTTCCCATGCAGCAAAATCACTTGCTGACTTCTATGCACAGAAAAAAGTCTTCAATGTGTCATTGAAATGAGCCAATTGCTCACTATTTATTGAGGTTACAGCATTTAGTAATGAAGAATTCCATTTGAATCCTACCATTCACAGAGAAGAACTTTTTTCCCCTTAAGTAAATATGGTTTGGGTTGAGATGTTGAAGGTTGTTCTGGAGCTAGCTACTATATTCACTTTATTTTAAATATTTGTAATAATTCCATTTGTCATTGCCAGTGACTATTTTCTCAAAAAATGACTTTTGTCCTTTGTCAAGTGAGAAAAGAGAGACATATGTTTGAATGCTGATCAATGTTCCTTTTAACAAATCCATGTGAAACCCAATTTTAAGATTTGTAAATGATGTACTACAGTTGGCTATTGACCTCTAATTTTTCTGCAAGTTCATGTAATGTTCATGCTGCATCTTGTTTTAGATGTTCCTTCATTTCAGGGGTTGACAAACTAGGCTTCATTCCATTGAATATATGATGTTACATATGAAAATCCTTTATTTTCCTTTTATATCTTTGAATAGTGAACAATAGAATTCAGATTTGAAAAATACAGCAAAAGTTTTATTTTTGCTATGGCTTCAGTGTATAAGAGGTTAAAATATTTTAACACTGTACATTCCTGATTTCAGTATACACAAAATTTGACCCACATTTTGACAATATTTTGTATCCTAAGAGACTTACATTGTTTTCATGGAAGTTTATGTACGTATATACTCTTATAATGAAAAAACATTAAAGTAATTAAAAAGCAAGCTGTTTCCATAGCCTCGTATGATTATGGCTTCATTCTTTATTTGTTTTGGCCTTCAAAATAAAAGAACCTTTCTTATTTGGCCTTTTTTCTAATTTATCAGCTTTCAATATCTGAAGTTTTCCAGTTTTTTTTCTTCTCTTAGCTATGCAAACTGATCCTGATATACACTTGGAGAGTATAAATGGACAAACAATAAAAAGCTCATTAAAATCCAAAGACAATATTTACATTTTCCCTATTGGTGAATAGATGGTGTTTGGAACTTTTTCATCAACTTGCTATATTCAAACTACCAGAATAATTATGAGAAAAATACATGGTTTCTCCAAAATGAAGTAGCATATAATGTGTAAATATAGGATTTCAATTTCTAATGAAGAAATGATTTCTAATTTTCTAACTATTTGACATCTTTTCAATGAATCGCAAAATCCTTTTGAAGAACACACTACTTGATTTATTGTAGTATTTCAGAGAATGCATACATTTAATGAATTATTTAATTACTAGTCACGTAACACACAGCAGTGGTAATGTTGAAATTAAAGAAAATTACCACATTGGTTTTTATGATAATTTCAGAAAAACAATCCTTTGGTTAAATATATTCTGAAAAGAATTTCTGCTCATAATATATTTTTTGCAAAAAGATGTTAGGATTAGAGTAAAATAGTTACATTTAGAAAGTAACCTATTGGAGTATTTAACTGATCATTTCAAGTACTACTTCTCTTTTGTATATGCGTGTATGTATACATGCACATATGAATTATGAAAATTAGAAAACTTATAGAAATGTTGATGAAAAAAATAAAAGTGGCTTTAAAACTTGAGAATGAATTGTCAATAAGTTCATATAAAGGCAACATTGTCAATCAAAATTAGAACTTTTTGTGTCCATACTCTTCTGACAACAAAATGCAATATTATATATGCTTATATAACAGAAATGTGGTATCATAGACTTCAAAAAGTCCTTAAATCTTTTCATGAAATGTATTTTTTGCTGTAGTAGTAGTTGTAGTGGTAGTAGTATCATCATCATCATCATCATCATCTAAATACTTGAAAAAAAACTTTTGCTTGGTAACAGAGTTGAACAGTATGGTGCTCTAGCCAAGTTAAGTAATCTAAGACAATGAGTTCATGCAGTGTTATTTGTAGATAGCATAGCCAAGCATTGGAGTAGAATTAGCCAATTCTGATTGGCTAATATTGGTTTCATTTTGTGTAATTTTCAGTAAACAGCATTCAATTCTAGGCTGTAAACATTCACTCCAATATTCCTGTCTCATGGGAAAAAGCTGTTTAAGATCCTACCAGTTGCAGGGATTTAAATTCTTTGTTGAGACAACTTTGGTCTTGAGGAATGATTTGAGGCTTTATTATATTTCCAGTGGCTCTTTTGGATTCAATTTCCGTTAAAGACTGCAGTTTTTGATGTTGGATTCTTAGGTCAGGGTACTTATCTATTCATATCTTCAAATGATTATTTACCACACAAGCAGGACATCCCCTGCCCTCTTCTTTTTTGAGACTCCCATCTCTATAACAAATCTAGGAAACGGTGACACACTGTGAGAAATCTTATAAGTATGAAGTTCCCCAGTAGAAGATGGTTGAAAAAGTAAGAGAATGCCAATTAGTTGTTTTTTTGGACTTAACTTCTAGGTACCCAACTTGGGCAAAATTATTTATGCTTAAAAAATCTAAACAAACCATCAGATTGGCCACAACAGTAGAAAAAAAAATCCTTTTTAATAAGTTTTTTTTTTAATAATATCGATCTTTGTGCTATAAAGATAACTGATCTATAATGATAATAGATTAAGTGTAAGCACCCATGCTAAATGATAATCCCTGGCAGCTTTTTTTCTGCTGAGGACAAAAATTTCCAAGATTAGTTTTGTCTCATATAGGGAGATAATAGTGGGGCATTCAGTGACCTCACTAGCTATGATAGGTGAAAGTAAGTATCTCTTTGGGATAGATGCCCACCAATAACACCCCATATATTCAGAAGTGATTCCTTCTCCCCATGTCAGAATAATGTTATGAGTGGTTTGAAAAGCATTGTATTTAGGTTCAAATTCATGCAAGAACATGATACATTGTCTCACATTTGATTTGAGTATTATCAAGCATACAAAATATTCAAAGAAACATCAATATTGATTACAATTTCAAGAGACATATATCAGTGGTGGCTGCAAATTTTTTAAAGATTAGATTACTTATTAGATGTTCAGGGTTCTTCAGATATATTGCAACCCCAGCCTTCTTGCACCTAGCCCCCTACCACCACACTGGTGAGTCTGCAGGTTCCATGCACTGCCTCTGCATATATACAGATTAGCAAAATTATATATATATATCATATAACACATTACTAGAATGTGGCATGTTAAAAATGGCTTTTACTCTCCATGCAACATCATTACTACCATTTTTATTTTAACATTTCAGTGCTGATATGATTGCAAAAATACATAACACTGCTGAATTGTTTTAGTCTGAGATAGCTGGTTGGCTATGAAATGTAACATTTTGACCTCCTTTGAGAGCCTGTAAAAGCTTTTTGTCAGTCCATTAGGGCTTTATTGTGTCTATATTTTACCATCATATGAAGAAAATCCCAGACGACTTATTTCCTCCTTCCTCAATGCAACGACAGCACAGTTGGATATCAGACACATTTGTTCAACATGCAGGTGAGAAATCACTCACGGAAACTCCACGCCTTAATTTGTTATGGGAGGGAACATCAGTGTTGTGTGCTTCCTGATTCCATCGCTGTACTAAACAAACTCTTCTGCCAGTAAGGTCATTATCTTCATTTTATACTTATCAAACTATGAATAGAATATTCTATATGGTAGCTGTGGAGGTAGATCAGATTCTTGTTTAATCTTGTAAACAAATAGTTTTATCAGTAGATCAAAGAGTTCTTTTGCCAGGTGCTGATATTTTACCAAGTTTTCAGGCTCTTAATATTAGTATTTCACTGCTCAGAACATATCAATATTAGATTCCTTTCCTGTCTTTGTTTTGTCAATTCTGATTCACACTTGACTGTTTGATCATCAAAGTCTGCTCAGGTAGTGTAATGGTTGGCATGTCTGCCTTGTGAGCAGAAGATTCAGGGTTCTATTTCTGCTATGAGTGAAGAGCATGAAAATTTCTTCATTCGGACAGATTTCCTTATGTTCTCAGAGCCTAAATGCGTATACTCCAAGCTATGTGATTAGGGTGGAGATATCCCTTGAGAGGATTTGCATTCTGCCTGGGGTGGTAGTCTTAAAAACATGTAAGAATAAAGACCTAGTATCGACCAAACTTGTAACTGGCATGGATCACTGTGCTGACACACACAAAAGGAAACCAGGATTTTGTCTCCAATCATTCATACTCCAATGAAAATTGTCTCATAAGAGATGGAAGCTTTATCTTTATATGCTTATCGATTGTTGTTATTTTCAGTCCATTAACTATAATCTTATTTTATATTTTTAAATCAATAATTACAGAAACATTCAGTGAATCAGCATAATTTGTCTGATAATACTGACAAAACTGCACAAGAGTCCTAAATTCCCCCACCAAATTTTCTTCTTGCCTAAAAAAGAGCATTTTTTCATAAAATCAAAGAACCATTATTTGTTGGTAAAGATTCTGAAATATTCCTGTGACCCCTAATAATCTTCATGAGATCTGCCATGAGTTTTCTAATGGATTCTACTATTACAGGCATTGCGGAACCGATACTTTCTAAACTGGCCTAGTTCGTCTCACCATCTTGTATTTTGTTGACCATGGTTTCACATGTGACCTCTGGGGATCTACATTTCAAGTCGACCAGTTGTCTGCCATTCTTGCAACTTGTCTTGCAATGAATTTTCTAATGGATTCTATGATATCTCAGACCTCTGTTCCTCCAATATATTGTGCCATCTTGTGATATTACTAATGTTATGTTGAACAGGATTCACTTGTGTGCATGTTGCATGGTTCTCAGTTTGATGGTCAGTCTCTTGGTTAAGTTCCATGTTTCAGCTCAATAAGTAACTATTAGGAGGATGCATTGGTTGTATAACCTCCATTTTTGAAATTGTAGGATTTTCTTGTTCTTGAAGGTTGAGTTTGCTCTATCAAAAACTTGCCAACGTAGAGTGATTCTTTGCTTGGTTTGATCTTCTTTTAAGGATTTCATGGAGATTGGTTGTCCTTGGTAAATATAATGGTTTATTTTAGGTATTCTAAGATAAAATGAAACATTATTTTGCTTTATAAAACTACTCAGATGTCAAATTTCTCTATTCTTAAAAATTGTAAAAAATAATTGTAAATTAATATTTCTATGTATCGCAAAAATTATTCAGTTTACTGATGCCACTTAGCACATATAGTAAGAATTATGCAGCCACACCCTCTTCTACTATCATTTCAGCACCTTGGCTCACCCTCAACATTTAAAATCTGTGCATTTTGACACCCCTACTTGATATTAATGAATAATCATGAGAATTACTAGAACTGAGGAATATACATTTGCTAAAAAACTGAAACAAAATGAAACAGTACAGACAATATCTTTAATGCTTGGTTTGTCTTTTAGATCATATGAAATTTTGATAGATCTTTATTTCAAGATTTTTTTGCCGTTTCTTTTAGAAATTGAAATCAAAACCTTCTAGCATCTTTCTTTTTAGAGATTACTTCAAGTTTTTTTGCTATATCGTTGAATAAATCTATATACTAAATTTTCTGCCTCAGTTAAATTAAATTGCTATAATTTAAAATTATCAAAGATACAACTCAAGATTTTTTTACAATGTGTACAATAAAGTCCTCTGTTTCTCAAATTTTAATGTGTGGCAACTATTGATGTATTTGATAGAGTGGAGTGTGAGTAAGAGCTGACATCCTTAGAGAGGTAGGAGAGTAAGAGAGAAATTAAAACATAAGTTTCTCCCTGTATGTGATACTAAATTTCAATCATCAGCCAACAGCTTACAGACAAAGAAATATAACCATTTTAGAATAAGTTTGAATTGGAAAATCAAAATACCCAACAGGTGCTACTGGTGGTAATTTTTTTTTTAAAAATCTAACTTGCTAAAATACTGATTGGGGCTCCCAGAAGTACCTACAGAAAAATTTCATGGCATTATGTCAGGTCATTTTTGTGGTAGGCTGTCACATATAGATAGGCAAAGGACATCTTGTGAACTATAATAAGATCATTTCTGATGCATTAGAGACAAGAAAATTTATCATATAACGGTGTCTGAGATCAATGTTGAACTTCATCATACAGTAGAAAAAAAATCCTTTTTAATAAGTTTTTTTTTAATGATATCGATCTTTGTGCTATAAAGATAACTGATCTATAATGATAATAGATTAAGTGTAAAACTGAAAGTGAATCTTACATTTTGAAATTTCATATAAAAATTTCATAAAAAATATAAGAAAAAGGCAAGTATCACTACTGTTTCTATAACTTAGGGAACCATTATGAAATTAGGACTGATAAGTAAAAATTTCCAACATCAACATGTTTTACATTTTAACACTTGGAACTGCCTAGACACTAACACAGTAAATACCACAACTGTGGATGAATTTAAAGATTATTAGTCCAATGGCCTCGCCCTGCCATCTAAATATACCTTTTATACACTCAACTCTTTTATAACACACAGGCACAGCAGGTTGAGAATAATGAATGCCTGCAATACTGTCAGATGGGTCTAATATTAGCTCTAGGCTAGAAATGACCTCATTAAATGATACATATATATTTTGTGTACAATGAATATCAGCAGTTTACCTTATATTCGTTTTCTTCCAAGAGAAATGCTTGAGTAAATCCAGTATACTCTCACACCTTTCAAATAGTATAGTAATTTTTATGCACATACTTGCTTTTTATAATGTGCAATTATTTTCTACTCATCTTCCAATATATCTGTCACATGAAATCTTGGAAATTAATTTCTCAAATTTTACTCATTGAGATATTATGCAAAAAATGCATTTTTTATTCAAACCTGTTAGAGTCTCAAATTTAGATTGAAAGTTAACATTCAGACCAGTACAAAATGTATATATGTTGTATTTAGAGCAAAAATTAACAATTATACTATATATTTTACTTGATTTTATCTTTTTTCTAGTTTACTATTATATTTTCTCTATGATCTTTATCTCATGTGTATACTTAAAATGTACTTATTGCACTACTATTCATTATGTTTATTTTATATGCAAAATTCTGTTGATTTTGTTTTCTTTTTCAGATTGAAATAAAAAATGCTTGATCCCAGTAGACTAATGTAGAAAAACTTTCAAGATGAGTTTCAAGAAACAGCTAGTTCTTCTAATATGGAAAAACATTACATTACACAAAAGACAATTGGTAAGTAGATTGTTGAAATTTCACTCATCTATACAAGGTCTTATTTGCAAATAAAAAAAATTGATATCTGGTTTCTAAGCTTTTTCAGCAAATATTGTAGTTAGAGAAATATAGCCTTTTATTCAAGAACATTTATTATTTAAATTTAAAACTGGTTTCATTGTTTTTGCCACAACATTATTGAACATGAAAGTTGGTAAATACAACCATTGTAGAAATTTTTTCCAAATTATGCAAAGTCAGGCGGAACAAAATACAATAAATTTTGCAAAACTGAGACAGCAGGCAGTTAACATACACAGCCAATGTACAGAGACAGGAAGTTTTTGTTGACATTCAACAAGGCTGCCAGTGTAGACAATGCTGAGTGGATTATTCTAGTGACATTGAATCACACAATTATTCCATTCAATTTGACACTGGAGCCCAGTAAACTAAGCTATCTGTAGATGAACACTCTTACAATAAACAGTGAAATTCAGCCAATGAAAATAAAAAAATGACTAGCTATGCTGAAGAATTTTCTCTAGTTCGCCTAAAGGAAATTATGTACAGGTTTCCCTTGATTAATGTGATTGATTAATATCCAAATGTTACCACACATATCAAAACCATGTTAATCAAATACGACATTGGTAAAAACTACAATACATCTATGATCGATAATTAGCTTCTTAAAATACAGATATCCCCGACCTATGGTGGGGTTAAGGACCAAAAATGAGATCATAAGATGAAATATTATGACAGGAATTTAAGCAGACCTAAGTCAGGGACAGTCTGTATTTAAATATAGCGATTCTAAGGTATATAATATGATACTTTTGTAAAGAAAATATTTAGTGTAGAATATATGGTTATTGAATATATCAATATAGTTTTAGAAACATTCACTTCAGAAAAAAGTTATTAAATGTCATTTGGACAGTTCTGTCCGTATTGTTTCATTGGATCTGAACCTCTCCCAATGTTACCTTTACTTTCACCATGTTTAAATCTTTTTACTAATGTCAAGTTTAATGCCTAAAGTAATTACTTTCCTTTTCTATTTTCCATTTTCAATTATTGCATTGGTCTTTCTGTTAGATATGGTCGTTTTTTCTTTTTTTTTTCTTCTCAACCCAGACAGGTTTGCGAGTTTATCACATATTCGACTTGTTATAGTTCTAATTTTGAAATTTGAAAAGGCAATAATCAATTTTCTACTGAGTAAATAAAGGGGTGGTCTCAATTGATTTAATTGCATTTATCAAAACTCACATTGGACAAAACCGTGTTAATCAAAGGTTACCTGTACTGACTTCAAATACAAAGGACTGTAACTGAAGGCATTGCTATTTGGATCCAGAGTGATACACTGCAGTAGGAGGATTTTTCAAGGGCTTACTCTAAAATTTATGAGACAGTGCTGATCCGTAAATTGAGAACCATGCAATGTGCACACGAAAGAATTATGCTGGGCCTCACATGGAGAGACCACTAGACAGCACAGTACATACGAGAAAAGACAAGAGTCAGGGACATCATAGAATCCATTCAAAATCTCAAATGGCATCAGGCTGGCCATTTTGCAAGAATGGCGGACAACCGATGGACATCATGACTCACGGCATGGATCCCCCTAGATCACATGCATAAACGAGGCTGGCAGAATATTAGATGGAGGGACGAGCTAGACAAGTTCAGAAAGTACTGGCTCTGCGACGCCCATGATAGAGAATTGTGGCGAATCCTGGGGAAGGTCTATGTCCAACGGCAGACGTTAAAAGACTGATGATGATGATGATGATGATGATGTGCATGACGGCAAGGATGTTCTATTTGCACTGAGAAAGGAAATTAATAGAAGAATGAGCATGAATGGAAAAAAAATGATTGTAGTGAAGGAGATTTAGTGAATCTCATGGTTCATTGCTAATATGCATAGACCTAAGAGATCTCTACAAAACAATGAAGAAATGAAGAGAAACTGCTTCAAGTTACCTATTACATTTTACCAGACTAGTTCACACTACTCTGGTGAACTGAAATAGGTGACTTTACTCTGGTAGACTTTACGTAGATTTTCAGCTGATGAAACTCAATAAAACTGTATCAAAAGTGCTATTTCAGTGCTTGATAGAAGATACCACTTTCTCTATCTACCATATGGCATTTTGTGTATATCAAACTTCCGGCAAAGATCAATCTTTGAGCATTTGAGCATATACCAAGGATTAGAACCATTATGGATGACATCATTATTTAGTGAAGAACATGACACAGCTGGAAACAGTGCTCGACATGAAGAAGAAAATCAACTTGAGCATCAACAGAGACAAAGGTAAGACACTAACTTTTGTCAGTAATATCACCTCTGAAGTTGCAGTAAAGTTAGACGATGGGAAAATAGCAAAAGATGGTCTCCTATGTTGCCAAATTTACTTCCACATTATCATCGTGGTCAGCCCCATTGAAATGACTTTTGGAAGAGATAAGTAAAAGAGTATTATCTTTGATAAGGTAGTATTCAATTTTCAATTTCTGATCAAGAATTCTAATATATCTGTTTTGTCTTAGAGCAGCAACAGAATCCATCAAGGCAGCCAGTGGCTTATGCACCAAGAGCATTGATGATTGTAAAATGAAACTATGCATAAATTGGCACAGAACTACTGGCCAGTATGTATGAACGTAGATGACTTCATCAATACATTTATAGACAGGCTATTGGGGTTAAAAAATGACCTTTAACTGATAGCATCTATAAATTTCTAGCTGCTGAATGACTGACCCATGAAGATAAACTAAATGGGATATGGCAATAAATTGAACACCAGAAAAACATTTCCTCTGCTAATGTACTCTCGTAAGGTCGATAGGTATGAAAAAATTGACAAAACATTGCTTATATAAAGGCCAATATAAACATTATCCTAAATGATTGCTAGTGACACTTGTAAATTTAAGCTGGATTTTGTCACCTATGGTTGAGGAAAGGTAACTCAACATTCACTTGATTGTTGAACAGAGTTGGGAGGTTACTGAGAAAATAATGAATCAAAAGTTATGTTTGCAAAAGGAATTTTTTTTTCCAACTGATTTATGCTATTTTGTTGCAATTAAAACCAAACTCAAAACTCTAAAGGAGATATTTAAGATATTGCAATGCATTTTGAATTTTTTATAAAAAAGTCTGATCATTGTTACAATTTGTAATGCTTTTGTTATCTACCTAGTTGAGATAAGCAATACATCATTCATACTATTTTTTACTGACATATTTTCGCATTATGTAGATATGAACAAAAACATGATGTGAAATTTTTTGTACATTGATAAGCTCTCCCTCTCTCCTTCTCCCCTGCTCTTTCTCTCTCTGTATATATCTATATATATCTATATCTATATCTATATATATATATATATACATATATATATATATATATATATATATATATATAGATATAGATATAGATATAGATATATATATATATTGCAAGATACCATTTTATACCAACATATTTTGGGTTATGTATGTATGTATGCAGAATATGAAAGGTGTATCTGGTCTACACTTTTAGATATGAACAAGAACATAGCGTAACATGTTTTGTGCATTATAAAGCAATGGACATTAGCTTTCATGTACATGGGTTATCTTTATTGGCATTTTCTTTGTTCCTAATTATTGAATTTGTGGCTGAATCTGCAATACCTCATTCACTGATAAGGATTATGCCAGGAAATATAATGAAGAATTTTGTCATAATAAGATTGGAACAAATGCTGCCTCCCAATCAACAATACTTCATAAACTAATTGGGAAGATTGATGGAATGCTTTGGATGTCTTGGATATTTATAGCAAATGCTTAAGGAATTGTCTGTTAGCAGTGATGGCACTAGGCCTGATTGCGCCTCTCTGGATTTCTTTTTTTCTTCCTGATTATTATTATTGTTATTTTTTTTTTGCATTTTGGATTTTTTAGGTTATTATTTCTGATTTTTTAGAGTCCCTCAGATATATTACACCCTGGAGCTTAGTTTGCCCTGGCAGTTGCAGAATCTACAGGTCCCATGTGCCACCTCTGCAATCAGATTGAAGGGAATAGTTGTGTTCTCTGGTTTATATATAATTGATGCATTGGAGGTATTGAAATGAAGGATACGAAAGAGAAATGGCATTATTTGGCATGATGCACTTGTATGCGTGTGTGTGAAAATAGGGGAGGAGGAGGAGAAAAAAGACAGGCCACTTATAAAATGTTTTTTTCTCGGATAGCTTTTACATACAAGCAAGTAATTTCCAATAACTTATGTTTCTGAAATTTAATAGGAAAAAATGTTTATCTTAAAATGTTCCCTTCATGATTTACTTTTCTTTTTTTTTTCTTTGTTTTCTTTTTCTGTCTGGGTGAAAAAGGTTAGAATAATTCTAATTAAAAATTAACATTCTTTTGTTTTCCTAAAAAAATTCTGTTACATAAGATAAATTTGGCATTCTTTTAGAATTCCATCTCTATAAAGAGAATGCTGTCTTGATTAAGCAGAATGAGAACTATTCATATAAAATTTCAGTATCAAATTACTATTAAAATCATAACATTTGATATTCATAATCACTATATGACAATAAGTATTTTTTTCTGGAGAAATAATGTTTCTAATATTGATGGATAAAAAGATTTTACTTAAAAGTGAATTTTACTTTGAAGTGGGGAACTTGCAATTGATATTTTTGGTTTTTCTTTCGAATGGTATTTAATAAAGTATCTGAGAAAGATATCTTATGCCTAGCATCATTTATATAGAGGGTATAACATACAATGAGGCACTGGCAGACATTAGCAAAAGTAATATTTTTTTTATGATAAAATTTGTTTATATCATTTAAGTATTGTATATTGTGTGAATATATGATATAAATATTATATGCAAATTATGAATAATGTAAATATATCTTACTGTGTTGAATAAATAATTGTAATTTCTTATATAAAATTTTTTTTTACTTTTAAAAAATAAAACCTTGATTTTTTTTTTTTTTCCTAAAACTGTATTTTTTAAATCTAGGTGAGCTCTCCTCCCGTATTTATAATCTGATTTTTCATGGAACAAATAACATTTTGTTGAAAAATGTGTAGACAAGACACTTCAAAAAGTAATTTTTTGAATTTGAAAAAAAAAATTATTGGAAAAATTCAAAATTTTGATGTTTATTTTATTTTTTCAAAAAGGATGCCCCCACCAAAAAATTAGTTTTTATTTTTTCAAAAAAAATCTCCCTACAAAAATAATCAACACATGTCTGAATAATAGATTCAATTTTCAAATCTCTATTTTTTTACAATGTTCCAAAGATACTCACTCAAAAATACCCAAAAATCTAAAAAAAAATCGTCCAAAATCAATAAAAATTGTTTTTTTAAGTTAATCAAACATGATGAAAACAACTGTGAAAAATTACAGATAGTTCGGACAAAGGGATCTCTGAAATGTGAGCTCCCCCTTTAAGATTGGAAAATCATCATGATTTTTTGTTTAGTTTCTTTCACAGTTTTTTTTAGATTCATTATTCTGATAACTTTAGTCTTCATGAAAAATCTGTGAAACAAATTTACTGTATATATTCTGGTGGAGAACTCATAAAATTCTGAGTAGTTTCTTCCCCCTTACTTTATGTCATGTTCTGCAAAATACCAGCAACCTGATTTCTTTTTTTGTTTTTGCTTAGTTCCGTGTTGCTGTGGAAATTGTCTGGCCATTATGCCTATTTTTGATTCTTGTGGCTGTGAAAACCAGACCTGACCTCATCAAATACAAGCATGAATGTAAGTTTTTTTCCAAGTTCTTTTATTCTTAATTGTCTCTTTTTTTTCCATTTGAGGAGCTGTTTCTTTCTTCAGCAAGGTCAATGAGAGTTGATTGAAATTGCCAAATCAGTAGAGTATGAACTTTGCTTGTTCAATGAATATAGATTTACAAATAAACATAGAATAAAAAAAAAACAGCCTTATGTACCTTGGTACATGGAAACTGGGAGTTAGTTGTACAAGGTTACTTTTGTTTTTTTATTATTAAATAACCAAAATTATCAACATCAACATAAATTTCTTCAGTTTTCAAGTTGGTCTGGTTGGCTATGTATGTATGTATTGTATGTACAACCCACACCAATGGAGCTAGAAGGCTGAAGATTTGAACATCTACTCCTTATTACTTGTAGAAAAAATGCTGTTTTTTTGAAAAAATTTTTTCCCAAAATAGGTATTTAGTTGGAGGTTCAATTTGCAATGTAAATGTATGCTAAATTGGTCTCTTGTTTTGTATCCAGTGTTCACATTTGTTTTGAACCATTTTAGTGATCACAGGTGAACAAAAGGTGAAAGAATCGACTTTTCAAATTTTTTAATTGATCCTCCCCAATATTGCATACTGCAAAAAGATGTTGGTCATGTGATGGTTACTGTCAAATGACAAACCAGACCTGTTTTATCATTGTTCAATTTACATACATCTATCTATCATGTATGGTGGTACACCAATAAGTTTTCAAGTCTCCTTTTGTGTTGATACACTTAATTCAATGGTGAATATTAATCACATAGATTGAACATTATACAGTGAAAATTTCAGATCATAATTCTGCTAATAACTACATATCAGTCTATGGGCTTATTGATGCATTCTCATTTATAATTATTTCACTGATAGTACAGTTTTGTAAATGCAATTTTGTTCAGATCTGATCGAAACTTATTCATATAATATTTAATATCTGTTGACAGACTTTAATACCTTTTGTTATTTGTTTCTGCTGTTTTATGAAGTGTTACTTGGATAAGATTCAAGTTACTTTTTGCATTCAATGTATATGGAATTAGTGATAAATTACGATAGAAAGCCCTTGTAATTTTTCTTTTTTTGAAACTTTACTTTTCATTCTAATCAGAAACATTTTATTTTTGTAGATTGTAAAAATAACCATTGTGCAGTTTTCTTCTTATAGATTGCAAGCATTAATTTACATTAATGCTGAGAGATATTTCAATTTTTCTATAAAAAGATATTTTATGCATTTTGTTTCTTTGGAAACTAGGAAGTGAATTATGAAAAAACAAAGAAAATATATTTTACACAGAACTGTGAATATAAGATATGAATTGTATTTCATTCTGTACCCCCAATAATCAAAAAGCCACAAGAAAGACTGACATTGTATTCATTTTTTTGAAAGTCAATTACTGAAAAATTTTGGTTTACAATATAAGTATTTTAGTGTTCAGATGAGATGAGACCCCAGTTACAGTCTGAGTTTCATGGTACTACAACTCTTTATTG
Source organism: Thysanoteuthis rhombus (assembly GCA_963457665.1). Taxonomy (NCBI): domain Eukaryota; kingdom Metazoa; phylum Mollusca; class Cephalopoda; order Oegopsida; family Thysanoteuthidae; genus Thysanoteuthis; species Thysanoteuthis major. The sequence goes on from OY735200.1 coordinate 71,283,061, forward strand.
AACTTCATTTCCTTTAAATGACATTGCATCGAAATAACTCTCCATCAAAACAATATTTCAAGACAGCTGTTGATTATTGATATTGTCAATTGAGATTTTTCTGCTCAATAGTTGCTACATTTTGAAAGATAAATGCAATTTACCCATAATACAGAGATTTTTAATTTGCTTTAAAATCTGACTTTTTTTAGTACGTGATTCAGTTGTAAAAGTCTTCACTACTATGACAAGAAATATGAATTCTTTTATTTGAACTATTCATACTTTTCTGATTTTTATATTACACATGCAAAACATATAAGAGAAGATACATTTATGAATCTGCAAACCCTTACTGACTGGATTTTCAAGTTGACTAGTTATAGAAGAATTTCTTTTATTCATTATTTAAAAAGAGTTTCTATTTTCCTGTTTAACTAAGGATAATTCAAGATTTTCACTTATGTTTTCACTTGCTGAATATATAAAATTTATATCATTATTTTTTCTTTTAATAAGGGTTTTGAATCTTATATATTTGATACATTTATTTAATATCTAGGTTGAAATTTTCCCTGGGATACAAGCCAGATATTTAAAAGGGATATTTATTGAAGTGGGCCAATTAAATGCATAATTATGTTAATTTGTCGAGAGATCTTATTGATGTCATTATATTGATTATTTTCTTGGCAACAACATTGGTTGCAAATCACCAAACTTTGCTAGCTTGTTAAATGTTGCAACTCTGAATTATAGAAGTTCATTCATGTGAAAGTTTAATTGATTGCTGTTCATATGACACTTCGGTTGTTATATTCCAATTAAAAGCACACTAATGAGTTTGATGATTTGTTATTTTTCAATTGGACTTAATTATAATTCAGATATATTCTAAAAAAAGAAAAATTCCCACTCTACTGAATTTTCATCATCGATGTATTTTCAAAGAGATACATTGAGTATTTCTATGAGCAAATTGTGTTGCAAGTGAACTTATGGTGTTATAAAATCTTAAATATTTGGTTGCTTTTCAGAAATATTTTTATAGAAATTTGAAAAAGCAAAATTTCTGAATGTGGATTATTCTATTCATTCTCACATAAGAATATCAATAGTGATAGTATGTAAGGTTACTTAATTCAAATAACTTATTAGATTCTAGTCTAGTGTATAAAAAAGGAGTACAGCATCCCTCCCTTAAGAGACAACTCCCAATGGAGTATGAACGGACTTTGCATGTGTGAACTTAGCGATCCCTGCAATTTTCAGGGCTTTATTTTTGCAAGATTTTTACGACCACACCTACCAATGCCAGTTCATTGAAAGGTTTACCACCACCCTTAGAGTGTACTGAATTAGCTGCTGAGTGAATAGAGGAATTTGTCCTAATGAAAGTTTTCCACACTTTTTGCTCATACTGGGAATTGAACCTGAGACCCTCTGCATGTGAGGCTGACATGCTAACCATTTCACGATCCAGATTATTTTAGTAAGTCCATTATAGCAAATTCTACTTTTATTTGATATCATTTTGTATCTACCTACTTTAAATATGGCTGACTCACTCTCTTCAATTACATGAAAATCTTAACAACACATTCTCAATATTGATTATGGATTTTGATTGGAAAAGTCTGAAAACATCAAGAAGTTTCTCTCCAGATCTAGCTGTAGTCTCTGGAAAACTAAAAAATGATGATGAGTGCTATTCATGCTTCCTCCTCTTCTTTTCTTAATTTTTTTTTTTTGAATCAGTTGATAGCACAAATTCATATGACATGAGGATATACACATACACATTTTTTTTTATATTGAAGGCTACATAAAAATAATCATTTTATTTCATTACAGTTCATTTTGCAATTCATAGAAATGCTCCAAATGTGTGCTATACGAAGATATATTTCTTAACCTTTCCATCTATCGTATTCACTTTTAGAGAATATTCATAACAAGCAGAATAATATACGATATGATGGTATATAACCAATGTCATTAAATGCTCTAAAATTAGAAATGGAACCCTTATAAAGTCTGAACAATTTGTAAAAAGAATCAAAATTGGAGTATATGACATATTCTTGATGATTTACTCAGAGATTGCTCTTTATAAATTATAAACTCAAAATCAAAATTGTCATTCAAATTGTTGACATAGGTTTTGTTAGTTTTTAATCTTTTCCGGCTGGTTATGTATATATTGTACGCAGTCCACACCAATTAGTTAGTTTGTGTTTTTTAAAAATTCAGACTTTTTTTAGTGATCACTGCTTAACAAAAGGCGAGATCGGTAACTCATTCGTTGATTCTCTCTTTTTCCAATCTTTTAATTGATCACCCCTGTAGTAACATGACAACTTCTTTTGAGTGACTAACAAGACCTGTTTTGGTTTACAACCTCTTATCTGATTGTTGTAGAATTCACCTCTTGAAGCATTATAGGTGCAAAAGTAATTTGAATGATAGATACGTTGCAAGTTTTCCCCCCAACGTTTGTTACTTATCTTTAAATGTGCACTCTGTTTTCAACAAGGTGTTTACAGCTAAAGACCAGTTTGTAGGAAAAAAAATGAACATGAAATGACTTGGAAAATGGGTAAATGTTGATAAGACTGCAGAAATTTGTAGAACTATGAAAATGAGGTCTTCTATTTTCACAGTTTTCATAAGTTTATTTGATCAAGTGCCTTGGGTTCTCAAATCTATCGTGTGAACTTGGTAAAGTAAAAATTTCAAATGTCAACTAAATAAAAACATTCATTGGACATTCCTAAGTATCCTAACAAAAGGTCAATTGAAAGACATTGTAAACTATTAGTTGTCTATGACGAACTAGCCTTTAAATCTAAGTTGACTGCCTTGAAATTTTTCTGAACCAATCTAATATAGAATTGCTAGAGGTACATTAGAAGTGAAGGGGTGATTATTTTCTAATCCATTAAGCTTTAATGATGTTTCTCTGAATCATTTACTGGTAATAAAATGTCTTTAGCCTAAATAGAACAAAAGTCAGGAAGAATGTAGGTGTTGACTAAGCAGCAATAAATGCACAATTGCTTGGTGACTGTTATTTTATATAGAAGACTTTGTTGGACAGCTCATAGCATCAGTGAAACTATACTTGCAATGGTGTTTTAATTCTTAGTTTTTAAGAGGATTATAACTGCTTGAATCAAATTCTACGGACATTTCTCCATTTTCATTTCAAATAGAAATAATGGTATCTTATCTTATATTATGCCAAAGTTATCCAGAAATTATAATGAAAAACTAACTTTCCAAAAGAAATTATTAATCACTGTTATCCATCAATACTGCTTTTACTTCATAGATTAAGCAGTGGTGGTGCTAAAATCATGTTACACTGATGAAAATACCACCAGAATGGTTTGAACCATTAATTTAAGATATAGGGAAAAAAAAATGAACATAAACTTTCATTGTAAATTGAACCCTCCAACAAGAACCTATTTAAAGGGATTTTAAAAAAAAAAAAAAAAGAATTTCCCTTACTCATTGAGGGTGCAGTACAAAATTTCAAGTTTCTACTATGAATGGTTAGAGCTGAGTAAAATTCATGTTGATAGATCCATAGATTTATATAAATGTCAGAACACATGAATAACCTAAACCCAGCAACAGTTAATAAACTGGTCTGTTGTGGGTAGCGGTGCTCAATAATCAGGGTATATTAATGGAAAATACAACCTATGGCAAGTACTGAAAATGCATCCCTGTCCAGAGCAGGCAGGCTTGAACTAATGTTCTCTCCAAAAAGGATGTGGATTCAAATCCCATCTAAGGCGTATTCTTTATCTTCAAATCAATGCTCTTTGCTCACTGTCAAAGGGTTATCGGTCTGAGCTGAAGTTACAATAGAAAAAAAACGTGACTAATAAACTAAGATAAAGGTAAAAAATAGTCATCTAGTAAGGATAAAAATAAAATGAAATGATTATATTATTTTCAAGTTTTAGCTGAAGTACGTAAGAAGGGCTCTTTGCTGTCCCCATATTGCTTTGCGAGATGAAGCCATACTACAAACACTCAAAATACATCACTTGAGATTGATTTGTTACTGATTTTGTTAATACTCAATTATTGCAAATGAATTAATTCCTCTTCTTCATAATTTGATTTCTTTACTTTTGCAATTCAATTGATCTTCAGTAACCCTTCACAATTTCTAGAGGATCCTAATATAAAAATGTTGCATTTGGTATTAATTTAAAAATGTTCTATGTGAATTACATGATGAATTATTCATTATAGTGAATGTGTGTAACTCTTTGTGCAGAGATTTAAAGAATGAATCCAAAAGACCTCATGTTTTTTTACCAGAAATATTAAATTTGAAATTTATTCATATGGAAATTATTTGGTTTTTAGAATTGCAATATTTTTTATGTTGCTGGACACAAGTAATCTTTTATGGCCTATCATGAATAATGTAAAATGGACATATGAGTATAACTGCACGGAAAGGATGAAGTATAGATATCCACAAATATTTAAGCCTAATGGAATACGGGTCTGGTTAGTCACTAAATAAAAACTGTCATGGGTCCAATGGCTCTTGGCTGCTTGCCATGTTGAGCTGATCAATTAAAAAAATCTCAAAAAGGGGGGATCTATAAATAAGTCACTTCTTGCATCTTTTGTCAGGCAGTGATCACTTAAAAGTTCGGATTTAAAAAAAAACGAGCATGAATGTTGCTTGGCAAAAACTCTGGACCAATTTAGTATTTCAAACTGAACCCTCAACCCACACACTCAAAACCTATTTTGGATGGGAATTTGGAAAAGAACAACGTTTTTTTATGGACATGATGAGTGGATTTTTAAATTTCCAGCTCTCTTGCTGGTGTGGTCAGTATGTGTAATACATATATCCATAGTCAGCCAGACCAATTTGAAAACTGGAGAAACATATGTTAACTGTTTTGGTTCACAGTCTCTAACTTGAGTATTTATGATGTTATTTATCGTATTACTGTGGTATGAATAACATTAACCACACTTCGAAAACCACCTCTACAAACTTATAAATAAAGTGACTGATATTTTAAGATAGTGATTAGTTATTAGAACATAGTCACTGTCAAACTCCTATTATTGTGTTTTGACTTTATTATTGCTTGTCACAAAAAGGAAAATGACTTTACCAAAAAGTCAGTGACATCATAATGGTACAAATATCCCATACTCAAAAACTGATGACGAATTCATTCTTTCAACTCAATTCGGCTTTTTTCATTACGGGGACTACTAATAAAGCAGTTGAAATGAAACTCATTTCGGAATAATATTGTATGGTGAAACGAATTCTATTTTGTTTACCTTTCAGATTTTGATGAAGTGAGGGATTTTGACCCTTGTGCAGCCAAGCTTGTCCTTACTATAATTTAAGAAATCTGTATGTGTGTGTGTGTGTGTGTGTGAGTGCACCAAGATACCTCAACAAATGGTCATTGTGTAAAGTTGATATCTACTAGATATATTTGTCCACACACTGGACATTGCAGTATCAAGTTTGAAGTTGTTTAGATCAGCATTTCTCGATATGAGTGGAGTGCTCGATTTACGATGAAAATTCACTCTGAAATGAGCATAAATTTTGCAGCCTATTTAAGTGACATGTTCATGATGTGATCTGCATCTCTAATCATTCCAATGTGGCTTCTTCAAAATAAAAGAGAGAGATAGAGAGAGAGAGAGAGAGAGAGAGAGAGGTGGGGAGAGGATGTTTATGTTTTTATGATAGAGTAAAAGAAAGAGAGTGAGAGAGTGTTTATCTTCATCTATTTATCTTTTTACTAGAGAGAGAGAGAGTGAGAGAGAGAGAGAGAGAGAGAGAGAGAGAGAGGGGCGTGTACTCTTTTTATGATAGAGGGTGGGGAAAAAGAGAGGATGTTTATCTTTTTACAATAGAGAGATAGTTGAGGGGATGAATGTTAACTCCTCCCTATTTCCATCCCCATCAAATAATTTGCGCCCTCCAACCGCATTTTTTCTCCTCCATATCCCCCAATTTCTCTTCTCCCATCTCAGTAAAAAAAATTTCAATAAACCAATTCCTTTTCTGACAGCATTTTATGAATAGTAACTGAAATTTTATTTTTACTTTAACTTCAAATTAAAATTTAACAAAACTTTGAAACATGTGAATGGATTTAAAACAAACCCACAACCATAACATCTATGCACCAATTCAACCTGAGCAAACCCCCACTTTTTAACATTAGTCCCCTTGTTTTTGGACTTAAGTATTGAATCACTTTTTAGAAATAAATTGTATTAAACATATTAAACATATTAAACATATCTGATTTCCACCAATATTATATGCATATTTTAATCATTTTACATGATTATTGTGGCAGGCTGCTCCACACATCATAAAGTCTGGCCCCTCTAAACATGTACCTTTTGAAAAGCATGCCTTAGTTGAAGATAATTCTTTATTTTCATAGGCTCTTAGTGACTTTGCTCTTTGGTGGAATTCTCTAATACCGTTTTTTTTAAATCACTGTCAAACAAAAGGCAATACAAGTAACTTATTTATTGATCAACCCTTTTCCCAAGTTTGCCAAAAGACTTGGCTGACTAACCAGATCTGACTATTCTTATTTTCAATGAAATATGTATAGATAAGTGTAAGTACTAATCTAAAGACTATGAAATATTCTTATTTGAATAACAAAATCATCGAATAAATTAATAAATTTACACTTGAAAAAAGTTAGTGCTATTCTGGAAAAACTATTGACAGAAAAATAGACATGATTTTTTGTCTTCTCTTTTTTGGGGGGGTTGATTAGGAAGTTTTTGAGATACCTTGAACAACCATTGCCATCAAAGATGATGAAGGGACCTATCCTTTAGTGCATGGGTTTGTGAATTTGTTTATAGATTTGTGTGTTTGTTTATGTGTTTCGGCACTCCTGGCTATACCGTTTAGTCTGCAGACTTGAAAATTAGCATCAGTGCTCCACGAGACTCTTTTTAGAGCCTTTTGACTTTTTTGGTCCTTACTGTGACAGGTGTATTTATAACATTTAGATTCTGGAGAATTTGATCTTTTGGCTGCGTGTCCTGTTGGTTGTGATCAATTAAAAATTTGAAAAGGTGGTGATCAATGAATAAGTTACTTTCCTTGCTTTTTGTTGGCAGTGATCATTAAAAACGTCCAGATTTTGGGATAACAAGTATGAATGCTGCTGGATACAAACTAAGAGACCAACTTAACATAAACTTACTATTGACCCCCCTCCCCTCACTAAAATCTACTTAGGGGTTGGATCTTCAAGAAACCTAAAAAAGATTTTCTAGGCATGATAAGGATTAAGTATTCAAATCTTTAGCTCTCTAGCTTCACTGGTTTGACCTCTACACATGATACATACATACAGAGCCAGTCAGCCAGACCAACTTAGGAACTGAAGAAACCTATGTTGACAGTTTTTGTTCATTGAGGTATATATTGGAATGACTGCTTCCCTTTGCTCATCGAAAACAATGGCCAGCTTGTTGTAGTGCATAGACAGGTAGTAATTGATTGTTTTCTTTTGTTCAGCCCAGAATAGCCATGTAAAGAGAATCGATGCTAAAACTCTGCCTTGTTCTTTGTTGACTTGGTTCTTGGATGTCAGAATCACTTGAGAAATGTGTATAGTTTTGCATCATCTAATGTTATCATCATACTTTAAAATTTTTGTATCACATTTCTCATTATGATATTCATAATATATATATCTTATAGTATTGTAAGAAAATTATGAGTACAATTTTAAAATATCATGTAAAAACCTTTTGGAAATGCACACTCTTTACACGTCCTAGATGGCGAATATGTTTGCATTAATTATTGATTTGAGCTTATTCACATATTTTTGAATATTTAGAAAGTCTATGAAGAAAATAAAACTTATACGAGTTAATGAAATTGTACATTAGTTGCTCCATTAAGTACTGATTCCTTACTCTAATCTTCTGAATCTATTGAGAAAACAAGACTGGGTAATGCTTAACTGCTGGTACACTTTTAACTAACTTGACTTTTAACTATTTGTGGGTTTTAGTTTGACAACTAACTTGAGCAAAATATTTCTATTCTTCTGTTTTAAATAGACACTATGAAATGAGCTGTACTTATTGAGTTTTCAAAGTTCTTATTTGTGAAGGTGATGTGTCTGCTCTTATTTTTTTTACTATACCATTATCTTCTCATTGATTTTAAAAAAATCTTGATGGTTTGAAATTGACACTGTGAAATAAGCTGTACTTACAGAGTTTTTATAATTATACTTTGTGAAAGTAATGTGTTTGCATTAATTTTTTTTTTTCTATATCATTATATTCTCATTAACTGATTAAATCTTGATGGTTTGAGAGGAAATAGAATTAGTTTGTTAATTGATTGTATACTTTGATATTTTCATGATTTTGGCATGAATTTATAGTGATAAAATGGTCACTATGATATGATTTGTCTAGAATGAGTATTGTTCTTGATAGTTTTGTTTGAGCTTGGAAGGTAAATTCTCTGAGGAATATTTCTTCATGGAAATTGAGTGGTTTGGGTCACCATTGAAATGAAGTGTATGTATTTTTTTCCTCAAGTACTGTTTGGGTATAATCATAGTCAAATAAAAGCAGTAGAATACATGCAAAGGAAATACAAGTAAGACATATATTTTCTATAATTGTATAATCAAGTAATTATGAACAAAGGGACGTAATTTAGAAATGAAAGGAACATGCATGATACAGAACATCAATAATGCAAAATTATTGATAGTGAACATAATATTGAAAACATGTAATTAGATTATTCTAATAGAGAAGAGAGAAATTAAAATTACTTGAAAGCATATTTTACATCTGTGGAGAACAGATGGACCTCACCTCATGCAAGTTAATGCAAAATGGGTAAGGTGGTGTCTCTTGCATTTGTTTTTATGATAAACATTTCGGACCTTATTGTAAGCAAGAAAAAGATGCTAAAAGGCTCTTAGCTGGAATGGCTTGCTAACTTGAGAATTTGTGTTACTTTTATATTCTAAATTTTTTTATGTGAGATTATTTCAAGTGCTATCTTGGTATAACTTTGTGAAAAAAGTATGTCAATGTTTATATTGGATTCATTCTGAATTTCATACTTCTTGACTTTAGGAAAATTGTATAAAATCTTATTTTCGTTCAATTTGGACACAGTAAAAAATTGATTTATAACTTTAACAAAAACACCACTTTTTAAATCATTAGATTTGTTTCAACTATATTAATTTTGTTTATTTTTATATATGCTGACTGTTATGGTCACTTTACAATATTAAATAATTAGAATATCACTACAAATCCATTTGTATCATATTTCTGTGAAAATGTTGTGTAGATATCTGTAATTATGAGTCAAAAATAAGAATTAGTCTCCTGATTATTTAATATATGGTTAGAGGATTTGTTGTAGATTTATTTGCATAATTTTGATGAAGTGGAAAAAGGCAGAAAATTCAATTCAATCTTTATAAATGTAATGGTTGTATCTATTATTTCAGATTATTATAAGCATAAATTTTGTAATAATATCAATAACACTGTGTAAAATATTTCATTGAATTAAATATGTTTATCATTCAGCATCCAAGTGGGTTAATATATAGATTTGTTGATATAGCAGTCGGATTAGCCTTCAATGAATATAACTGCTGCAAGCCTGGAACAATGTTATGAAAAAAAATTGGGCAACTCTTGAGAATAGATTTGATGTGGACAGATCAGGAATTTTGCACAAATTTATCTACACAAACAATTAAATAATTGATTGAGAAATAGTGTTTTCCCATTACCGAAGACCATGTGCTCCTAATCACAAACAAATGCCCCCCACCCCCCTTTTAGAACATTGTTGCGCAGTGCTTCATTTTATCCAAGATCAACTGCATAATGGAATCTGCTGCCCAAGTGAATGTAACAGTCAACAGGATATTCAGGGGGGAGACTGCAGCATTCTCCTGAAGTTCTTCAAAATACAGTTAATGCATTGAGAACAATGTTGACTCAGTGGATATTGTGTTTCATCACAAATATAAAAAAAATAGATAATTTATTTATTTAAAGGATGTTTTTGGTATTTGATGTAATGGCAAATGTTTAGTAAAATTAATTATTTTACTCACTTCTATTTGAAACCTAATCATTAGCAACAAAAACAGCATAAAGCTGTAAAATGTATGCTAATAAAAGTAAATCATGTGAGCAGGGAGCAGTTTTTTTAAAAACAGTTGTCATTTATAGAAACCTTTTTATACTCAAGTATTCTTAAAGGGCAGACTGGCCGTAATAATGTAAATCGAGAAAATGTAAGAGATAGGTATTTTGGTACAACATTTGGACAGTATGATGGAATTTTAGTATAGGTTGATGAGGCTAAATTTGTCTGTTTTTTTCTGAATAGCTTCTGATATTTTAAGATAATGTGTTTGAAGTATAAGTGCTCTGTATATATAAGTGGCATTCTGTTACAGGTTAAATTCACCCTCAGTACTGCTTTTCCTTGTTCAACACAAATTATTTTAAAAGAAATACTGTGGAAGAAAAAAGAAATTTCAGAACTTAAGAGCAACTTTAACCAATTCCTAAACTTACCAGCATAAGATTGTTGGAAAATAAAATACGAAAATTAAATAACACATTCAAAATGACTTCACATTGTATAATTACCACAGAATAAAATTTCCATTGATTTAACATTAAAGCTAATAGGTTCATAAATTTTGAGGCTTGGTTTAAATAACACCAATGAAAAATTTCCTTATTAATTAGTAATTGCTGTTTTTAATGAATTGTCCTATGATTTGATGTTACTGTGTTGTTTAAAACATTGTTGGTGTATATCAGCTTCATATGATAAAATTACATGAGGATATATAGGCAAACTTTCTAAAGGGAAATACGCTGGATTCCAAGCAAAAAATGAATACCATAAACTTTTCAGATTCAAATAAAACCTATTTTTGTCTGCCAAAATTTTTTTATAATCAAACAACTGTAGCTATCAAAGATGGTGAAGGTTTCCTTCCTTTTTTTATATATGTGCATGTGTTTCTGTGTATTTGTGTTCCAGCGCTTCCGGCCATACCATTTTTTGTACAGGCTTAAAATTGACATCAGTACTCCACTAAACCCCTTCTAGAAATGTATTTTTATTTTTGGAAAAAAAGTTTCTTTATGATGGGTTTATCAATACTTTTTTTTTTACTTGACTTCAAATATTGATGCTACTGTTGTTCAATTATTGACTGTGATGTTCTATCCTTTATCTTGTTGCAGAACTTGTTAGAAGAAATGTACTAAAACTTTACACTTGTTCAGTTTTTTGTTCAAAATTCAATTTTTCTGTAAAATGATTGGGAGGAATGATGTAGTACTTAGAACTGTCTTTCATATTCCTTTATTGTAATATATTTGATCTTTGAAAATAGTAAAAGGTAAAAAAGGTTGGTCAAGAAGTATCAATTGACTGAATTTAATTTTATATAATATATTTACTGAAAGTTAAAAAATGAATTGGCACAATTATTCAACACACATTTCACTATGATAGAAAATTTTAAGGATCTCTCATGAAATATCTATTGGCAAATGCATTCTATATGTAATTGATTCTGTTGCAGAATTTTGGAGTAATATTTGAAGTAAGAATTTTATTGAAATATGTGAATGACACATTTATTCCTACTCTGTCTAATTTACAGAAACCTAGCATAAGCAAATTGTCACCATTATTTTACTAGGATTCAACATTCAATAAAGAGGACCTTCAAATAATGTTAGATGAACTGAATGCAAGAAAGTTGGCCTCCACATGAACTTCAGCAAAACAAAGGTCATGTACAACAAACACGTTGGAAATAAACATAAAACAATCAAGATTGAAAAGGCAAAGCTGGAGAAAGCGAGGAAAAAAACAGGAGTCTGAGACACAATAAAATCCATTAGAAAATTGCAATGGGCAGGTCATATTACAAGAATGGCTGACAACCAATTGACTTCACGACTTACATCATGGATCCCAAGAGATCACATGTGTAACTGAGGCTGGCAGAATACAAGATGGAGAGATGAACTAGACAAATTCAGGAAGTATTGGCTCTGCAATGCCAGTAATAGAGAAGTGTGGCGATCCTGGGGGAGGCGTATGTCTAACAATGGACTTTGAAAGACTGATGATGATGATATATAATGTATAATAAGTTTCTAAATTTTTGCTAATTTAAAAAAAAAATTAATAAATGCCCCTGTCACTCATGCTATCTACAAAACATGCGTGGCTTTTTAAGAGCTGATAAATGTTATTAGAACACCAAGATTGGCTTTTTTGGCCAAAGGTATTGGCTCCATGATGCCAATGATAGAGAGGTGTGGGGAACCTTAGGGAAGCTTTAAGCTCAATGATGGACTTCAAAAGATGATGATGATGAAAGGAGTACTCATTGAAATTTTCTCCAGTTGCTATAACAATCCAAGAAAAATAATTGCGCATAATCTCTTCACTTTGTCTTATACTCCTGGAACATTGGACATGTCAGATTTCAAAAGGTGGATTATTGCTGATCAGTACGAATGTAAAATAAACTAGTATTGGATAACATTGAAATTGTTAATTCCACTTTCAACTGTAAACATCATGATCACACAATTTGCTAATGAAAGAAGGGAAGCCATTGTGTTTGTTCAGGTTGATCAGGACTATCTACAAAAATTTCTTCATGTGAGGAGACAGGAAAGTGAAAGAAAAAAAAATCCCTTTTTCAAGGCAGTAGGTGTGACAGGGTGTGTCTAAACCAGGTTAAGAATGACAGTTCAGTACTGTATTTTCATTACATGGGATCTTATGTCAGAGAGGCTAGAAGAGAGCCACTTTTAAAACCAAGCGAAGAAACACTCTAGAATGACGAGCCCTCCGCAGAGCAAGTTCAACCTTCAAAAACAAGAAGATCCCATTAATCCTAAAAAGATGGGTATACAACCAATGCATCGTCCCGATAGTCACTTATGGAGCTGAAACATGGACCTTACCAAGAGACGGACCCGCAAACTGAGAACCATGCAATGTGCAAATGAAAAAACTAAGCTCAACCTCACATGGAGAGACCACAAGACGGCACAATATATTCAGGTGAAAACAGCAGTCTGAGACACCATAGAATCCATTAAAAAACTCGAATGGCAATAGGCTAGCCATGTTGCAAGAATGGCATACAACCGATGGACATCACGACTCACAACATGGATCCCTAGAGATCAAATGTGCACCTGAGGCTAGCAGAATTCTAGATGGAGAGACAAACTAGATTAATTCAGTGAGTAATGGCTCTGTGATGCCCACAATAGAGAAGTGTGGCAAATTGTGGGGAAGATCTATGTTCAACAATAGACATTAAGAGGCTGATGATGATGCTGTTGATGCTGCTGCTGATGATGATCCAGTGAGCAATGAGATAGTGAAAAGGTCCCTCAAATGTCACTTTTCAGATTAGTACTCATTTACTTAGTTGCTGGGTAAATGAGTATCAGTCTGGAGATTGCCTCACGAAAAATTTTGTTTGAACTGCCTGTAATCTATTATCCAACATGGCAGATTTTCTAAAGGAGGGATTTCTCTCCATATTCACTGATTGATATTTGGACAAAAGTATCATGTTTCTTCATGTCACTCAATATGAGTATGGCTGCTCCTAGAAGAGCACACTGCCGCATGTCCTTAATGGAACAGCATGTGCATGAGAAAGGACCTAGGTGCACTGTCTGGTCATACTTTGGCAAGAGCATTGGCTAAAATAGCCTCAGAACAACCTCATTGCTGCACACAGCACCTTGTTTTCCCCAGATGGTTACTCATTAAGGTAATGACCAAGCTTGACGTTGCTTAACTATGTGATTTTATGAAAAACCAGTTATCCAACATGACCGAACTGTGTTATGTCATGATTTTGCTGTATACATGGAGGATAGAATTGCATCATACAGCAAAAAAGTCTTGAAGATGACAAGTTTAAAAAAGCTATCAAATGACTCTCTTGCCAATTCAGTCTGATGACATCAATCCTATTGAACATGATTAGACCATTTTGTATTATGGAATAAAGAAAACCCCAACAACACTTTGTGTTTTAATGCAGCCTGGTTAGATATCCCATAAGATAAGATAGCAGATCTGATGAATTTGATGCTTGAAGAAAAAAAAACTTCAAAATATATTAATGGTAAATTTGTTATTCTTAAATATTTGCATAGTATTTTTGAATTGTTTATATTGTTGAATAAAAGCTCTTACTTGAAAAAAAAAAGGTGTCTATTTACTTTTGTTTTGTTTTTATAGTTATCAGATAGTATTTGTCAGGGTTATTTCATTATTATTTATTCCTTTTGGAATTTAGATTGAACCACTCAGAAATTTATTGAACTGATAAGTGTTAATAATATTTGAAATATACAGAAAGAAGCTATTAGACTTTTGAAATTTTCAAGCTACATTTTCATTTCATTATTTGCATTTATTATTCTATCCTTTGTCATGTAACTGCTTGTTATCTACTCATGACAAACAATTTCTTGTATTTTTCAAAAGAAAGGAATTAAAAGCTTACATCAGAATATCCCTTTGGGAAGGAAGATTAACAGGTTTGGGCAGGGGTGAGCAAACACTTTTGGAGGCAGTCTGGAATGGATATGTTTCAAGCTTATGAGCAAAGACAAATAAAAAAGGAAGCAATGATCACATAAGTCTATGGATACCTACATAAACTTCCATGTAATACCAATTAATGAGAACTATAAAATGTTTTTTTAGGGAAATATAATGAAATTGTGTTTCAAATTTTACATCATTAAAACAGCAGGAATGTGTAATATTAAAACATTTCAGCTATAAAACCTTCTTTCATTTGAGGCAATTGCATAAACAAGACTCTTACTATATTTTTTAATACTGAATTCTATTATTTGATAGCCAAATATTGGTAAGGATAACAAAGAATTTTGTATGCAGCATCATACATCCAATGAAATTGGCAGGGCCTGATTTGGTCCAGGGTCTGTTGTTTACTGACCCCTGGGTTAGGGTATTATTATGTATAGTCTGAAATAAAACATCTGTCATGATTAAGAAAGTATAAAGGATTATAAATAATCAAATTAATTTTTGAATTGAGGTGTTAAAATATTGGTTTCTATAAATGAATGTGGTTATTTAATTAGGTTTTCAAAGTTAGAATCTTCTGTGATGCCAAATAATTTTCTTGTCGTTCAGGTCATTTTGATGGTCGAGCCATGCCATCTGCTGGATTGCTGCCATTTGCACAAACCTATGTTTGTGCCGTCGGCAATAAATGTTATCAAAATATCAGAACTGGAGAAATGCCTGGAAATATAGAAAACTTCAATCAATCTTTGTAAGTTATATTGTGCTTTATTGATTTTTTTCATCATGAAGATTTCAAAAGAGTAAAAAAGAATGGAAATGTGTTGAGATTTTCTTGAGTTTTCTCATGTAGGTTATAAAAGAATTGCACAATTCTGAAATTTCAAGATAAAATCATTTTTGGTAAAAATAATATGCATGGATAGATATTTGTGACATGAACATTTTTTTACTTGCATGAAGCTTTTTATGAAATGATGAAAAGCTTAGCAATTCAACCTCCCTGCATATGAATTTTATTGATTAAAATTGTCAATGAAACCATTATGATTCGCTCTTTCAAAAGTTTCAAGGAGGTCCATGCTTTGTGTAAGGACTATGTAATAATTTTATTCATTTGTAAACAAACAATTTTTTTCATTTTTGATGTCTTTATTTACCTTCAACTTATTTCTGTTGCTTTTTATTACAACATTTCCCAGACCAGATTCACTTTGGCTGTGAGTAAATAAACAGTGGGGATGAGAGTAAAGAATGTGCCTCCCTGGTGAGAATTGAACTCTTTATTCAAATCTGTATTAGTTATTTACTCATGGCTGAAGAGAGTTCAGTTTGAGAAAAGTTGTGATAGGAAGTAATAAAAATATTTAGATGAAGGTAAACAGAGGCATTAAATATGAAGAAATTATCAATAATGATTAACAATACTTCCTCTATTTGAAAATAAAATGAATGAAAATATCATGCTTAGTAAATTTTCTCAGTAATCTTGAATGCACAATACATAAAGTCTGTATAAATTATTTGTCACAAAGTTTATTTCCTCCTCATGATCTTGTTCCTTTCTTCTATTTTTTTTTAATAAGATCCCTTTATAACCGAACAATCAAAATACATTAACATTTGATTTTCATTTGATTGTAAAAATATGGTTCCATTTCTCATTTTTAGATTAACTAGAGTTCTGAATGATTTTACAACCATCATTCAAAATTCAAGCCATCGTGAAATGTTTGTCAGATCCTTTGAAACATTTCGTATCCTTGAGGATTTATACCATCGCCTTGAAAAGCAAAATGTACATGGTATGTATACTTCTTTTCTTAATACTTTTTGTGATAAATCAAATTTTAAAGCAACAGTTTTCCTCAATTTCTTTTTCAGTTTGCGTTTTACCCATGATAACATAAATCTGTAGTCTAGTCATATCTTATGCCTTCATATACTGTGACAAATATTTCATAAAGATATGGTTAGATGTATATATTTGACATTGAATGATGGATTAATACCTCCATTTAATTCAATCATGTAAACTTTGTAATAGTTTTCTGAATTGCTCGCATCAATAATAATTAAAATGTAAATCCCAATAAGTTCTCCACCCAAGTAAGAATTTTGAAAATAGGCTCGAGTCTTGCAGCCATTATGAAAAAGCTATTAATCAGTAATTGACCTTAAATCATCTTGTAATTGCTGACATTTATTAATTTTAGATTCTTCAAGATTTAATGACTTTCTAAATTTTTATGCTGCTGTTTTTCCTATTTTTGAATTGATGTTGCCATTCAATGTCACATTGTTTCTTGAAAAAATCCGATTAACTATGTGGTACAACATAAATGACCCGTTATGACACTGTGTGTGCTCTGAATAAGCAACAACTCACAAGTTAACCTTGGTACTTTTATTTTACAATTATTGATTTGAATGTTTTAGCATTTTTTCTGATGATTTTTCAATGTTTTTATAATGCATATTTAAGTGTGTAAAGACTTGCAGCAAAATTATTTTCCTTTCCCTGATATTTAAGAAATTATTTTCATAATTTGTTATCTGCATTAAAGCAATTCATGATTGATTTTGATGTTCATTAGATGTACTCAAACCTTACTCTCATGTTCATTCTGTAAGGTTGATGAAAATAGATTAAAACTGTTCATTAGAGTTTGGGGAATGATTAATTATATTCAGTGATGAAATCATACATTTATGTTGAGAATGATAAATAACGTAGATTTAAACAATTATCTGAGGTACATAACACAAGATAAATGAGAACTATACTTTTTCTCGGGAAAATTAAAGATTACAAAAATCAAATCAAAAAATACTGTTAGTAAATTTAAAACTAAGGTATGCAAATTAATTGTAATTTTAATTTGCTTGCTATATTTTTCAATTTGCTTGTCATAGTTTTTGATTTGCTAGCAGTACTTTTTGAATTGCATGCTGTAGTTTTTGATTTGTTCACTGTATTTTTTAATTTGCTTGCTGTAATTTTCAACTTAATTGGGTAAAGGTATGGTTAAGAAAATTACCCATGTCATTTTTTGATGAAAATTAAAATATTGTAAGTGCAGAGATTGCTAATGATCATCTATAGTTACCATATATACTCCTATAAAAGTCAAATATTTTTTACTAAATTTTTAGGTTTAATTTATGGGGTTGACTATTACATAATATTTTCAAGGGGTTGAGATTCACTCTGCAATCCAAAATACTGTATCAATAACCAAAAGCCCAAATGGTTTCTAAATGAATAAAAACAATGAATTACAGTAATAATACCAATGTTTCTATGCATAAAAACACTCATCCTACTCACAAAACACATAAATAAAATTGCATAGCTCTTATGAATATTTAACTTGCACTTTCACTTCATTATACTCAGCAAACTTGCTAAATGAAAATCAAAAGCTCATAATTATAGTATATAATCGTTACTTACTGCAATACTGTGAACACGACTGGTACCTACTCAGCGTGTCTCCATCACAACTCTTTAACCACAACATGGTTAAAGTCACTCATCACAGGTGTATCATGGTATTATTCATTCGGTGCAATTTGAGGCTATACCAAAATGATAAAGATGATAGAAACAACACTTCTCTTTCTCTTCACCCAAACATCTTCATCTTCTTCATGGCTGGATTGGGGAATCCTGTGTCATTTTCTTTACTGCATTTTTATTTTTAATAAGTTCAATGCAGCTTTAGGCCACAAAATATAAGACAAATATCAAAATAAATAATGACAATGGAAACAAGAGTGAATTATGATGTTTTTATTTATGCATACAAAAAAAGTGAAGTAGACATTTAATGCTTAAACATTCAGATGAACTCTGTTGACCTGCTTGGGGGGAAAAAATTAATTACTTCACTGTAACATTTATGTTCAGGATAATACCTTGATTCACAAAAGCTGTTCTGTTGTCCATGAAAAAGTAGGGTCAACTTTATGAGATGCGTAGAAAAATCCTATTTTGAAGGCAAAAAATTGGAGAGTCTACTTTTACAGGAATTCGACTTTTACACTAGTATAGTTATTTTTGGAGCGGGGTAGAATATTTAGAGTATCTAATTTAAAGATTTTTACAAATAAAGCAGTGTACAGTAAAAATACAAGTATTTTTGTTCCTATCAGTTTATGCAGTACTAGTTTGAGGGTTAGTGAACATTTTCTAATTGACAGTGGATATTAGATAGTAGATTTTGTAAACTTCAGTTTTGAAGTCTTATAATTAGTATCTTATGAGGAACATTAAATCTTCCTTTCTGATAAAAAGCTTCAATCAAATTATTATATCTTTTAACATAGTATATGACCAAGCTGATCAAAATTGTTAGTAGTGTCAAAAGTAAGTTTGAAAATGTTATAAACTCGGATTGCTAACAGGATCAGCAGTACCAATTCATCATTTCTACTTTTTTTCTTGAGACAATCTATACAGAACATAATCTGTTGCTTTGTATAAAACTGCTGCAAAATTTTTAAGTGTAAATTTTAAGAGCTATTTGATTCATGATGTAAAGAGGTTTTAAAAAGAAATTACTCAAAAAGGCTTTGAATAATATTTCAGGGATCAAACATTGATTTTTGCTATCATATTATTTGATTTTCATTAGAAGAAATATTATTATCGTTTTGATAAGATCGTCAAAAATAAGCAGCCTAAAGAAACTGTGATAATAATTTTGCCTTTATTTACCCATGGGTTTGTTTTTAATTAACTCCAGAATTATATCTTCAAAATTTAGGTATGATCTCCAGACGCTTTCAAACTAACTTTAAAATAGGGTTGGTTTAAAATGAAGGTTTTTATCTAATGATTTTGATACGATAACTTTGAAAAATCCATCCAAGCAATATATAGCATGGGGCTATTATTCAAAAAAGTTTTTTTTTTCGTGTGTGTGTGTGTGTGTGTGTGTGTGTGTGTGTGTGTCTGTCTGTCTGTCTGTCTGTCTGTCTGTCTGTCTGTCTGTCTGTGTGCACACATTTATTTAAGAAAAATATTTATAGGCTCATATATGTTGCATCAAGAGCTGCTACAGTTTTAATGCTACTGAGGAACATTTGTAAGAAAAAGAAATTCAGGTAATTTCCACCAATCCACTCATATTATTTCCATGAGAAACATTATTATGATTATGCTGAATTAACAATGATCTAAAAAAAAGCTGAACATTGTTCATATCAAACAATGTTCAGCTTTTTCATTGCAGTCAAAAAATTTATCCCACTTTGAATGTAACAATGTATAAGAGTTTCTGCAGACATATTGTTATTGATGGAAATAATAACAAGAATTTCAAAGTTATTTGGTAATTTGTTGGGATTAGAAGAAAATGTAGAATTTTATGCAAAGAGTAATTTTTGCTTAACAGAATAAGAATCAGTGTTTGTATAAGGACATGGCTTTTCAGATCGCAAGAATATCTTTTATGAGAATGATACATCACAAAATAAATCTCTATCTTATATGCAATCATGAATATTAATGATGGCATTGTATAAAACAATTGGCATAATTCATTAAACTATTTATCATGCATATCAGAATTGATGAATTTAACACATTTTTGTTTTATTTCAAACTCAGGTGATCTCAGAGTAAGCAATTTCTTAATTGATCCTGGGAAAATCCAACAAGAAGTAATACGTCAAAATATCAGCATCAGTCCATTTGCTCTTCAACAACTTCAGAATTCCACTTTCAATCTGGTAGAATTTGTGAGACTGGTAAGTAATTTTTAATGACTGTAGTCCTATTGGTCTTTGCATGTACTGATCTCCTTTATGGACCAATTGTACACTGTTAGTATGTAGATTGCAATACCTACTTCTCAGCATCCTTAGGAAAAAAACAAAATATTATTACTGATATTTTTTTCTTGTAGAACGTATAGAGAATTTTCTAGTGAGTGTTTCTAGCTGAAGGAATTTTCAGGGGAGTGTTTCCAAGTGAAGATTTCCGACTATATTGTGTACAGATGTCAATTTTTTTTTATCATATTGATTTGTTTTTATTGCTTTCTTACATATAAAAAGTATAAAGCATGACAAAAATTTATGTGTCATTTTGTATATTCACATTTACTCATGATAAAATTTATTATGTATGTTCTCAAAAAAAATTTTTGGAAATTCCTCATTTTTTTTTAATTACTGGTAACTGGTTGAAATACTTGGCAATAGTTTACTAATTCTAAAACCACTAATCTGCAGGGTGGGTGAAAAGAAATTCCATATTGGAAATTGGTAATAACTTTATTATTCATTGGTTGATAGTAGTAAAACTAGCTTTACTTTGGACCATACAATGGTAAAATTTGCCTGTTGAGTTAAAATGCAATGTAAGCAGCACTTTCTGAAATGTTCTGGTATGAATTTGATAGACAAGCGTTATGTTGGTCATAACATGTTGACTGTGCTCCTTCAGTTGATCCAGAGTTTGTGGTTTGGTGCAGTACACCTCCTCTTTCATCCAATTCCACAGGGAAAAGTCACAGGATGTAAGGCTTGGGCTTCATATTACATGTTATTACTAATAGGCAGTTAATTCTGTTTATCTTTGGACTGTGTTGATCATAAGGCTAAGTCTCTTTATGGAAAATCACAGCATCAAATATGATACACTTTTTGAAATAATTAATGCTGCCTAGAGGGAGATCCCACTAATCCTAAAAAGAAGAGTATACAACTAATGCATTCTCCCAATAGTCACTTATGGAGCTGAAATATAGAACCTAACCAAGAGACAGACCCGCAAATTGAGAACTATGCAACGTGCACATGAGAGAATAATGCTAAGCCTCACATGTAGAGACCACAAGACAGCACAGTACATCCAAGAAAAGACAGGAGTTAGGGACATCATAGCATCCATTAAAAATCTCAAATGGCAGTGGGCTGGCCATGTTGCAAGAATGGCAGACAATCGATGGACATCACGACTCACAACATGGATCCCCCGAGACCACATGCACAACCGAGGCCAGCAAAATATTAGATGGAGAGACGAGCTAGACAGGTTCAGGAAGTACTGGCTCCGCGACGCCCATGATAAGGAAGTGTGGCAAATCCTGGGGAAGGTCTATGTCCAACGACGGACGCTGAAAGACTCATGATGATGATGATGATGATGATGATGAGAGGATTAATTTTACAAATTTCTCAGCAGAGCAACAAGACATTATGTGGCATTATTATGGAATAAAATCAGCAATTAGTTATTTTTCTCAGTCATTGAATGTCATTACAAAAGAATAGAATTGATCATGTATGTTAATGATAGATTTTATTAGTCTTTTCAGACGTTTTTAGTGAAACTTACTGAGATCAATAAAGACAACCAGTATGTTACCAACTTGTGTGATAATCTAATATTTTGTGACAATCTTATCTATTTGGAATATAATGATGAAGTGCTGGTGGCTAATCAGATAGCAGCATGGAAAATGGACTGGGTGAGCTGACTTCAAACTCTGGCTGGACTGGCACTATTGCTCTTGGGAAAGGTATAAATCTGTATTCCCTTCCATCTAGCTATAGGTGAAACAGCATATGGTGAAGTAAGTGATGGCACTTCAAATACTTGTCACAGCTACATCTATCTCACACATTGCAGACCTCAAAAAACTTGTTGAGACTGAGGAACTTATGATATGCAAAATTCAGTTAGAGATGGCTCCTACCATAGCCACTTGATTTACATATAATGTTGACAAAGGCTGGAGTACTTGTCTTTTAGGTTTTGATATTCCTTAGAGCAATATGTATATAAAGTTTTTATCCTGAAACTCTTGCAGCAGAATGTTTATAAATAGACATTTTTCTTTCTATTCACTTGAGGAACTACTTATTTGTTTAGTAATATCATAATCCTCATAGGATTATGAAGTTAATCCCTTCTCTGTAATCACATTACATAAATTTTCTTTCCTTTGAAATGATTTTCTTGTACATTTATAATGGATTCAATCTTGATTTAGCTTAGATTAAGATACTGATATTCCAGAGAATATTTCTGTAGAATCACTTGATTAAGGGATTGATCAGGCTAATTCTAAAAATTTGGAAAACGACCAAAAATTAGGGTGAAGGAATTAGTTTGAAGAAATTAATTAAAATGATCAGACTTTGTTTCATTTGGAAACTAAATGAAGAAAAAGTCCCAACAGAAGATGAAAAGATTTAACTGTATGAATTGAGAGGACAGTGATAAATCTAATCCATGACAACTCTCAAAAATACATTGTCTTGATGGAATAATGTACCTTTTATTTGCTTTTGTAGAATTTATTGATAAAACTGCTTGGCGTAGTTTCATGAAATTTTTTTCTGTATGTATTAATTAACTAGAAAATAAGTGGCCCATGTAGATGCTGTTGGTTCTCCTCTTGTGAATAATACTTCAATTTTTAAATAAGAAAATATCTATTGACCTTTTAAATGCTGTCTGTCCTAATATAAATAGATCAGTTCCTATTTAGTAAACTCTGAAAATGAACAGCGTAAGTTAACCCTATTAGTCATAACTTATTATAAAGTTATCAAATATTTTAAGGAGCTGAATCATGGAATCTAACCAAAAGATTGACCCTCAAACTGAGAACCATGCAACATGCACCTATGAGGAATATGTTCAACCTCACATAGAAAGATCACAAGACAGCATAATATATTAGAGGAAAAACAGGAGTCCAAAATATCATAGAATCCACTTGAAAACTCAAATGGTAATAGGCTGGTCATGTTGCAAGAATAGTAGACAACCACTGGACATCTCCGTGGATCCCCAAAAATCTTATGCAAAACCATGGCTGACAAAATATAAGATGGTGTGATGAACTAGACAAGTTCAGAAAGTATCACTCTGTGACGTCCATGATAGAGAAGTTTTGCAAATCCTGGGAAGGTCTATGTCCAACAATGAACGCTAAAAGGCTGATGATGATGATGATGAAAAATCACACTACTGAGGCAGTGTAATTGAAACCCAAACCTTTCATCTTTGTTTCTCTCCTCTATCAACCACATAAAAATATATAATGCCAGTGTTTGCATAAAAATTAAAATGCAAAAAAAAAAACAGTATTTAATTAGTCGTTAATCTTGTTACATTCTTATTTTATTATCAACTTTAAATTGAAATATAAATTGGTAACAGAAGTCTATATATTGCCTGTCCTAATTCACTTGTTTTTATTTTCTGTTTTAGAGATCAGAGGTATTGATTAGCATCTTGTATTAAATCCCGACAACCATTTAAGTTTTATTTGATATAAATTAGTTCTATCATAATAAAAATGAGTTTTATTACTGTAATTACTTGGCAAATATGAAACTGATCCAACTTTGTTCAGAATTTTCATAAGGTTTGATTTATTGCCACTTTTGATGCTCTAGGAAAGACCATTTTTTTTCTTTCTTTTTACTTTCAAGCAAGTTTCATTAAACACAATGGAAATTTTTTGTCCATTCAACTTTTTTTATCAATTTTTCTTGCTTGCAGATAAGTTGTTTTTTTGCTGGGTCACTTGAATGAAGAAATTGTCCAAAGTTTGTACCATAGTTCATTAAGCATTTTCATCCATCATTGATCATTTTCTTATTAGAAATGTTTAATTTAGTAAACACACGAGAGTGTAGAAAAGAATGTAGAAAACAGCCAATTCATCCGCCTTCAGATTTACGAGTGAAAACTAGAAAAAGAAAGAAAGACTCTTAAGGAAATTAACTCATTTTGCGAATATAAAAATAATAGCTCTTGTTGAGGTGAGCTTGTCTCAGAAAAATATCAGTATTAAATACATACATGCATGAATAAACTTATTTATTAAAAAAGTTCCATAAATGTTAAATAGTAAGAATTTACAACTCTGATTTTTAATGAGTTTTTGTGATCGAAATTCTTCTTGTTATTTGTGCTGTTAGCACAACATTTTGGACAGTTCAATCTATGGCTTTCTTCATGTGTACTATCTGTCATAGTTTATGTCCAAACCATATAATATTGCCATAATTTCATGTCTGTCCACACAATATCTCTGGAATTTCTCCATGAATTTGAAGGAAATTTCATGGAAGGGTGGTTGATGGGTTACAGAAGTAGTTATCAAATTCTTGGGTTGATCCGTGCGCACTGTCGTTGACAGAGGTATGCACTCTCTGAGTGCTTTTTAGTTTAAAGTATAACTCATTGAATGAATTGAACTTGATGAATCTCTGATTTATCAAGATGACAGATTTTGCAATATCAAGTCTGATGATTACAAACTGGTGTGAACATAACTCTTGAAAGAATGCCATTTTTGACAAAATAAAATTTAAAAGAAAACTGAACTTTGCTGCCCTTTCTTTCTCTTTTCCTTTCAACTTAACTTGATCTGTTTTCTTCCATGTCATTTACTCTTAAGCTTGGTATCGATTCCTGTGTTATTGCTCTCAAAACATCTGGTCTTGGTTACAGAAAGAAGATAAATAGACAAGAAAGAATTTCTTTTCATTTCCGATTGTCCAGATTCCAGAATAAGCTCCTGTTTTAATTGATTTCCAATCAGTCAATAAACCAGTAGATTTCCCCTGAAATGGCTTAGTGACTATCAACTAAGCCTCCTGTAGTGCCTTTATGGCCCTAGAATCTTATTGTATCATTCTACAACTTAAGCTGCTTCACTTATAAGAACTTTATTGGCAACCTCTTGCAACCTTCACAGCTCTTTCCCTTGTTTTGGATTATTTTTCTCCTATCATGTGTCTTCTTCTTTCTATAAACTTTGGTTTTATTTTGGATTCTATTTTATTATCTTCAAGTTCGAGCTATAGATAATAGTTTTTCATCTAAGTATCCATCTTTTACAGGTTGATATATTTGCTTAAATTTTTCATAGCTCTAAATTGAAAATAAGTCTGAAAATTGAAAATTGCTTCAGAATATTCATCAAAACTGTCACGGATATATATTGACAGCTTAATTCTCTTTACATAAAATATTAAAACCATGAATTTCAAAAATTTTTTGAAGGTATATTCTATAGTAATTCTTACTCTTATTGTCAAGTAGTCAATCTAAATGTTCAACAAATTTAACAATCTTCGTCTTTTTCGTGTAAATTGAATAAACATGTAATGAGAAATGGACTAAAATTACTCCCAACCTTTCTTTTTTGCTGCTAATTTTTTACCCCTACCTTGACGTGGAGCCTCATCCAGTCAAAAAAAAGGGGTAATTTTAGTCAATAAATTTAACTATGGATGAGGGTATCAATTCATGAATATGTATTGTCAAACTTCAGTTAAAGTCTGGAGTTGACTTTATTTTTCTACTGTAACAACAACAACAGCAACAATAATCCACACTAAATTTCGGGGAGTAATCACTGCCCCAACATGTTGAACCAAACTGATATATACCCTTCTGTGATTTAAAATCATGACCAGGAAATCAGCAGATGACAGGTCTTACATATTTGAGAAAATTTGGATTAAAAAATAGTCTGTAGTCTCTGGCCATCATAAGCTGTCTCTTAGAAATCATGTCCAACAACCAAAAAAAGGCAGAAGAATTCATTTAGAATAAAACAAATTATTTACTTTACATGGATAGATGATTGAATATAAAAATAACAGCAAAAATACAATAAGATCTGGAATAATACCTCAGTGATTAGAACACTAGGTAATAAATTCTATAGTTCTATCCCTTTAACTTAAAGGTTTTATTTGAATCATGGTTGGTCATCTTACACGTATAACATCTACAATTCTCAGGTGATATAAATACTATCCTAAGAAGGAGACGCTCTATACTTAGTTAAATTCATGTAAATGTTATAAATCACTTGATGAAACATAACTTGTAACTGAATTAGAGAATTTATTTCGATACCAAAAATACTCAATGCTGAAATATTGATCATTGATATAGATGAAAAATGACTTATATATTTTGTTTTTCTTTCCTTTCAGGTTTCTCGCAGAGATGATTTTGGAACACTTAAGTGGATTAATGAGCTGAGGAATTTTACGAACCAAAGATCTATGCAGCTTCGTCAGCCGGATAACATCATATGGGCTTATCACACTTTGTGCAATGAAAGCCTCTTAACAAGATTTTTCATTTTCTCTGATCCAGCCTCTGCTTCGGCAGTCCAACAAGAGATCTGTTATAATCTAACTCTGCGAGAGGCACGCCAGTTGTTAGGTGATTTTATCAACAACTTTAGTTTGTATAAATTTTTGAGAGAGGTAGGTACTTTTCAGATACTTGATAGTTTTATCCCTGTTATGTGTGTTAATAAACTAAAATTCAATGAATAGCTAAGTTCCAAGACTGTTGTTAGAAATGACTAATTGATTTTATATCATTATCTTATTTATAACTCATATGTAATTCGTCATTCTTTTGAAGCTCAAAAATGAGTTCTGTAGTCTCCTTCAAAGGGACAGCAGAACTCTTTAGCCAGCTTGGGCACCTATCAAATATGGATTGTTCACACTTTATGGCTCAACTACCTAGTTCAGCCATACTGTCAGAATACTCCTGCAAAAGGTTGGTAAACCACCATAGATAGCTCAACTATTTGCCAGGAGAAACTCCTGACAACCCTACAACCTAGGGATCCTACTTCTATTTGTGCCACCTTGGTAGATTATAGGATGCAAACCCTTGTTTCAAAGGGTGGTATTGGCCTTGTGCACATGGTATGCATTGTGGTATGTTATTCTTACTGAAGATATCCCATTCTTCAATTGTTAAACAATCAAAAATGTTTTTGTGTTGCTTAAAGATTGATGATTCATTTATTTTTCATGAAAAACAAAAATTTGGTTGAATAAAAACATACTAAATTATTATTCAAGAAAAATAACTGAGATTAATTATATAATATGAAAAAAAACTGCTCTTGTGAGTCATTCAATAGAAACCATCGGGTGAATAATGTCTCTTAGCAACATGCCATGTTGGAATTGGAAAGTTTGCTCAAAGTGAGTGGATCCAGTGAAGAAGTAAAGAAAGCTAATCTTTTGATCATGTTTCTTTTTTTGGTTGTCTTATGCTTTTGACTGTACTTCCTGGTACAATCTGCTTGGCTGTTATTTGAATGAGGCTATTTAATATTACAGTGATTAAAGTCATTTCAATTACTTTTCAAGTATAATATTTCTATTGGCTTTATTATGCACATTTTGTTAACTCAAGTTGAAGTTGACAACAATGTCAATAAGCATAATTACTGTGAATGAAGAGATACTGTCACTCTAACAAATCTGGTTTACCACAAGAATGTAAGAGATAAGTAAAATTCAGGAAAATCCATACTGGTTGGAGATTATTTGTTATTTGATAACTTGGATATTTTCTAAAATGGATTTGTGTTAATATTTGTATTTTTTTAGCTTGCAGAAAAGATTTCTCTGATTGGTTTCAAAGAAATTATCCGGAGAAAAAAAAAAAAATATATATGTATATACACACATATGTATTAAAAAATGGATGTATATGATCTGACAGAATGATTATAAATTGCATAATATTATATTGAAACTTATTTGAAATGATCTCCTGTCATTACATGGTTAAAGTATCACTCACCCAAGACAACATGTCTATGAGATATAGCGCAATTTATAAGTATATATTTAATAACAATCAAGTCATCCACAGACAGCTGTTTCATTGTATTACAACTCTTAAGTGTGGCTATAAACTATCCATTATCCCATCCAGTACCATGAGGTAGGATCGAAACCTTCACTTCAGACCCAGAGATTGGCATCTTACCTCTGCCCTTCGTAGATCTGGAAAGTTAGTAAGGCTGAATTTAAGTGATATATTTATTTACGCACAAGTATAGATATATATATATATTTGCAGGGAACCCAAAATTGCCCAGGAAGGAAAACTTCAAATATAACAATTTAGAGAAGTGAATTGGGTGAGTGTGGGGAGTGGATGGCCATTTGCATGCACACTCCCCATGGCCCTTCCTAAAACTTTAGAAAAAGTATTTTTCTTAAAACTGTCAACTATGTACTGATTTTGGGGATTATTAGTTCGCACGTCATAGGGGACTATCAGATTTAAATTGTACCCCCTTTTTTTTTTCACTCAAAGAGAAACATTTTATTGTTAGGTTAGGATTATATTCCTTGGGAAAAATATTGAAAACTGGCATATGAGAAACAGAGAAATTAACATCCATGGAAAGCAAGGGTCCAGTTTAGCATTATGCTTACGTTGTAAATAGAACCTCCCTTTAAATATTTCAAAATTCTTTTCTCAAAACTGACAAGTTTCAAGAAAGTTTGAGGGTTTAATATGAATGAAGGCAAATGAAAGAAAAAGAAAACGTACTGAATTTTCTCCATCAGAGTTTGAACCAATTCCATTTTCTGCTCTTTCAATCACTTGGACATTGGTACTTCCAACTCATATTTTTAGAAATAAATAAATCTTTAAATGGAAAGTAGTTTTGACCCTAAATTGACATGGAGTGATCTCAGAGGTCAGTGCCAAATATTGTGTCCATACTAGGTCAAAATGAGATAGGCCTATGTTACTCATCGATTATTTTGCCCCACCCCAGTGAAGTTTTCATGTCCCAATGGCTTTTGGTATGCGAGTCCATTGAATTTAAACAGACACACAGACATAAGAGAGGGAAAAATTTTGAAAAAATTTTTTAATGT
The DNA here is from genome assembly GCA_963457665.1 of Thysanoteuthis rhombus. Lineage (NCBI taxonomy): Eukaryota > Metazoa > Mollusca > Cephalopoda > Oegopsida > Thysanoteuthidae > Thysanoteuthis > Thysanoteuthis major. The sequence continues at coordinate 71,312,462 of OY735200.1, forward strand.
TTAATGTTCAAAGCTGTAAAGCTCTCTATACTAATATATATATATATATATATATATATATATATATATATTACATATATTACATATTTATGCTGCTAATGTTTTTATAAGTGGATTAACCTACAATTGTGAAATACATTTATTGACTGATTGAAGGCCTGGTATTTCCTAGTATCTACTAATCTGATTACTTCTAAGCTGTAAGCATTAATGTATTTGTTAGTTTGAGCATCAAAAAACCTTCCACTTAAATCTTAACATGAGATGCTTATTTTCTTTTCAGGATCAAGCTGGTATTAGTCAATGATATAGGCTTTGGTTATATTGCTTAGTGTTATGACTGCAGTTGGTGATAATTTTAGCATTTTCCATTTGGAATATACTCCATTAAAACTTTTGACAGTATTGATAGGTTTTTTTACCTCTCTAAAAAATGAGTATTCTTTAAAATTATACAAATATATTTTCATAAGAGTTGTAAACACTGTTATGAAAAAAATGTACAAAAACTTTTCTGTATAAGTTTTAACAAGAATTATGTTTATCTGTTAGGTTTCTTCATCATAGGTGCTGGTTGCAACTAAGATAAACAATTTTGTGTCAATTCCATTGCTATATTTCTGTGATAAAAACATCATTGTGCGAAGGAATTTTGTTCTTATCAATCAATACAAAAGGGAAATAAAGAGACACTTTCATTGGCTGTATTACCTTTTTTCTTATCATATATATGCAGATAAGAATATGTTGCTCTGTTCATACTATTAGGTTGGTGCAAAAATAGTCAAGTTTTTTTTCACCATCAACTTTAAGGCAGTATATCTCAGCTTAAAATAAAAGTTATTAATCAAAATAAGAACCTTCCGAATACACACATTTTTGCCAACTTGAAACAAGACAACATTTATTCTGGAAGCATGGAATTCTGGGGTCCGGAAACCAATGAATTTTTCAAAGGCATTTTGAGCTGCTGCTTGGTTGTTGAAAACCCTCCCTTGCAGGAAGTGATCAAAATGCTTGGAAAAGGGATTGTGGGTTGGTGAGAGATCTGGTGAATTAGCTGAGAGAGATAGTTTTGTAGCCTAGTTTGTTCAATTTGGGTCATACGTGTGATGCACAATGGGGGGTCACCATGAAGAAGAATTAGTACTTATCAATGGATCAATATTCTATGTAAACATTGCAGATCTTTGTGCATTCAGTCAATTTCTTGGCAATACCTCTTTGTAGTGATTGTTTTGCCATGAGTCAAGAAGTTGTAATGAATGACTCCACTTGCTGACCACCAAACAGTGACCAAAGAATTCTTTGGATGCAGGCTTGGTCTAGTGCTTCAGCTCTATCCAGCCACTGTGCTGAATGCTTTCAATTGTTGTACTGAATCCATTTTTCCTGACATGTCACAATGCGATTGAGAAGAAGATCATTTTTGTTATACACAAGAAGTACAGAGCAGACCTTGTAGAAACAAATTTTTTGATTTCCATTCAGCTCATGTGGCACCCATTTGCCAACTTTTTTCCTTTCACATTTTGATGCAAATGTAAGACAACTGTTGAATAGTCAATGTTAAGTTCCTCTGCAACCTCTCGAGTTGTTATATGTGGGTCTGCTTCAGTAATGGCTCTCAATTGAGTTTGCTCAATGCATTACTTTATTCCTTCCTTCCATATCTGGGATTAGAGTTGTCAAAGAGATAAAAAAGTGAAGCATCTGTCTCTTTAAAGGCACTCCCAAGGGAGTATTACAGTTAATGTTGAATTTCCAGTTTCTTCCTTGTAAGTCTGGTCAAGACCAGGACTTCATTCATACAAGTTTTTATGACCATCCCATTCACAGGATGTGAGTCCACTGATGGGATACCTCCACTCTAATGGCTTAGTTAGTACTTATTCAATTGCACAAAGAAATTTGTTTTGATATAAAGTTTTCTATACTTATATTCCCTGACATTCAGGGACATCATTGAATCCATTAAAAATCTCAAATGGCGGTGGGCTGCCCATGTTATAAGAATGGCAGACAACCGATGGACATTACGACTCATGACATGGATCCCTCGAGATCACATGCGTAACCGAGGCCGGCAGAATATTAGATGGAGAAATTAGCTTGACAAGTTCAGGAAGTACTAGCTCCGCGACACCCATGATAGAGAAGTGTGGCAAATCCTGGGGAAGGTCTATCTCCAATGACGGACGCTAAAATACTGATGATGATGATGATACTTATTGTGGGAATTGAACCCAGGACCTTCTGCATGATGAGGCTGACATGCTAGACATCACACTACCCCAGCAGACTGGGTGATGCAAAGGAGGTAGAAAAAGACTGAGTGAATTCTATAGAGTAGAAGCAATGTAGACCTGAAGAAGTATAATGAATGTAAAAATTGAACTTAGAAAATCTCTAGGCAGAAATGCTTCATATCAGAAATTGAACTGCATGTCCAAAAGTTGTTAAAAGCAAAACAAAAGAAATTAATTTATTTTTTTCAAAATATGAATAAACATCTTGGAATAACTATTTTTTCAAAATAAAGTATTTTACACTTGATAAATTGATATATTTTCTTTGATAATTATTTTCAGAGAAGGTAAATTTAGGATAACCAGTTGTGAAAATGCTTTTCCTTATCTAATATTCCTCTCAGAAAGACAATGAGCCTTTTATCAGATAAACTCGAAATTACACTACAATTCATTTGCTTTTTGTGAAAAAATTCTTCTGTGAATTTGAATTTAAGAAATGAAGAAACACTGCTGATTCAATTTATCATTCACAAAAATCCCTCATTAAAGGCTTAATATTTTGTTTATCAGTTGTGTAAAAAATGGACTTTTGGGTATTTAATCTTGTCTTCTCAAACTAATGTCTACAGCTGAGATTTTTTTTCCCTAATCCTAAAGGATTTTGCCTCTGCTTATATATTGCATAGAGGTATTTTTTTAATGCTTACTGAATGTACTTATTCATAGCTGAACACGTGTGTAAATACAAGAGTGTTTTATGATTAAAGGCTACTTAAACTAATGCCATTATGATGACTTCTAATCAAACCTAATTGCTAGTTGTTCATTATTTACAAATTCAAAAAGCAGCAATTAGTTTCTTTCATTTCATCACAATAACCTCTCTAACTGATTGCGATGTATTGTTTCGAATAGTTATTCAAACCATTATAAATCTATGAAAGTTCTAAGCATTCAAATACATAATCTACATTAATAAAAATATGACTGGAACTTGTATTATATTTATTTTTAAGGCCTTTGGACTTTTTGCCAATAGACGTATCACTGAAAGTTAGCCAAGGACTTTTCACTGGTCAGATGTTTTGCCGAAAACTTTTTTGTTAAATTGATGTTTTGCAGATTAGACTTTTAGCTGAAAACACGCAAATTCATAAGTAACAAAAAAAATTAAATAAAAATATCCTTCCGCACAAAAAATCTTTTGGCAAAGTATCTGTCGGTAAAAGGCCCAGTCGGCAACAGATCAATTTGGTAAAAAGTTTTTTTGTGTCTGTTGGCTGATTGTCTGTCAGCAAAAGGTCATTCAGCAAAATGTCAGAATATGATTTTTAAGTGAGGAACAACCGCTAAGCGTCTAATGAATATTCTATTTAAATGACTGGATTCTATTGTCATCCATTTTTTTACAAGACACAAACAAAATTATTTTGATTAATAAAAAAATAACAAACAAACAATAACATTGATATAATATTTATACTGGTCATTTTCCTGATTTAATTATATTTGGTCAGTTCAGAAGAGTGGGGAAGATACGCCATTATATGTCATAGTGTTGTTCTTCTGAATTAAAGAAGTGAATATAGTTATTATTTGTAAGGTCATTTCACAAGGTTTATTGCTGTATATTGGTTCAACTCAATAAAATTTAGAGTTAATGATAGGGTTAACATAGCTTTTAGGAGTAATAGAATTAATCAATACATTACAAACGTGTATGATCAGAATGAATCATTCTACAATAATCATAGAATTTAGGAGGTTTTTTTCTTTTATTTCAATATTCTGAAAACTGAATTTATTATTACCAGAAACATAGAGTAAACTAATTCACTTGCAGATACTTATTAAAAAAAAAAACTGGACCCCTCCCTATTGGGATTTAAAAAAAAACTAAATACTTGATACATTAGTGATCTGTCATAGCATTTGTGAATATTCTTATTTAGTTCCTGATAATTTCTATTTGGTTATCAAAAAATTGCTTCACAGCATGAAAACTGCATTTTTTCAACAAATATTCATGGTACAGTTGATTTTGCATGCGCTAAGTTAATTTATTCATTACAGTATTGAATTATAAATGATGATTTTCTCTTCTGTTTGATTTTTACCGTGAATAATTATGCTAAAAAATATTTGTAATAAATACATCCATCAAAAGGCATCCATCAATCTTATACACAAGGCAGATCTATGTTCATAAAAATTTTATTTTTTGAAATTAAAAGTTTTTGAAGTTTTAGAATTTCAAAAAGATTTTAAAAAGGCAAACGTTTAGAACCCAGAAACTGAAAGAAGGTACTTCTATTTCATAGTTTATTGCTAAAACATTAGTTTTTATTCTAATCCTATTGATAGAATAGTTCTGTATGTGTGCCTCCATTATAATTTTATAAATTACTAGTGCTTGGGTCTCCTTAAAATCCTCAAAAGAAGAAGAAATCAAGCGAAGAATCATTTTATGATGACAAGCCTTTGGCAGAGCAAGCTCAACCTTCAAGAACAAGAAGTTCCCATTATTCCTAAAAAGAAGGGCATACAACCAATACATCCACCTGATAGTCATCTATGGAGCTGAAATATGGAACCTAACCAAGAGATTGATCTACCAACTGAGAAACATGCAATGTGCACATGTAAGAATCATGCTCGACCTCCTGTGAAGAGATAACAATACATCAGTGTGAAAACAGGAGTCGGAGACATCATAGAATCCATTACAAAACTCATATGGGAATAGGCTGGTCATGTTGTAAGAATGGCAGACAACCAAACGTATTCCAGAATCCATCTTGTTTTTCATTCATTTTATTGATTTTCTTTATTAAAATAGTCTTTGTGGCCATTTACAACAAATCATCTCACAGCCCTTTTGTCTCCTTGTCTTCACTTTCAAGTTCTATATGAATATTTTCGGTTGTGTTTGTCCCAAGAACATTGTTTTATGTTGACTTAATGGCTATAAAGATTTTGCCTTTTAGCATTTTCTTTATTTCTTATGTATTTCATTGAGATTGAAGAAAATGCTATAGGCAAAGCAAGAATAAATACAGCAGGAGACATTACAGTATAACTTCACATGAAGTTCTTGAGTTCTTTGTTGGTAGCTCAGGACTTAAAGCATTGGACTACAGACTATAATAATTTTATTTCTATCTTTGCTGCTTGGTAGTTGAAATTCATTTACCATGACTTACTTCAGAGAAGGAAAGCTTCAACATTAGATCAAGACAAAAAAATCTTCCCAGCAGAAAACAGTATATATATATATATATATATATATATATATATATATATATATATATATATGTATATATATATATATATATATATGAAGAGAGAATGACAATTAGTTTTTTTTTTATTCAGGATCGTTAACTCTGAGGTACCCAATTTTTAGAGGTCTCCTCACCACTCTATAAGAGGCTCTGTCCATCGGTTGGTTGGTTGGTCTGTCCCCGTAGTTTCTCAGCTGTTTCAAGTCAGATTTACTTAAAACTTGCTAGAAAGGTGTCCCTTGATAAAATGCTTCTTGCCAAGAAATATCTTCCACTCAGGACCACATGATCTGGTGATGATGGCATTCAAACTTTGTTTTAAAATCAATTAAAATCGATTTTCTCAGCTGTTTTTTAGTCAGATTTACTTGAAACTTAATAGAAAGGTGTTTCTCGATGTTTTACACCTAAAATTATCTTCTTCTCAGGGCCACATGATCTGGAAATAATGGCATTTAAACTTCATTGTGGACACCTCATTTAACTTTTGGTTCTTTATTTTATTCTTGCTCATAAAATTGAAATAAATTATTGGTTTGGCTAAAACTCATCACCCCCTTGAGTGGAATCTCTCCACCAGCTTTCATAATTACAAAATGACGACAGAGGAAGTCCAGTTTACGCCTGGCCTCTTCCACCATTCAGCTATGGAGACTTTACAGTTAAATGGGAACAGATTTTACTCCTTAAACTTAACTTCTTACAACTGATATTCCAAGTTGATGATGTTTACAATTGAGACCTAGAATATCATGTAAAATTAGTTGTAAGGAGAAAAATTTGTGCAGCGTATAAATTATCATTTGAAGCATGATTATAGTTAATATAAGAGCATTAACTTGCTTTAAAGTTCTATTCAGCTTTTTATATTTTAATTGTTTGACTCCTTTTAAAACTTCTTCTAAATTCTGAATTTAACTGAAATTAACTCCTAAAAAAGAATTATTTAATGATCATTTGATTGCTTTAGTTGCAATCATTCTCGTACCTGAAGAATATCAGACAGACTTCGATAAAGTGGCTGGTTGAATTTGAATCCATAGTCAGATTTGTCAACAGTGTTACCTACTGGAACAGAGGTTATGCTCCAACAAATTTACTCGTTGCTGGTTTACTTAGTAAACAAAGATTGTTATGACTGTAAATGTTGCTTTGCTCGCTGACTATTTATAATGCTCTACTCTCAAATAAATATTTGCTCTTTTAATGTATACCCACTCTGAATCTTCTGCGCATTTTCAATTATATTTACATATGGTCTTACCTATGGAGATGAGAACTTGACTGAGGAAGATGGTAATTTTGGATTAATATAGATAAACTAAAATTGATCTGACTGTAATATTTTTATTTTAGACATAATACAACTTTTTAAAAATCCTTGTTAGTATTCTTCATCCCAGAAACTGAATAGAAATTAATAAGCAAATTTGAGTATTCATTCCTAGTATATAGATAACAATAAGAAAGTAATTATTAGATTATTTTTGATTTTGATTATTTTTTTACTCTCATCCTAACTTTCGTTTATTGGTTATAGGACTTAGATTTGAGGTGAAAAATCAGCTTCCGCTTGACTATAAAATCCCTGTGGCTGAATGCTTAAAAACAGCCAGGTATATACTGGTGCCCCTCTGGCTAGAGGGTGTAGGTTCAATTCTCACCATTGGTTTGCTCTTTATTTTCCGATGGTTGCTGTGGGATTTCGGTCTGATTCAAAGTTGTGATTAGAAGCAACTGGAATTTAGGATGAAAGTAAAAAAAATAGTCAAAATTGATAATAATGTTGTAATACTTCATCCAAGAATGAAAATTTATATTATATCATTGTATCAAAGTAATTGTAGTTGGCATTTGAAGTCATATTCCATTCCAAATCTAATCCAAATTTTCTTTAAAGCAGATGGTACCATCCTGCAGATTGACTACTGTGTTCATGTCATCTGCATTTGACTATTGTAATTCTCAACAGTAATGTTTTGTGTCTTTCATTTCAAGTAAATTTCTTGCACTTTTGATATGCTGGTAAATTATCAATTATTAATATAATCAAAATATTTACTTTTTCTCTGTTTGTAGATTTGATAAACATTTACACTTTACTGAAAAAGTATCATTCCTCTTTTATTTCTAGTTTGAGAAATATGCTACCAACAACACTGGGCACCAGCTTGAAGCAGTGGATCTAATTCAAAGACTTCAAGGATTAAATGATGCTGTAAGTGTATTAATTTATCAAAAGCTATCTTGCAAATATTGTGTCGGATTCAAAAATTGTTGCTGAAATATTTATTACACATTTCACTGGCATATAAGTAAAAATAATCAATTTGGAAATATAAATATTAGGACTTCAGAGCCTCAGCATTGTATAGCTATCTAACCTTTTTAGTTAACATGTTTTCAAGTTTTTTCAAAATGTATATTAAATTGAAAATTATTGTTTCGTGCGTAAACTTCTGGTCTTGGCTGTATTTGGAAGAATGATTTGGGGGAGGGGGTGAAACTAATAAAGCTAACAAATTCAAAAGGCTTGGACCATGAGTGTCCACTCCCTTTTTCCCAGGGGGAAGGGGCAAAGGATAAATTTAGAATATATTTTAATGCCAACCCTGTTACTTATGGACAGTGATATTGACTTTTTATGTGAGAACATTACATTGGGCTTTCATAAAACAATTGTATTGTACCATAATCCTTTATTGATTATAAAATTCCAACCTCCAAACATCTTTGCTGTGGTGAGAAGACCTGATCCAAGGAGGGGCAAATGCCAAGCCCCTCCCACACACACACATCCAAGCAGACGCTTATGGCTGAAGCTTTGCTGCCTGTAATTCTTCCTTTTTCTTGTTTATCATGAAAAAGGGACAAGGTTTACCATTTAAGAATCCTTTTATCATTGCAATCTAGATTTTGATAATTTTCTCTTTTCAAATTGGAAGACAGAAATAGGTATTTATTGATGTATTTTTATTTGCTTTAGGAAAACAAACTTTATAATTTCTTTCTATCGATAGTTTCAAGAAGGGTCATTAAAATTCAAAGAGTTTCTTTGACAAATGAACTCCTTCTCGTTGTTCGTGTTGTTAACATGATATCTACGCTGATCCATTCCATGGGCCTCATTCAGGTGTACTATTCGAGAGTGATAGTGGTGTAGAAATCCATGTCTGACAAGGAGAGGAAAGAAAAACACTCAAAACTCAGTGATGCCAACATTGGAAAAAAAAAATTTCTTTTTGCCAACATCACAACCAGAAAGTTCATCTGAAGAAGGCTATAGAATAGATTGTCCAAAACATTGTTTTAACTACACAAACAACAAGGAGTTTAATCGACCAATTAAAAGTTGAATTTATCATTTCTTATTAAATGCATTACTGTCTCGGGAAAATTGCATTGATTTTCATTTCTCTTCTAGTGGCAAATCATTCAAGGCACTGAGAGTTTTTCTATGGCATCCTCAAATTGGGAGGATACATTGATGCAAATCAATAAACTTGAATCTTTGGTAAATAATAATAACACATTCAACACAACGGGTTTGGTGCGTAGTATCAGTAGCCTCTTCTGTGGGAGATCTGAAGCCTTGGACTTTGGAAGCAGCCGCCCGTCAAAGATTGAACGCAGACTTGAGGACTATCGAAACCGTCCAGCTGTAGAACCAAACATTGAAGAATTGGATAACTCTGTGTGTAAGTGACTATTAGATAGCAGTTATTTACTTATTGATCATGATTCTTGATGATTTTGTTTTTTGATTACAATATTCTTTAAACAGTTCTAAAATCTTAACTTGCATGCCGGCTATTTTTAAAAATTAGAAAATTCAGCCAACTGATGTTTAATAATATAGGAAGGCAACATTATATATATAAAAATGATAGAATTATTCCTTTTTATCAAGAAAAAATATCACGTATATTAACTGTGTTGTACTCTGAACAAAAAGTAAAAATCCCGCTCAAATTAAAAGTTTATTTAGTTTTGAATTTGTAAAAAATTGTTTTCAGTCTATCCAAAATAAAACAAGATTATTCAAGAAAAATTTCAAAAAATATTTAGACATGATTTTGATCTATCCCATTGTCTAACATGAGTTCAAAAAGAATTTGGGATGGATACAGGAATTTGTTTTTTATTGTGAGATATTTTTCTCCATTTTTTTTTTCATACATTTATATATTCACCCATATATGTCAACACAATATCTTTAAAAACTCTCAATGTATTTCAATGAAATTTTGTGGAAGTGTGGGCCATGGGCTAAGGAAGAAATCATTAGATTTTGAGATGAATCCAGGTATCTTTTTAGATTGAGTTAGTGTACAACATTGACTGAGGTATGCACTCCCTAAATATTAAATAGTTTTTGTTTTGTTGCTATGAAATATGTACAATCGGGAATATGTGTGTGTGGTTGTGATTATTATATAGTAATTTACCAATCTTAACTTAGCATTGAACAAAACCACAGTGGTGGTATATTACACTAGGAATTGGTCTTTTAGATGCTAACCATCTCACTGTAAATTATATAATGACTTATGTATTTGGTAATTAACTTTTTTTTACTTATCTTTGGTAATCAAAATTCCTGTAAAAGCTGTAAGAAGTAAAATAACCTTATTTTTTTGTTTTTTGAAATTTTTCCGAATCAGGTTTTCTTTGGTAAATCCAAAAGATTTAAAATAGTGGGGCAGCTGAGCTAAATGATTGTCCATTTTGTAATGAAAGCATATAATTTTGTGCACTTATAGCCAAAAGCATTGCAAAAAAAATTTGATAATGGGCCATCATAAATTCCTATATTAAAAATGATAGCCAAAATAATGTATGGATGCATTTATGGGACCATGATTAGCATTTCAGGCTTATCTCACAGACCATTACTCTTACACTTGAACCCTAAGATTCCATTGCATGAAAAGTAAAACTAAGATTTAATCCATTGTATATAGTTGCAGTCAATGTATTTATTAATAAATCAGCTATGGATAAAAAAAAGTAAACAGTATGCTTTACTTAAAGAAGAAAAATGGCTGCCATGGGCAACATATTGAAAATTCATGATGGCTCAATATCCAGATTCTTTTGGAATGCCTTTGGCTATAAATGCATCAAATTATATGCTTTTATCACAAAATGCACAGTTGTGAGGTAATTTCTAGCTAAGCTGCCCCACTAAAAGGATGTGTCCAATTTCACAGGAATTCATTGTTATTTATGATCCTATTACCATAAAATAATCAGATTTTCAAGTTCTGGTTTCTATGTTTCTTTAAGTATCATATGATTTTAAAAACACATTGTGTGAAAGTTGCTATTAGACATTCAACATAAAAACCTTTATGCTTTACCCCTGCCAACTAAGTTGGAAAGGTATATATAATACCCAATGTCTTTCTGTCCATCTGGCTGTCCATCCAATATCTCAAAAAGTCTTCAATGAATCTGAATGAAATTCTATGGAAGGGTGGGCAATAGGACAAGAAAAAATTGCTTAGATTTTGAGGCGGATCCAGGAATATTCTTATGATTGAGAGATATTTTCCATTTTTTTTTTCCCATGTATAAATGAATTTGCTAATGTATGTTCACATAATATCTTCAAAAGTTCTCAATGAATTTCAATTAATTTTCAAGAAAGGGTGGGCCTCAAGCTAAGGAAGAGGTTATTGGATTTAGGGTGCAGATCCAGCAGTTTGTTTTTTGATTAAAAGAGATTTTTTATTATTCCGCATGAAAAGAGGTTAAAATCAAATAGTGAATGAAAAATGCTAAATGTAAATTACAAGTGAAGTAACTCAGTATTTGTACATATTGTGAGTATTGTGTTCTTTCCCTAGTTTTTTCATTTAAAATTTTCACTCAGTTTTTAGTTAGTATATAGCTTTGGTAGGGATAAACACTATCTGAATGGCTTCTAGTTTTTATTTTCAGTTGCCTGTGGTAGAAATACAATAACAGGTTTTTGTTACATAATCAGTGCCATGTCAACTATGCAGCAAAAGTATGCCATAGGATCCACACTAAATGCTTGCAGGTTATCGGTTCTGATTCAGTGATTCTGCTCTTTCTTTATTGCTATAATACAATCTGCCTTCACCTTTTTTTAAGTGACTAGGTATTTAAGGTTAGACATTTTAGCCATTTATTAACTTTAATTATTAAGTTATCATTTCAACACAGTAATTAGTGGGGGATGTGGTATCTATGTAATGTATATACAAAGATGTTTGAAACCATAGCTACCTGACAACGATCGAAGCGTAAACAAAGTAATACTACTGCTGACATGTCAAACATATCTATCATATGATCTGGCTGTAGAGCGGATAGAAAAATGTAATTGCTTTATAAATAAAAAAAAATATGTGTTTTAACATTCATCAGTATTTTCTCAATTTAGGGCCCCTTTATGATATGTACAGAAAAATAAAAAACAAGATCAAGCTGTACTTATCAGAATCGGACCAGGACTTCTGATTGAAGGGGGGTGATTTTTTACAGTGACAGTTTGAAGTTTTGAAGAACTTAACCATGTATTGTTTTGTTGTAAAAGTTTTGCAATATCCTTTTTACTATTTCCTGCAAGCATTTGGCGCCTTGCTACTTTTAACTATCCTTGGATCTTCATCTCTTTAATGATATGCTGGTGATTTGTTGTTTTCATGGTCACCTCTGCCGGAAATGGGGTATAGGGGGCTACAGGCCGCACACAAGCTTAGTCAAGCTCTGTACATAATAAAATGTTGTGTTATTAGGAGAAGTTATCTAATTTGACTATGTATAAATAAAGACTGTCAAGTATACAAAACAATTTTTATGAAAAGTTTTAGTATCTGATTTACTTGAACTATTTTTGTCTAACTCTTCTATAAAGTCTTGAGTTAATACGTAAAACCCGCATTTCCTATCATGACTTGAACTCACAACCTAGTGCCAGCAGGCTTATTCCATTCTAATAAGTGAATAGATTCATACAAAGAAATATATCTTATCATATTTTTTCTTATTTAATCATATATACAATACAAAAGCTGCAGTAATCATCTTCAGATGAAGTAGAATGGAGTTTGGCCCTGCAGCAGTCAGTCTTGTTTGCTATGCTAAATCAAAATTGAGCAGATAACTTTTTAGAAATATAGTAAATATCTGTACTAGGTATAAATGAATCACCATAGCCCATGCATGTACTTGAATAATTATCTAGAATCATCTAAAAAAATACCAGCACAAGACTTGGGCAATGTTGGTCCAAAATGACCATAGAGACCTAAAAAACAAGGAAAAGATTTTAAATAGTGCTTCATTGTATATTCATGCCAATTTTCAAGGTTTTAGCACCAAAAATGTGACCAAGAGTGCCCAGAGACACACCCAGCCAGACACAGACAAGCAAAGAATCTGTAGTCCATTTGGCTGGTTGGTCAAGCGGGCCATTCGTAAGGCTACGGTTATTCAACTGCAATGTAGAACCTGCAAGTCTATAACCAGCCTTGTGATATTGTTTTTGGGTGATCAGATATAAGTCCTGTTGGTAACCTTTTTAAAACAAAAAATAGGGTTGTATCTTTGTTTGATATAGACTGAAAGATGAAAATGGTCATTATTTTTCATAGCTCATTATGTCATGATTTTACTTTTTAAAATTTGTATTTGTAATAACTTGCCTTATGAAATTATTTTCTTTTTCTCATTTTTTAAAAGCTAATTTTTGTAAAGATGCATTTAGAATTTTGGAAACCAACCCTCTCACACGACTGATATGGAAAAACATCCTTAAATCAGTTTTGTTGGGTGTCATCCCCTATACCCCTGATACACCCATTGTGCGAAAAATAATCTTAAAGGTATGAGATAAATGTTACATGGTTGGTATAAATTTATATTGAGTATATCCAAGCATTCTTTTAACAGATAATCCTGAGATATCTATAAAAATCTAGCTTATACTCATTCAGGATAGGGAGCATGAATGCATGCTTTAAATTATGCTGTTTTGATTATGGCAACCATTTTGAATACATAATGAAGTCACATGAATGTTATATCTGTATGATTTTGCAATAAATGATATCCATATTTTACAACCTTCAAAACAATATGCAATTTCCCTAGGTTTCTGAGAAAATGAAAAATCTTAATCCAACCATTGCCACCCTTGATTTGTAACCCTTTAATAAACATGCCTGAATGAGTTGGTCAGTTTCCTTTGAATAATGTTGAAATTGATATTTTTAATTTTTTATCAAATAAAGCATATTTTTCCCAATGCATTCTTTATTTAAAGTACATATGATAGATGATTAAATGGATCAACTTGATAATTTCTTTCTGTAAACATATAATGTATTATTCTTTATTTATAATTAGAAGAATAATTGGTAAAGATTTTAAAGATCTGCTTTGAAATGATTTCATAAAGATTAAGTTTTTAAATTCTTGTAAGAAAAATTTTCTGATCAAATTCCAACCAGATTGAATCTAAGAGGATTGGAAATTAGTAATCAAAATTTGAACCTTTAAAAAATGAATAATTCCTTATCCTTATCCCAAAACTCAAAAAAAAATTCATAAAAAAGCATTTTGTTTCAGGCGAGTGAGAGCTTTGAAAATTTAAGAATATTCATGAGAAGATGTGCTAATCTTGCGAACGATCCTAGAGAAATGTTGAGAATTTTAAGGAATCTCAGTAAGGTCATTGTAAGTACTTTCAAATTTATTTTTTACCCATCATGAAAGTTCAATATCATTTTTATTGTATAATTTGATAGCTGGGGACTAACTCAGTTGTTGAAGTATTTTCTCTTTCTCAGTTATATTATTATTCATATTCATATGAGGGTTGGGAATATTACCTTTTTGTGGAAAAATACATTTTTAAAAAGACTTCTAAATATCTGCTGTTGAATGGAAAAAAAAAATTGGCATTTGATAACATTTACTTATCTGTTGTATATTTTGATAGAGTTAGGTGTGGAAATTGGAGCAGATTTCTCTGTATGATATATGAATATATCATCACGAAGAATGCTTTCTCTATATTTCAAAGAAAAAAAAATTTACTTGAATTCAAATTTTTGAGTGTTATGTACAATGCTAAAATAATTGAATAAAATTCTTACCTAAAAAAGTTCATATTGCTTTCTAATAAGTTGTATTAAAAATTTGATACAATGTAAAAAAAAAACAACCATAATTTTCTTTGGGAACAAAGTTTGTAAATACTGTTCAAAGTATATTGGACCTGTAAATGGGTGATGGTTGTGGTTTTCTTACATCTATCAATAAGATGAATGACCATTATATTTTTTCATATTGATTCAATATTGATTTGATGTTAGGTTTTTGATCTTATATTTATTTGTTTTAGAGACTAAATAGAATGTTTATATCTTTTTTCATAGACACTGTTTTGCAAAAATGCTAACCCTCAGCTTTTGGCCCCTGTACTTGATCGAGTGAATGCTTCTGCTAATGTTACTGATTTGTGCCAAACTGATTTTGCACAATTCTTTCAAACTCAAGAGGACAATCCTGGCAATGCATCTGAATATCATTGGGAGAAAAGTCTGAACTCAACATTGCATATAATGAGGGTCTTTAGTAAATACTCAAAGGTAAATGTTCAAAACTTGTTTTTTTACAAATATATATATAAGTATACATTTATTGATATCCTTATGTGTTAATGTGTAAATGGTATTTTGTGACCATGTGTGTGTCTGTTTATGAAAATAGTATCTCATTGGAGATTTTTCATGAAAGTGCTATAGTCTAAGTATTTTATTTTTAAAGTAACACTATGCAACTTTTTTACATCTTTTTTGTTCTGGGGTTCTGATTGATTATGTGTAAAAAACAAAATAGAAAATGAATACAATTCATTCAAACCTTTTTTTTGTAATCAGAACATTGATATTTTGTAATGTACCTATTTTGCCACAGACCGTTTAGTATATGTACTTGAAGACTGCCATGAATGCATAGATAGCAGGAAACTGCCTTGAATATCCCTATACTTAACAATAATATTCACTACCCAGGAATAAAAATTGCATTCGATGGTGTTATAAAAAACGATCTTTTATCTTCACGTTATCATATGTCATGTTATTTCATGTTATGTCATCTTATGTGGTGTTATGTCATCCTTAGTATTATTGTCTCATATCATCATGCCTCATTTTTGATAAGCATTTTTATAATATTCACTGGCATATAATGATGTGGCCTGGCTCCTAGAGAATCATCATCATCATCATCATCAGTCTCTTAATGTCCGTCGTTGGATGTAGACTTTCCCAGGATTTGCCACACTTCTCTATTGTGGGCGTCAAAGAGCCAGTACTTTCTGAATTAGTCTAGATTATCTATCTATCTAGTACTCTTTCGGACTCAGTTGCACATGTGATCTCTGGAGATCCATGTTTTGAGTTGTGATGTCCATCGGTTGTCTGCCATTCATGCGACATGGCCAGTCCACTGCCATTTGAGGTTTTAATGGATTCTATGATGTCTCAGACTCTGGTTTTCTCACTGATGTATTGTGCTGTCTTGTGGTCTCTCCATATGAGGCTGAGCATAATTCTTTCAACCTTTGATCTCAATAAACTACTCATTTATAAGTCTTTTGTGATCACTTTAGTTAAACATTATTGTAAATACATGTTAATTGAGATATATATGTTGTTGTTTTTCCAGAAATTAATTTGATTTTCTTTTATGTGAATCAAAATGTATAAATTCACCTGTTATACAATTGCATACAAGTAGATTTCAAAATATTTCTCTCTTGG
This sequence comes from Thysanoteuthis rhombus, assembly GCA_963457665.1. NCBI lineage: Eukaryota > Metazoa > Mollusca > Cephalopoda > Oegopsida > Thysanoteuthidae > Thysanoteuthis > Thysanoteuthis major. Next base: position 71,328,806 of record OY735200.1, read on the forward strand.
TCATGAAAACAAATTTTGAAGCAAATAACCATTTTCTATACTTTTTACACATAAGCAACCAAAGATTAATGATCACATTTCATAGTGTGATAGACACTTGGTTCTTTGATGAGTACTGCTTTAAATTTTGAGAAAAAGAATTATGTATGGCACCATTAAGAAAACTAGCTTGTTCTTGAGTTAACTGATCCTTTAATTCTTCTGAACACTTTCATAATTGCTCAGAGAAAAATGTTTGCTTTTTCTTCTTTTTGAGTGTAATTAGATGCATTTTTCTTGTTAAAAAACAAAAGGTTTACAAAATTTTGAAAAGATGAGAATAATATATCTGCAATTGTTCTTTACAAAAATAAAATAGAGTTCAAAATACTTAATCCAAGAGAGAAATATTTTCTATTAAATTGAGTCGAGATAAATTCCCCTTTACATTCTTTGATTCACATTATTCAAAAAATATTACAATTATAGAAAGACAAATATTAGTGCATGATAAATAACCTGGGTGCTCTAGGGTCAAACTCCACTCTTACTTCTATTCCAACTGAAGATGACTACTGACACTTTTTATATATATTTATTTTATGTATAATATATAGATTCATGTATATAAGACTTGTCAGTATTGTTCATTTGATCAGAGAGCTAGCTACTTATCACTTGGTTGTGATTTTAAATCATGGTGAGGGAATGTTAATTTCATATATCGTTTTGGTTTAACATGAAATTGAAGACAAGCAGTGTAGAGTTTACTCCCTAAATTCGGTGAGGATTGTTCTCATCCTTGTCATGGTTGGAAAACAAAGTCTACTCCTGACTTATACTGGAGTTTGACAAAAGATTTTCAATGTAATATCCAACCATAGATTAATCATGTCAACAAATGTGAATCAGTGTTCAAGCATATCATCCTTTTGATATAATAATATAATAATAATATCGTCACATATTTTCTTGAGTTCATACCTTTTATGACCTTTATAGCAGCTGATAAAAAAAACACAAAACTTCCTCTTCCTGTTGTTTTGCGTTACTGGAACCAACCAACAGACTGATTGACTGAAAAGCATCTAATAGAGATGTGCAGACACATCTAGAAACCTGCATTGTTGATCTAGAAATAACAAAAATATCTTTTTTTTAAGAATGGTGCATTGGGCATCTTTCATGTGCAGCCACTCATATATATTCATGCAATTCTTGAGATAGGAAGTAATTTAGCAGTTAGAAAGTATATACATGTTTGTATTTTCTGTGATAGATCTATGAAAAAATTGTCAGCAAATATATGATAATTCATTTCTTTTGTCTCTCTGCCTATGCAATTGAGTCTAAAGCTATCTGGCAGAGCAGCAAATATGGGAGGCATATGAAAGTGAAAAGCAAAGGACATAAATATGCAAACTTATCTTTACCAACATATGTTCTAAAGATTTCAGTATTCTTTCATGTTATGGAGAAAGAGGCACCATTGCACAGCATGATAAGAATATATCTATTCAACTGCCGGATGAGCTTTTTTATGCTTTTGATTCGTTTGACATACTTTCCTCTGTGCTGATTCTTACTGGAAAAAAAGTGTTTAAAAAATAGTTTCCATCATGATCAGGTTTTGAAGACTATTATTTTCAATGTATTCTCTCTTTGTGTCTACCATGGTAAAAGATCTATAACAAAAAGTTTATCTTTTGCTTTCTCAAACTGAATTATCAGAGTATTTATATGAAGTAGATATATTTTGTTTCAAATGATATTGATGATAATTTCAAATTGGGTTATGTTCACTATTTCTTTGCAGTGTTTTAACTTTGATAAGTTTGTACCATATCCAAATGAATCAGCTTTAGTAAAAGACAGTATACTCTTTGTGGAGAATGCGACTTTATTAGGTGGTAAGTATTAAATTGGATTCTAGCATTTTCTTTTATATGATATACAGTTGAATTATATCTCAAAATCTTTCCCTAAATAGATGTTTTCTATGCAATCCTATCATTTCCCTTTATTCCATGTTATTTGTGTAAATTTTCATATAATGATACTCCTCCCCTGTCTCTATGGTGAATAAAAACTCCCATTCATCACCTGAACATGGTTGTAGGATACAACTTAGATACCCTAAATGGAGATTATTGAATTTTGAATCAATTCTGGTTGGAATGTTAATGAAAGATACTTTTTTTTTCCTTTGTTTAAGATTGAATTTTAGTATCTATTTTTCTTCTTTCATAAATGTCAAAATTTTATCCAGTTCTTGTACTCAGATCCAAATAATTCAGAAAGCCCTGTAGACAACTCTCACCTACAGCCTTTTTCACAATTTGTCAGTCTGTGTATTACTTTCAATCATTCTCATCCTTTCTTTCCTTGTGAGGCTTTACCTCACAGTAGGTGGACTCAAAATATACAAGGATGCATGTTTTCACTTTGAATTATTATGTGGCTTTTTCTTTATTGTAATTCATTCATGTAAGCAAGATGATTTTCTATTGTCTTGTTCGATTTTTGACTATTCATGACTCACGACATGGATCCCTCGAGATCATATGCACAACCAAGGCCGGCTGAATATTAAATGGAGAGACAAGCTAGACAAATTCAGAAAGTACTGGCCCCACGACGCCCATGATAGAGAAGTGTGGTGAATCCTTGGGAAGGTATTTGTCCAATGACGGATGTTAAAAGACTGATGATGATGATGATGATAACGATTATGATCCTCAATGTAGAATTATTCTTTAACTTTTTTCATTAAAACTGAAAAGATCTCCATTAAAAGTTAATGATGCTTGACTGTACATATTCTACTTAGATGTTCAACTTCATCATCATCAGTAGCAATTGTAAGTCCACTGCTGGTCAAAAACCTTTCCCATCTTCTTCCATGAAGAGTGTGATTGCACTAATCTCTGCCATGTCTGTCTGGTAAACTTTTTTATCTTGTCCCTCCATCCTTGGTCTGGCCTTTCCCTACTACATTTTTTATCCCACAGGAGCCAATAGCTTAGTCTTTCACTCCATCTGTTGTACCTTCTTCTCACTTTATACCCTGCCCATCTCCATTTTTGTTGCTTAATTATTACTTGGATGATATCCTTTGCCTTGGTCCTTGCTTGGTTCCATGATGATCTTTTTCTATCACTGGGCGTTATTCCTAACATTGCTTTTTCCATTGCCCTCTAAGCTATTCTAAGTTTGTTTTCGTGTGCTTACATAAATTTTGCACCCATATTTCCTGGTTTATATCTTTGAATAATGAATTTTTGTTCATTGCTTATATTCTTTTTTGATTACAATTGAATAAAGCAACTTTAGGAAAAGACATTTTATATAAATCCTTTCTATGGTGCCCTTGCAAAGTATTCTGATATCAAACTCTTTGTGATAGTAGCTTAAATAATATGATATGTTGGAATACTTGTACATAAATGATATCATTATTGGTATGTCTTTGCTCAGTTTTAGAGTTTTTAAGTCCTTGTAAAATTAACAAGGATAAAAATATTCCATTTCTTCAATTTATCAAAATATTGTTTCATTAATAATCCTCTTTTTATGTCTGTAATTTTAATTATCTTTCCAGGCTTAGTGTTTGATATGAAGGGAGAAACAGAAAAATTACCCACACACGTGTCTTATAAAATAAGAATGGATGCTGACAAAGTTGACAGTACACGGAGAATACGAGACAGGCTAGTTTATGTTAACCTTTTCTTTTTACCTGCAGCGTTATACCTAAAGGGTTTAGCGAAAAGATTTATTTGCTGAATTTTTAACTCACTTCTTAATTTAATTCTATTGTTTTGATGATTCCTTGGACTTCGTCTTTGAAAGAAAAATTGTTCTTGTATGAAGAATTGCAAAGATTTTATGAATGAACCAGTTTGAGCCCATTGTTGTTTTTGTAAAATCTGAAATTAATAATGATCTTAATAATATGAGTGTTGCAGGTATATTATTGTGGGAAGAGTCGTCAAAATGACTTAATGGCTTCTGAAAATAGTTTGGAACTTTTAGGTGACCAGTCTGCTGTTTCATTCACCTTGTTAGATGAACACTGCATTTAAGTTATAACTTCCTGCTCATAGCTAAAGAACTTGACACTCAAACGGTAGAGAAAGAGTAGTATTTAATCACTTTTTAAAAACAAATTAAATCAAACATTGTCTAATTTTCATCCCTCTATTTTATTAATTCTTTTTTTAACAGCAGTTTATTCACCCATTAGGGCAGATATTTAGTCTAGTATAAGCAATAATATTGTCTGAAACAAAAAAAAAATCTTGTAGAAAATAGTACAAAATAATATTTAAGTAATTTGAAGACATTGAATTTTGTTTACGTAATACATAAATTACTGTACAAATTATCAAACATTCTTGAAGTGTATTTTCTAACAAGCAACTGCACTCTTTGATGGAATAGTTTTAGATTGAGACTAATGATTAAAATCTATTGATTTGTAGATGGTGGACTCCTGGGCCCAGAGCTCGTACCTTACCAGATATGAAATACCTCACCTTTGGTTTCATTTATCTTCAAGATATGATTGACCATGCAATCATTAAAGAACAAACAGGACAAGACAGCGTCACTGGAATATACACTCAACAATTTCCTTATCCATGTTACCTACAAGACAAGTAAGTTTTCATCTTTATTTTAATTTTTTTTGGTCACTGTCGTCAGTGAAATATGAATTATCAGTTTTATATTTCTTATTTTTAAAAGGGATATGTTGATAATGCTTTAACAAAGAAATATTGAATTGTTATTCTAAATAATGTGTTCGCCAATTACTATTATATAAATTGATTATGTTGTTTCTGCATTGCATCGAATGAGCATTACTAAGTGAATAGTTCCTAAAATGACTTCAGAGGCTTCAGAAAATTGAAACTTCCCGGTGACCAGTCTGTAGTTTCATTCACCTGCATTAAAGTTATAACTTCCTGCAAATGGCGAAAGAATTTGATGCTCATGATAAAATTGATGAGTTGGAAAGAATTTGCAGTGAAAAAAATATAATAGAATATCAGCAAACTTAGGCAATTCTTTACTCTACAATTCCTTTAAAAAAAAAACCAACTTACATGGATTATGAATATATGATCGTGTAGATCAATGAAAAACTCTACCAAAAGCTGTGCTCTTTTAAAACTCAATTGTTTACATGTCACAAATAAATATGAATAAAGATGAAAAATTGATCTGTGCTTCTTATATTCTCCATTTTCTTCAACTGATATCTTCAAAAGCAATACTTCGCTTTTAGATTTTCTTAGAAAATTTTATTACTTTTCACCATCACAATTATTATAGCTATTGCAATTTTAAATTATGCTACCTAACATTCATTGGAAATAATGTGATTTCTCAATATTTTTCTGTTTTCAGGTTCACTAAGACTATATCAAAAAGCCTTCCTTTGTTCATGGTACTGGCTTGGATATTCTCTGTTGCCATGATTGTGAAGAGCATTGTGTATGAAAAAGAAAAACGTTTAAAAGAAGTAATGAAAATTATGGGACTTGGCAATGGTGTGCATTGGCTTGCTTGGTTTTTTGATGCATTCCTTATTATGATACTCTCCATTATATTGTTAGTTATGACTCTAAAGGTGAGTGTTGTTTCAGAGTTTTTTCATCTTATTGGGGATAGAGAACAGAGCTTATAACACTTTTAGTGGAATATAGGACTTAGGAAAATGGATATGATTTTTGAGAGATTAATTGTCAACTATCAGTTTAATTAACCTTGAAAGATGAGAGTTAATTTTCTTATCTGTTACGTCTTTGCTTTTGTTGTTTGTTAGTTTGTGCTGGTTGGAAACATGTTTGGTTTTTAACTATATTAGCAGTGATAAAAAATGAAGAGATAGCAAAGGCACGTGTGTTCAGTTTGATGGCTGCTGGTCAAGAGACCAACTTTAGCTACAAAAAACAAGACTCCACTTGGTCACTTCCATTATCATGTCCAGGCTTTGTCTGAGCTTCTGGTATGCTATGACTGGATGAATTGCTTGCCTTTTGTTTATGTTTAAATCACAAAATATAAAATATCGATGAAATATAATACGTAGACATTACAATATCTAACATAAAAATCAATATTTTTCTGTCGTAATTTTCAGTTTTGTAACTCTTTATCTACATGAGAAATTTATTTTTATTTTCTTTCCAAAATGGCAATTGATTTAATACATTTGATAGTTTTCTGCAATTTCTATACATACCCAAAAGGATGTTCGCAATTTGATTCAATTTTTAGCTTTTTATGTTGTACAGATTAACCAGATTATGGATTATTTTATAAAATCTTATCATTTTCTTTTTGTAAAGTGTATGTTGAATTGAATGATTATTCATTACAAAAGTATTTTCATGACTATGATGTATTCTTTTTCTTTCTTTTTAGCTTGGTCATGTATTGGATCGATCAAATGCTTTTTTGCTATTCCTGTTCATGGTGTGCTTCTCCCTTGCTACCATTGCTATGTGTTTCCTTATCAGTGTGTTTTTTTCCCGAGCCAATTTGGCTGCAATATGTGGAGGGTTTATCTATTATATCCTCTATCTTCCTTACAATGTGTGTCTTCGATGGGAGGATTACATGAGTACATCACTCAAGAGAACTGCAGTAAGTACTCTCAACTTTCTACAAGTTATTCAAATTATAGTTTAATACATTATCTTTCACTCTGCTGATCAGTTTATCAAATAGTTAATTTTAATAAATTAAGAAAGAATTATTAAATCCACAAACTATGAATAATAAGAACTTGTCATCATGATTAATAATTGAACAAGAATTCTTCAGAATCTAGATGTACCTAGATGTTTTTTACTCTATTTTAGATGTTTTCCAGTGGATAATGCCAGTGATGTGATAAATAGAATTTATTCTGACTATATTTATTCTTAGAAGGAATTTTTTTACATGACTTAAAATTTTGACTGTACAGTTGTTCAGTTACAGACCGTGATGGCAAGCCATGTATAATTTTAAATTAGACAAGTTATTAAGGAAATGAAAATGTTTGGTTGTATTCCCTTGATTTTTCTTGAATATTTTAGAATTTCCAAGTCATTTCTATTGATTATATTCTTCTTTCAAAATGGCTTATTGATCACTTATTCGTTCGAGAGCAGTTTTCATCTGTGATTAAATTTGGCTCTTGAACTTGTTTTTCTTTTTTGTTTAGCTCTCATAAGATTTGGCTTCTTGCTTTTGGAATTTTTGTATTCATTTACAAGCAATCATCATTACAGATACTTCGACCATGAAAAATGGTGCATAAGTCTAACACTAAAAATAATCAACAAACTGTTTAGTCACTCAATGGAAACTATCATGTGCCCAATATCAATTGGCAGCATGCCGTGCTTGGGTGATCAATGAATAAATTACTTTCACCTTTTGCTGGACAGCTAATGTGAATGCTCACTGACACAAACTAAGAGACCAATTTAGTATAAACTAATTTGGAAATTGAAATCTCTACTCAGAATATATTTAGGAGGGTAATTAGAAAAAAAAAATTCTAGATCGCAACTTATAATTCACTCTGTCAGACCAGGTATGTCCATTTCTTAATATAAAGAGTGACTATTAAAATTTTCAACCCTCTGACTCCATTAGCATGGCCCGTAGATGTGATACATACATAGACACTTAGCCAACCAGACCAGCCTGAGAACTGGAGAAATGTATGTGGACAGTCTTGGTTAACGGTTTCTAATCAACATTTGAAAAAGAAGTTAAATTTGCATACTTATTCTCATGAAATCGATAAACAAAACTGAAACTTTCGGCTGTTTTATTGATGAAATGTATCATTCTTTATCATTTTCAGTGCCTATCATCAAATATTGCCTTTGGATATGGGTGTAGCTACATTGCCAGATATGAAGAACAAGCTATTGGGTTGCAATGGTCTAATCTGAATTCCAGTCCCTTGCCTGATGATGGTTTTAGCATGCTGCAGTGTATGTTACTTATGTTAGTTGACTGCGTCATTTATTTAATACTTGCTTGGTATATTGAAGCTGTGTTTCCAGGTAAATATCCGCTGAATTCATTTATTCAGTTTTTATCCAGTAGTTGACATATGTTTAGTTGTTATGTAATCATCATCATCTTTATCAGTCTGTTAGCATCTATCGTTGGACATAGACTTTCCCCAAGATTTGCCTGACCTTTCTATCATGGATTATGTGATCACTTATACTAATGATAGATAGTTATACACAAAATTATCATTTTAATTATACACAAAATTATCATTTCAAATACAAAAATCCTTTAAAATCTGTCCTATAAAGAATTTGATGTATAAGAGATGGAATATGATTTTTTTCTGGGAGCCATATGTTTGTGGGTGACGCTGAGCCAGTATTTTCTGAATTTGTCTAGTTTGTCTCTCCATCTAGTATTCTGCCGGCCTTGGTTGCACCATCTGATCTCTGGGGATCTATGTTGTAAGTTTTTATGTCCATCGGTTGTCAGCCATCCATTTGAGTTTTTTTTTATGGATTCTATGATGTCTCAGATGCACAACAAGGGCTGACAGAATACAAGAGACAAGCTAGACAAACTGAGGGAGTACTGGCTCTGTGATGCCCACAACAGAGATGTGGTGAATTCTGGGGAAGGTTTGTGTCCAACGGCAAACATTAAAGACTGATGATGATAACAGATTCATTTTGTTTCTGTTGTATATAAGTATGGATGTGTGAGGTTGATACACTTGTATGTATCTGTAAGTTCGTAATTGTAATAACATATAAAACCAACCTTGAATTAAATCACTAATGCTTTTGAAGAGAGAGATAGGACAAGAAAAATTCTTGTTGGTTACAAAATCTGTTCAACATTTCTTCTTGGTGAAATATTAGCTTACTGGATACAGTTCCGGCATCATCTGGTTACTTGAGTTGGTTTGTAGAGTATTGGTGAGCTGTTCTGTTCTGCTTATTTATGTGCCAAAAAGATGATGAACAAGTCAACATTCAATTCTTATTGTCTCTCTGTAGATAAGTAACTCATCAATTTTGCCACTAGTAAGACACAATGATTAAAATCAGAAACACAAGGCTGAAGTAAAGTTGACCATTGCATCTACCTGGAACAATGAATTCCAATGAAACCCTCGAAGAAATCCAACAAAGAATCGACTTAGGTTAGCAAGATTTCAGCAGAGCAAACTCAACTTTTAAGAACAATAAGCAACATTGATATTAAAAAGAACTGTTTAGAACCAATGTGTCCTTCAGATAGTCACCTATGTAGCTGAAACATGGAATCTTATCAAAAGATTCTCAAACTAAGAACCATGCAACGAGCACATGAAAAAATCATACTTAACATCATATGGAGATATCACAAGACAGCACATTATATTAGAGAAAAAACAGGAGCTAGAGATATCATAAAATCCATTAGAAAACTCGAATGGCAATAGGCAGACCATGTAGTAAGAATGTCAGACAACTTTTAGTTATCACCCATCTCAAAACTGTATCTGGTAGAAAATGAGATGTAACATAAATGGCATTGAATCAATGTTTGACCTTCACTGAGAGCAAAAACTAAAGAGTAAAATTTATTCTATATTTCTCCAGTTATATTTTACGATGACTTAATATTTCACCAAAAATGTGCTATTTTTTTCTTCTTCTCTTATTTCAGGCATGTATGGGATTCCTCGAAAATGGTATTTCCCTTTCCAGAAATCTTATTGGTCAAGTCAAAGAGTGAATCAAAGAGGCGTTCGACAAAGAGCAAGCATCAACAATGAAGCACTTGAACTTGCTAATGAAGGTGAGTGCAGTTATTCCAGCTTCATTGATAATCATACTTTGTTGTAACATAACATATGGAACAACATACATGAGATGGATACAGACGTCCATTGCTCAATATGCACTGACTCAAAAAAATGCTGACTTTATCTATCTATAGTAAAACCAGAGGACCCAGCCAGAAAATACAAATTCTATCCTCCATTGGTGTTAGAAAAAATTTCTTCTTGACAAGAGTAGCAATCGCATGGGACAGCATAAATTAAAAAGACGGTCATATCTGAGGATATCAATACTTTCATAAATAATCTCTATTCTGATATCTGTCATACCAAATTTAACCATTAATTTTCTCATTTGTCTAATCTCACCTCAACTAAACTGAAACTGGTTTAATGATGCAATTAACTGACATCAAAATTTCAAGTACATTCAAATATTTCTAAAATATGTTCAGGTTCAAACTTTCCCTTCAAATATCAAATTAAAAAGATCAAATAATCTTTTGATCTAGTAAACTGTCAGTCTATCATTCTAGGTTCCTCAGTGGATTTCCCACAGCATTAGGTTACTAGGAAGTGCCAATCTCTCCAAATTGTTTTACGTTGCATGGTACCAGCAGAGTTAACTGTTGAATCAGTTTAGCACCCGCTTCATATAAGATACTGTTAAGTAGGGTGGCCATCTCTAAACTCTAAACAAAAAGAAGATACTTTAGCCCAGGTTTCCCAATCTGGGGTTTACAAACCCCTGGGAGTCCTCAAAAGGTATGGGGTGTTGTATTTCCAAATTTCAAAAAGAGGTAGATATTGCAGACTGAAAAGAAAGACTTGGACTGCTTGTTAATGATGCATTGTAAATATATAAAAGTTTTACATGAAATATACAAAATACCTAGAAGAAATGTTGATTTGTCAAATATTGCTCTAATATATGAATGCTATTTAGTTGTAATTTTTATAAATTTTTAGCAGAAAAAATTTTTTCAAACAAAATCAGCCTTTGGCAGACTGATTGACCCTTTCCCACTTGAAGTGACTCTTCACTGTCACTCATCAACAGTGTTGATAATGGCAACAACATGTAATAGAAAAACATTAACTATCATCAACTCTTAACATATTTTCATTATACGTAGTTGCCTGTTGGCTTTAACTTCCAACTGTTTTATAGCTTTCACTTCCCACTGTTCTAATTATATCTGAGGTAATTTGAATAAGTTTTTCAGTCTGACCCCAAGAAGGCGGATGAATTAATGACCGGCATGACCTTGTACAAGATGGAGGTCAGAGCGCTCAAAAACCAGACTGTCTGGCCACCTCACTGTCGAGTGTTAAATTTCTATAACTAAGATACCATGTACAATTTCCTTTAAAATGTAAATGTTGGTATGAAATAATGAGATGAAAAAAAATTGCGCAACCATTCACTATTGATTTTTTCACTAGATTCTTTCCAAATATATCTCATTTAGAAACCATCTAGATAGGTTTCTCCAGTTTTCAAGTTGGTCTGGCTGACTATGTATGAATGCATTTAGCATACAGGCCACAACAATGAAGCTGAAAATTTGTACAATTACTCCTTATATCGAGAAAAAACAATTTTTTTCTTTAAATTCCTCCCAAACTGGATTGGGAAGGCATTCACAATGTAAGTTTATGCTAAATTGGTCTTACCTTGTGTCCAGCAGCATTCATGCTTGTTTTTTTTTTTTGTAAATTTAGACTTTTTAGTGACCACCACACAACAAAAAGTGGGAGAAGTAACTAATTCATTGATCACCCCTCTTTCAAATTTTTTGATTGATCACCCCCAACATAGCATGGTGCTGAAGGACACTGGTAACATGATGATTTCTTTTGAATGACTAACCAGACCAGTTATTTTTTTAGAGTTAAACATGAAATTGTTATTTTTTTGTGTCTTTTTTTTTTATTCTCTTGTCAGATTCTGAAAAATTTGAAAAAGTTCCACCTAATTCGAAAATTGGCGTTTCAATAAGAAATTTGAGGAAAGTTTACAAAAAAACCAATAAAGTTGCTGTGGATAGCTTGAATTTAAATTTTTATGAAGGGCAAATCACAGCTTTCCTTGGACACAATGGAGCAGGAAAAACAACCACAATGTAAGTGTTTTAATTGGTCAGATTAGGGTTCTTATTTGCTTTTTATTTTTAATCATTAATGAGTGTAGTGTTGAGTTGTCCCTGACTGATTTAGAACTCTATGCAACAAAATACAAATGCAGAAGGGAACGATAGATCGATTTTCACTTAACATTTCTAAAAAATCATGTTCAGTTTCTGAAAGTAGTTTTTTGATCTCCATAATGTCTGGAGAAATAGGATTAACTTCATTTTCAGAGCTAGTCTCACTGCTGTATCTGTGATACGATTCAGAGTTTGTCTTTTTGGATAACAAAATTTTACAGAAATTTAACTTGTGGACTCTTGAACTTCTTGTGTTTAAACTGTTGAACATTCATAATGATGAGTTTTCATTTGAACATCTGTTCCAATGGCAACACTAATTTTATGCAAATTCAGATACTTCCTGATTTATAGGCTAAAAGAAGAATCCACTAATCTCCTGAGTTGTGTTTTGTTTATGAATTAGTTGTTACTTTCATTTTAAACAATTTTTGTAATAAAACGTGGCCTTAAGAAAAGAAAACCATATAAGCAATTTTAAATAACTGAATGCATCTCAGAAGTAGTTTTCAGTGCACATTAAACGGAATGATTTAGAATAAGGTTTCAGTAGTTAAATCAGAATGAACAATTCCTTTACGCAATGTAAAACAATTAGTTAATTAGAAACAAAATGAAGGGTTGGGAAAATGAATTTTTTTGTTTAAATACAACTTCAGAATTTTTCTAGTCGCAATGAGATAAAAATGATAAAAATGATAAATGGTAAAATATTTTGCATTGATTTAAGGTAAACTCTTAGAGTTTCCCTTATTAACTACTGATACCTCAGGGGTATCATTAGTTTTACAAGTACTGGATGGATTTCCTGTTGAGCCTCATACTATGCCTCCTTTTGTGTGAACATGTATAAGACCCCAATGATTAGTTCTATGCATCAATCACAAAGCTTGACCTAAACATTGGAGATTTATTCTATTACTTAGTGTTGTTATGATACAAATATAAATGTTGTTGAAAAAAACTTATCCACTGCCCCTGATAATCATATAGATGATGATAAGTTGTTATTTGATTTATTGCAACGAAATTGCAAATGTCTTGTAATTCTTTGACAGGTCCATTCTGACTGGTCTCTTCCCACCCACTGATGGCACTGCAATCATTTATGACAAAGATATACTCTGGGATATTGATGAGATTAGAAAAAATCTGGCCATGTGTCCACAGTACAATGTGCTCTTTGATTAGTAAGTCACTTATTTTCATAATTTCAGATCTACGGCTACAGTTTGGTCAGGATGACACACCTCACCATATGTACAAGAATGCTATTTGATTACACTTATGAAGCTAAAAGGATCATTGTCCTTATGATGAGTAACATTGAAAGAAATTGCATGTATGAAATGTGATAACTAATGCTTTATATCTTATATGCATGCAATGATTATTTGGTGATTTATTTTGTTATTGTATCCAATTTCTATAATGAATATCTGTGTAAATATGAATAGTTTTATTCTGAAAGAAACAAGCTTGCAAAAGTTTGCTATAGTGTCACTTGATCTGTGATAAGCTATCCACCAGAAGTTTGTACTTCACTTTTAAGAGTGATTCAGGCCTAAAAGTGATTTCCTTTATCATTTGCTATAGCTTGGCTTAATCCACTAAAGTGAGGCAATTGCTGAAACAAATTAACTTTCTACTACTTGATACATATTTTGCAAAGAATGAAAAGATCTACTTTTGTGCGTAATATGATTTACTTATCTATCTCTCAAGTTGAATATTTTCATTTCATTATGACTAGAGTTCTTTGGAGAATGTAAAGTTTACTATTTATGTTATTTGTCCAAGATTAAAATTCTCAATATCTGACCATTTCAATGCTATATTGAGTTTTCTTCTTGATATCAAAGATAATTTGAAATGACTTTTTCTTGAAGATAAAGTTCCAAACTGGCTCTCACATCATATTTAGCTATATTCAAGTCGAATCTATGTTAAGATTTTCAAGTAGCTCATGAATTTCCACCTATAAATCATACAAATTTTGACAGGATATTAAATGTAGCTGTACAGAGTGTACAAGCTGACTTGTTCTATGCACTTGAATTAATATGCTTCGAAGCCGTTTTCTCTATGTGCATATTTTAATCTCTCTTCTCTGTAAGAACGCTTCGATTACATATGTTCATTATCATGCTTATCATCAATCATTTTGCTTTATCGGTATTCTGTATCATTCATGTCTCTCTTATTTCTCAATTGTATTCTTTTGTTCATTATTAGATAATATAATTTTAGAAAATATCTGTCTTGCTTGTATTTCTATTGCATGTATTCCACTGCTTTATTTGACTAAAGTACTAAAAATGTGTGTACGCCATTTTAATGGTGAGCCAAATGACTGAAAATTCTACAAAGAAATACTTTTTGGAGAATTCTTTTTCCAAGGCCAAACAAAACCATCAAAAACAATACTCATTCTTGACAACTGATTTTAATGCTTTTTTTAATCAGCTTAACAGTAGAAGAACATTTGTGGTTCTATGCAAAACTTAAAGGAGCACCATCAAAATACCTTTCATCTGAAATTGATAAAATGATCGCTGATGTTAACCTTGAGCATAAAAGAAATGAAATCAGTACCAACTTGTCAGGTAAATTTTATTTTTTTTAAATTTTTCATTTTCAAAGATATTTTTGATATTTTAACTGAAAAAAAAGTGTGTTTAAATCATTTTTGTGGTAGGTATCAGTTTCAGATCTTGTTATTGATTTGCAATGCATTTGTTATTTCTCCCCACCCCTGTTGGACATAGACTTTTCCCCAGGATTTGCCAGACCTCTCTATCATGGGCCTTGTGGAGCTAATACTTTCAGAACTTGTCTAGTTCGTCTCTCCATCTTGTATTCTGCCGGCTTTGGTTTTGCATATGATCTCTGGGGATCCATGTCATGAGTTGTGATGTCCATCAGTTGTCTGCTATTCTCACAACCAGCCAGTTGCCACTTGAGTTTTCAAATGAATTCTATGATGTCTCAGACACCTGCTTGTGATCTTTCTATGTGAGGTTGAGCATGACTCTTTCATGTGCACATTGCGTAGTTCTCAGTTTGAGAGTCAGTCTCTTGATCAGGTTCCATGTTTCAGCTCCATAGGTGACTATTAGGAGGATGCATCAGTTGTATACTCTTCTTTCTGAGACTAATGAGAACTTCTTGTTCTTGAAGGTTGAGCTTGCTCTGCTGAAAGGTTGCCATCCTAGAGTGATTCTCCACTTGGTTTCTCTTTCTCCTTTTGAGGATTTTGTTGTCCTAGGTAGATGTAGTGGTCTACTCTCTCCAGTTTTGATTTTTGATTTCAATCATTGTGTGTTCATTTCCAGTAACTTGAATATATATTCTATTTTGACCAGATTTGATAAGTAATGATTTTTTGATTTAATTAAATATCTTAGCTGAAGTAAAAGAATTAA
Source organism: Thysanoteuthis rhombus (assembly GCA_963457665.1). Lineage (NCBI taxonomy): Eukaryota > Metazoa > Mollusca > Cephalopoda > Oegopsida > Thysanoteuthidae > Thysanoteuthis > Thysanoteuthis major. Next base: position 71,344,243 of record OY735200.1, read on the forward strand.
ATGCTTTTGTCCAAACTAAAGATTTTAATCCATATAAGGAATTATGTGCATATAGATTATATATCACGCTCATTTCTTTTTAGAGATTGTAATCAAAATGAAAGTTGAATATTGCATTATCAAATAAAACAGCAGCTTTTTCCTTGTTTTTTTCTTCCAAAACATATTTTTGCTAAATTTAAAAATTTCTTGAGTAGTCCAATCTGAAAAGTTTATTATCAAAAAATTACTATAAGATAATTTTATGGAACTGAACTGATTTATAATTCATATGATTCATTGACTGAACATTGCATATTTTAAGTGATCATTCAGTGAAGAACATAAAGCCCCTGGATATATATATATATATATATATATATATATATATATATATATATATATATATATATATATATATATATATATATATATATATAAAAATAGATAGATAAATATATATTTATTTATTGAGCCTGGAGGGGCTCTTCATCACTATTGCCAACTCAAAAGAATTTTTCGAGTCAATCTTGGAGGAGCGTAAAAAAATGCTTATTACATGCTTAAAACATTGTTAGCTATTTTGTGGCCATTTTTAATCACTAAAAATAGCTGAATATTAGCTAAAATTCTCAAAAAAAATATCTCTAAAATAAGGCTAAAAATAGTGCTGACTGTTGGATTTTTGTGCAGCCAAAACAAAAAATATGTCAAATAAACCTGACCTGCACGTATGATGAACAATTATTATTTTATAATAATTTAGAGAATAACTAGGAAAAGAATAGATTTTGTTAAAAACTTGCAATGTTGTTTAAAAAATCTATTCCTCTCCACTTGGATTTCCAAGTTGATCCCTATGAAAACATCCGAAATAAAGATGAATTATCATTGCATCAAAAATGAAACAACGAATCCGTCTGAAAAGTAATATAATTTACTGGAAAATTAAAAAGCTTCAGATATATGTATGAAATGTATACATTCATTATGAACACTGTATAGTTTGCTTTCTTTATCTGTTTCTTGAACTTTCAATTTTTCTCTCTGAGAATAGATTTACAAAAAGAATTATGATGTGGTGGGATATTAAAAAAAAATAATATTCCTCTTTCTTTGCGCTCTCTCTCTCTATTGTGAGTTAATTATGATAGCTGCAATTTAAACATTTTTGCCGTCTGCTTTTTATCATTTGTTAAATCAGTTCAAATTCAAAATCTTGGTATTTACTAAACTCAAGTAAGAACTGTAAAAATGAAATATGAATTTGAAATGTGTAACTATTTCAGTCATGGGGCTGGCAACACAGGATAGTTTTTTTGTGTAAGAGGCGAAATTCCTGTTGATTACCATTTATAAATTATTTTTTCATTCCCTGTTTTAAGGACTTGTTTAATATAGAAACATTATAATTTGATGAACTTAGGGGAAAATCTAGATGGTTCTGCACAATTTCAGAATGAATCAACAAAAAGAATGAATGCAACCAAGCTTGGCTGCTGCTGGGTCAAACTCCACCCTTCCTTCTATTCCTGACTGAAGATGATTACAGCAACTTTTGTATTGTATATATAAAAAATAAACTTGTAGGTGTATAAGACTTGTTTGTATTGCTCGGTTGGTAAGAGAGCTGGTTGTGATTTCAAATTATGGTTGGGAAATGGTAATTTTATGAATAGGTTTGGTTTAACATGGCATGATTGACAAACGGTGTTAATTTTACTCTCCTTAATTAGGTGAAGATTGTTCTTGTTACGACGGAAAAACAGAACCATCTTCAACTTGGATTAGAGCTTGATAAAAGTTTGTGTAGGCTAGTTTCTCATTGTTTGATTGTCTTTTATTCACATTCCCCAGAAGATATCAGTTTTGAAGTATATTTCATAAATTTTTTGATGAAGGTGATGTTATTTTCATTGTAAAATCCCAGGAATATATAATAAAAACAGATTGGTGTCAAAGCATTGATTTCTCGGCAAAAACACAAATGTGTATTCAAGTGTATCTGACAGTCATTGCAGAAACGATCTGAAAAAAAAAAGAAGAATACTTGTTGAACTAAAATGAATGAATGATTTTGAGTAATTTTCCTGGCTATGGTAAAACTTGATTCAACTTTTCTATCAGCTGAAGACAAAACCAATAGTTTGAAATGATCTAGTGATTATCCAGAAACTTGATTTCACAGAAGTTCTATGTTAAAATAAGTCCAAGAATTTATTGAACAGTTTAGAATGTTTTTTTAAAATTTTTTTATTACAGGAGGAATGAAGCGGAAGCTGTCAGTTGCCATATCTTTCATTGGGGGATCAAAAACCGTCATTCTTGATGAACCAACTGCTGGAGTTGATCCTCATGCAAGGAGAGCTATCTGGGAAATACTGCTCAAATTCAGAGCAGGTATGTTATAACATTTTTAATTTTATAAATCTGCAGGCTATGACTGATGTGCTTTGATCAAGATCTTGAAGCAATTCTCTTATATTCAGCATGTCCATATAGATTATATAAAATAACTAATTTTGAGGGATTCTGTTGTAAGGAACATGCTCGCAAAAAAAAAAAAAATCTCAGAAAAATCTTTGTGTTAATTCTCTTGTTGTAAAATATTGATTTTTCTACATTGTTTTTAGGCTCTAATGAAACCAAATATTGGATTTTTTTTTGTCTTAGTTTTATTGAAAAAATCTTGAAAACTTTACTGAAAATATTATAGGAACCTTTTTCATCCTTGAGGATGGGGATGATGATCTACGTTACCCTGAACAAATTCGCCTGTGCATGCATTTGTTCAATGTGCACTTAATGCACAATACTTCACAAATCAACTGATTCCGATAGCAAGGAAACCAAGATGATTGGAGCCAATGGATCTGTTATATTGATTTTAAAAAGCCAACACTTTTTTTTTTTATTACATCTGTTAAAAGGTTGTTTTCTTGATCCTTGGAAATGATGACTGTTTTCTTTGGTTGTCAGAATGTGTCTCTCATAGAAACCCATTGTGCACATTGCTCTTAAGTTTGAAAAATGTTATTAGAAACTGCCAACAATCTTCAGTTTTTTAGCTGGTTTGGCTGGCTATGAATCATGTGTACAGGTTGCACCAATAGAGCTAGAAGACTCAAAATTTCAAAATTTACTCCTAATTATGCGTAAAGAAATCCCCCCCCCCCATTTTTGGGGAGGGTTCAATTCACATTGTAAGTTCATGCTTAATTGAACCCTTAGTTTGAGTGTGACAACATTGATGCTTATTTTTTGAAAATTGAACTTTTTTTAATGATGATTGCCCTAAAAAAAGGCGGGAAAAGTAACTTATTCCTTAATCAACCCTTTTTCCCATATTTTTATTAATCACCCCAATACAGCGTGCTGCCAAAAGATGTTGGCCCCATGATGGCTTCTACTGAGTGACTAACCAGACCTGTAGATATTAAAGTATGTCGGCAGATTTTCATTTGGAGGGAGATTGTATTACTAGTCAGTTGATATAAGTGCAAGTTTTATTTCTGAAGCAGGATTAGAAGCCATGTTGTAAATATGTGGACAACTAGTAATATTTTCTCTGTTAATAATGAATTAGATAGAAGTGCAAATGATTCTGTCTCAATCTAGCACAGTGTACTCCATGTCTACTTGCAAGCATGAATCCTCAAAGAGGATTGACTTCCTCCTCTGAAATGAGTGATAACCAAACCGTATAATTTTTATCTTTTTCCATTTTTTTTTCTTTCTCCTGACTAAAATCATTACAGCCAATTACAATTCTAGTAGTTATTAGAGTTGACTGATTGCCTTCTCACTTCAGATACCGATTATTTCAATTTTGTGGATCTCCAGAATTCTCTCTAAAAGAATTAAAAACTAACCATCTTCTAATATTATTCTTTAGATCTTTTTTTTAATTTCTATTTCCATTGGTGTTATGCAAATGAGACATGAAATCAAACAGAAGGCTTTTTTCACTGGTTGTTACTATTCAACTGAAATTGATTTTGCCTCATTGCTTTTGATCTGATTGATGATAAATTCAATGGTTTTTATTTCTTATTTATCAAACATGAAATTGAAAAAAGCAAGATAACCACAAAAAAAAACAAAAAACGAAACGTTCGACAATATCTTTTCATTCATGGATAAGCTATATGAAGAGTATCAGCAAGAATTACTAAATACATTCAATGCTTTTGCTGCATTTTTATTTTGGTAGAAACCGTCAACCAAAACTGTCAACATAGGCCGTTTCCTTTTCTAAGTTAGTCTAGCTGACTGGCTATGTATGTATGTATGTATGACACGTACAGACCGCACCAATGGACTATGTGGCTGAAAATTTAAGCCTTCACTCCTTATGTTTAGATAAAAAATATTTTTCATTTTTTTTATTTGAATTTCCCCTCTATATGGGTTTTTAGTGGGAGGGTTCAATTTGCAATGTAAGTTTATGTTAAATTGGTCCTCTAATTTGTGTCTGGCAGCATTCATGCTTGTTTCACTTTTAAATTCAGCCATTACTTTTCATTGATCACTGTCCAACAAAAAGCATAAGAAGTTACTTAATCATTGATCACACTTTTTGTAATTGATCACCTCCAACATGGCATTTTGCCAAAGACGTTGGTCACATGATGACTTCTATTGAGTGACTAACCAAACTTGTCTTGTTTAAGAAACCTTTAGTTCTTTTCTCATTCAGTTGACTCATCCTTCTTCAACCTGTGATGGATAAAAAATGTCAAGTTAAACCATTTTTATCAGTTTTTCTTTTTTTCCTTTCAGACATTCTTGAAAAAATTCAATTCAGAATTTTGGAAAAAAAAACTATAATCTTATATTTTTTGTTTCTAAATATTACTATTGTTTTTTTTTCACTCTGAGTGTTTCTGAATCTTAAAGTGATTTCATCTGTCACAAACATTGAATTAAATAAATTGAATCTCTTGCAAGTGAAAAAATGCTATTAGATTTTTTTTTGTATTGATGAAAGTCATTTTTCATCCGTTGAGTCCTTTTTATGTACGCAGCATACTGTTTTTGATGCAATGCATTTAATTCTCTATTGTATTTGTCAATTTCTTCAACACATATTTTGTGGATCAAATACTGGTTTTTGTGCTTTGTTTCCAGAACAGATAATTTTCTTTAATTATAAGTTGTATTTTCAAGTATTTGTATAATCAAAGTTCAAATGCAAGGATTCTTCAACTGAAACATCCTTTCATTAAGTTTGTTTTCTAAATATCTGAAGTAAATTGTATTTTTAGGTCGAACCATAATCTTAACAACCCATCACATGGATGAAGCAGATGTTCTGGGAGACCGGATTGCTATAATTTCTAATGGAAAATTACAGTGTTGTGGTTCTAGCCTGTTTCTCAAGAACTATTATGGGAGTGGATATTATCTGACTTTAGTGAAAACAGAAATGAATGGAAATTCTGGACAGACTGCAAAGAGAACAAAACAAGAGATTTCAAATTCAAGCAGCAGTACATCCTTCAAAAGTGCTTCATCACAAAAAGTTGACACTGCAGATACATTCAATGAGGTAACACTGATTTTACTTGAAGGTTTTATTGATCTCTGCTACCCACAACAGACCGGTTTAATCACTGTTGGTGTTATTCAAGTTATTTGTGCGTTCTGACATTTATATGTATCCATCTGGACTTTGCCCAGCCCTAACCATCCATAGCAGAGACTTGAAATTTTGCACACACACTCCCCTCTGTGAGTAAAGAGAATATTTGTTTTCTGCTTTTTAAAATTATTCAAAAAAAGGTTTTTAGTTGGAGGTTCCATAAGCAATGTAAGTTTATGCTAAATTGGTCACTAGTTTTTTGCCTGTTTGTTTTTTGAAAATTCAGACCTTTTTTAAGAGATCACAGCTCAACAAAAGGCAAGAGAAGTAACTCACTCATTGATCACCTTTTTCTCCAACTTTTTTATTGATCGCCCCCAACAGAGTCTATATGTTTGGCGGTGATTCATAATTTCCCTGGGAATGCAAGTTGATATTATACTGTCAGTAGGTAATAGTTTGCACTTGTCTAAATTTCCAAAAACAGTAACTTTTTTATCGTAAAGGGTTTTTTAGCCAAATATCCTGCTGCAAAAAAACAAACCTTACCTCTCTGCTATAGTACATTGCAATATTGTTATGTAGAGATTCTATTTAAAGACACGTACTTGTAAATAGAACTGTATCATTAAAAAAAAGGAGTAAAAAAATATTCAGTACATTTAAGCTATGATATTGGAAGATTCATGTCTTCTCTTCTCTTATTTATTCATTAATCAGATTTTGATTCTCATATTGGTCAGCTTGTTGGGTTACATTGATATGTTTTTCCCATTGATGTCAGTGATTAGGTAAAAACTATGATTTTTATTGCTGATTTTCCAGGAAGACTAGCTCTCCCCTTTCAAAGATTGACACAACACATTTCCCAACTTTTAGCCTTGTGCCACATTAACCCATGCATTGTAAATATCATATCTATCTACCCCCCCCTCTCTCTCTCTCTCTCTCTCTCTCTCTCATATATATATATATATATATATATGTATCATTTTCAAGAAATGGATATATGATCTGATAGAATGATTATAAATTGCGGTATATGATAGTGGAACTTGTATTTGAAATGACCCTCCATTATTACATGGACAATGTATCACTTGGCCTAGACAACATAAATTGATTAAACAATTAAGGAAAATGGGACTGCTGCAGGGATCAAACTTGCAACCAATAGGGTAGCTACTTCAATGATAATTTTGATAATGGAAAATCATTTCAAATAAGTGTTTTGATATAATGTAATGCATTTTATTATCATTCTGTCAGATTATATATCTATTCACTAATTACATAATTGTCACATTGAAAGAAACAAATAGAGCAAATGTAGACTAAGAATAAACAAAATGAGAATTTTTAGTGAAAACAGTTATTTGGGCTTTTGCATTACCAGTGGCTGTCTAGTTTAATGATAAAAGCAACACTATGAGAAAGGAGTTACCCTATTGGTGGCACATCCGATTCCTGCAGTAACCCTATTTTTTTTAATTGTTTATTCTATTTTCATTGTCTAGGCAACATGATATATTCTCTGTGTAATAGTGGAAGATCATTTCAAATAAGTTTCAATATAATATAAAGCAATTTATATATATATATATATATATATATATATATATATATTTTATATATATCTTATATATATATATATATTATATATATTTTATATATATATATATATATATATATATATATATATATATATATATTTAGTTATGCTTATATTTAAACAAAACAGAAAATTTTGCTTGCATGTCTTTATTTTGAGAGTGAAAAACGAACTTTACACAAGAACAAAATTTGATTCCAATCCGCACAACAAGGGATGCATTTATTTATGAGCAGAACCTTTTATGCAAAGAAATCATCATTTGTATAGTACTGCTTATAAGTATTTAAACAAGTGAAAACTCTGTATTTCTTACCTATGATTGCATTCTTTCCAAAATGTGTATTTATCTAGTTGAAATCTTTTTAACCAACTTGTTTGACAACTTTTCCCAATCAGCTTTTTTAATCTCATTGATTGATAATGAACCAGATTTTAGTATGATAGAAAAGAATACTTCGTTCGATTCATTTAGCAATTTGATTCTATTAAAAATCATTTTGAAGAAATTTAGCATTCAGGACCTCAAAACATGAGTAAATGCATGCCTTGTTGTGCTAATTGTAATAACATTTGTCTTGCATAAAGTTCCTATTTTTCATTCTTAAAACCAAGACATATAAGCAAAATTTCTTTTTGATCAAATACTTATTAGTACTTCTGTACGTATAGAACCTTTAGCATCATTACCACTGACTCAGAGTGCCCCAATAGTACCTCATGATACCACCAAACTTTCTTGGTTTTCTATCACTATGTGGCAATATCAGATGAAGATGCAGCTTCATCATATATTTCTTATTTTATTCACAACTTCCCAATCAATGTCGTTCTCACATGCATGTGCACATAATTTTCTCATCCTGTGACCCAGCATAATTGGAGAGCAATACAGTAATTAATCATCAAAATCTACACAATCACTCAATGTTGTTGAAAGCACTTGATGTGCAAACGTCTTTATTTTGGTTTTATTGCATCTCTTGAACAAGTGTTCTCACTTGTATCATTAAAATGATATTGCATTAATTTTTGAAGGATTTGTATAGCTTTACAAAGCTCACCAGTATAATTTTGCATCTTTGAAAATATCTGCCCTTCTTCTTAGCTATAATTTTATCTTGATATCTTTCTTGTACTTTTGTATGTTTTTCACTTATGATGGGCTTGTAGAAAATGATAAGGACAATTGCCAAGATCAATGCCTGTAATGAAAAGGTAGTGAAAGATGAAGGCTAAGCTCTCATTTTGTTCATTCTTTTCTCCTCTGATGCTCATAGATAAAACAATCTTCAATTGTTGTGTGGAAGATGATTGCAAATCCTACAAATAAATGATCTATTTTCATTGAAGGACATGGGAGTCTATCTAACAAGCCATTGCCTGTGAGTTAATTCTTCATTTACCCATTAATTGTGGAAGGTGGCAAGTGTAATAGTCATCCACTGCAAGATAAAAGCCCTGACACACAGATAGAACTAAGTTACCATAAACTTTGGCAATATTTGAATATTCAAGTCAAATCTATTTATTCATTCTTTGCTTTTGCTGTGTTCTTTGTTTATGCAATTGATATAATAAAAGTAGTTTTTCTATTTGCATCTATCTATCTATCTATCTATCTATCTATCTATCTATCTATACTATCTATCTATCTATCTATACTATCTATCTATCTATCTATCTATACTATCTATCTATCTATCTATCTATACTATCTATCTATCTATCTATACTATCTATCTATCTATCTATCTATCTATCTATACTATCTATCTATCTATCTATATACTATCTATCTATCTATCTATACTATCTATCTATCTATCTATCTATCTATCTATCTATCTATCTATACTATCTATCTATCTATCTATCTATCTATACTATCTATCTATACTATCATAACCCAGCAGAAATGACATATAGTACTTGGAGGTTCTTAGTGCAAATCCATCCAAATGCTCTAACTTGAAGAATAAAACAAATCTGGGTGATTTTCAACTGTTACAATACATTTTAGGAGTGGGGGGGGTCAATTCACTATATAATTATAATGCAGAACTAGACCCTTATTCTGTGTACAAGTACAGTGTCATCATCAGAGAATTATTATGTTCTATTTTGAAATAATCATATCATTAGGATAATCTGATAACAATATTCTAATGACACTATTTTGGAAGTTCATTTTCAGCTGACCTTATATTCTGACACCCTTTTTCCAAGTTACTTTTTTTTTTTTGTTTTACTTCAGCTCATATTCTGATCACACTTTTATTCTAAAGTTGGGCTCAAAATGAAGGGGTAACTTTAAGGGGACAAGGTTTTGTTCTTTCTTTTTCAGGGGTCAGAAGTAAACTTTTTTTTCTCTTTAGTGGTCAGGTGAGGGTATACTTTTTTCTTTTTTGGGAGTTAAACTTGCAGGAAATTTTTTTTCTAATTTTTAGGGTCAATAGGAACATTTTTCTCTGTCTGGGGCAAAAATGGGGGGTAAATTTGTTTTCTTAATTAGGGGTCAAAAGTGAGGGGAACATTTTTTTTCTCTTTTAGGGATCAAAATTGAGAGTAGAAATCATTTTTTCTTTTTCAGGAGTTAAAAGTGAAGGGAAACCTTTTTTCCCTTTTTGAAATCATAAAGCAGTTTCCCTTATTCATTTGCAAATAATTATGATATTAATTCGATATAAAGGAAGTGACTTGTCATCAAGATTATTGACTGGCGAAGACGGCCCTTAAGTGAGTCCAATATAATTCTATTTCCTAACATTTTTGAATCTGTTAATTTTAGGTTAGTTTACCACCTGAAGCAGAAGATGAGGGCTTCACAGAAAAGTCAGATCACAGTGATCAAGATAATATCTCCAAGTCTACTTCTCCAGGTTATGAAGAGGCACCCAGTGTGACAAGTAAGGAGATTTTGCATTTTCTTCTCTTTTGATTCCGTTTATCATTAAATTAATCTCTTCCGCTTAAAAACATAGTTGAGTTTTTTACTTAATCATCTTTTAGTCTCTATTCTCCTATCTGAGGTACTTTTCATGTCAGTCCTTTGAGATTTGTAAAGCAATCAATTTTTTTGAAAAAAAAAATTATTCGATGATGTTTCATGAATCATTATTATTCTTATTTTCAATTTTATGACTACTTTTTACCTTTATCTTAGAGATATCATTTAGACTTCTGCATTCTTGGTAGCTCAATTAGTGGAGCAGGCAGATGTAAACTGTGCTCCCTCCATAATTAGTGTGGGTTCAAATCCCATGTAAGGATTTATTTTCCTATCGATGCCATTAGCTTGAGTGTAATTGATCTGAGCAAAAGTTGTAATAAGAAGCAACTAATAAATTGAGATGAAGACAAAAGGTAGTCCTATTCAAACTTACTTTGCGAAATAAGTACTTTCTAATTTGCTTGTTTATTACCTTATTTCTATATTTTGTAACAATTCCAAATAATGATATTGAACACAAAAATAATGTAAGTATGATGACAAAAATTTGATCATTAAAATGTAGAGGAAAAAAAAAGATTTTTGTTTTTTTTAGATTCAAAGCAGGATTTTTTATAATTTATGAGAATATTTAGAGTGTTTATTTTGTATTATCATTCCTTTTTAATACAAGATTTTAAGTTGATGCACTTTTCATTATTACTATTATCCTATTACTAACTTTCCTTCATTTTTACCCATTTACTCAGGTTTTGGTATAACTAGAAATATGGGGTAAATGAAAGTATATCAGTATGGTAATGTGAATTGATTTATAAAACAAAACTGAAAGCATGTTTCTTATCATCTTGAGAATGTCCACATGTAATTTTATCTGCTTTCTTTCATATATGTATATTCTACTGCAATCTTAATAAATGAAGAAATGGCTTTTTATGATAATTGAACTTGAATTCAACTTGTTGGCAATTTGTCTTTTATGGATGTCACCTTAACTACTTTTACTATAGATGCAACTATGATTAAATGGTGCACAATTCCGTGATCATTCAATTTGCTATGTAAGTTTATGCTGATTGAGTCTTGAGGCATTTATGTTTGCTTTTTAAAAATTCAGACTTTTTTTAGTGATCACTGCTCAACAAGAAAAAAAAAGTAACTTATTCATTATTTACTCTTTTTTCCAGTTTTTCAATTGATCACCCCCAACTATAAAAAGAAATTAGTTCGCATGACGGTTTCTATTGAGTAACTAACCACGTCTGTTTTGTTCTTTTTTGTTTTTAGGTTTCTCGGCAGATTACCTGCTTACCTTCCTCAGGAAATATGTCCCCAATTCTAGACTCATTGATGAAATGGGTTCAGAGTTGTGTTATCAGCTCATTTATGACAAAGAAGCCAATTTTGAAGATTTGTTTTCCGATTTAGAAAAATACCACACAGAAATGGGAATTGCTACATACGGCATCTCTGATACAACTTTGGAGGAGGTCAGTAGCTTCAGTTTCCTAATTTTTTTGCAAATAAAAAGAGTAAGTTAATATCAAGGGTTTCAGTAGTGTATTCTCTATTATTAGGCATCATTATTTCAGTATGGGGATAACTTACAGAAAAACTTTTATGATAAAAATGTTTTATCAAAGAATTGCATGTATCCGCATTATAAATAGTATCATTTGATAACCTTCTTCCTTTCAATATAAAGTTGAAATTATTTAAAAAAATTGTTCTATGAAGATTTATTTCTATTGGTTGATATTTATTTATAATGACTTGTATGAGTATATGATGCACTTCAGTAGTCCTTATAACATCTGTTGCCTTCATATTTTCATCTTAATTAACCAAAGTAGAGTAGCAATAAAATATTCTATAAATAATATCATCATCATCAAAATGTATATAAATCGCTTTATAATTTTTCTCAACTAAGAAAGAGTGGTGTTTTTAGTTCTGTTCATATTTCTTGTGGATATCATTCAAAGAATATAAATATAATGAATTTTGCAAGTACTTTAGGAGGAAAATTAGGTCTGAATTTCCTTCCTTCAGTCTTGCTGATGTATGTCACCAACCAGAAGAGAACCTTAGATTTCTGAACTTACTGTTAAAGTTCAAACCATACAACGACATTTGCAAGTACTCGAAGGTTATAACTGTTGGTTTTTCAGAATAAACTGAAGGCTGTTTTTATTCTTTTCCATCAATTCTAAGTATTTGTATATTCTTATGTAAAAATGCTGGAGAAAGAGGTGAAACTTTAAAAATGCTAAGTCATGACTCTAACAAAACGAAAAAAAATAAAACATTAAAATTTGCGTATTCATATCAATGGTGATGCTAGGTCCAACTTCCCCACCTCCCCTTTAGATTATTTTAGATTATTTTTTTAGATTTTTATAGATTATTTTTGTAGATTTTTCAGACTTCCTCAGATATATCGTGCCTCCAGAGCCCTGCCCCCAACCCCAGCAGTTGCAGGGTTTGTGGGTACCACGGACCACCTCTGTTTATATATACATTTACATATGGAAGCCTATGCATACATATACACAAACACAATGCACCCACACTAGTGGAAAAAAAAAAATTTGCACTTTTATATTATGGATCCCCAGAGATCACATGCAAAACCGAGGCCAGTAGAATACAAGATAGAGAGACGAACTAGACAAATTCAGAAAGTACTGGCTCCGCGATGCCTACAATAGAGAGATGTGGTGAATCCTGGAGGAGGTCTATGTCCAATGATGGATGAATAAAGATTGGTGATGATGATGATGAAATTGAATGAAATATGCCATTCTTACCAACTAAGAGTAAGTAAATTATGGATTTGGCTTTTCAGGTTTTCATAAGAGTTACTGATGATTGTCAGGAATACAATGACAGTGATGAGTTGACTAGAAAGAAATTAGAGGAGACTTCTGAAAGTAAGTTGAATGCAACTGATTTATTTCTTATTATTCAACCTAGTTATTATTACTTAAAATGATACAGGCATTGTTGTCATCTTTCTTTGACTCTCATGAAAATGTTGATTGCAATGAATTTCTGTTCAGCTTTACTTGCTCATGTGTAAAATGTATTTTGACAAGAGAATTCCCACTGCTGGGTTAAACAGTTTTCATCCTGAATCTAGGGAATTTTAGATATCAACACAAATCATTTCTGGATTGAAATATAAATGAAGCAATGGCTAGAATTCAACACCTTGGTTGTGTTATTTATAGGACTAGATTTTTGGTTGTCATGATAGCTAAATATTAGATATGTATAAGAAATTGCATTTTATGATAATTCCAATCATATTCTTGCTTGTAAATTCAAATATGATTTGTGAAGTAATTTAAATGTTAAGATGATAAAACTTTTTCATAATACCATGTTTAAAAAAGACCACAAGAATTATTTTTTTGAAATATTCATTACACAGGGTTACTTTCTTGACTAAATTAGTTTATTGCAAATTATTTGTATGTTTATACTTTATCTTATCCAGATCAAATAATATCAAAACAGAGACTTGTTCGGAATTTTTAAAGTGATTTGAATTGATGAAATTGATATAGATGGAATAAGATATTTTCCCTTTTTTTAAAATTTGAACTTTGATGATAAAAATTTCTAATTGCTTTTGTGTTTAATGTTGAATTACAGAAGGTCGGTTACCTCGTCCACTGAGTCGATTAAGCTTCCGTAAAAACAAAAAATCATTTTTTTCATCTTCTGATGGTAATGATGATAAAATGAAGTTAGGTAAGAATTGTTTTATAATTGCAATAATTTTTGAAAAATTAGAAAATTAAATTTCAAATGATTTCAATAAAAAAAAAAATGAAATTAAATTGCGTTGATTTGATTGATTGATTTTTTGGCTGTGAAGTAAATTTTTAGTCATTTGAAGTATTTGTATTAACAATGCATAAATTGAATGAATTTATCTGTTTTTAAAATGTCTAATTATCCACTCAAAGACTGAATGCCTCTCCTTCAAATAACATCAAACAATTTATCAATCTTCCAAATTTTGTATAGGAGTTGTAATTTTAAGCTTGTTTTTTTATTCTTCACAGATCAACCTTCAGGACAAAGTGAGAACGAATGTCAAGGTGAAGGTTCTTATAAACTGATGGGCTGGAAATTAACTTGGCACCAGTTTCGTGCACTTATTATTAAAAGATTTCATCACCAGCGAAGGAGCACAAAAGGATTTCTTTGTGAGGTGACTTTTTTTCGTTATTTTTATTTGGATTGCCATTTGAATTTTCTAATGGATTCTATGATATTTCTGACTCCTGTTTTTCCCTAATATATTGTGCTGTCTTGTGATCACATCGTGTAAGGTTGAGCATGATTTTTTCATGTTTAAGTTGCATGGTTCTCAGTTTGTGGATTAGTCCCTTGGTTAGATTCCATGTTTCAGCTCCGTAGGTGACTATTGGAAGGATGTATTGGTTGTATACTCTTCTTTTTAGAACAAATGGGATTTTCTTGTTCTTGGAGATTTTGTGTCACAAGAAATTCAGATAACCACTGGACATAAGGATACACATCATAGATCTCATGCAAAACCATGGCTGGCAGAATATATAAGATGGCGATACGAATTAGACAAGTTCAGAAAGTATTGGCTCTGCGACACCCATGATAGAAAGGTCTAGTGAATCCTGGAGAAAGTCTATATCCAACAAAAGAAGATAAAAGGCTGATGATGATGATATTTGGATTTTTGTCTTTGAAACTTGTCACTAGGATTTTTCTGAAGTTCCAAAGATATACTATATACCAGATAGCAAAAAAAAAAGACTAATCATACCTCCTGTAAAACATCAAAACAATCTGGTTATGTTTGGCATGTGGAGCAACTTTGAAGACAGCTTCCTTGGTGTTAATTTGTCTTTCAATGAAAACTATCACTAATTAAATAGAACTTCAAATAGGTATGTTGCGAAAATAAATGCTGTGGCAAAGAGGAAAACACTGTGGTTATAAAGAAAATTGATTTGCTTTTCTGAGACAAAATTGCTGATTACCATCCAAACTGTCTCTGGGTTGCACAGTGCCTGCAACTAATTTTGCTGGGATTTTTGATGGACAGACAGCACCTAGTCACAAGAGCCACCTAGCTATCACACACAAATTCATGTGGCTACAAAACTATCAGATCCAATTAAGTCCAACTCATGGAAGGTGGCAATCTGTGGTACCACATTCACTTGAAAAGTAAGATCCACCCATGCAAAATTTGTGAGCAATATTCTGAAGGTCTTAATTGATTTCAGGGATAATTTGCAGTGGCTCTCCACTTTGAGAAGTCTGGATTGTGAAAAGCTTAGGGTTGTCTTGGTCAATTAAGCGATATCACTTGATAATTAACCGGACTAGTTTTTCCATTGCCATGATGTGACAAAGTAGGCTCCAGCTGATAATTGCTAGAGGAAAATACACACATGCATTACATTTTCCAACAAATGGAGAAATAATCTGATTGTCGTTGTTCCTTTTTACCAATTTGTAAACTTTTGGAAATTTGATTCTCTGTGGAATATAAAATATTTGTCTTTTATAATTCAAAATCGCTTGGTTTAAAGGTATCTCTTTTAATTTAGCTTGAAGACAACGACAAATGAGTGGTCTGTCTCATCTTGTTTAAATCAAGTTGTCTGATTGATGAAATAGAAATTCACCGTACTTGAGTTTTTCCACGGATATCTACTTGTGTAATGAACAGTATGATTTCCTTGGTTCTCTGTCCATAACCACCGACTCTTCTACTTGATAACAAGTTTGCTGATAAGAATATTTCCTACCCCACAATTTGAACAATGGACTCTTCCACCGAAACGAGTCCTTAATTTTTTTTTTCAAGAAAAAGAAATCATCTGATGGAATTCTGAAAAATTGATTCTTTGCCTTAGCCATTTATACAGGAATTCTCTAAGTTTTATATTGTGTGTAGGGGGGTATAAGGTATATCAGCAAATTTCTTTAATAGGTATCAACTAGTACTGTATGATTGAAACTAAGATGAATACATTGTAAACTTTTTAGAAAAATGTAATTTTCTGATATTTTCAGAAAAATATGAAAAGAATTTTTATTTTATTTTCCAGATCATCCTTCCAGCTGCATTTATATTACTCGCTATGATGATTGCCTTAATTTATCCTTCATACGACTTTGAACCACCATTAGAACTCCACCCGTGGCACTATGTGCCCAGAGAAAATGATCGTCATCTCTACACATTTTACAGGTTTGGCTTTCATACTCCCTGATAGTTCCATTCTATTATTACAGCAAGTAAAAGATTCAATAGTTTATTATTCATAAAATCAGATTATCTCTAAGTTTATTTAAAGTTTTTATTAGTATATGATTCATTAACAATTAAATTCATATAAAATATTGGATGTAATTTTCAAGGGAACTAACTTCTGCTTGAAATTTGATCGTTCATTGATTTTTTTTTCAATTTTCTTCTATTCAATTCACAGGAGTTCTATTGTTTTCAATTCTATTCATTGAAGAGTTCTACTTTTAATAACAAGTGGTCAATGAAATCAAGATTTTATAATTATACAAAGTTTGAGTATGTTGAATAATTGTGACTTTCTGTATGTAATCTGGGAATTTGATTGTACTATGATTGGTTTTTTAGAAAAAATCCTGTGGATTAAGTATGAAGAATTTGAAACTGGTAAAAAAAATGGCTATGATTTTATGGATGAATGTTTTCTACAATTGCAATTAGGATAATGCTTATCACTTGGTTCATATGGGATTTTTGGTAAAGCATAATTTTTTACTATATTGTTCCTCATATTAAAAGATGTATTTAAAAAAAACATTTTAGTCTGCAGAGTACCAGGCTGCTCTAACCATTTACACTCTTCATGGAAAGGCCTGGTTCCAATCAGAGCATGAATAAATAGAATAGATCAGTTTAATGGAAATAAGTTACTTGAATTCATTTATAGTATCATTTCTAGTGGCTTTGTGTATTTTGGATAGGTAAATCCCTGGAATATTAGAATGTGCCAATCAAAACTGACAACACAGGTTTCTCCAGTTTTTAAGCTGGTCCGGCTAGCTATTGATGCATGATGTGTACAGGCCACACCAATGTAGCTGGAGGGCTGAAAATTTGAACACCCCCCCACTTCTTATTATGTCCAACAAGAAATTTTCTTTTTTTTTTTTTTTTTAACCTCCCTCCCTTTGGGCTCTTAGTGTGTGTGTGTGGAGGATCAATTTTCAATGTAAATTTATGCTAAATCGATCCCTTAGTTTGTGTTTCTTCAGATTTATGCTTGTTTTTTGAAAGTTCAGACTTTTTTGGTGATCATGGCCCAGCAAAAGGCAGGAGAAGTAACTCATTCATCGATCACCCCCTTTTTCAAATGTTTTGATTGATTGGCCCCAGCTGCCAAAATACAATGGTCACATAACAGTTTTTATTGAGTGACTAACCAGACCTGTTATATCTTTATGTTTAAGTTATTCTAAGCTTTATATTTTATTTGACTAAATGCTTATCCATTCCAGCAATGATAATCCCTATAGCAACATTACACAGAAATTTGAAGAAGTCCTTTTCTCCCGAAGTGGTTTGGGTAATAGATGTTTGAATACCAGTGTTTATACCATCAAGTAAGCTATATGTATTTTCCTCCTTAAAACATGTATTTTTCATGATCTATTGATACGTACATGTATATGATAGATGGATAAATCATAAATTTTAATTAAACTCACCATCATAGTCAATAATAGAACAACCTTAGCATCAAATTTTGAAGCCTTGTGAAAAAAAATTCCATCAAAGAGTAGAAATGATCAGAATAAATTTTATCCATGACATCTAAAATGGAATTAAAAAAACCATCTAGATGAATTTATATTTTGTTAATAAAGCTATCAAGATGAAGTCAAAAAAAGCTTTGAAAAATTTTTTAGAAAGTATGTTGTCGAGTACTGATGGCAATTTTCAAGTCTGTAGACAAAACAGTATGGCCAGGAGCACTGGGACATACAAACACCCAAACATATAAAAAGGGATAGAACTCTTCCCCACCTTTGGCCATGGTTGTTCAACTGATATTCAATTATAGATATGTCTTATGATATGGGGCTCACAGCACAATTAGTTCAACAACAGTGCAAAAAAATTTCAATGTAAAGAAGTACCTTTATAAATTGATAATAATAATTACAGATCAAAAGCAAATTCAAACATCCAAATTTATTATCAAACAGTCAACCTCTTCAAGTTTACCTGAAAATACATAATCATTGATATTTTTTCTTTTATAAGAATATTCATCGTCAATCATTTCTCCTCTCCGCTGTATTTCCTGTGTTAACTGTGTTAACCCTGATTGGCTTTATGTTACTTTCATATGTATGCTTGTGCAATAATATCGTACTTCTAAAATATCTTATTTTCTAGAGACTTTCCATGTGAACAGTTGCATAATAATTGGAAAAAATTTGGTCCATTACCTAAAAAGTTACCTTCCTGTTCCTGTGAGACAGGTTCACAGGTTTGTCCTAACGGTGAGTCAATATAATTTGCAAGAATTTCTTGAGTCACTTGAATTATTTGTCTCAAAATGATTTTATCATAATATTTGTTCTCAAAACTAATGTGAACAAACTCGGCCAAACTCCATCGCTTCATTAAAATCTAATTGGTACACAAAACAGAATTCATTTCTCCGTATGATATTATTCCAAAACTTGTGTCCAGTCATTTTTTCAAATGCTGTATCACCGACAACACAAAGAAACAAAAATGAAGAAAAAAAAAAAAACCCATTGAATTTTCCCCAGAATAATTTTATTTTACATCTTAACAGCATTGGATGAACACAAACAGGATGACAGAACACATAATATCAAATGAATGATCAGAGAAATAGTCCAGCAGACATAGACACCTTGAAGTAATTGAAACTGTTTTTTTGAGAAAGAAAAGACTGGAGAAATTTTCATTAATTATCGAGTAGAATATTGCAGTGTTTTGAAGAAGTAGTTTTTTTTATTTACTGTCATCTTAGGAAGCATACACCGTGGTTACTTATTTGAAAAGTTAGCAAATGAAACTATTAATCGTGCATGATATGACGGGTTTTGGTCTGGTCATATACATTATACTGAAGAAATCTGACACTGTCATTTTATTATTTGGTCAACTCTAGAGTTTAGCAAATGTCAATAAGATTCAACATATTAAATTTCATGACGTGTGTTCTGGTAATTGAAAAGCTTTTATGACTACACATAGTAACAAATTGACATTTATTTATTAGTGATATTAGGAATAAAATATTAATCATCACTATGCACAGCAGACAGATTTGAATGCTGTTGCTGCATTCAGGTTTTTCATGTGTTCTGACTTTTATATGAATCTATATATCTGGACACAGCCTAACCATTCAAAGTAGAAACTTCAAATTTTGCCCTCACACTCCCAGTGGGGGGAAACGTTTTTTTTTTATTTTAAAAGTTCCCCTGCCCCACCTAATCTTAGTTTTTAGTGGGAGGTTCAATTTGCAGTATAAGTCTATACTAATTCATGCTTATTTTTTGAGAATTCATTATTTAGTGATCCCGCTCTTCAAAATGCATGAGAAGTAGCTTATTCATTGATCACCCTTTTTTCAGTTTTCTAATTGATCATCCCCAACAAGGCATACTGCTTTCATATGTTTCTGCGGAGTGACTAACTTGACCTATTTTTTTGTCTTTTTTTTTAAATTTATGGTTCAAACCATACTGGTTGCATTTTCATCAAGGTAACTTAATTGTACCTCCACTATTGCTAAATTTACAAGGTAAAATGAAGCATATATCGGTCGCAGTTATTCATAATTTCCCTAGGAATGCTAGTCTACTATAAAATGAATACAAAAATCACTTTATCACTTAGCTAACATTTCAAGAAAATAACACAAAGATCTATTCATGGAATATGTAGTTTATCAATTTTATGAAGTTACTACCAACATACCTTACCTTTTTTTAAATTTTTATAATAGTTTGTAAAGTAAATAATTAGGGTTACTTTCTTTTTTTTATGTATGAATAAAGATAATGAATGAATATTCAAGCAATTATTTTGATGAGAATATTTGAAGGAAGAAAAAATCCATAAAAAAACTACATAAAAGTAACAATGTGTTCATCACTTTGAATCAATCCTTCAGTTATGAGAACACATTCTCTTCCTTCTCTGTTGTGATGAAAATTTTGCACATAACCACAAAGCCAAGAAAGAGCTAACAAACTCATCCTCTATCGACAGACACTTACATACAAACTTGCAACAGTGCTATTCACTTGTGAACAACTCATTACTGTGTTGTAATCAAACAAAAATAAGATTTTATATAATGTCTATTAGGTTTAAAATTTTATTTTAATGCTTATAAAGATGGGAGTTTGTGAAATGTGAATTTGTAAAATGAGGTATACCTATATATCAAATAACCAACATTTTTTTTATTGGTTTGGGGAAACCTTATCTAATTGTTGACAGTTAATTTTTCAATTGGAAATATTCAAAAAAATTGTAAATTTATGAAAAATTACTACTTACACTTACAATTAACTAATTAACTAAGTAACTTTTTATTAATCAAATAAGATAATCTTTATTTCCGATTTTTATCTCCTGGAAAAGTTGATTTATGTATGCCTTCTGTGAGTCTTCTGCCTTAAGAAGAAATATTTCTTGAATATTAATCATAAGAAATTTTTATTATTTAGGAGCTGCTGGACCCTCTCCACCCATGCTCTCTCCTTCTACTGTGGATGTCGTCTATAATATGACTGGACGGAATATCAGTGATTGGCTTGTCAAGACAAATATGCAGTTTTTCAAAAAGCGGTCAGTTCTATAATTTACTTTTAAAATAAAAGATAATCCTAAAGAAAATTGATCTCATAACAAATGGTCCAAAGATTGAAAGTTTTTTTGTTTTTTTCTTGCTATTATGTTGTCATCTACAGTCATTTCCGGTAGATTCCCAGAATATATGCGTAAAATGGAGATAACCGTCAATTTTAAAAACAGGAGTTATCTCTCCCTCGGAAAAAAAAGACATTGTGATTGATTATTATTAATTTTTTTTTTGTTATTGTCTACCTCCAACTTAATTATTGTTGCTTCTGATTGCAACTAGAGTCTGGCTGATTTCTTTTTATCTGTGAGTAAATGAATTAACAGTGTGAATCGGAATAGAGTATAAGTTCTCAGTGAGAATCAAACTCACAACCCTGAATGTCAGCGGGTGGCTCGTTTGAAGAGCAACCACTCTTACCTCTTATGTTAGGCAAGCCACCTTCAGGCATAGGAGTTTGATTTTTAATGGGAACTTATCATTTACTCCAATCTAT
This sequence comes from Thysanoteuthis rhombus, assembly GCA_963457665.1. NCBI lineage: Eukaryota > Metazoa > Mollusca > Cephalopoda > Oegopsida > Thysanoteuthidae > Thysanoteuthis > Thysanoteuthis major. The sequence goes on from OY735200.1 coordinate 71,365,780, forward strand.
GCTGTTAATTTATTCACTCACTGTTGGATTTAGTTGATAGAGAGCAACAACAATTAAGATGGAGGTGAATAGTTGTAAAAACAAATAAATGATTTTTAAAATACTTCATCTGATAAAATGTATTGAAAAAAAAAATTGGATTTCCATTGGTGTGAATAAATTTGATTACTTTTATTTGTGTGCCATTTTTAACATCCAGTGGGAAAGTGTTGGAAACCTCAGATATTTGTAAGGAAATAGAGTAATTTATTTTCATTTAATTTGTGCACTAATAAATTTATTCTAACCAAATAGTACCAGTTTTCTTTCAGGGGGAGATAATCGTTTATTTTAAAATCAATTCTACTCCACTTGGATTTATTTTTGATTAATTTTGATTACTTATGCCTACCATTATGCTATGCTTACTCCATTATTGTATGAAACAAATGTCTCTGATGGATAGTACAAATCCTAAATCATCTCCCTTCGACTTATGCGAATGACACATGAAATAGTAGCTTGAAAAACCCCATGAGACCAGAATTCAGTTGCAAAAATTAAAGACCCTGCTTCTCTGCTCCCTGCCCGTCCTACAAGATGGACGTGTAAAGAGCCATCATCTTAAAATGGATGATGTAAAAATATCAAGTCATCATGTAGAAATGGAACCTCCTTTCTACAAGATAATAAAGGCCCCACGAGTAAAAAGTTGTATGGTCGTATATTTGAAAAACTTTACGATACCTATTTCAATGAACATGAAACAAATTTTTTTGTGTGAAGATTTTTATTATGATTGGTTATGCATGACAATTGAGGCAAACTTCAATGTGGCTAGGATAATAATGAATAAATTCCCTGCTCATTACCGACAATTCTTCCAGTGTGAATCTTTTTTGAAGAATCATTTGTGGTTTTCAAACTCATGCTTTTCATTCTCTATACATCATAAAGATGAAATCAGTACCGTCTATATCAGATTAACTTTGCTCCATTTTTCTTTCTAGATACGGAGGTCTCAGCTTTGGTGAATTAAATCCTGTAGCTCGTTTGAATAGGACGCAGATGTCAAAACTAATGGACAGACTTGCACGTGCATCTTTCAACCGTCCAGAGAACATGACTTCATTCTGGACTGATTTAGAGAGAGTCGTCGATGGTTCAATCACTAGAAATATTGCAAAGGTAATTTCAACTTTCTACTCTGAAATGCTCATAAGGAAAATGTAAAAATCTTATGGATGTATTACATTATAATATAGTACTGGCAACTGAATGTAAAGTTTGATTCCAACTAGTATCTACACTTTTGTTGTTTCATTCTCTATCCTGATGATACCTTCAAATTTCAAATAGGTTTTAATGACAGCTGAAAGTTGTTGTGTAAACATATGCAGTCCATTAAACAATCTTGCCCAGCCAGACAGAAGATTAGACTATACTAATATGAAAATTTATAGTTTCTGATATCATTTATTAGAATGTGAGGAAATCAAGTTTGGGAATTCTGATAGGAGAGCTGAACCTATTAAAATGTTATCTCTTTGAGAAGTTATTAATCTTAATTACCCAAGATAGCTTCATGGGTGTGTAGGAAATTTGACTCACATTTTCTATAAAAACTATCATATGTACATATATATATATATATATATATATATAATATAACCTCTCTCTATATATATATGTACATATATATATATATATATATATATATATATATATATATAACCTCTATTTTATTAATATTGAGTACTATATTTTCAAAGGAAACAACAATTCTTCCCTATGTATAAAATATTTTTTTGTTTTAACAGACATAGCTGTATATATGTGTGTATTCATAATACTATACCGGTTATTGATATTCTTTATATTTCGTATACTTCAATGTATTCTGAATTATTTTCCAGGTTTGGTTTAACAATAAAGGTTGGGCATCAATTGTAACGTATTTGAATGTAATGAATAACATTATTCTACGGAGTTATCTCCCTTCGGACGCTAATCCCTCCAACTATGGTATCACTACAATCAATCATCCTATGGCCTTAACAAAGAAGCAGTTGAGAGAAGAAAACATGTAAGTAATATTGACTGCTAATGAAGATATTCTAAAACATTATCTATTAATCTATACTTGGGATAAATGTATATATTTATGTATAGATCACAACTTGTAAAAAAACACTGTTTCATTTTCTTGATAGAGTTTTTTTTTTTGCTTTTTAAACTGGTAACAATTATTTGCTCAATATAAATCAAACAAGCCTGGCTGCTACAGGGTCAAACTCCACCCCAACTTCTATTCTGACTGAAGATGACTATTGCAACTTTTGTAATGTATGTATTATAAATAAAGTAATATAAGTATAAATATACATTTTGTGTATAAATGTATTTATTTATTTGAATGAAGTGAGCCCTTATGTGAGTGTATGATAAATTTTTGTTAATATCTAAGATTTGTCAATTTAGTTCAGTTAGTAAGACAGCCTCCTGTCAGCAAATTGGTTGTGAGTTCAAATCATGGTGGGGGAATGTACATTTTGCATATTTTTTTATACCTCTAGTAGTGGTGAGGATTGCTCTTGTTACCGTAGAAAATGATGTCAATTCCAGTTTTGTAGTTTTACAATTTCAAGCTAACATTTGAAATTATATATACTTTTCTATTTGTCATAACAAATCATCTCAACAACAATTATCCAATCCTCATGGCTTGTAAACAACCTTAAAGTAAAACTTTCTTGATAATATCTGTACCTTGTATGAATGAATCATCATAGCCCAAGCATGTACCAGGAGTAGTTATCTAAAAATTATCTTGAAAAATAGATCTTTTTTCTAAAATTATCTGAAACAAATACCAGCACAAGATTTGGATATTATTGGTCCAAAATGAGCATAAAGACTCAAAAAAGCACTTTAAAAAAAAGGTTTTTAGATGATGCCTACTGGTGTACTCATGCAAATGTTTAAGGTTGTAGCCCCAAAAATGTGACCATGAGTACTTCAGAGACACACACAGATACTCAGATGAGCAAAGAGAGAAGAATCTGTTGCCTACTTGGCTGGTTGGTCAAGTCGACAGTTAATGGGGCTACAGTAATTCAATAATTATGTTGATTTTAGTCTGTGGTTGTTAAATCTATTTTCAATTAGGTAATGAGATATCAACATTTTTCTTGATGATTGAAATATCTATTGCTGTGTACGTACTATTGGCAATGATTCTCTATTTTCACATGATTTTTCCTATTCTTCAACAGGGTTGCAAATGTCGTTGATGTATTGATAGCAATTTGTGTATTGTTTGCCCTGTCATTCGTGCCGGCCAGTTTCACTTTGTTCCTAATTGAAGAACGCGTAACAAATGCTAAGCATTTACAGTTTGTGAGTGGGATCAATGGTCCAGTCTATTGGATAGCAACAATTTTATGGGATCTTGTAAGTACTGATTAGCATTTCATACATTTTCTTTATTCCTCTAAAGATTTCTAAATCATTTTGAAATTGAATTAACCCATTCTTTCTCATTCAGTCTTTTACTGTTTTACATGCAGACATCTACTATGTTTTTAGAAATTATGCTTCTGATGTAGTAATCCTTTGATTAAAAACAAGAAGTTGAAATGAAGAAAAACTTTCTCTCTCTATGTATAATATTATTACATAATTTTTATAAATGAAATTTATGGAAATTCTTTTTTTTTATTTCTTAACATGGATATATTTTTCGGCTTAGATCAGTTGTGTCTCCTCTTCAGATGAATGAAGCACACCTGGCCCTCATAGATTCCAACTCTAGCACAGCATCCTCCCATTGCACTGAAAGGGGAAGGCTGTGAGTTGCCCTTTATGATCCAAGCCAGAGGGATTGGGCTATTTTTGCCTCTACCCAAACATACATGTGTAGAGCCCCACATTAAACCAATCATATTTGTATGATTGTATGCAAACTTTTTCATCGAGGGCTTGATTTATCCAAAATTTCTCAGGATTTTGCCTGAAATTGAACATGTTTTTCCTGAATTTTTTTTTTGGTGGGGGGTCATTAACCCTTACCCCTGACTAGAAGACCTATGTATATTTGCCTTTGTTGGGAGGCTTATAAGTACAGAATATATCAATCGTATTCCTTAGCTTATTATTAGGGCACATGATAAAAGCCACAAAAATGAGTGCATTTGCTGAAACGAATCCCTGGCTCTTAAGCAGTAAAAATCTGATGACCCAATTATTGTTTGTTATCTTTTTAATTTTTGAACAGCATAATTAAAGCGAATGATATCATCATTTTATCCATAGGTGAATTACTGTATTCCGGCCATCTTATGTATCTTGATCTTCCTAGCCTTCGATGAACAGGCATATGTGTCCGATACTAACTTACCCTGCTTAGTAGCGTTGCTCTTTCTGTATGGGTAAGTGATTTTCAGCTGTTTACAATTATTGATAACTAGATTGACTTGGCTTCTTTATCTCTTCTATTAGATAACAAAATTTTGGAATAATTATGATAATTATTTGATTCTATGTCTAAACTTCATTTTCATATCAAATCTTCTTATAACTGACAAAATTCTTATAAGCCTTCATACAGATAAGATTATGCTAAAAATTCCAACATTATGAAATATCAAAAAATAGAATATTCAATTAAAATATCAAAAAAATCCATCATGAAATATTTTTTCATTAATATATTTATCTATGATAGAGATGTAATAACAACAGCAACAATATTCATTTTTGGGATCAGTTCTCTTGTAATGTTGGCTTCCAGAGCATAATATACGAAAAAAAAAAGCAACCGAGTTATTTCCCTTGCATTGTTGTATTAAAATACACTGTTTAAACGAATCATTGAATAATTTTGTAAAAAATCGTGCATCAAAATGTTATTACTTTTTATGCTAAAATGAATTATTGTTTTATGGGAATTTTTAATGGAATTTTTGTGTTTTATTGGGATATGTTTTGTGTGTGGCTGGACTCCAAAATTCAGAAAGAACCTTGCAAGGGGAATAACTCTTATTATTTCATGCATATTTTGCCCTGGACCCCACTATTACAAGAGTACCATTTTCATGTCTTCATAATCCTAATAACTATTAGTATATTTATTACTTCTTCCTGATTCTTACTCTGAATTCTCTATTTCCAGATGGGCCATTATTCCCATGATGTATCCATTTGCACGTTTGTTTGACATTCCAAGTACAGCATTCGTGTCACTCTCCTGTGCTAATGTCTTTCTTGGCACTGTATCTACGTTGGCCACTTTCATCTTGGAAGTACTGCAAACTGATGATCAGGTAAACTTCATATTGAAATCACTTCTCTGATGAACTTATCCGTGATTTTAAGGATAATCCTCTTTTTCCAACTTTTCAATTGATCATCCCCAACTCTGTATATATGGGTGGTGATGATTCATAATTTCCCTTAAAATGCTTGTCAAGATCAAAATCATATTTCTAAATTTTTCTTTTACTTGGGAAGGAAATATTGCTTGTTTACTCATACTTCAACCAGTTATTTATTGAATGATTCTTCACTTATGACAGAAAATCTTTGAAATAAACAGATAGATGTATAGATTTTAGGAGAAGAGAAGTTGGTATTTTCAACAACTATTTTCTGTCATGTAAGACTGACAGAAAATGGATAATCAGCTTATTCATATCTATATAATGTATTTTCGGCCATATAATCGTCAAGTGAAAAAGATGTCTACATTTCAAGAATGTTGATATTAAAAAAAATAATCCAAATTCTGATACCAGCATACCAAATTTAACTACCAATTTTCTTATTAGTTTAATCCCACCTTGACTAAACTGAGGCTGGCTCAATGACATGATTAACTTCTATTAAAAATCACCTCAGGTACATTATGTGCACTGGTGAATGTTTTGGCAAGTATTTAGATGTAAAAAAATCGATTTTCTTTTCATTTTGAACTTTTTCTAACTTGAATTCGGGCACGGTGTTTTATAGGGTACAAATTGATTAACTGTAGCCATCAAAGGATGTGAGTTCTAGTACTCCTGGCCATACTGTTTTGTCTACTGACTTGAAAATTGGCATTGGTTCTCCGCTAGACCCTTCTAAAATTTTTTTTTCATTTTTGGGATATAATCTTTGTTTACCTTTTTGGGGCCTTATTCTGATGAGTTTATTAACGACATCTAGAATCTAGATGTTTCTTTACTCTATTTTAGATGTTTCCACTGGGAAACATCAGTGAACCATAAATAAAATTCATTCTTCAAGGGAATTTTTTTTTTACATGACTTGAAATTTTGATGCTATAGCTGTTCAATTATTGACTGTGATAGCAAGTAACTTATAATCCTGTTTAGAATAGATTTACTTTGGCAAAAAATATTTAAGAAAAAGTTCTGATGTTTATGAATTCATCATCTGTAACTTAAAGATAATTGGCTTCCATTTAATGGTTTACAAAAAATTTCATCTTGATATGTATTATCTATGTCCTATTGTATGTATTAAATGGATTATAATTACAAACGACGCTTTTTTGGTTAAACTTGCTAATTCAGTTCTAAAATCAACTAGTGTGTATACTGCAAAACATTCTCCATCAATGACTAAAATGTCTGAAAATGGCTTGATCTTTTTTTTTTTTTCCAGCTAACTTTATAGTTAAAAATGTCAAGAACTTTGAGAATTTAGCCCTTTTTAATCATCAAGATTGAGCTCTTTTTGAAATATTTATCTTAGTCAATCTTATGACCAGATCATCACGTTCAATTAGATCTTTAAAAATCTGTTTTACACAACTGATCCTCATTGATGGTGGTCTCTAATGTCTTGCCAGTATTTCCTCTTGATATTATCATGCAATCATTTATAACCAAATATATTCTATTCTGAGGTTGAGGCAGAATCACACAAACTTATGTCTACCCCAAACCATGACCTTTGTGGTGTAACGATCCAAATTATTTTTCGAGGCAAAAATGGAAAGGAAAATTGGTCATTTATATAGCGGGAAATACAGTAGTTGATAATGAAATAAAAATATGATGTGAATTATCCATTTTCCTTGTTATTTCATATCAGGCGCTGAAGTATATAAATGACATTCTGAAGAAAGTATTTCTATTGCTGCCCCAATACTGTTTTGGTCGAGGACTTGTACAAATGGCTCAGGATCAAATGCTGTCAGAAGTCAGCTATAAATTTGGTAAGTTCTGTCAGGACTCATTGTAAGTACAATTGTATGCTCTTAATTTCTATAATAGTAAATTGTATGAACATTAGTTATTAATATTAGTAGATATTTCAAATGAAATGACAGCAATCTGCTTTCATTATATTATTGTGAAAAATCTTCAGTATATGATATTGCTGACACAAAAATGAATAAGTAACTCTACGACGGAGAGTGAAAAGAAACTCCCTGCTAGATATTGGTGATAACTTTATTATTTACTGGTTGATCATTGTCAAACTAGCTTTACTTCAGATTATACAATGGTAGAATTTATCTGCTGTATTAAAATTCACTGTCGGCAGTGTTGTCTACCGATTTCTGTATGGTCACAATAGACCTTTGCAGGAAGTTCGGTGGTTGGTTGGCCATACCATGTCAAATGCAAATCTCGAATCAATCCAGAATTTGTGTTTTGGTGCTGTACACCTCCTCCCTCATCCACCCCACATGAAGAAGTCTATTAGAATAGATATTTTTAAAAAATCATGTATGATTTCTTATAGGGAGTAATTCTCGCCCACCCTATATATTTTCTGATCTTCTATGATGAGTTATCATTATTTCTTGCATTGTTGGGATAAATATTCACGTTTTAGCTGTTCTTATTACTATGTTTCTGCTTATGCAATCTTTTCCCTTTGCCAAGTATAGGATTTGTCGAATGGGTTTTCTTCTCTTAAAGTTCTAGATCTAGAATTATATATAAGAGAGGAAATGAATGCTAAAAGAATTTCTACACTTGTGGAAGGCCAATCAATATATCAACTGAAAAGTAATGATGAAAACAACAAGGATGAGGATAGTAGTCTGAACATCTTGTGGAATTGAAATAAATGCAACCATTGTTAAACGTAATTTCATTGTGTTAACATAATGTGTGTAGCATGAATTGTTTAAATTGATGTAATTTCAAGATCAAAGCTATATATCTACTCCTTGAAAGATTTTGTTCAGAAAAATATATACAGTTTAATGATTTGACAATTTTGAAAAAACTTCTGATTACGTGTTTCACTGACTGGCATTGTTTCCAGATTGATTTCAAATGATATTTTTCATACTTGCAATGTCCATTTTTGTCATATTGACCACACAATGTCATCTATTTGATGTTCATTTTTTGGATCTTTCAAATCTTTCAGCCTTGATTATTTAGAATTCTAGTCCATGTTGATCTTCTTGTTGATCTTTGTCGGTATTTTATTTTGTTTTAATATAATCTTAACCAATACAGAAGATGCATAGATTTTTCTAGGATGTTGTATTGTGCCATACATATGTATTCATTCTTGATTTATCTTGAAATCTTATATTTTTTGTAGGTGAGACATGGTATATGAATCCCTTTGCATGGGATAAAGTTGGAAGAAATCTATTTTCTTTGTTCATACTGGGTGTTTTCTTTTTCACCGTGAATCTCCTGATAGAATTCTCATTCTTTGAAAAGTTTAGGTGTGTATTTTTCATTTTTAACATCGAGACTTTCTTTTCTTGTTTTGTTATGTTTTATTATGATAAACGCAACTTTCATTTCTCTCTTTGAATGCAACCACTCATGACGGAGGGAGCCCCCACTCCAGCAAATTTTCTTTAGATTATTTTTTAGATTATTTTATAAGAGACTTTCGACTATTTTTTTCAAGAGGTTTAAAGATTCCTCAGATATACTGCACCCTTAGAGCTCCCCCTCCCGGATCAGCAGGTTCCTTAAGCTGCCTCTGCCTTTAATTCATGACATTATGCCTGAAATGAAAGTGGAGAAGTTTGTTTGGAAATAATTACTTTTTTATTTTGTATATATGGTCTTCCTCTATCGCACATTCTTGTTTATTTCATTTCATCCTTTTTATGTTGTTTTCAGTATAATCTTGTTCACAATATCTTAACTGATTATAAATTGCTTGATATTATATTAAAACTCTTATTCAAAATTATCTCCCATTATTAAATGGTGTATGTATCATTTGGTCTAGACAATGTAAATAGAATAAACAATTAAAAATAATTCCTTGCAACAGTCCCATTCTCTGTAACTGTTTATTCTATTTACATTGTCTTGATCAAATGATACATTTGCCATGTAACAATGGGAGATCATTTCAAATAAATTTCAATATAATATAACATAATTCATAATCATTCTGTGGGATCATATATCCATTTCTTAATAACAGTATCTCAACTGCTTTATCAAAGATATTCTCTGAAATTGTTTACATTATTTTTTCCTGTAATTTTCTTTGATTAGTGACCTCTTATTCAACTCATCTTAAGTACATTCAAGATTCAATTGTTGTTTCAGTCTCTTTTGATAATAACATAAAATCTTTATACACTCGACAATCAACATCATTTTACTCCCTCAGAATTCATTAGCTGAAATTTCCCCCTTGACTAGGATCAATAATTTGAATGGAAACCTGTTAGTATTATATTGACTAACTTATTAAAGAAATATAAATCTGTTACAAAGTCAGATCTTACAGTTTTCTCCTTTCAGTTATTAATCTAGAGAGGAGTAACAAAATGGGATTGAGATGGGGTAGTTGCCCCCAGGTGCAGGTATGAAGGGGCGCAAAATCTCCTCTGGTCTATAATGCCTGTTAATTAATAATTGTGCTCCCAGGTTATAGAACAACTGCCCTGGGCACTGTCTTCGTCCCTGGTTGCTGAATACTATTGCCATGACTCATTAATTTGTACACTTTTTATTGTCGATCATCATTTAAATATATTGTTGGTATTCTTTCTAGAGAGCATCTTTTATATAAGTGGTTGGGATGACTTGACATTTGTAGATTTGCAGATGACTTATGTTTTCTCGTTACTAAAGCCAAACGTTTTTAGATTCCATCAATCATGTCTTGATTGTCACTGCAATAATATATAATCCTCAAAATGTTTCACCATTGCTAACATGAAAACCATTAAGTATGGATTTCATTTGCTGTGACCTTTCATATTTTGTTTAACTCTGATATGTTTCTCAAATCTCCTGTCTGTAATGTCTTTGCTTGCTGTTGGCTGATGCGGTGTTTGCTCAAACGCTATTGGTTTTAACTACAGATTAATAAAATTGAAGAGAGATAGAAAAATGTGTGTTATGTTGACTTGCCCAGTAAATCAAGAGCCAACTTCTGCTACCAGAACAAGGCTCTCGGTCAGTTACTTCCGGTATCAGGCTGAGGCTCTGAGGCTTGTACCTCTGTTACGGCTAGGCATGGGTGCAGTTGCTTCCCTTGATTTACATTTGGAAATATATAACCATTTGATAGGCACGACAACACTTATCTTTTCTTCAGAAATTTAAAATTAGATTGAATTCTAAATTCAGGTAAAGTAGCTTATGGATAAAACACTGGTAGGTTCTTCATTTAGCGAATGTTCATATGTCTAATTACTTGTTAGTCATTTCAGTTTGTTTGTATTTTTTTTTCTTTATGTATATACATTTGAACTGATATCTAATAGATATTATACTGGGCTTTATATCTTTTCTTTTGGAGTGGATATGAACACTCGTAACAAATTTTCTTTCAGTTTATTTCTCATGAGAAAAACATGTAATGTTGTCTCTGATTTTTTCTGTCTTCTTAGAAGAACCAAACCCCCCAGAAAGCTATATAATGATGATGATGTGGATGTTGTCCGTGAACGCAAAAGAATACTTACTGGAGAATCTGCAAATGATGTCTTGCAAATCAGGAACTTGACCAAAGTGAGTTGACTTTTGTAAAGTTTTAAATTGACATTCTAAAATTTTTTCCTAACTTGGGATTCGGAATAATTAAGATTTAGAAAGTTCACTCAGCTCTTAATCAGTTGGCGAATGATGACAAAAATAAGGGCAAAACTATTGCTGCTTTCCAAATATAAGTGAATTCCATACATACAAATATATATTGCAGTATCGACTTTTCATCTGTTAACTCCTATGAATATGTCATATTGTATTCAGAGTAACTAATTTTAAAAATGAAAAAAAAATTATAGCAAATTTAGTAAGATAAGTATTTTCACTTGGTATTGTTCAGTGAAAATACTTGGTAGCATTTAATAACGGCAGAGGAAAATCAGCCATTGGAATACTAAGATTTACTCAAGACTAATTTGTCAGTACATTAATCAATATAACTATTAGTATAACTTGTGTCACTCTGTATTTTCAATACAGATTCAATAACTGTTATCAAATATGTAAACCTCCACAGAGATGTTAATAATGAAACTTTTTAGATAAACGTTAAAAAGAATCAAATTAGCAAATATTCACAATAATCAAATCCTTTGGTTTTTCTTTACTCACAATTTGAATATTATTTTAAAAGGTTTACGAAGGTTATGGTAAGAAAACACTCCTTGCAGTTGATCATTTGTGCGTGGGTGTTTCCAAAGGGCAGTGTTTTGGCTTGCTTGGGGTTAATGGAGCTGGTAAGACAACAACATTTAAGATGCTGACTGGAGAAATTACTGCTACAACTGGAGATTCTTTTGTCAATGGTTCAAGTGTCAAAAGAAACTTGGCACAGGCTCTACAAAACATTGGCTATTGTCCTCAATTTGATGCTCTTGATTCTTTGCTCAGCGGGCGAGAGCATTTGGAACTTTACGCTCGACTTCGTGGGGTGCCTGAAAAAGAAGTCGGGAAGGTAAATATCATTTAAGAATGTCCAAATCCAAGTTGCATGTATATTTTGTGATATTGTTTTTCTTAATAGATCTTTGCTTTATTTATTGATTTATCTATTTATCTATAATGACTCTATGGGTATCTCATAATAATATATTGTCTTACTGACATTTAAACATTTTATTCAATATCACCTCGCTATACTGTATACTTGGTAATTTATGTTCTTTTAAAGATCTCCTCACAGAGTTCCCAATACTGACCATCTATTTGTCTTTTATGCAATTTTCTTGAAATTTTCAATGATATTTTTAAAACTGTTAATACTACTTTTATTCTTCACATGTTCAGGCAATTTATTCTAATTATGCACCGCTCAATTGCTTGAGAAATCCACAGATTTATTGGACGTATTGTTTGATTATTTGTTTTTTTAGACCGTATTAATAAGTTTCTACCATAATCATTATAATTATTTAATATTTTCATAGTTTCAATTGAGACTCCACGCATTCTATGTTCAAGCAGTGTTTTGAGCCCCAATATCCCCAATCTTTATGACTTAAATCATCCTTACCCTCTGTAATTCCAGACACATTTCTCTGAATTCCCTCCGTATACAGAATAATCTTTTAATTTCTGTGATTTTGAATTTATACATGATTATTATTGATATTCCTTAGTTCTGTACTCAGTTCATTTGGCAATGACTTTTAGTCTGAGATTCGATAACAATCTTTTAGTCTTGAGTCTTTTTTATAGATCCAGTCCCAAGAAATTCTAATAACCAATGTAATCATTTTAGCTTATTTTTAATCCCTAGTTGTTGTTCAAGATTCTTCTTGTTTTCGCTATTTTGAATTGCATGAAACTATAGAATCTGTCATCAAGAGTTATTTACTCGTTCTTATTCCTTCTGTTAAGTTGATTCTCTTTATTCCTCTAACTTGGTGTTTCAGCATAATCATGTATTACAGTACTTAATTCTTGGTATTTTCAACTACTGAGACACAGTTTCATGTTTGTAATACTTCTTTAAAATGCCATGACTACATTTTAGTAGATCTTACCATGAACCTTTTTTCTGAAACCTTAGCATTCATATTTCTTTATTTTTTAATCTTAAAGGAAATTTAACAACATAGTCTCTCATCAGGTCACTGAATTAGAGATATGAGCATTTAAGAAATAATGGCACTTTGCTTATCCTATCGTTGAAATAGTCGTATATTTTCCTTATTGTAGTTGGGTGTCCAAGCCAAGGTCAAGACAAGCTGGCCCTTCTCACTTGGAAGATTGGTGCAATGCAATCTTTCTACCACCATTTACACCTTTTTGACTTTTTGCCCTACTAAGCTAAGCTTAAATATATTAAAATGATTGTTCTTAAATAGCACCTACAAACTTAATATAATCAACACTTGATGAATTCACTTAATCTGGAAACTGAGAATGAAGGATTCGTTGCTTCTTTGAATAATTGTAATTTTTTTTCTGTATTTTTAGGTTGCAAACTGGGCAATTGATAAACTTGATCTTGCTAAATATGCAGACAAACCTTCGGAAACTTATTCTGGAGGAAATAAACGGAAATTATCAACTGCAATTGCCCTTATTGGAAATCCAGCTATCATTTTCCTGGTCAGTTCAAAATTATTCATTTTCTAGATTTTTTTGTTTTTCATTTTTATTAGATGAAGTATTATGATACATTAGTATTAAAAATCATTATTGCTGCTTCTTGCCTTAATCTTATTATCTTGCAGCGAGTGAATAGGGTTTGATCAGAAAATCAATAAGCCTTATTTTTCATTTTCCAATCAATTGGAAGGAAATTGGCCTGAGTAAAAGTTGAAATAGAAAAACAACCAATAAATTGAGATTAAGGGAAAAAACAATCATCAAAATTTAAAATGATAATCATTTATTGAAGGAAAACATCTTTTAACTTCTTTTATTATTATTATTAAGATTTTCATTTTTGTTTCATCTTCAGGTGTAAATGGGAAATACTATTTAATTGAATTATTAGTTGCTTATTTTTGCATTGTTTTTTAATATTTATGAATTTTCTAGGATGAACCAACTTCTGGTATGGACCCTAAGGCACGCAGATTTCTGTGGGATTGTATAAACAATATTGTGAAAGATGGTCGATCAGTTATACTCACTTCACACAGGTAAACTTTTCTCATAAACATAGGCAATAATTTTCAATTGTTCGTATTTTCATGGAATATGCCTCTCTTAGTGTAAACACTTCTAAGTTTAATTGGCTCATTCTTTATAACAAAAAAAACAAAAACATCTCGTACTTACTGATATAAGCTTGTTCAATCAAATATCGGCTGTCAAGTTGGAACACCGATGGCAAACTGACTGTACTTTTTCAATATGCATTCTGTATCCAAAAAAGGCCAACTTTCGTAGGGCACCTAGGTCATACTTGATTTGCTATTGGTCTGAAAACACTCTTCTGACAGACCCCACAATCTCACCAGTTCATCTTTTAATCCAGAATATCTGTAATTCTTTTCATTTTCTTTCATTGCTATATTCTGGTCTGCTTTGGTTACCGCATCAATTATCTGGTATTTCTTTTTACTCGGGTACAAGATGAAAATGTCTGTTTGACAATGTTCAAGCATCAGTCATTTTACAAATCCTTTTTCTCAAAAAATTGTTGGTTTGCCTTGTTCTTCTACGAGTTATCCTTGATATTATTTCATCCATTTGCCTCTTCACACCAGATGTCTGGTAGTTGTTTGAAGGTATCAAGTGGCCACAAGTCCACTTGGTATTCTTGCAGGCCCTAGCACTATTTAGACAATCTGAATCATGGGTGCCCACTGCCACTTTTCAAGGGCGGGGGTGGGGAGATATATTTGAGATATATCTCAGTGGCAACCCTTTTACCAGTGAATGATAATACAATCTTTTTTTGTGGGAATATCAAGTTGGGCAAACATAAAAGGATTGCACTAGACAATTATCCTTTACTAACTATAAGGTTCCAACTTCCAAACCCCGTTTAGTTAAAATAATTTAATTTTACTGCTATTTTCTTTGTTTTGGGGTAAACATAAGGGAATTATATTTCTTCAATTTGGGGAAGTAAAAATGTCTTCACCTCATTGCCATTCGTCTCAGACTCCATGAAAAATCATCATATTCCAGCTTATTATTTTCTTTTTCTAACCCATTAATAGAAAAATCAAAATTATCAATGCTATGTAGGAATGAGAGGTACATTCAAAGGTAATCTTCTTCAAGCAATATACATTAGAAATAATAACTATGTCTGTACCTCACATGAATATATCACTGTAGACCAGGTGTCCCAGAACTAATCTTCGGAAGATTATCTAAAATCATCTAAAAAATTATCTTTGAAAAATAGATCTTTCATTTAAAATTATCTAACATAAGGTAGCTGTAAAATGGATTGATTTTAACTAAACAGGGTTTGGAAGTTGGAACCTTATCATTAATAAAGGATAATAGTGTAGTGTTTTATGTTTGCTCAACTGTGTTGAATTATTATTCACTGGTAAGAGGGTTGCCTTTCAGATTCGGGCATTGTTTGGTCCATAGGAACACATAAAAGCACTTATTTGAAAAAACAAAAAAAAAGGATTTTCAGATGGTCCCTATTGGTATATGTATGCAAGGTTGTAACCCCTAAAATATGACTAGGAGTGCCCGGATATATGCATATACAGACAAGCAAAGAGAGAAGAATCTGTAGCCTACTTGGCTGGTAGGTCAAATGGTTTGTAGGGCTATGGTGATTTGATAGGTAACATGAAGAGTCGACTATTTTTCTATTGGGAAAAAAGTGAATGGACCTCGCATTTTCATGCTGATATCAAGTGATCTTTGATTTTAAATGAATTTACAATAATATCACAAGTTGATATTCAATTCAAATTTTCTTGAAAATTTACTTGCAAAAATAAAAACAAACTAATATATATTTTTTTGTGTGTGTTCTTTAATGTATATTTTCAGTATGGAAGAATGTGAGGCTTTATGTAACAGAATTGCTATTATGGTTAATGGGCGATTTCAATGTCTTGGAAGTATTCAACATTTGAAAAATAGGTAAGTCCTACTTTGTGTTTTCAGGTATTTATTTTTAAATTAAGAAAACATGAAAAATATAAAAATGCTTTTTAAGAAAACTTTGTACAGTCTTTCTACAGATATTGTTTTATTATTTCTATTACATTTTCTTTCATAGAGAACATAAGATAAAACAGCCATTTGTAAATGTTATGAAACTTAAATGTTCTATGAATGGCAAAATGTTTTTCATTCAGACTAAATTTGAATCAGTTCATGGTGCCTTAGTACTCTTCGAAGCACTCCTCTTGGGACTTTGCATACTTATCCCAGTGTCCTTTCTACTTTCAAAACAGTCTGTTAAGTCCTCTCTTGGAATCGCCATCAGCTGCGTTGTCACTTTCCCCTTAATTTCAGCCATGGTCTGAAATCTCTTTTGGAAAGGCCAGAAGTTACTGGGAGCTTGATCTGGACTGTAAGGGCTGGAGTGGGATGATAGACCTGAATGATGGAATGTTTTGCCAAAAAGCCCTGCACAAGATGTAGAGAACAACTTGATTATTGTGAATATGACGGTCACACAATAGTGTTTCACTGTCCACTGAGTAACCTCATGGGAAAGTGTCTGTTGACACAAAGTAAGATCTTATCTGATAGGTTGACAAGTTCCATCATGGCTGTGCAACTGGTTCTTGATATATTCAAAATTTGTGGGTACTTTCTGAACAGATCTCTTACATACATGCTTATAAGCTGGTACCTTAGCTTAGCCCGGGAGAAGACTCCAGGAGAACAGTACTTAGGAAAGCAAATATTTCATGAAATTTCGGTCATGATGAATCTAAGAGAGAGAACTCTTTCAATTCAGTGAAGAATTATTTGCCTCCCTTAAATTTGAAAATATGGCTAACCCTGAATCTGGATCCTAAATTGACCTTTAGGGACCTTAGATCTGCGCCACCTCTCCTATGTTAGTCCTGTGATAAGGTTAACCTTATAGTCAAATTTGACGTTCCTAGAATGGAGCTATTTTGGCAGATATAAAAATGAGTTAAGAAAATAAGAGAGAAAACTAGCAAACACATCTTGTCTTTATAGTATTATACATATATATATATTATATATGTATATATGTATAAAAAGTTGTAATCATATTTTTTATTCAGTCATGTTAACTTATGCATTTCCTTTTGCAATGAAAATTTATTTTATATATATTCATACTTGATTTCATTTTCAGAACAGGATTTTATTTCAAGCTTTTATACTGTTAATGTAATATTCTATAGGTTTGGCGATGGTTATGTGTTATCTATCAGAATGCCTGGCCAGAATCCTGATATGATTCCTGTTATGAAGTACGTCTCTGAACATTTTCCTCAAGCAGTTTTGAGAGACAAACACTTCAATATTCTTCATTATCACCTTGGTGTGAGAGAAAACTTTTTGTCAAAGATTTTCTTATGTATGGAAAATGCCAAATCATTTTTAAATATTGAAGATTATTCAGTATCACAGACAACGTTAGATCAGGTAAATATTTTGTTTGTAATTTTTTTTGTAAAAAAAAATATTTCATTGAATGTCATATGAGTAGAGATATCTAATATGAATACTAAAATAGCAAATGACATTGCCCATGTAATTACTGCTTATATACACATAAAGATAATTCCTTTTTGCATATTCAAGCAACTAAATTGAAATATCTAGAGAAGTGAAAAGTTCAAATTTAGCCATATTTGTAACACGGCAATCAAATTCATTAAAATTAATTTTACTCTCTCGTAAAGCATCTCGTTCTTCATGTCTAATGTTATTTTTCTATCTTTGAATATCTTGCTCAGTTTCTAGAAAGTGTCTTTCACTGTTCCAATTCTTTGGAAGCTTGACTTAAATCTCTATTTCAGCTTTACTTTTTGGCTAAGATTTGACGTAGAATTCTTTTTAAATTAGAGTGATTGTTTATCAAAAGTTTTATTTCTATAACACTGACTATATCTTAAATCAATATGTACACTCGAACAATAATTATTACTATCTAAATTGTTTTTTGTGTAAATTTCAGAATTTTCATGTGAAATTATAATTTGCTTTTATTAAAACATTGAAAACTTGGATAAGTAAAATTCAAAGGATTTCTGCAGATACTGACTGTAAAGCGATATTGATTATATTCAATTCAAGTCATTTTAAGCATAGTATTGATATTTTTATTATTAAAGCATGAATTTGAATAATCATTATCATGTCATTTATTTTTAGGTGTTCATAAATTTTGCAAACAAACAAACTGACTTATTAGATACAGAAGTTGATGTTCCTGCAGAACTAACTTATGCTACTGAGAAATTTGAAAGTTCATCTCAAGGTGAGTTATTTACAATAGAATTTTTCCTGTATTTATTTTGGTTGCTGACTATAAAACATCAATTGTCATTTCAACTGTTTATGTTAAAAGCATGTTGCATTCTAATTGAATATTTTACTGATTAAAAAAACGAATAATCATATACTGATCAATAGAGAATTTAATGAATTATATTTGCTCTAAAATGTCAGAATTTAAAAGAAATAATTCTTCAATTGATTTTTATATTTACTGCCTATGATACGAATCATACAGTATTTCTGTAAATATTTTTTCATTTTGATGTATACATTTTGGGATGGTAACATATTCATAGTTTGGTCATGAATACCTGATAATGCCTATTTTGATTGTACAATGTTTCACTTGAAATAATAAAATCTTTTTATATTTAGTTTTAAAAAAAATTACCCTTCTATAAAAAAGTGATGGGGGTGTAATTATTTATTTACAGAGGAAATCTAAATCACTGATAAAAATGATAAAGATAAAATCACAAATATTAATGAGTCGTTTAAATATTTGTTAAACTGGAATAGCATAGAATTTATATTTTTGTTGCTAGTTTTTCAGACTTATATTTTGTTAATGAGGCCACATGATATTTTTCTGTTCAAGCAGGTCATTGCTGCTGACTCCTATAAAGCAATTAGGAGAATGGATTCGGAAAAGACAAAACTATTGACAAGTATTTTGATTCTTTTCAGTTTGGTCATGCTGGACGTGATTTGTAGTTTGGAAATTCTTTAATTTGTTCAGTGTTGTGATTCAACAGAAAATGAATGCTTGTCATTCATCTAAGTTCTCTTTTTGCTTATAGAGTTACTAACAATCATTCAGAAAAACCTTTTTTTCATAACCAAGTAGTGATATTATTTTTGTCTGAATTTTTTAGATGAGGGATTATCATTGTGTATTAGTGCCTTCAGACTGTTGCCCTCATTTTGGTTCATCCCTTTGAACCCAGGATTCTGGACGTTCTACCTTGCGCCCTTCTGTAGGTGTAACATGATATCCGTAAGGAAAGAGAATTTCATTTATCAGTCTTTTTCGATATATGGTATCAAACACCAATTTCAAAGTTTAACCGCAACACCTGTAAATAGGTTGTTTTATTTCGGCAAAGAGTGCAGTATAGTTTGTTCCACAATTTCAACATGGAAATCTTGAATGTTGTGTTGAAAAAGATGAACTGACATGAGGAAAACAGTCCCAAAACACTTATATATAGTACTAATACATTTATCATTCTCTAGTTATACTTTTTTGAGAATATCTTTTATTTCTTTTGTATTTGTTATAGAAAGCTTTTGCATCATTCATAAAACACACAATGGTTTTATCTGTGGTTTGCATGCTATGTGCATGTCATATTGTTTAATACTGAAAATTCTTTGAGTTGGATGTGTTAGGTTTTTTTTGTTTTTTATTCAACTTATCAATGTTTTAGTTTAAATTTTGTTTAAAATCAATTTTTACTCTTATTTTGAGTTAAGAGTATAATTCTGTCGTTACACTTTTGAGGTTTGATTTGTGATTTGCTTGTTAACTGCATGTCATGTTTTTTTAATATTGAAAATTTTTTGATTTGTATGTGTCAGTTTTAAAAAAATTTGACTTATTATTAATGTTTTAGTTAAAATTATTAAAAAAAAAATTTCTACTCTTATTTTGCTGTAAGGTTATAATTCTGTTGTTAGACTTTCAATAAAATGGCTATTTGATCATGACTTATAACTTATATATTGACTTACCATTACAGTCAATAATTGCACGATTGTAGTGTCGAAATCTAAAGTCATGTAAAGAAATTTCATCCAAGAATACATATGGTCAGATTTAATTATATTCATGATATCACTGGCATTTTCCACTTGATGAAAAAGTTGGCTGTTTAACCAAATTTTATATTCAGAGAATCAGCATTTGGTTTAAAGAAATATTTTTCTTAAATAGATCAAAATTTGCAAAGTATACTTAAACATTTTCTTTGTTTAAATTCTAATGTATAAAAGTCATTCTAATGAGGATTTAATCTAAATATCTTTTGTACTGTTGATTGCTTTTTCACCTGATCATTTTTTAACTGAAATGCATTGATACTTGTGGGATTGCATTTTATGACCTTGCCACGAATGTGCTATATTCGTGACTATATATGAGTGAGAAAATAGTTCAAAACTAATATAAAACTTCTATTCTATCCAATAGTATAACCTATAGGTGTCAAACTGATTGACACACAGGGGAGGTTACATTGTAAAAATTACTTCCTAAGTGATTTCCCTTTGATAATTATTATTATTTTTACTATAAATGATTTGGAAATTATTTAGCAGGTAACGTGTTAAACTACTTGAAATAAATAACCAATATATTTTTATTCTACAAGATATATCTTTCTTGTCCCTTACACTCCCTAGAGTTTTCTTTCCAGATACTTCAGTGCTTTAGATTTCCATGCCTAAGTTTTCTTCTTTTCAAGATAATGACTCAGACACACTGCAGTCTAATGATAATATAGCCTCAAGCGAAACAGTGCATATTTCAATTTTTAGTTGTTTCAAGTTTGGTACAAAAGGAATACAAGAATTTTAATCAGCAATATCTTTCAAATTAGAATGTAATCGTACTGACACATAACATGGCATAGGGTACATTTGTTAGCAAAGCAACAAGTATTTACTTGTTCCGCAAAATCTGGAAGCATGAATATTTCCCCATTTCATATTTTATTGAGATTAATCTAAACCAGTTTGTTAGGATATCATCATCAATAACAAAATGCCCCTAAGAAGAGCATTCTGGAACCAAGCCGTTTACATTAGTTTCATTGTTCGACCATTCAATTCTTGACTGATCCAGATGATAAATTTGTTCGCTTTATTAACTGCTGACTGATTTCATTGATCAAGAACAATGTGGACTATGACCAGAAAAGTGCATGTTGTGACTTGTGCTATAAATGATACCACTTCTTCTGTTGACTGTAAAAACGATCATAAAGGCTCAATTAATTCATTCACAAATGAGAAATTTTAAGATAAAATTTCAACTTACGCAGATGATCTTAGAAAGAATTAATTCAGAGTGAATATGTATATTATGCTTCAATTCCTTTCAACTGTTAATAAGGAATTATTCCTTTCAATTCAGTCTCACTACAAATCCAGCATTCTAAATATGAATCTTGCTCTTATGTAAAGTATTACAATCAGAACATATCATTATCTCTTTTGAAGCTGGAGAATGAATTGTCCAAAAATGACTTGCAAGTTTTATATGAAAGCATTTCTAAAAAAAATGTTATTCTCTATGGTTTGTGTTAAATTTAGCATATTCAATCATTACAACTTGTGATTTTACGGCTGTAGACTCCACATAACTGAGGATAATTGCCAAGTAAGAAAATAACGATCTTGATAAATGCTATCAGAGAAATGTCATGAGAAAATAAGTATCTTTATAGAAGCCATCAGAGGGTTGATATAGGGAAATAACAATCTTAGTAGATGTCATCGGAGGGTTGGTGTAAGAGAATGATGATCTTGATAGAAGCCAATGGGGGGATGAGGAAAAATAACAATCTTGATAGATGCTATTGGAGGATTGTCATAAGAAAATAGCAATCTTGATAGATCCATTAGAGGGTTGGCATAAGAATATTACAATTTCGATAGATGTCATTAAAGGGTTGGCATATGAAATTAATGATCTTCATAGATGCCATCAAAGGAGATTGTATACAAAAATAACAATTTTGACAGACATCATCAGAGAGTTAATAAAAGAAAAGAACTATCTTTATAGACACCATCTGAGGGTTTGTGCAAGGAAATAACAATCTCTGATGACACCACCAAAGGGTTGGTATAAGAAAAGAACAATCTAGATTAAATAGTATCTTGATATATCTCAAGATATATGGCACAATCTACAGAATTACAGATATAATCACATTTGCATGATGAATTTCCTACCTGTTCTTTGGCGTAACACGTTGTATGTAAGAGTCTGAGACATAACAAAATGTGTAGAAACGTAGCTCTAGGGTCAATCTTGAGATTAGTCAGAGTTCCATTGACTGTCTCATAAAACCATCAAATTTAATCAAAGAGGGCCATCTGCCTCAAAAATTAGCTCTTAGTCAGGAGAAACACATTTTTCTCCCAACCACGATAAAAGCTTAAAAAAGCTCCACCTCTTAGCATGAATGAATTAAATAAATGAAAAAATTACTGGAAAAAAATTCTTGTCATAAGTTCATGATAATCAACATTTTTTGTTTAAGTAATGAATTTTTTTTCCCAAGTGCCATTTTATATTTTAAATAAACTCAAAGATTTTCCATCACTCCTTGTTTTCATGAATAATACAAACTTTTTTTCCTCCATTTGTTAACTAAACTGAACAAAACAATAAACTTGGAAATCAATGTGTTGCTAAGTATTGTATGTATTATTCAGGTAACTTATAAATGTCAAATTGATCTTCAATCATTGGTGGTTACTTCTAATTAAACCGTGAAATTTCCACAGGTTACTGTTGATTAATATTAGATTGATGCAAAAATAATGGTAGTTTTCAACCATCGACTTTAAAGCAGTATATCAAAGCTTAAAATAAAAGTTATTGATTGAAATAAGAACCTTCAGAATCCACACATTTTTGTCAACTAGAAACAAGACCATTTATTCCGGAAGCATAGAATTCTGAGTTCCTGGAACCAATGAATTCTTCGATGTTGTTTGGAGCAGCTGCCCGATTGTTGAAGACTATCCCTTGAAGGAAGTGGTTGAAATACTTGAAAATATGGTAGTTGGTCAGAGAGAGGTCTGGTGAGTAAGCAGGTTGAGGTAGAGTTTCGTAGACTAGTTTGTTCAATTTCTGCTGTATCATTTGCATGACGCGAGCTTTTTTGCTTTTCATTCAGGGTCATGTGCATAACATGCCAAGCTTTTTTGCTTTTTCAATTTGATGCAAATGTCCAACAGCTGTTGAACGGTCAATGTTTAGTTCCTCTGCAACCACTCCAGTTGTTTTGCCTGGGTCTGCCTCAATAACGGCCCTCAATGGGATGTTGTTAATCACAGACGGACATCCATATCTTGAGCTGTATGTTCGTGATAGTCCCTGGCCAAATTCTTGGTTCATATTGCGAACAGCTTCTGCTGCTTCACATTTGATTTTGAACTCCTACAGCAAAACTGCTTGAATTTGCTTTTTTTCCATCTTTGATTTGACAGCCTCAAGTAAACCAGAATACATAGTGAAAAGAAACATTCACCTTAAATAAATGGAGCAAAATTAAGGCTTTAAATTGATATATTACATGAACATAATTGATGATAGTTTATTAGGAAAATAAGCATCCAAGTTTAAAATAACAAATAACTAATTATTTTTGCACCAACCTAATTGTGATACTCCTAGACAGCTCATGATGAGGAGGATAATTATGATTGGAGCAACTTTTTTTTTATAAGACTATGGTGAAAATCTTTATGGACAATGGGGTATTTAATCACAGCTGTTTCATAGGGAGTAACCCCCACATTATCAGTGAGATGGAGAATGAAACTAGTGGATTCCTTCATTAAGTGTAGTATCTTCAGAATTGAAAGTTTGAATAGTTATAGCTTCTCCGGGGGTACAGAATGGCTAAGCGGGTAAAAGCACCAAAAATGGACCCTGCAAACCAAGTTCAAACTCTGGCTGGGGTAGTTTGCATTCACTCTGCGCTAATGCCCTTGGAAGAAGCATGAGTCCATCTGTCCTCAAGCTATGGATAAAATATGTGAGTTCGCTCAGCCTAATCAGTAAAACAAATTCTTTTCAACGTTCATTTTTAACAAAATTCTTTTCCTGGTTTTATCATAGTTTTATATTTTTTCTCTTCTATTAAATAAGATTTGGGTTGAGCCATGTTTGTTGTTTCTCTGTCTTAATAGTCAGTGTTGCTTTATCTCTTTGGTAATTGGAGTGCAAAGTCATTTCTAGGCTGTAATCATATCTTAATCTCTATTATCATCTATTATTCATAATGCTTCACCGATTCTAAAATTACTTAGAAAGATGATACTAATCAAGGATTTTAGTATATAAGTAGATATGACTGTTTACTACAATCTCAGACTTGAATTTAAATTCCTGATCTATTTTGCTGATCTTATTGGAAATAATTGATCTTTATGTTAAATTTCTTTGCAGTCAGTCTATACACTTAATCAGTTCCAGAATAAAGCTCAAACTAAAACTGCCAATTTAGATTTTTTTTTTAACCATTCTAATTTCTTCATACTTATGGTTCCTTGTTTTTCATCTTGTGAAAAGATAACTCAAATCAGATTTTGCATTCATTTTGAAAAGAAATTGTGGTTCTCAATATTTGGGTTGGCAATTCTTTGGAACTTTTTTCAAGGTATCCATTTAGAAAAAGACGGATCAAAATATAAACTTCAGTTTCAAAGTGAGTGCTTGATCTAAACAGTTCTCTTGACACAAGATGTGACTATTGTAAATCACTTGAATAACCTGTTAGGCTCTTAAGCAGTAATCTAGGCTTAGATTGTCATCTTAATGAAACATTTTCTTATTGCTATACAGCCAGCTCAAGTCATGTTGGTGAGATGATCCCTCTTTCTAATCTTGTGTGGTGTGACGCATGTCATAGTTAGTACCAACTTCCTCTTTACACCCAATGGGAACTGATGATTCAGTTGTAAGTTCTTTATGCTGACATTATGCATAGCTCTGCCTTTTCCTGACAGGATTTGCTCATTGAAAGAGATATGAAAGAATATCTGAACATAAGCAGCAAACACTGATTCCCACAACATTGTCTGCCAGATTTTACGTTATGTAAAGTGAAGTTTTGTCTGAACTTGTAAAATCTCATTAACATTGAAAAGTTATTTTAGAAATATTAAAGCCAAATCATATTTGATATAAGTGTGTATGGGAAATAATTTTCAAAAGACGCTTGAAAATCAGATCATTTTTATCTTTTTATTTATCAATAGAATAAATCATTTTATTCTGACATTAAATCCCTTTTGATTATTGAGAACTGTTAGTGAAGCAGATTAGCTTGTCTACAAACTACGTCATGGCGTAGGACTGAAGACATTGAGGGGCACACAAATGAATAGAAACATAGAACTTTATCAATATTGAATCACCTTGGTAAAAAAATCATCATAAATAGAATAGTTGCTTAATACATTCCGCATGAGAATAAGAATATTGTTTCATAGGAAAAAATAACCCTTTTTTAGTATTTATCATGAGATACCTTATTTCAACATTTGTAAATAACTGTTAAAACAATTTTTATTATTCCTAAATTTTTTCCATTTTCTAATTATGAACTTTTGAAATTTAAAAAAATGTTTTATTCTTTCTCTTTCTTTTACACTTTTTCTGTAAATGTCACTTCAACAATTTTTTATTCATTCAAAATTTGAAATTTAGATTTATTAAATAGTAGGTCTTTATTTTCCTAGAAATCTGTGATGTATACATTTGTGGGCCCCAAAATTATGGGTGTTAGAGGGCCCGTTGTGGTCCTCATCCGACCCTACCTGTTTGTTTTCTATGACATTACTTATAGCAGTAGCTTTAATTGACGTGATTATGATTAATCGATGCTATTAATCAAATCACGTATACACTTGCCATCATAGACAAGAATGGAAAAATGAAAGCATCATAATTTGAAGTCATGTGAAAAAATTTACATCGAAGAATGAATATGGTCAGAATGAATTTTATTTATGATGTCCCAAGCATTTTCTAGAGTATCTGAATGTTATTGATAAACTATACCACTCAAAATGAGGTTAAGAAAAGCCTTTTTTTAAAAAAAAAAAAAAAAAATTTTGAAGTTGTTAGTGGAGTTCTGATGCCAATTTTCAACTCTTTAGACAAAACAGTATGGCCAGGAGCACTGGTACACATAAACATAAAAACACACGCATTCATAAAAAAAAGAAGGATAGCACCTTTTGATGGCTATGGTTGTTCACTCGAAAATAGAAATGCCATTCCAAAGATCAACTTTAGCACATATCATATGACGAGGTCATTTAAAAAAGTTTTTGAATGATTTTGCTAACAAGTATTTAACAAACATCGAAGCTCAACCATCTATCGCAAGTTACTTGAACTGATTAACCTTCAATTCCTGAAATTTTTCGTTTTCTATGAATTTTAAATATCAACATAAATTTTACTCCAGTTTCATTTTACATTCCTTTTCAATGATCTTGTGAGACCAATGATTTTTACAAGAAGAAACAAATGGCCTTTCTAAAATGCAACGTCATTTGAAGTGCTGCCCTCTCTCTATATTTACCTGCACAGGTTTACTTATCTGTGTGGTTAGTATAATTCCTTAGATCAATAGTGTAAGGTTATTAGCTTTGTTTTATACTACCTTTCTCTCTTGTGGCTTGTATTTTCTCTCTTTAATCTTCCTGTATTTTTTGTATTTAATTACTGTGTTTCTGTATCTATTCTATAAATAACCATTAACTTCCAAGGTTTGGAACTGCAGTAAATAGATATTGTTTCGAATACAGTATTATCTATCCTCAAGTTTTGTATTTAGTGACATACTTTTCTATAGCAATAGTCACAGGAATTCACTGTGGGGAGTGGCAAATGGGGCTTTTACCCCACCCCATCTCCTTGGATTGGGCCTTCTAACCTAGGTTGAGGGGGTTGAACATTGGAACCTTTCAGTCAATAGATGATAATAGTGTTGTACAATTGATTTATGTTACCCTAACTTTATATACCCTTATAAAAAGATGTTACTGATCTTCACTGGTGACAGGCTTGCTGACTAGATACATTCAGAATGTATCCACACCCTTGAAAGGTGGCAGTGATTGCCCATAACAATAGTGTTTTCAGAAATCTTTATTAATTAATAAAAATTAGTAATAATTTGATTATGGGCAATTTTTATTAATTAACGAGTTGGAAATATATTGCCAAGAGCAAATTAAATGCAATTGAAAAAGAATTTGGAACTCTGCTTACTAAATCAAAATTTTACATTGCACTGGTCAAAATATTTTGAAACTATTTTAATTAACCAATCATCTTGTATCTCTTATTTTATTTCATATTTTGGATTTTGTTAATGATAAAATAAATTAAGTAGAAGTATTAAATCTAAGTAAAGAAAACACTTCTAATGTCATAAACTCAGGCCAGAGAAAGGAATCAATATCTATAATGCCAAAACCTGTGTTATTTAGTCAGTGAGGCCAAATTATATAGTTGATAAATTCACCTATGTATCTGTTATTTGATATTATATCTTCATTAATTGTTTGCTATCAAATGTACTATGTTTTTGAATATATCGAAAAAAAATTTTTTACTAATGTTGCCTTTTATTATAAGCAATAAGAGAAATGAACAATGTCGTTATTGCATTCGGGAAGTTTTTGTGTTTGGCCTTGTTACTGTGACATTGTCATAGCATCAGAAGACTTGTCGTATCGTCTACTGTCATCTTTGTTCTTGTGGCTACAGGTACAGCTTATTGTTTCTTGTAATTTTGGACCCTATTATTGATCACAAAGTTGTGGGTAGCCCACAAAATTATATGCTGGTTTCAAAACTCTGCTGCAAAAGTTTCTGGATGCTTCAAAGACCTAACTTCTTTAGGCCAACAGAAATCTTCTTCCCAAATTTCTTGCAGACACTGCTACTACTGCAGACTTTTCTACATTGTCAGCTTACTATTTTAATTGACAGCAAACATGAATTTATCTATGTATGAAATAATTTCAGGATTAATTGTCAATAGGTTGCCCAAAATCAATTTAAAAATTGATGATTTTTGTCTTTAGGGTTTTTTGATATCGAGATCTCTACCATGTGCACCCTTTCTTTGGAAACAATCCTCAGGTTTCTTACCGTTACAATTTTTTACAATAAATACTTTCTTGTTTGATGAGTTCTGTGTTAACCGTAGTGTTAATGTGGAAATCTGCTTAAGTATGGTGGATGATTTTATCTTTATACATTGCTGTCAACTGTTGGGTTTCGTATAGTTTTTGTAAGTTTGCATTTTAAATTAAAAGTAACATCTAAAAAGTTTACTATTTTTAAATTAGCTTTAATTTCAATTCTATGGCCCATTTTCCCGATTTTTCTTACTTATTTCTTTATTCATTTTATCTACTTTGTGCCCATTGCAGTTTTTTTAAAACCAGAAGACCATCATCTCTGCATAGTCTTATATACTTTACTTCTACATTGATACAATTTGTTAGGTTACTCAAAATATAAAGCACAACCAGATCTGAAATTTGTGCGCTATCATGCGCACCCATGGCAACATCAAATCACAATCTATAATGAACCATTGAAAAATCTTTACTTATTTTATACCCACTCTACTGATGGTTTTTAGCACTTCTTTGAACCAAGATCTACTTTGCAATTTCAATGTGGAATAACCGTCATCAAAGGGTTCTATCTTTTTCATATATGTACTAATTTGTCTACAGACTTGAAAATTGATATCAGTACTCCATGAAACCCCTTGTAAAAATTGTTTTTATGATTTATTTTTTTGCCTTTTCTGGGCCTTATTTTGACAAGTTTATTGATAAATTCAGATACTCCATAGTCTTAGTAGTTTTAGGTATTTTTTTAGTATATATTAAATGTTGTCTGGTGGAAAATGCCAGTGATGTCATAAATAGAATGTGATGGCGAAGTACACTCTCATTTCTATGCACTCTGCTTTCTGGCGCTTATGATATTCGAATGTAATTGTGTGTGTTCCTCTATTGTTATTTTTACCTGTAGTAATATCCTTTGTTGTATTCAAATGAATGATTCATTTGGTAAAGTTTGATATACAACTAAAGTGAAAATCAGAACAAGGAAATAATTTTGAGCTCAATAACATTTTTGATCCATCGAAAAAATTGATTTATTCATTAATAAAGATTTATTTTCTGTTCTTTACCCTCATCTATTTAATTGCACAATCCTTCTTTTAATTGAAGTCTTTTGAATTTTGTGATTCTATTTCTCCCCAATATTCTTTTTATGTTGTCAAAGGGTTTCTACATTTCATTCTAGTTTGATTGTGGCATCCTTGCTTTGATTAAATTCAATTTTGGTGACGGAGTAGCGCATAATTCACAATTTCTGATTTGACAGCATAAAATATTTCTAATATATCTCAACATGAAACAATCTTATTGATTTATTTTTTGTTTAATTTTTCATTTTAAGATTAATAGACTGATCAACCTTTTATTTCATTTTGAAATGAGTTTATTACAACTTCAATCTACAACTTCCATCCTCCAACAATATTTCCACACAGTCTAGAAAGAGAATTTATTTTCTCAACTCATCTACTTTAATCCCCTAAAACTTCTTAGATTAGATTTTTCAAAAATCATTAGTCTCTCCTTTGGAACTATGCCTTTTTTCAAGATCTTTATCTTTATGTTCATAGTTGTTGGAGGATGAAAGGGTATGATTGAAGACACTTTTTATTTAATTTTTCAGGACTTCAAGTAAATGGACACTCTCCATCATTGTCCCATAATACTCTTGATGTCAGTTTTGATGATAGTGTGAGCAGAACTGGAAGCACAGTGGAATTGTTTCCTGAGAAGAGACCAAGAAAGCAGGAATTATCTACCAATCGCTATAGTGATCAGCTTCGAGGAAGAGGTGAAGGCAACAGAGATGGTCGGACCACTGTCAACTTGGGTAGGCCAAAGCCCTATCATATCAACGTCTGAGGAGTAACCAGTGAATCTGTGGTAATCCTGTATTTTAACACTATCCACACAAAAAAAAGAAATGGCCAACTAAACAGAACAATCTTATGAATCAAAATTTAGCAAAAGATATCATATTTACATTCCTGCAAAAGTTAAATATTGTTTTAATCTTAGATTTATCCAATGCATCTATACATCAAGTTAAAAGTGTTAGTGACATTTTCTACATCATATCATGATGGTGCTAAAGAAAGTAATTATGGAAAATGTTGCCATGAAGACTCAAAATAAACAAGTTGTTACAAAACAGAAAACAAACACCCACCTCACCAAAAGTCTATTCATATTGTACCTTTCTCACAAATTCATCAATATTTATACCTCTTGTTATATTGATAAGTAAATCAAAGTGGAACTATGAGAGATGCAATCGAACTAATATTGAATTTATTCCAATCTGACAACAATTAAAGCTGGCATGTGAAGGGAGTATTCTTTACAAAATCTGTATTCCTCACTTGCTTAGAGCATTTGTTTGGGAAAGAATACTACAGCATGATATTACAATATTAATATTCATTGTTTTTATTTATTAAAAATCCAAATATTTTTAAAAGGCAAAAATATTGTTAGCATTTCAGGAGCTTTGATGGTGAAAACCTTAACAAAAGCTCTGTTGCCAGCATTAAGCATGTTGACCATGAGTGCCCAGGGGAGAAACGGGCGGAAAAATATAATTTTGGGGGAGGGGCAGTGGAGGCAAAAGGATAATTGGAAATATATCTTGGTGGCAACCCTGTTGCGTGATAGGCACTCCACTTGTGGAAAAGGTGTTGCACTCACTGCCATTTGTAGTGTAAGCAAATATGACCCACTGTAGGATCCAGATGTCAGATGGTGCACTTGACTATTGGCAGATATGCATGGCCTGGCCACTAAGTGACATGATGGAGCAAGCATTGGCTAATAACAATACAGTCTATATATGGGAACATTAACTTAAGGTTACAAAAAACAATTGTACAGCACCATCGTCATTTATTAACTCTAAGGTTCCATCTTTCCAACCCTCCAAGCAGATACCCATGATGTGGACTATTTGAGCAAAGCTCTAGTTAACTATTTTTAGTGCTTGATTAGATGTTCTGACCTCATCCTTGGCTGTGACTCCACTTCTGATTAGTAATAATTCCTTTGGAAGCTTTTAGTCCTACATTTCATGGACAGCTCTCCAAATTGTATTTAGCCTTATTACAACAATTGAGAGAATAAATACTCGCAGAAACCTCAAAATGTTTAAGCCTCTGTACTTGGTGTTACATAAACTTTGGTGCTTTTTGAAAATTCGAATCTATTCTTTGTTCTGAGTAATTAGTTTCTTATCCGGTCCTTCTGTTGAATTGACTTTGTGAGACTTTGCACTCGCAGCAATGGATTGCCATTGCATCCTGTAAAGGGGGCATAGGATAGAAAACTTGTAACATTAATGTAATTCTTACTGAGCTATTTTCCTCAGAGAGACACAAAGCATTTTAAGGTGGAGTAGTGGCAGTCATTACAGACTGATGTTCCCAGCACAAGGTGGATGAGGCAAAAGCAATCATGAGGTCTAGGTTTGTAGCATAATACCTAAAATGCCTGGTCAGTTTCATGCAAATATCACTAAAGAGAATGGCAAACCACTGCAAGAAGCAGTAGAATTTGAGTTTTACAGCCATTTTATATTATTGAATATTCCATCCTTTTTTCAAGAGGAAAAATCTAACCAACTTGAATCTTCTGAATAAAGCTCCCTATTTGTCTCTGTATAAAAATTATGTCATTTAGATGATTGTATTTTTTTTTTTACTCTGGTTATCTTAATGAAAAACTAAACATTAACAGAACCAATTTTCTATGCTACAGCAATAAATGATTGTACTTTTATTTTATTTAGTTTGATTGTGTTCTGGCATCATATCATTTCCATCATAAAGATAGCAATAATGCCTCTAATGAATTAATAAAAATCATTGTCTAAACGATATATTTTCAGATTTACTCTGTGATTGCATGTTATTTGTTTCTGTTTTAAGCAGCTTTTGTATGACTTCTATATATCTCCAATTTTTATCAATAAATTTACTTATCAAAAATGGTTCACATGATAAGAGGATTTTTAGTCAAATTATTACAGAATCATAGATACCATATTTCTTTGTGTATAACATGATTCTCATTTAATATGTGTACTGAATTTTGAGGTGAAAAATAAATATAAAGTTGTTGACTCCTCTACACGGGTACTAGATTTGGCACTACAGGTCGGAAGTTGTGTGCTGTTGGAATGGTAAGTATTCCAAAATTTGATTCATAAGTGGGGCTGCATAACCCCTTTCAACATGTGTGTTTATTTTAGTAACTTATAAAAACATGTAGGTCTAAAAATGAGTATTTGTGGATATATGAACTTCAACAAAACAAAGGTTATGTTCAACAATCACGTTAGAAATAAACACATCAAGATCAAAATTGAAAATGCAGAACTAGAGAAAGTTGACCATTACATCTACCTTGAACAACAAATCTCCATGAAATCCCCAGATGATGAAATCAAGCAGAGAATCACTCTAGGATGGCAAGCCTTTGGCTGAGCAAGCTAAACCTCCAAGTAGTCCTAAAAGGAAGGATATACAACCAATGAATCCTCCCGATTGTCACCTATGGAGCTGAAATATGGAACCTAACTGAGTGACTGACCTGCTAACTGAGAAGCATGCAACGTGTACATAAAAGAATCATGCTCAACATCATAATTGAGAGATCACAAGACAGCACAATGTATTAGGGAGAAAACAGGAGACTGAGGCATCACAGAATCCATTAGAGAACTCAAATGGCAATTGGCTGGTCATGTTGCAAGAATGGCAGATACCTGCTGGACATCCCGACTCACAACATGGATCCCCAGAGATTACAGGCATAACCGAGACGGGCAGAATACAAGATGAAGAGGTGAACTTGGCCAATTCAGAAAGTATTGGCTTCACAATGCAATAGAGAGGTCTGGCAAATCCTGAGGAAAGTCTATGCCCAACAACGAACAACAAAAGGCTATAATTATGCTCCTTGAAGACAGCAGTCTACAAAAGGTGAACATTTTTCTGATAAGCCCTTTCTTACTTAGTATATAAACATTTAGATGCTCTTATATTTAATGATTAATGTCTTTGTAAGTAGGGCACTTGTTTAAATCTAGTTAATAGTACAAGAAATGTACCATTGCAAGAGAAAAGGTTTTGAAATAACTTTCTCAGAACCAAGTAATCAGAATATCAAATATCCAAATATAGATGTGCATTTTATGTTTTCAAAACTATTTTCCTTTGATAAAAATTCTTGAATAAAATTAGATATTGGAAAGGAGAAATAAGTAATTCTTTCTATTTTGTGTGCAGAGAAATAGATCCAGCATTCAAAAAAAAAAAATTATCAAATTAAAAGACTGTCTTTTTTGGATGATTTTAAGACTTTGCTGTTAGTTTGTAATGAAAAACCTCTTTTCATCTCCAAAAATTGTAATATATTAGGCTCTTTCAGCCTCTCCTGTAATTACATTGCATATGTATGATAAATGTATTTGTTATAAACATCAAAAAAGACATTGTACCCAATAATTTTGAGAAATACAGCCATTTGTTTTATTACATATTCTCAATTTTTTTTAGTGGAAAAATTTCAGTTTTTAATCATGAAGGAGAACACATAAATATTGGATAATCCCATGATGCTCCAATTCCTGATAGAAAACAGAGAAAAACAGAGAGTAAATTTGGCCTCCTGATTATCATTTTGGAATTCAAATTAAAATTCAGACAGCGTTAGTCAAATTAGTATTGCTCAACTAGTATTGCCGGAGGTTATGGAAATTTGAATTTTGAAGATGCTAGAACTTTTTTACTGCCTTGTGGTGTTGCTCCAAACAGGTTCTTCTTGCAAGAGTATAAGCAGGTATTGGGGGAGAGGGCAAACCTGTCTGGGAGGTAGAGGCAATTGTTGTTGACAAGAATATTTAATACGGTTTGATTTAGTAGTCTTCCAATGGGATTTCAAGTTTTGTAGATTTGAGAGCACGTTGCAATATTATCTTCGATTTCAACAGCTTTGGTTGTTGTTTTCAGCCTGGTGTGTATCTTCATTGTGTTTTCTGACAAAATTTCAAAATAATTTCCAACCAATTTAAAAAAAAATCTAGAGACATACTCAGAATTTGTGTAGAATTGACGAGGCAAAATATATCCGTTGTCAAAACAATCCCCAAAGGAAAAACTCATCTAATTCAGTTAAAGTTGAATGTTGCAAACATCAAGTTTTTAAAAATTTCAGTTCCAAATGGTGTTTCCAAATTATATCCCATTCTATGGATTGAACCAAAATTGACTGATTGGCTTTGATGGATTTATGATATTGCTGTAGTCTCTGTGATTATGCAAGCTGTTGTCAGTGAGTCTGATCACCTTTTAGTGATCTATAATTGTGGTGTTACAAGGTAAATCTATCACCGCTTCTTTCCCATGTTTCCTTTTTTTTCAATAATTTTCCTTCACAGATACAGCAGGTGGGAGAGATTTGAGTAATCTTCAGAAAGTTATGATAAAAAGGATTTGTTGATTACTGACTCATTCTTTGTCCACGTTCATTTTTGCGAAAGTGGTATTATGATTCATTTTATTCAAAACGGCCCAAACTTCCTTCCAGTCCGCATAATAGAAAGTCAGATGGAGCACTGATAAAGTATGAAATTTAGTTGAAATCACTTCAAATATCTTGGAAAAAAAGTAAAAACAAAATCACTAAACATTGATTATTAAAACTTTCTATTTTATTATACGTTGGATCCAGAGTAATTAAGAAAAAAACCAAACCTTTTTGATCAAATTTCTGTATTAGATGGACTTCACTCAAGTTCGGCTTATACCAGTCATGGGGTCATTGCTATCAAAGTGTCTGCTTAATTCTGCTCAATCCAGTAGATTTATTTGCTGTGGAATGACTAGATCAAAATTGACGGAATTTTCTATGTTCATAATCTGAGTAAAATGACTGAGATCGGAAAGTGAAAGCTTTCAAAGTATCTTTACTGTGCATTTGTCTCAGGGACTTGACTCCCGAATTTTCTTCTTGGCTCTTACTGACCTATAAAACAATAAAACATTTACAATTGCAGGGTTATTGTGAACAAAACATGAATGTAACAATGTTAGTCAATTATAATCATTTCATAATATGCCTGAGGGAAGACGTACAAAAATAAGAATTGTGATTTATTCAAAGCAAAACTACATCTCAAGTGTATATAAAAAAGAGTCTAATGATTGAAGTGAAAATTATAAATGGTTATGTAAATAGAATTACATAATTGATGATTACTTTAATATTCAAGCTTAGAGGCTCAATCAACGGACATCATTTGTGTATGCGGCAGAGTAGCAAAGCCTGCTTTTAATGTCAAAGTTTGTATCATATGACCTCGGATGGTATTTTTCCTGTGTTTCTTTGAAAGAAGAAAAACTTAATATGATCAAATGAGGTTGTCTGTATGTCAATGGCTCATTTTCTCAGGAAGCATGATGCCTCTAGATTGGAAAGAAAATTACATGCATCTTAATGATCCACCCTTCCACAAAATGTCATAGAAATTCATTGAGAACTTTTCGGAATATTGTGTGAACAGATATGAGTAAATACATATTTACCTCTTCCAACTTCGTTTGCATATGTAAAAAATTGAGAATCTATTACTAAGTCACAGTTTTGGTCACATACGACTATTTTTCATTAATCTGAGCTTTGAGATGCACAGAGATAGAGACAAAGGTTTATAACGCCAAGGGGTTCGATAATTAATCTTAAATCACCTGCTGTCATGAACTTGCCTCTAAGTTAATACTCATGACGATCATAGGAATAAGTTTTGTTTTCTTTCTCGTCTATTTTTATCAGAACTGCTTCAGCAGTTGTTAGAGACTGTCAACTAGGAGTCACCAAAACTATCAACGTAGGTTTCTTGAGTTTCTGAGCTAATCTGGTTATGTTAGTATGCATTGTGCGTACAGGCTGCACCAACGGAGCTAGAGGACTGAAAATCAAACCATTTATTTATTATGTCTTGGAAAAACTTTTCTTTTTTTAAAATTCCGCCCTTAAATAGCTTCAGAGTTGGGGGAGTCAATCTGTATTGTAAATGCATGCTAATTTAGTACCTAGGTTTGTGTCTGGTCACGCTTGATTTTTTGAAAATTCAGTCTTTTCTTTGTGATTACTGTCCAACAAAAAAAAAAAAGCGAGAGAAGTAACTTATCCATTGATCAATCAATTTTTTAATTGATCACCCCCAACATGCTGTGCGGTCAAAAGACGTTGGTTACGTTATGGTTTCTATTTTTGTGAAATAATGCATAAAGGACTCAAATTAATTTGGGGTTTCTCTGGCAGAGCGTGGCGAGGGGGGGGTTCAAGTGTTCACGGTTTCAAATGCATGTGTTTATGTGGGTGCTCAAGTGTGCATGAGTTTGCGAAAATCATGATGAAACTATACAAAGAGGGTCTAATATGTGTGCTCAAACCGCTCCCTGGTGAATGCGTGTGCATATTCTAATACACACCATGTGTGAACATATGGGTAGGTATAATTATATGTGTTATGCATTTGAGAGCGACTAAAGGATTAAATCAGATTAGGGAGGATAAGAAAATAAGTAAGGGTAGCAGTTGGTTGTAGTCAGTGGTCGGCAAACCCTCTTCGGGGTTAAACCGAGAATGTCTGGTCTCTTGGAGAAGTTGATAAAGTTTGAATTTCGCCACCATTGGTTTTAGATGCAAAATGAAAATGTAATAACAACATACGTTTATTTTTCATAACATGACTTTTCGTTTTTCACCTGAAAGAAATTGCTTCTCTCCAAAGGTTATGCACTTCTGTGTAGAGTTTCCTTTTTAGAGCTGTCACCATGTTCTGGGGACGTTTGTTTGAAAACACAACGGGCTTTCTACATCATTAATCGGTTGGATCAGCACATGCATGCAGTGTCGATGTGATGCACAAAAGTGCACACAGTGAGAACCTCATATTTGACACGTACCTGATAAGGACTACAGCAAACGCCATTAGGTTACATGGTCGAAATGTCTATAGTCAAACACTATTGAGTGAATGAGTGGACCGGTTTCATTCTTTTGTAATATTCTCTTTCGACACAATGAATGTTGGATTTGGATTTTCACTCAAACAATTCTTGATTTCATTGCACTCTCTGGGATTCTAGCTTTACCATATAAGTACATAAATCACAAAATAGGAAAGTAAAACGCACTTTCACATACAAATGGCTATTTCACATACAAAATGGATATTTAAGAATTTTAAAGTCTGAATTCAACTATTGATTTGAATGTGTTCAATATTATAAGATAAACGAATCATTTTTGTTGAGAGATGAATAATAAAATTCGGCCAAAAGAATCTAGAGTCATAGTTTGATAGTTTAATAGTTATGTTTCAGGTTAAAATGAGTTATTTACCAATTTAATGAATCATTTATAATATCATTCTGCTTGTTGCTAACCGCGTTCGAATGTTACGCTTTCAGTAATAAGTAAGGGAAAATTACTTCTGTGACATAGCCACACCACAGACGATACCATTCACAGCCACCCATGTAAACCAAACAAAAACATAATCACGAATTATAATAGAAACATTCAAGCGTAATCAATTATTCCTACATATTCATTCAATCGGAATAACGATCTACATCTAACCTTTATTATAAGAAATCATTAAAAGGATTCATTCATTCAAGCTGAAAGTGATTGTTTGATAATATTTGTGTTTTACGGTCAAATGCCCTTAAAAAATAACCTATACATGATATTTATGATTTAATGGAGTTCGCTCAATGTTAATATAATTGAATACAGTTATTTACAAAGTTTCATTGTGGCAAACATCTTCTCTACAGCTACGGAAGAGAGAAAGTAAAACAAAGCAGAGGAGGCTTTCTCGTCAATAATGGCCTAAAAGACAACGTGGTAGCTTTCAAAGCTATCTCAGACTGCATAGCTAGCGTTACCCTATAACTCTCAAAGGGGAACCAGCTAAATATCATCCTAGTCTACGCTCCCACTTCGCAATCAACCAAAGAAGAAATAAACAACTTCTATGATGACTTCAATTCCCTGCTACAAGATACCAAAAATACTTCAACATCATAATGGGAAATTTTAATGCACAAGTAGAATAAAGAAACGAATGCTGCATTGGAGAATTTGGATACAAAAGATGGAACGAGAGAGATGAGGACCTTGTAAACTTTGCAACCGTAAACGACTTGAAAATCATGAATGCATTCTTCAAAAAGAAACCCTATTGAAAATGGACTTGGAGGAGTCCAAACTAAGAAACCAAAAACGAAATAGACTACATTTTAACGGACAAAAGCCACACCATCAAAGGTATTCAAATTCTAAACCAAGTGAACACAGGAAGCAACCATAGAATGGTAAGATGTAAGATGCAAGTAAACACCAATAAAGAACACAGAAGATTGTTCCACACCAAACTGCATCCACTAAACAAACCAGATGAACTCAACCAACCCTTCAAGCTAGAATTGAAAAACAGATTTAAAATCTTTACCGATGAAAACGACACCAACATCAATGAATTTTACAGCAAAATAACAACCTCTCTCATCGAAGCTGCCAATATGTTTAAACTAAGAAACACACAGACCATCAGCAAAAACTCGGACGAAACCAGGAAACATTGAAAAGTGCAGAAACCTCAAACCACCACCAACAGCAAGGGAAAAAATAGAGAAGGCTGAGCTAAACAAAACGATCAGAAAGAAACTAAGAGAAGACAAAAGGAGGTACGTGACAGCAATCATCGAAAACCACACTTGCAAAACGGCGAGGCTTCAGAGCAATGAACAGAGCTCTCAGTATAGGACAGAAACAAATAATTAACATACTCGAAGAAAATTGAGACATAACAACAGATAGAGACAGAATCGTCCAGCACGCCTGAAAATTCTAGAAAGAACTTTAGTCTTCAAGACATGGGCAACTAAGCAACGACCAGGATACGCAAGACGCTGACAATCAGTTTGAGAACTTCCCAGAAGTTACACCATGGGGGGTAGAACAAGCTATCAAACAAACAAAAAAGGGGAAGGCACCTAGACCAGATAACATCACCATCGATATACTCAAAAAAGCTGGTTAGATCGTCTATAAAAAAACAAAAAAACAAGCAAATCTGTTCAACTTGTGTCTAAAACTGAGTAGAGTCCCTAAAGACTGGAACACGGCAATCATAATGCTTCTACATAAAAAGGAAACCCCAAAGACCTCAGCAACTACAGGCCTTTGAGCCCACTAAACTGCATTTATAAACTGTTCAGAAAAATCACCAACCGGATTACTAAAACACTAGATGAAAACCAACCATGGGAACTGGCTGGATTTAGAAGAAGCTACTCGACCATGGACCATCTCCATTCAATAAATCAGCGGAAAGAGAAAGCAGCAGAATACAAAATGCCATTTTCAGTAGCATTTATAAACTTCAAAAAGGCATTCGACTCTGCAGAAATTACCATGGTCATGAAGGCTATCACTCTACATGGTGTAGACCTTGTATACGTCAAAGTACTACAACATATAGACACAGCAACTCCTTTGTCAGGCTACATGAGGACTCTGAACCCTTCCAGCTTCCAAAAGGAGTATTACAAGGTGATACCAGCTCACCCAAAGTCTTCACAGCCTGCCTCCAGATGATCTTCCGAAAGCTGGACTGGGAGAATAGAGGAATCGAAATGAACGGCGATTATCTGAGCAACCAAGATTTGCAGACAACATCGTTCTTTTTGCAGAGAACCTACATGACCTCCAACTAATGCTAGATGAACTAAACGAAGAAAGCAAAAGAGTTGGCCTATACATGAACTTCAACGAAACAAAAATCATACGCAATAATCAAATCAAGAATAAGCACATAACTGTCAAAATCGAAGAATAAAAAACTGGGGGAAGTAGATCACTACATCTACCTAGGACAACAAATATCTATGAAATCCACTAAATAAATCAAGCGGAGAATCACCCAAGGACAAGCCTTCGGCAAAGCAAACTCAACCTTCAAAATCAAGACGATCCCAATAATCCTAAAAAGAAGAGTATACAACCAATGCGTCCTTCTAATAGTCACTTATGAAGCTGAAACATGGAACCTAACCAAAAGACAGACTCGCAAACTGAGAAGCATGAAACGCACACTGGAGAGAATCATGCTCATCCACACATGGAGAGATCACAAAACAGCACAAAATATAAGGAAGAAAACGGGGGTCCAAGACAGCATAGAATCTATTAGAAAACTCAAATGGCAATTGGCTGGTCATGTTGCAAGAATGACCGACAACTGATAGACATCACGACTTACAACATGGATCCCTAGAGACCACATGCGAAACCGAGGCCGACAGAATACAAGATGGAGAAATGAACTAGACAAATTCAGAAAATACTGGTTCTTCGACGCCCATGATAGAGAATTATGGCGAATCCTGGGGAAGGTCTATGTCCAACAACGGACGTTAAAAGTCTAATGATGGTTTACTGTGCCACTTTTAAGTCTGGCACATGGCCTCAGTATTGAGTCACCTATTGTAGATGTTGTTCAATAGGCAGGGCCTGTGATACTAACATGCAAGTCATCGCTCGACGGCGAGCGACCTGAATATACTTCATCATCTTCTGTTATCTCATGTAATATCGTGCCTAGAATTTCGACTTGCTTTGAAGAGTGAATCTTCAACATAATCGAACAATGCAATGAAGATCTACAAATTTATAACAGTCATGTAATCAACATCTATTGGCATCATGCCGTGTTTGTGGTGACTTTTAAAAACATTATTAAAAGGGGTGATCAATGAAGAAGTTATTTTCGCTTCAAAAAATCTGAAATTAAAAAAAAATAAGCGTGAACTAAGGACCAATTAAGTATAAATTTACATTGTAAATTGAATCGTTGTGGACACAAATTGAGAACGAATTTATCATAAACATACGTTGCGAAGTGAACCCACCACTAAAAATATACTAATTATAAAAATCTGTTTATTTTCTAAACATAATGAGGGATAAATGTAAAAAAAATTCAGCCTTTCAGCTCCATTGATATGGCCTGCATGTGAGATACATATATAGCCAGCCAGGCCAACTTGGAAACTGGAGAAACCTATGTTGACAGCTTCGGTAATGGTTTTGGTAGCCGATTTTAAACATTTATAGAAGTTGGAATTTCCATGAGTCCCGCTAGTTTAGGATTGATTTCATACATCGTATTTTCAATTATCGATAAATAGTTCAAAGAAATTTCGGAACTCTTACCTCTGAAGATGAACATCCTTGGTTTGGTGTCCTAGGAGAGTTTTCATGCTGTTGAGATAATTTAGAAGTTGTGTCGTTTTTCGCCTGTGAATTGTTCACTCTATAAGGAGTATTCTTTAATCGGGTGGCTTGTTTCCTACTAGAGTCTAATTTTGAATCTGATTTCCTTATACTTTGAGCAACTGTCCTCTCTTTTGTAGAGGGTTTTTGTTGGTGCAATTGTTCTTTACTGTTACACTGCCCTGGCTTCATTTGTCGGTCAGAGAAACAGCCTTTGACTAAAATTGTATTCTCCAAAGTTTTGAAGTTTTTTCTATCAGATAACTTCGTAGAGAAGGAGGCCTGTTTTTTGAAAACCAACGAATCGGGCAGGCTGATGCTCGTGTCTTTCCTCATTTGGTTCATTCTAAATCCAGCCTTGGTGTTGCTTCCAGTGTCCTCGTTCAAAGTGGATGTCCCGTTCTCATCGGAATTGCTTGATCTTCCCACCACACTCCCGTCTTGATCCGTTGTATTTTCCCTGCACATCTTATTGGATTTGCTCCTTTCAGATTCGCCCCCTTCGTATAGAGGCGTAATCCTTTTGTGCGTGTATTTCCTTATTTTCTTCTCTAAATCAATCAAGTTTATTTTCAAATCGTCTATTATGAAGCCTCTTTTCCCCGAATTTCTCTGTTTCAAATGGATGTTGTTGAAAAGGCGTCCGTTTGATGATGACAATTTAATGTGTCCTCGGAGTGCACAACGCCTTGGATCATTCGGATGGGATGCCGAATGAAAAGGAATGTTTTTTTCCTGTTGGGGATGCAATTCGTTCCTGCCAATTGGTTCCGAATTGTTTCGTTTGAAATTTGTAGACGACGTCATTTTTGTAGCCAGAGTGCATAGATCGGTTCTTGTGGGTCTGTCGACAATTGAATAGGGCTGGACTTTTGAGCAGAAATTCCTCAACCGGCAAAAACCCTGCTTTTGATCCTTAACAGTTTCTCTAGGGCTGCTTTGATT
Organism: Thysanoteuthis rhombus; assembly: GCA_963457665.1. Lineage (NCBI taxonomy): Eukaryota > Metazoa > Mollusca > Cephalopoda > Oegopsida > Thysanoteuthidae > Thysanoteuthis > Thysanoteuthis major. The sequence goes on from OY735200.1 coordinate 71,408,298, forward strand.
TGTTGGTGCGTTGAGTTCTCTTAGTTTTTGCAATCTTGACATATTGAAGTGGCATTTGTCTTTCTTGAGTTTTTTATGGAGTTGTCTAAGAAAAGTATTCTCTGGGTAACTTCTCTTCTGTTCCCTTAGAACCTTTATCAGTTCATGGAGGGCCTGAAATTTAGAAATTTGTTCATTAAATACCAGAAGATCGCGCTTATTATGACCATCGTTAACCTTCCTTTCATTTTTTTGTATGGAAGCCGAGTAGTTGTTAGGCAAATTCAACAAGGGCAGTTCTGTATTATGTAGGATGCAGTTGAGTTTGTGCTTCGGTATATCTAGCCTTGCTCTAATTTGAGATTTTGTCTGATTTCTTCCTTCTTTGTACACTAAATCTTTTATTTCAGTTTTGGTGTCAGACATCAGGGGACTCTTGTTTTTATTAGTAATACGGAGAGTGGCAAGAGACGAAGGCAGCTGAACAGTTTTCGTGGATACTATTTTGCTTTGTTGGAAATTTGAAGGGTTTTTTTTCGATAGTTTCTCTAAGACCATTTTGGGTGAAAATATTTTCACTGGAGTAGTAACTGTAGACTTCATTCTTTTTTCACCCGTGGGTGTATAGACAACATTGTTTACAATAGCTGCATGTTTCGATGTGGAAGTAAAAAAATTGGCCTTTTGCTGACTAGATGCAATCGGTTGCTCTGAACCACAAGTGCATTTCTTGGAGTTTTGTTCAGTCAAAATGTGAGGCAGATTTGATTTGGTATTTTGTTCGGCCGATGTAAATGCTGCCCCGTCAAAGCTGCTCCCACGAGTTAACTGCTTAAGATCAATATGAATGAGTTTGGAAACAGCTGTTGGCAAATCTTTTGTTTTTGAGACGTCGTTGTTTGGGCTTCTAGAATAGAGGGAGCTTAACGACGATGCTGAAGGCAACGAAGTATTTCCATTTGTCGACGCGCTGGTTGAAGAAGCATTATATTTGAAAAGACGGACGGCTTTGTTCGAAGGCGAATATTTTTGGAGGTGTTCAACACAAATCTGAATGGATTTTGTTGGAATGCAAGTATTGGTCATCTCTTCTGATAACACTGGCTTCCAAGTATTGTGCACTTTCATGCTGAGAAATAAAGAAAATAATCGTAAGATTTGTGTGAAATCAACTTGAGTTCAGATTTCTATGCACTAATTGTAATATAAGCAATCTTGAAAAAAGGATATTACTGAGGAATACATGGGGATTTCTTTCGATTTATCATTTTTTTGTTACAGTTCTCATATGTAGAAAAATAGATTATCCAAAGAAATAAAGAATTACTTCGAAGGAAAAAGTTACTATGTGTTTGGTAAATTAGATGAGAGGGATGGATTAAGTTATATTTCTGAGTGAAAATAAAGACAAAAACTTATTTAAGCTGCATTTTAATCGCTATTGAAAGGCCCTGTCGCTTGAAAATTTAATGTGTATGAATTAACATTCAAGTAATTGTTTCTTTGGTTGAAATATTTTCAATCAGTTTCGAGGGGATCCGAATATTTTTTCATAAGACTATGAAAAGAAATAGCAATAGTAGTAGTAGTTGTAGTAATGACGATCATGATGGTAATAATGATAATGATGATGATGATAATTATTATGATGTTAATAATAATATTAATGTTGATGTTAATGACGATTTTGGAGGTAAATTAGCAGTTTTTGATTTAATTGAAAAAGCGTCGCTGACATTTTATGGCTTTTTTGTATTTCTGACGAAGTGTACAAAATATCGAGGTATTTCTTCGCAGAAATGAAACTTAGAATAACTACATCACAGTCAAGGGGAAAAACTTGCTTTTATCAATCGTAACTATTGACCCTTTAGTTACTGCAACGTAATCCGGATTTATGTTATACGTTGACAGATGCTTCAGGACCAATTATACTATAAGTGTTCTGGTTCTTATATAGGTATCAGGGTCATCAGTTATCGGAATGATTGCTGGTATACGGTTTTATAGAGTTCTCGTTGAAGAATAGGCTCTCACTGTGTTTGTGGGCCCACGTGGACGTCAGTGGAAATTTGAAGGAGGAAGGGAGGTGTATGGAAAGAATATGCTCCGAGTACGAATGTGGATGCAGAGATTAAACAGAGTAAGAAGGACACACAAAAGTATCTAGATGGACAAATAAAACGTACATGTAATACATGAACATTAATTAAGATACAGGACTGAAGTTGAAATATGCGTGAGACAAATTAGGTAGAATAATGTTTAGAGAAGAGGAAAGAAGATAGGAGGAAGTTTCTAAGCGAAAGATAGGAGCTTTGTTGTCATGATAGTGCAGTCATCGGAGTCGAAATGGAGGTGTCTGAACTGCTTTGAATCCATATAGCTTCGAGCATACCAAGAAATGGTTATGGAGACCGGGTTCAGCGTTTATACCAAGTTGCATGCGATGTTGGGATCGCGTGTGAGCATCTTGGGGGCATTCTCTAAAGCTGGAAAAGGCACGACGGACAGACTATGCAAGACAGAAAACAAATGGGGTTAAACCCATGTGCGTTTTCCTAAGTAAGGATAATTAGGAGAAAAATCATCGTGACTATCGAGTGATAAAAAGCATTGCCATTTTCTTTGGGAGAGTGAGAGGTGTATACGCGTTTGAGACGCCTCGACATCTTTGAACGGAAAAGTACCGATCTCAGGGAGAAGGAAAGAGGAAGAGAGAATAAATGGCTAGAAGTACCAGAGCAAAAAGGCGTAACCGGCTAGAGATGTCAGGTCCGGTAAAATATAGAACACGTGTCTTCAGGGTTTTTAAAGGGGATCATTGAAGAAAGTGATGTTCTTGATATCTAGCTAAAAGAGAGGTTTCTTATTTAATTCTTGACTAAAGATATAGTGGGCGTCACAATACCAAAACAAGAATATGAAAATTACAGTAATAACAGACTTTGTAAAGAAAAGGGTGAGGGGTAAACCATGGTAGATGCAGCAAGCTTATTAAGATGGAATGCAAAATTTTGCGGTGAAAAATAAGTATAAAATTGTAGTCACCTCTAAAACAACGGGTACTAGATTTGGCGTAACAGTTGTGTTCCAAGTCCAAACTAGCTCTCCCCGTACTATATTGTTTTGTTTTGTCCCTCCTGTATATTATTTATCCCATGGTATTGTCAGTTTAACACGATAAATAAATTGGAATTTTGAGGACTTTATTAGTTCGGAGAATAAGTGCATTTTTACTCACATGGAGAGACCACAAAACAGCACAGTACATCCGGGGAAAGACAAGAGTTAGAGACATCCTAGAATCCATAAAAAATCTCAAATGGCGGTGGGCTGGCCATGTTGCAAGAATCGATGGACATCACGACTCACAACATGGATTCCCCGAGACCACATGCGCAACCGAGGCCGGCAAAATGTTAAATGGAGAGACGAGCTAGACAAGTGACGCCCATGATAGAGAAGTGTGGCAAATTCTGGGGAAGGTCTATGTCCAACGACGGACGCTAAAAGACTGATGATGATGATGATGATGATGATGATGATGATGATGATGATGATGATGATGATTTCAAACGGTTAGTACCAATGGAAGAAAAAATGGTTTGTTCACCTTTCTCTTGAGAGAGACACTGTAAAACTTGAGTAAAACTTTCAGTTAGGGCCTTGACTGATTTGTGGATATTTTACCTGGCTGGAAATTAAATATCGTCTATATGTGCAGGTAGACGACTGAGAGTGCCCACCCAGAAGTGTACTGATATTTGTAAAAAAAAAGATTTATTTTTTGTCCTTATTCTGCGTCAAACCTTGTACAGTTATGTTAATAATTTGTGTTTCTGATAGATTTTCAAATTTGTAAAGATAATTTATGGATGGCTTGAAATATAAACAAAAAGGGAGCAATTACGTAAATCTTTTGCATCGGAATATGGCATGATCACTTAAACTCAGTCGCTTCATCGAAAATTGGAGAAAGTTTAGTCGAAAAGAAAGTTGAGTGAACAATGTATGACCCCTTAAGCCATCATAACCTTTTCTAAGGAGACCTAGTTTCGAGTATTTATTTTGAGACCTCCTAATCGGAGTTTGCTGATGAAAAACGCATGTCGAAATTATTAAACAAATTGGCTTTCCATCGAGTTGGTCGAATCAGAACGAAAGTCCAGTCTACTTAATTAAAAATGTGAAAGAATTCTCGTGGAAACGAACGCAAGGAATTAAAAAACAAATTAAATAAACATTTTCACACTGAGAGCCTAGTGAACATAGTAAATTGATAGTCGAAGCGAGAACGGGCATAAATAACAGAAATCCGTCTGTAATTGCGTCGATGAAAGTTATCTTGCAGACTTCATTTACTCCCCGAACACCTGAGATCGACCTAATCCCAGTGTTTACACCTTGGCATCTTGGCATCTGGAGACCACTTCAATTCTCCACGTATCACCATCGATGGAAAAATTGACCAAGTTGCCATAAAAATAACCTCTGCTTCAAAATTGTCGAAAAAGCCATCAAATAAAGATTCTTCAGAAGTTCTCAGAGGGAACTAAAGTTTAGCACTTTGAGACCCTCCGATGAACCCGTGATTCATAACTTTCGAAAAGATTATACATAGCTTAGCAGGGTCACATGTCGTTCACTCTATCTCTCTTCTGACAAAACTTTCTCCGATTGTCGAAAGGAAGAGCCACCGAAAAACCAGTGATTACACCGTATTTCCATTCATAAGAACTCCAGTTACGTAATCACTCCCTTTTTGAAATTTCTGAATTGATATATATATATATATATATATATATATATATATATATATATATATTACTTATTTTGTGTCGTTGTTGTTTTAAAATATCTTAGTACTTTAAGACGGATGATTTTTTTTCTTGTTTTTGAGTTAAATCTCTTTTACATTTAGCACTACATACATTAAATGTATAATGTAAAAAAGAATCTTATTGAGCTTGGGTGAGATTAGGGTTGATAGGGGGATATAGTATTTTATGGAGGGCCCAAATTGATCTTTTTGTTCACAGATAAATACGTGAAATGAAAAAAACAAAAGAAATTTCAACTACAGAAAACAATGTAGACTTGAGTCGTAGCTTTTTATCACTAGAATTGACAAGAGCAAAATAAAAATAAAATAATAATCGAAAAACCTGTCACTACAGTCAATAATTGAACAGCCGTAGCGTCAAAATTTGAAGTGATGTAAAAAAAAATCCATCGAAGAACAAATATGGTCAGAATGAATTCTATTTATGACATCTCTGGCGTCTTCCACTGGAAAACATCTAGAATCGAGTAGAAAAACAAAAATACCTAGAAATATTTAGATTCTGGATAATCTAGATGTTGATAATAAAATAAAAAAGGCCTCGAAAAACCAGAAAAAAAAACTCTTTTGTAACAGTGAAAAAACATTTTTACAATGGGTCAGGTGGAGTACTGATGCCAATTTTCAAGTCATCAGACAAAACACAGACACAAAACACATACACATATAAAAAAAAAAAAGGATAAAATCCTTCACCAGCTTTGTTTTAAGTGAATAGTAAATGATAATTTCACGTTTTTAATGTTAATATATGATTACTTCGGATTATTTCGTTTTTTTTTATTAATAAAATTCCATAATCCTAATCTTCGCCCGAATGAGCTTACACGGGGATTAAGACCTTCACTGTCTAAAAATATTTTGAAATAATTCGATGCAGACATTTTTAAAGAATGAAACCTTTCTAGAAACATCTTTTGTTTGTCTCAAATTCACAAAAGTCGCTTTAAAAATATTTGTTTGTCACTTTTTCTATTGAAAGATATTCAAAACCAGATTAAAATGTTGGCCTTGTATTGTTGTTCATATTATTTCATAATGGTGTCAATATTGCTTCTTATTTAACTGCTCTGTGAGTCGACAGTTCTAAGAAGGATAGAAAATTATGTTAAGACCAGATCAGAATAAGATCAGCCGTTGTAAAGAAAATGGTAACCTGAAGAAAGCAAATGGTTAAAGACAAATGATTATTTTTAGTTTCGGACGTTTTAACGAGTATTAACTTGGAAAATCAATTGAGAACAAATATTTTTTTTAAATTATCGTTGATATAAAAAGTATTAATTAGAGAAACGAATGTTATCAAATTCTGACAAAAACTGTACAAACAATGTCGCAGGTTTTGATCAGGGTCTGTTCTTTTTCTTGTTTATAGTATTAGTTGCCTTATTTCTATATCAACAATGACTCATCGATATTATAAGAGATATGAACAAGACTTCACTGACGAGCGATTAAATACAAAGTAATCGATCAAACGCGACTGATTTGTAGAACCCCTATTGAATAGGTGAATAAATTTGTACATTCCTCTGGCTCATAAACTGGTTGTGATTTTCCGTATGGCACCCCTGATTTCAAAATTATACATCACGATATCACCACATATTGAAAACCTTGTGAAAAAATGTCCAACGTGAAGTTTCTCACTGTAAATCGTTGGTAATTCATATTTATTTTTATATAAAACTTATGCACCGACCTTACCCCCTCCCAGGAGCCCTGCTAACTACTATTCAACTTTCACGAACGTTTCACAGTCGTTAGTAACGTTTAGGTGATTTTTCATTGGACCTAGTCCATAAGCAAATTTGACAGTGTAATCTAAGAAAAAGAATAATACCAAAGGAAAATAAACGTCAATGAATTTTGGCAAAGTTAGTTTCGAACCTTAAAAACAAATCTTGTTATATTCGCAAGAGGGATGGCCAGAATAATAACGTGTGACAATATCAAAATGCACTTACCTTTATTCATGTGTCTCCCAAGAAGTCGATTGTTTTACGTATCATAAATTCAAAACCTGTAGAATTGGTGATGTGTGTCAATTGGTGTGGCTTTTGATTGATCTATAACGTTCAAAAACGAAAGGAAAGGCATTCCAAACCATCGGTCGTATTTCATAAAAGAATTCCTTTTCTGGTTAAATTCGTATATAACCTCATCTTGAAATTAAAAAAATAAAAAAACACTCAAAATTTCATATCATTTCGAAATTGTATTACGTCATTTTTGCTGCTGTAGTATAGTGACATGCACACCCACCCACACATACACCTGCACGCGATGGAGAGATAGAAAGAGAGAGATGGGTTAGGGAGTGAGAGAGGGAGAGAGAGAGAGAGAGAGAGAGAGAGAGATGACATGCCCCTTTTCGGTCGCATATGCAGATACAATACGTCTGTGAGAAGATTGTAAACGATATTAAGATGAGGAAAATGAAGATGAAAGATGATTCAAGTCACACATCGCCATGTCGAATAGCTCCTCGTTTTGATAACATAGAGAATAAAACGATTGACACTGTTTCATTCAATTCCATTGTTTTACATTGATGGTTGAAAATCAGGAACGTCTGGAAATTTTAAAACTCTATTTCTGGACTCATAAAAATCTGTCTGGTTTGTTACATCAAGTCATTTCGAAGATAAGTAAGGCTTTCTCAGACGTGTGTCTATTTTCAAACCAAACTTTCCAATCAATGAAGTATACTGACGGTTGTCTTCAACTCTATACGCCTATATTTAGCCATCCACTTGGAAGGTATTAATATTTACTTAGTGGATCAAGAAACCGGTTGCAAACGTCAATAATTAAATTTTACGGACACGATCGACATAGCACCGCTCAGAATGTCAGTTGCTGTCATTTCTCCCTTTTTATATGGGCAATTTGACAAAAGAAATAAGTAAAAGACGGGACCAACAAGCCCGAATCGATTGACTATTTCATGACTAACACTTTCAAATAGCGAAATACTCGAATCTTTGTCAAAATCGTAATCTTTATTGTTATAATAATAATAATAATAATAATAATAATAATAATGAGGAAAGGAAAAAATTGCACGGAGAATTTAAAAGACTGATACAAGATGTGGCAGACGAGAGATCATGGACATGGTTACGAAAAGGGAACCTGAAGAGAGAAACAGAGTCGCTCATCATGGCAGCTCAAAACAAAAGCATCAGAACAAACTATATCAAAACAAAAATCGACAGAACACAGACAAACAGCAAGTGCTGCCTGTGTAGTGAAAGAGATGAGACCGTAAACCACATAACTAATGAATGTAATCAACTCGCTCAGAAGGAGTACAAACACAGACACGATAGAGTAGCAATGATGATACACTGGGAACTGAGTAAACAAATGGGATTCAACCATGCAGAAAAGTGGTATCAGCACAAACCAGCGGCAGCCCTGGAGAACGGAAGCCACAAATTATTCTGGGACTTTGACATCCAAACCGACCACCTCATCCAGGCAAGAAGACCGGACTTGGTAATAGTAGACAAGAAGAGGAAGACCTGCCAAATAGTAGACGTGGCTGTACCTGCAGACCATAGAGTAAAGAGGAAGGAGAGTGAAAAAATGGAAAAATACCAGGATCTAGCGAGAGAACTGAAGAAGATGTGGAACATGAAAGCCAGTGTAGTGCCAGTCATAGTAGGCGCACTAGGAACTGTCCCAAAGACACTGAGGGTGAGACTGGAGGAGATCAGGATAAAGGGAAGGATTGAGACTGTACAGACCACAGCACTGCTAGGAACTGCGCGGATAATGAGGAAAGTGCTGGAAATATAAAGACTGCAACACTAATTGTTAACAGTGACCTAACAGAGGAAGGGAAACGAAAGCGGAAACGTAAACCACAGCACTGGCATGATAGGCGAAAAAGAGAAGAGATGTGGGCTGAAGACCTGAGGAGACTAATTGTCACTCAGCCTTCAGCAATGACCACTGGGCAACCAGTGTGAAACTGTAAACCGCAGTATTACAGTGGCCTATGAGAACTAGGAGAGAAGGGCTGGAGACTTGAGGAGACTTGCTGTCACTCAACCACCAGGCAACTGATGTGAGATTGCATAATAATAATAATAATAATAATAATAAGCGGTTACCACCAGGCAACTGGTGTGAGATTCCGAAATAATAATAATAATAATAATAATAATAATAATAATTATTATTATTATTATTATTATTATTATTATTATTATTATCATTATTTGTGGCGCCTGATTTGCCAATTTAGATGTGATTTTTCAATTTTACGATTCTGAGCGTCAATTTCAAATTCGATAAATAAAAAAACCCAAAAAAACATCTCAATTGGCAGTGTTGCCACTGTTGACTTTAAAACATGGGGAAAATATTATATATTATATATTGTCAACACTGGACTCAAAATTTCGAAAAAAAAACACCTAAAAAACAAACGTCTAAATTGGCAACCTTGTTTTGTACTCTGTCACGCTTACGTCATCATTGACGTCTGGTGACGTAACTTAGTAGAAATGGAATCTTGCGTCACGTTGAAGTTGATAAATATCTTAACTGAATTTTACCTCCACTTTTGTTTGATATTCTGGATGTATCGGACGTAAACAAGAAAATTCAGAGCAATTATGTTTTTGTAATTTTACGAGTACAATGCTATTGCGAAATTACTTAATTATAGCCGTTATTTTTTGATGGCAAAGTTAAAGTAGTCCGTATTATAATGAGCAATGTGTCCGTACGCACACATTGAAAAATAAATTGTTTAAGTTGAAAGGGATATAGGTAGAGGAGAGGTTGTGAGGGTGATGGAAAGGGGAGCAAGATATGGGTACGGAAAGGGGTAGGGGTGATACATAAAGATTTTGCTAAAGGAGAACGACTGACTGACCTTAGTCATCGAGAAAAGAAGAACGGTAAGAAAGTAAAATGAGGTGTAATTGAACTCCGTGTGCCTGTGAACGGAAGATTCGGTCACGTGCCGGAGATGGTTGTATTATGTAACTCCCACGAGTTTTTTCTTTCCGATACGACAGTACTTTGCATTTCCTCGCCAAAGTATACCGTGAACCAAGCAACTGGCATTTTACGAGTTCTTATAATTTGTAGCGTAGAATTATACAATTCTTTTCCATCATCAATTAGTAAAACTTTCAGAGAAATAATTAAAAAATCATTATCCATGTGAGTTGGTATGAATAAAGACTTATATTGATATATGTGTCATATTACTTTGAAACTCTATTTGAAATGATCTCCCGATATAACACGGTTTATGTATCACTTTGCCTAGACAGCGTAAATAGAATCAACAGTAGAAGAAAATGGGACTGCTTCAGGAATCGAACCTGTGACTGATATATAGCCACTTTAATGTAGCGTTGCTCTAACCATTGAGTTAAACAGTCGCCAGTAATACAAAGCTTCAAATAATTGCTTTAGCTACAAAATCCCATCTTGTTCATTCACGGTCTATTTCTGCTCTATTTGTTTCTCAACGTGGACAACTATATTATTAAGATTATATGTTATATTTTCAATAAATACAAATATGCACATAAAATGAAAATCGATTCCTGATGAGAGAAAAGCAAGATAAAAGCTTCAAAGTATGAATCGATGTCAAGAGTCTCAATCTTTCAAGCATGGTGATCCAAGATTATGAAGAACGACACCGTGTCATATGGAATAATAATACTAGGCACTGTCGTCACGTCGCGGCCTCTGGTCAGTGGGAAGCCAAGACTGATAGAACAAAGATAAAAAGAAGCCTATTTATTTTGGGCAAACCAGCTGAGAGAGGACAGAAGAGAGACGGGGTTCCATATAGAGGGACAGATCTGTATCCATCCAGTGCTAAGCTTGTAATCCAAAAAATCTCTTCTTATTGTTCGCCCAAGTATCGTTTCGTGTTTTGAAAATAAAAAGTCTTTCCTGGTCGTCGCAAAGAATAAACAAGGTATCTTTTTTTTTCAATACGTCGTGTTTGTTTTGTTGTTCGTATGAGAGTAGTTGAGTTCGAAGTTTTACAGCGTGTCTTTTCGTGCACGTCCTTTTTTTCTCGGTTGTACCTGGACCACTAGAAGTTGCCCTCTGGAGACTCGACACTATTTGATATCACGGAAAACGACATTATTCGATTCGACGCAAAACAGAAGTTCGATTCGGCTAACGGAGTGACATGGTAATGGAGCGCATTGAATAACACATAGTTCAAAGTTGATTGTCTCTGTAGATTAGTGCTTCACTTGCTTCAGTCTGGTTTTAGCATCGGATCCACGTGGTGTTTAATGTGGAATTTTCTGCGTGTTGTAACGTCTTCATGAAATGAAGAATTCACGAAATAACGAAATGGTTGCACCTATCAAATGAATATTATAAACAAACAAGAAATTATATATATTTTTTTATTGAAACTCGTCATCACAGTCTATAATTGAACAACTGTAGTGTCAAAATTTGCAGTTACGTAAGAGAAAATCCATCGAAGAATGAATATGGTCAGAATGAATTCCATTTATGACATCACCGGCGTTTTCCACTCGAAAACATCTAAAATAGAGTAAACAAAACATCTAGAAACATTTATATTCTGGAAAATCTAGATGTTACTAAGATAACCGTCAAAATAAGACCCAAAAAGGGTACCCCCCCCCAATGGAAGGCAGGATTTAGTGGAGTACTGATGCCAATTATCAAGTCTGTAGATGAAATAGCATGCACATATCAAAAAACCCATTGTCATCTTTGATGTCTACGGTTATTCAAAACCTTTCGCCATCTTTGAAGACTAAGGCTGTTCAATTATTTCAGTACTACAATTATTGCTATGGTGGTTAGGGTATCAATGAGAAAAACATATGAAAGATGCTTAAAGTAATTTTGAATGCAATTTACTGAGAACACATAAGTTTCGAATAAAACAAAAATATTCTAGCGCCATCAGCATTTCCCATAAGGCTAATGACTCCACCAGAATAACAGGGAGCTGTATAATTGCCGGTCTGTAATTAGCATGAATATGAAAAATATGAAGTGAACCAAATCAAAACACTGAGAACAGAATTTGGACTACAAAATGATTTATTAATCTTTATATGTAAAAGTTGTTGCCCATAATTTTGCACAAAGGAAACTGAAATTCAGCAAACGGGTACATCTTTTCACATCAATGGTCATAGACCAAGTGCTTGCTCTTTATGGATGTGCGTATAATCGGATTAAAATGTTTGTTTTAAATTTCACCGAATTTCGTTTATTTTAAAAAAACATATATAAGGGGCCGCAACTCTGTTTTTTAAATTCTGAATTTCACGTATTCAAAAGAAATTAGTGATCGTAGCTCTTTGTCAACCGAATTTCACTTTTTTGAAAAACACCATCAACAACAAAAACAAACAAGGGGCACAACTCTTTGCTCTATTATTTGCCATGTGTGTGACGGTACTGCAGCTCTTTTTTCCAAATTTATATTTAGAGTATCTTTCTAAAATTTCACCGATTCCTTGCTTAAGGTGGAACCTCTTTTAGAAAAATATTGATGAATATATATTCTCGTCTGTAGTGCTTCATAATACTTTGATGTATTTTAACACTTTCATTTCATAAATTTGTATTATGATATTTACTTTTTTGAAGTTTCATTTCCAGGTGATTTTTATTATATCAATTCATATGATTTTTATTGTATTCGTGTATCTAATTATTTCTATTATTTCGGCTTCTCCTTCCCATGGGTGTAGTGGTAGCTGAAGTGGTTGGTGCAGACCTAGGCTACACAGGCACTCCCATGAAAAACAGTGTGGGTTTGAATCCCACCTGAGGCTAATTTTCCGATCAACACCCTTTTGCTCAATACTGTGAGTAATTTGTTTCGAGCAAAAATTTCCCAGATCGTAATTCTTTATTCATCCATTTATTTAAAAAAATATTTTTGAAGATATTCTATTTTATCAGGATATTTTGATATGAAAGAAGTTCTGTTGGAGATCGGCGAGCTTACTCTTTTTCAAAGACGGTCCATTGAGATCTGTCCAACTAATTGAATGTAGAGTTCGAAATCTGCTCTCCTGAGAGAACGTATATATTGAACGCCAGAGGTCTGAGTTACAAAACTGAAGACCAATTATGGTAGTGGGAGCGGTATTTGCCTCTTTTGACACTGCACAAGGATTTGAAGCTCAACCTTTCAATATCTCACCGAAGAGATCTCTTGTGGTTTTGGCACGCAGATATCAATAGAATATAGAAGGTAATTGTGAACTTATGACACGCAGTCCTTTCAAGAGTGTGTTAACTCAAGCAGAGGTTATAACTTTCGATTGGACAGTAATTGCTGTCCATCCACTCAGAGTTAAAAAGTCGCCAAGCAATTTTAAAACAATCATCTCGATATGGAGGCCTACCATTGCCACAACAAATCCGTCCTCGACGAATACGTTTGGCCATGCTTATTGGATTTGCCTGGCGACGCAGAAGAATGGCTGATCCATGGTTATTACAAGGGGCTGTCCTAAGTGATAATGATCGATGGCTTCAGCAACAAGCTTAGTTGTACGTATCAAGGTTCCCTGCATTGCTGTCTGTGGTTAGTGTTATGGACAGGGTGCAATGACAAATGTTCCAGTTTTGGTTTAGATCGCTTGTGTCCTGATTTTATGTGAATGATCATTAAAAACATATCTACCAGTATACAGGTTTTCGTTTTCAATGCAGCCATATCCTACTTTTATATGTAAAATCAATATTGCAAATCTAAAAAAGATTTTTTTTTTAATGGCGTGCATTTTGAAATACAGATGGCAGCCCTGATCGCATGTTGAGTTTTTATATGATATAGCATTCAAAAATCAACACACAATTTCGATGATTTGAACAATTCTGTTTGGAATTTCAACCAATCTTGTGTTTTATATAACGAAGTTTTTTTTTTTCATGGCGATCATTTTGAAATAAAGATTGTGGCCACAGTTTTGTTCAGACCGTGCGTTTCTTATTCTCATCTGAAAGAGAATTAAGAAATCTATCAATGAGCAAGTTTTCACACTTTTCTTGATATCTAGAATAATTTTAATTGAAATTTCAATCAGTCTATGCTGCAGATTATGTTTCTCTGTGGCGACCATTTTGGAATAAAGATGGTAGCCACAGTTTTGATCAGATCGTATGTATCCTGTAATTCATGAGAGAGAACACCCCAAAATCTTCTAGTATGTTGAGTATTCAATCTTTATTTAACGTGTTGAATAATTCTGGTTGAAATTTCAGTTATTCTCCTGTACTATACAACAATTTTTTTTTATGACAACCATTTAAAAATGGAGATGGCAGTCGTAGTTTTGGTCAAATCGTGTGTATCCTGGTTTTATATCAAAGCGTATCCTGGTTTTATATCAAAGCCTATCGCTGTACAAGTTTTAACGCTTTTTTCACATTTGAAAAATATCTGCTTAGAATTTCGCCTAATTTACTGTAATAAATTTGAAACTTTTTAAACAAAAAGTGCTCTCTACGACCGATAAAAAATTCACCAGATTGATTGCAGTGGGCTAAAAGCTAAATTGTCCTTTAAAAGTCACCTTAGGACGCCACTTATCGTATGCTTATCACTGTGTCAAGTTACCCTAGTACAGTTATGTGCAACCGTCTCTGTTAGAGATGAAAATGCCCAAATTGGCCTTTTCAGAAAATATCGAAATTGGCAGGACCTACATTATAGATGTCGTAAAAGTTCAGAACGAGTTATCTTATGTTCATCCTGTGATCAAGTTACCCTTGTATACAGATTCGTATCCTGAAAAGTGCAGCCGTCTCTGTTAGTTTTTAAAATCTCGAAATTGACCTTTAAAGGTCACCAGAGGTCAGCACCACCTATCTTATGTTTAGCCTGGTGTAAAGTTACCCTTGTACACAACATCCAGGGTGCTGCCGTCTTTTTTAGCTTCGAAAATGCCAAAATCAGCATCGATCCGCCATCTAACTTAATATATATATATATATATATATATATATATATATATATATATATATATATATACTAGCCGTTGCACAGGGAAAATAACTAAAAATATAACCACACAGGGAAAGATGTTTTTTTTCATATATTTCCAATGAGAACAATAACTATTTACTCAGTGTACTCATGAAAGATTAGCTGTAAAAAAAATAAACAGAAGAATAAATAGAAGAATAAAAAGGAACAAATGATGTGGTCTTTTGGTTTGACAGTGCGTCTGGATACACTGCAGATATCGGGTGTCAGTGTGAAGAAGGTTGATCGGGGATCTAACCCCAAAACCACCAATATAGAACTGTTTATGGGAAAAGCATGGAGACGTTAGGAAAAGGCCTGCAATTTTGGGAGATTATCCTAATGCTTTGTTACTATTTCCAGAAATGACCTCATGCAACCTCAAGTAACCCCCAAAATCAGCCTTATATTGCCTATAACTCCCACCGTGTGGAGATGCACTCTCATGCAAATTTCTGCGTCCAATAACAGAAAATTCTCTAGAAATAAACGAGATATGACATATAGTGACCTCGAATGACTACAATGTTAAAATCACACGTGTAAATCCTTTGGCCGTGAAAGAATCTACTTCAATGCCAAATTTCAGTTTCATAGGTGCAACATTATGGCTAACAACTTGGAGAATTGGCTATAAATAACCAAAAATTGACCCAAACAGCATACTTTAGAAGTACTCTAAATAAATTATCAATATCGAGGCGCTGGTTTTATTTTGTTGTATTCATAGGATGATGGGAATCGATCACTTGTCATCGCTTTCAAATATTTAATATATGGGTAGAGGGTTTCATACATGACTACAACGGATAAGAATTGTTGTTATCTATCGCAATGAAATCTATTGATTAATCATTTATAATCTGATCGATATGCGCCCTGAACTGGTGTACTTTTATGTTGGTTTCCTCTGTACGGATGTCTCGAATCCACGTTCTGTGCTAGTTTCTAGGCCATCAAGAGCAGCAAGTACGTCGTTATGTTAGTTTCGCATACTATTTTCTATTTACTATATCATGCATCTGTGCATCTTTCTTCGTGGGGGGACTAGAGTATGAAAGTATCACCCTCATATCGTATTGTATGAAATCATTAGCCATCACGGATGAAAGCGATGATCCCATGTCTCTTTTATATACATCTCAATTTGATGATGGAAATGTATTGCGTATATTGAGCGTCAGCATTCCCAAGAGATTGTTCCCTAGATCAATGGTTTGTTCCCTTAATGATTGATCTGTGTCCAGATTGTCTCTTACTCTATTGAACAGGATCTAGACCATTGATCTTGGACATGGGGATCATGCCAATCAAGGGGACAGTTCAAGTATATGGGAGAGGAAGAATTTAAATATATCTTGGAGAGGGGCAGTTTGAATATATTGGGGAGGGGTGAATTTCGATGGAGGGGTGTAATTTGGAATTTTGGTGTGAAGAGCGGAAACAGTCCCGTGGCACAAAACTGAGTCGTATTATTAATGAATCCCTTATTACACGATATTGTAACAGGTTATTGATTCACTTAGAATGTACGAGTCTGCGACTCTCATGATAGAGAGGTCTGGTGAATCTTGCAGAAGGTCTATGTCCAATGACAGACTCTAAAGGGCTGGTGATCATGATGATCATGAGGATGATGATAACCCTGTAAGCACTGTTCCGTTTAGCGATGTATTTTTCAGGAACGTATCAAGAGCTTTAACCGAGATATCTAATCAACGTAGCCTTACAAATCGACCCGACAAAGCAACCAAGTCGCCTACAGAATCTTCTCTCTTTGAGTGTCTGTGTCTATGTACCTATGTACCTTTTTATCTATCTATCTATCTATCTATCTATAGGTGGAAATCTTTTGATAATTTTTAATAAAAGATATATTTTTCAAAAGAATATTTCAAATAAAAGCTCTATCTTTCAAAGAGAATAAATAGATTTTTTTAGATAATTAGTACTGGTACATGCGCAGGCTACGGTAATTCACTTATGCGATGGACGGATATTATTGTAATTGACACAAATTGACACGACACAGCAATCGAAAATCTTCTCTCTTTGAGTGTCATTGTCTAAGTGCCTATCTGTGTAACTAACTATTTATCCATTCATCCTTCTTGTTCTGGTTACTTTTCGGACAAATTAAAATAGATCTATTTTTAAAGAAAATTTCACATAGAAGCTCTATCTTTTTAAGATAATTTTAGATGTTTTTTTTTAATTATAGATAATTAGTACTGGTACATACGTAGGCTATGGTGATTCATTTATGTGAAGTACGGATATAACTGCGATTATTAGTTTCTTTCCTCACTGAGTAAAGCTGTCTCTAACTATCAACGGAGAAAATTTGAATTCTTTTCTTTTGTTGCGAGAGCTAAGTATTCTTTCGGCTTTCTTGGGTTTATCACTTTGTCTAGACCGCTGAGTTTACTGGAATATTTCGACTTGTTCGAAACGAATGTTGCATTACTTTTGAAACCAACAATTGAAATCTGCGCAGAATAAATAATATTCGTTTCCTTTTGAAGAGTTTTAAAACCCAAGTTGGACTCTGATTCAGGCTTGGCTGAACTAGAGTCAAGCTTAAGTGCACTAGAGTCAAACTCCTTTGCTTCATTGAAATTTAAAAGGTAAATGAAATAGGATTAATTCCTCCATACAGAACTGTTCCAAAACTACGTGTCCTATTTTAACTCTTTTATTAGTAGTTTATGTCAATGCAACTTGTAAACCTCAGCTAAATAAGTCGACCAGGGTTGAGGTTTAGAAGTGGCTGTGAATCCGTCATCATTTCTTGCATACGTCACTCTGTCATTGTTATTTGTGTATAACGTCACTGGTTTTTGGTCTGATCATTGTCATCCGTCACTGTTGCTACGTACAAAAATAGAGCAAAAACTCATTAGTAGGAGTTTGACAAGAAAAAACAACAACAAACAAACAAACAAAAAAACAACAACCTAATGCAACTCACATCTGGGATAGACTCAAGAACAAATCTTTCCATTATTTTTGTACTGTCGACACACTCTTTTAAAATACATTATTTTGCGACACATTACTTGAATTTTGATGGTCAAGCCAAATATATAATGTCATCCCAGCAGTTCAACTGACTCTGGAAAGGTATATTTCGAAAGGTACACAAAATTATACTTAATTTTGCAATACATCTAGGGATTATCACCGACACACGAAAGTAAGTTTGGAAAACTCTGCACAAGAAGATATCCAATGTCCAGTTTGGTACGCCAGAGCATCTCTCCATTGATGACTTTTATAGCTTGGCAGATTCTTTGATTTGTCTCTAATGTAGCCCCACAAAAAGAAGGCCCCAAGAGTTTAATCAGGTGACCTAGGAGGTCAAGGAATCAGTTCATCCCTACTGATCCACCGGTCAGTGTGAAATTAACGTACCCGGCTAGAAATTGAATATCATCCAGATGTAATAGCCCCAATGTATAAGTGAACTGATGTTAATAAACGTTTATTAATTAGTCTGAACCACCGTAGCCATCAAAGAAAGCCATGAAAAAGTGGCCGTGGTCGCGTCGAGCACTGGCATTCATTATTACGACACTCTACACTGAAACGTAGGAAATTACTGCAGAAATATTCTAGATTTCCATTCAATAATTTATTTGAAGGGTAGATTATTATTATCAACGCAACAGTGTTTTTGTAATTGGTAATGTTTTTTTCATTGCCTGGAACTAAGAGCTGCTCTGAGCTCTCTCCATCTTGCAAGGAATTCAACTCAGCGAAATCATCACCCAGTTTCAAGTCGATCCTTTCACGAAAATTTGCTCTTAAAAAGTATTTTATAAACAAGTAGGCCGTACTTGAAGATCCCATTAATCCTAAAAAGAAGGGTATTTAACCAATGCATCCTCCCAATAGTCACTTATGGAGCTGAAACATGAAATCTAACCAAGAGACAGATCCGCAAATTGAGAACCATGCAACGTGCACATGAAAGAATTATGCTGGGCCTCACATGGAGAGACCACAAGACAGCTCAGTACATCCGAGAAAAGACAAAAGTCAGGGACATCATATAATCTATTAAAAACCTCAAATGGCGGTGGGCTGGCTATGTTGCAAGAATGGCAGACAACCGATGGACATCACAACTCACGACATGGATCCCTAGAGATCACATGCGCAAACGAGGCGCGGAAGAATCTTAGATGGAGGGGCGAGCTAGACAAGTTCAGAAAATACTGGCTCCGTAACGCCCATGATAGAGAAATGTGGCGAATCCTGGGGAAGATCTATGTCGAACAAAGGACGTTAAAAGACTGATGATGATGATAATCATGATGATGATGATGAAGAAGCCGCACTTGTTTGACACACCTGAAGTAGGGTATGTTTGCTCTATTCATCTTTTGTCGAGTCACCAGCATTATTGAAGGGCTGTAGGGTGAACCAAGAAATGGTTTATTCGACCATGACCCCAAAACGTGTGTCATTGTTACGATGGTGGATAGTCCATGTGAAATTCCGAAACAAACTTGCTAAACACAACTTTAGGGTCAGGCATCTTAATTGCCGTGACATCAAAATAATACATTTACTCTGCGTACATGAGAGGTGTGGTTTTATTTCTAATATTTATACATAGTGAGAAAAAATATTTACAAATTGATTTATGATGAAGACCTTTGTTGAAAATCTGTCGGTCCTTATTGCACCTGTAACCAGTAACCTCAACAGGCGTCTGGAGAAAAAAGGTAGGTTCTGGTGTATTTTTCTTGTTTTCTCTCTCTAATCTGCGGTTGCGACGATATTTTACAATGATCTATGGGGTGAAAAAAAGATGGAATGAAATTAGTCTCTTGATTCATCAAATTGAGAATGAAAACAATCTTTTAATCGATTGATTATCATTTCAAATGAAACTCAGAAATATGTTTATTTGGGTGCTGGTAGGAATTCAACCCACTACCACCACCACCATTATTATTATTATTATTATTATTATTATTATTATTATTATTATTATTATTATTATTATTATTATTATACCATTTGCTTGGTGGTCACTGCTGGAGACTGAGTAACAGCAAGTCTCCTTAAGTCTCCAGCCCTCCTCTTCGCACACTCACAGTCTGCAGCAGTGCTATGGTTTGTAGTTTCACACCAGTTGCCTGGCGGTTATTGCTAAATGCTGAGTGACAGTAAGTCTTTTCAGGTCTCCGGCTCTCCTCTCATATCTTCTTTACCAATCGCAGCAGCGCTGTGGTTTTTATCACCATCACCACCACCACCATGACTTTTTCTTGACCTTTAGGCCATTGCTAAAAATTGAGGTCGTAGATATCATATTTCGAATTCACCGAATAGTTTTTTTCTGTTCCCGTTTTTCTTTCGTTGTTTGCTGTGCTGCTCCTTCGTTTGCAACTTTTTTGTTGTTCGTTGCACTGCTTCGGGCACTCTTCATAATGTCCTCACTATCTGCTTGAACAAACTTTTCTTGTCCTGTTTTGGCCTTTTGGACACAGTCTTCTATTCAGTTGACTTCTCAAACGCCCCTTTTCCTATCTATGTACAGTCTATCTGTGTCATCTCTGGGATGTAAGGCCTTGTGCATTGTCATAAGCTCTCTTGTTTGCCAGATCACTGATTGGAGTTCTTCGTTTGTCCATCCAAGAAATGGTCCTGTGTATCTAAGTACCGATATAGCCCATTTTTTCATTTCTTTTATTAGATTCCTGCAATTTAGTTTGGTCTCCGATATTTTCCTTATCCCCCTGACGTATTCTTTCCTTTTTTTTTAATATTAAAAAAATATCATTATGTAACATAATATAGCAAAACTGAAACCTTTTGATGTATTGTATATCTTTATCATTTTTTCTTTTTTTAAAAATATAGACCAGCAAGGCGTTATCGATCATTTCTCAT
This sequence comes from Thysanoteuthis rhombus, assembly GCA_963457665.1. Lineage (NCBI taxonomy): Eukaryota > Metazoa > Mollusca > Cephalopoda > Oegopsida > Thysanoteuthidae > Thysanoteuthis > Thysanoteuthis major. Next base: position 71,429,063 of record OY735200.1, read on the forward strand.
GAGTTATCATAATTATTATTATTATTATTATTATTATTATTATTATTATTATTATTATTATTATTATTATTTCAAACAATCAACCAAAAACTATCAACCAAACTGCCATACAAAGGTTTCTTCAGTTTTTAAGTTGATCTGGCTGGCTGGCTGGCTGGCTCTGTTTGCATCGCGCGTACAGGCCTCACCAATGAGGTTAAGAGCAGAAAATCTAAACATCAACCTTTTTTTTGTGTCTTGGGAAAAACATTTTTTTCCATTATTGAAAATTTCGCCTCCAAATTGTTTTTTAGTGGGGGCTGGGGAAGTCAATTTGCAATTCAAGTTTATACGAAATTAACCCCTTAGTTTCTATGGATCCCCAGAGATCACATAAGAAACTGAAGCCGACAGAACACAAGATGGAGAGATGAACTAGACAAATTCAGGAAATACTGGCTCCACGACGATAGAGAAGTGTGGCGAATCTTGGGGAAGGTGTATGTCCAACGACGGACGTTAAAAGACTGATGGTGATGATGAAGATGATGTCATGACCCAACAAAAGACGGGAAAAGTAACTCATTCATTAATCATGAGCTTTTCCAATTTCTTGATTGTTGCTGTTATTATTATTTGCATTTTCACACAAGTTGCCAGGTGGTCACTGCTGGAAACTGAGTGACAGCGAGTCTCCTCAAATCTCCAGCCCTTTTCTTCACTCTCTCACAGTCCGCAGCTGTGGATTACGGTTCCCAACAGCTGCCTGATGGTTATAGCTGGAGTTCGAGGTCTTCAGCTCTTCTCTCATATCGTCCCAACCGGTCACACCTGTCACAGCACCGCCCCCACCATGCCGTTTTTCTGACTGTTAGTCGCTAGCAGACAACTGGGAGGTGGCGTAGTACTTTCTTCAGTATTCGTGCAGACTCCATTGATGCTGTGATCTGTATAGTCTCAATCCTTCTTCTTATCCCCAGTTTCTTCCATCTCGTTTTCAGTGCCTTCGGTACGGTTAGGAGTGCACTTCTAGTGCACCTATCAAATTAGGGCTCCAAGATTTGAAAAAAAAGCTTATTAAAAACAAAAAAGATATGTTTAGAAAGGGTCTAGTGGAGTACTGATGCCAATTTTCCAGTATTTAGACAAAACGGTATGGCCAGGAGCACTGGAACATTCAAACAAACATACTAATAAGGATATCGAAAGGATAGATCCCTTCGCCACCTTCGACGGCAACGGTTGTTCAACTATTTTCTCAGTCTCTGTATTTTTTTGAAGTCCAAATAAAATCCGAAATAAAAATGTATAGATAAAACACCCTTGTTTTAGTTGAAAGTTTCAAATTTCCTGCATATACTGAGTAATGGATGTGTTATAAATGGGAAATCGGCGTAACTCTTGATTAATTAACAGCATTTTATTAAGAAAAAAACAGAACAAACTAGTGTATGATATTGGTAGCTGTTAAGGTTGAGAATGAGACCATCAGCGTTTTGCTATTGTTACTACTACTACTACTACTACTACTACTACTACTACTACTACTACTACTACTACTACCTGAATGGGCTAAATAGAAACAACCGTGATACTGCAACAGGTATATTTTGTCAAAATACGAGTTAGAGTCAAGTTTTGTTACATCCCCACCCCGGTAGCAAGAACAACAGCTGGAATAAACCTCACCAAATTTAGGGGAGTAGACTCTTCACTGTTCGTCTATCAGGTCTGATTAAATCAAGCATAAAATTGATATTTCCATGTCATGATTTGGAATCAGGGCGAAGTGATTGGTAGCTGGCTCTCTTACCGACTGAGCCAAAGTGGGGAAGTCTTGTACATCTAAGAATATGTATTTCATGCACGCAGATATGCTGGATTTATTTCATTCTGATGATAAAGAAATACGTTTAGACTAAACAAACATTTTCAGTGATTTCTTTTTCATTATATATACAAAACAAAAGTTGCAATAGGCATCATCAGACGGAATAGAAGTAGGAGGGGAGTTTGACCCTGCAGCAGACAGTCTTGTCTATGGATATATTGCGATGTTTATCTTTCCATCTCCTCACTATTGGCCCTTACCCAGCCTGCTTTGTTATTTTGCAATTATTGAGCCATTCTTTTTTTTTTTTTCTTGTTTAATTTGGATGAGTTTTTTTTTCTTTTTGTGTAGTTACAATAAAAATAAGATTATTGGATTTCATTTTGATATTCGAACAGATAGTCTGAGGCTCTGTGCCTTTCATGAACTATAGTTAAGGGCTTGATAACCATGGTCCAGACGAGTCTTACAGACCATTCGCTGGTGTAATGAGTTTGATTCTCATTAAATGCTTCACTACTGCAGCCGTTTGTCAGGCTGAGCGAAGCTTACAAAATTAATCAGGCAATTCTCGAATAGTAAACTTGATCAAAATGGAGATCGTTGAATTTTGCATTAGAGTCTTTGATGTGTTGAATGTCACCGTTGTGAATTATACATAAGACTAAACGGATAACAACACTGAAAAGTCCTTCTCCCAATACATATTAAAATTAGTCCCTTGACTCATTCATTGATGAAGAATTCAGATAACCACTTCAACCCTCGAACGGACTGAATCCACCTTCATGTAACTTTCATCATCAGGAGGGACCCAACAACAACAAACTAGGTGGAGCTTTGTGTTAGCGAAGTAGATCGTAAAAATCATAGACCGTGACAAAACCGACCAGGACTTACTATGTCCCATCATTACCAGCTGTGTTCACAGAAATAGACGACTGTAGAGAAGGATTAAAGGAGACTCGTAAGTAGTTTGTTTATTATTTTGTGTTATTACGGTGCGATTTTGAATTGTCCGGGGAATGGAAACTTTCCATCCAGTTATATTCAGGATATTTCATTCGATTTCTTTCAATCACATTTGTTTTTCATACATTAGAAATCACTGTGCATTTGATATAACTTTATGCCACTACAAAACAAACTCAGTCCTCCTTGTAATATCATCTTGATTTTTCATTTGACGAAGCATTGTCAACCGTCTGACAAGAATTTATTTTTATCTCGATTCTAATTGTTTTTCATCGCAATTACTCGGTACGATGCGAGACGAAATCAAAACATCAAATCATTTTCATTCAAAGTAAAGCAGGAAACATAGATTCGATAGTCAATATTATAAATTTTTATCTATTTTTCAAAAGAAAAATTACTATAACAGTCACTTTTGATTGTAAACAAACCATCGAAGACACACACTTCGAGGGTTAACTCTTTGCTTGAATATTTCGAAGAAGGTTGGGATTTTGATATAGATAACCGGAGTATGTAAAACTATCTACAGACGTAAACGATTTCAAGAAGAATTGTGATATTTATTACATCACCGCTAATGTATAAGGCCTCAGATGCTGTGTAAATATAAATATTATGATATGTTTTTATATGTGATTTATACACCTTTTTCATGCTAAAATTAATGTTCTAAATACTTGCATGTAACAGAGTAACAAATCCAATTAGTTGGTAGGTAGTTAATGGAAATATGTGAAAAACAGTGAGATATATATTAACTGTTAAGACTCTATGAGAGAAAATAAACTAATTTTCCCATTTATTCATGTAGATCAATTTTTATGTGTGAACTTTTAATATCGGCAATTAATGCAACAGTCAAATACAATAATTTCAGTAGAAATTTGGGGAAGGCGATAGAGCTTGATGAAATCCGAATATCTGAGCTGCAGATATGTAGATGCTATCAATTCCAATATTTTTTTTTCAATACACGATCAGTAGTGTAGTGCTATGAAAACGGCGTGCCATCACTTTCTCTGATTCAGTTCATCTGTCAGTAGCCTCAAATTAGCTGAATCACGGCATCGTTTGTAGCAATCATCATCATCATCATCATCATCATCATCATCATCATCATCATCATCATCATCATCATCATCAGTCTTTTAATGTCCATCATTGGGCATAGATCTTCCCCAGGATCCGCCACATTTCTCTATCATGGGCGTCGTGGAGCCAGTATTTTCTGAATTTGTCTAGTTCATCTCTCCATCTTGTGTTCTGTCGGCCTCAGTTTCGCTTGTGATCTCTGGGGATCCATGTTGTGAGTCGTGATGTCCTTCGGTTGTCTGTCATTCTTGCAACATTGCCTGTCCATTTCCATTTAGTTTTTTTTTAATAGTTTCTATGATGTTTTGGATTCCCGCTTTCTTCCTGATGTACTGTGCTGTCTTGTGGTCTCTCCATGTAAGGTTGAGCATGATTCTCTCATGTGCACGTTGCATACTTCTCAATTAACGGGTCTCCTACGATTTATCAAAACATTGACCAGCAAAAGAGTGCATGATCTTGGATGTCGATGTCGGATAGATTAAACAGCGCAGCGATTTATGGAACTTTCAATATCGTCTCTCTACGATGGATCACCTGACAAGGTGGAAATAACAATTTTCACTTAATTAAAAACTGTCAACCGAAACTGTCACCCAAACTATTAACTCTTCAGTTTTCAAGTAGTTCTGACTGGCGGACAGGCTGACTATGTATGTATGTATGTATCACGCTTGTAGGCCACACCGATTTTCTCTATTATTCTGTGATGTCTTGTGATCTCTCCATATGAAGCTGAGCATGATTCTTTTATGCATGCGTTGCATGCTTCTCAGTTTGCAGGTCTGTCTCCTGGTTAGGTTTCATGTTTCGTCACTGACTATTGGGAGGATGCATTGGTTGTATACTCTTCTTTTTGGTATAATTGGGATCGTCTTGATTGTAAAGGTTGAGCTTGCTCTGCCTAAGGCTTGCCATCCTAGGTTGACTCTTTGCTTGATTTCTTCTCCTTTTGTGGTCTTAATTCGTTGTCTTAGGCAGATGTAGTCGTCTATTTTCCCCAGTTTTGTATCTTTGATTTTGACAGTAATATTCTTATTCTCGATGCAATTGTTGCGCATGACTTTCGTTTTACTGTACTTTCGAAATCCCATTCTGCATAGGACACACTCATTTTGATACATTTTCACGCTCTCTCGCATGGAAAGAAAATTCTCACGCGACTTAAAAGAAGTTAATTTCTATAGCTGATATGCCCTACAACGCAATCTTAGCCAATCTTGTAAACATCATTTAAAACATTTTCTTTGTGAAGGCGCATGCCCCCAGAAACCCTCCTTCCAAATTTCTTTCCTGCACTCGGAGTTCTATTTTGGGGGCGGGGGGGATACTCTCTAAAGCTTCACTCTTATAGCTTCGCTCTAACCATCCAGGTGAAGGCTTGCTACTTTCCCTTATTTCTTTTTTTCCGATCTATAACACTATTTATGATATAACATCCCACCCTCTTTTATCGAAAACGAATTATTTGTAGGTGACAGTGCGTGAATTTTCAAAATGAAAATTATTGCAATGTCACGAATTGTTCTTAATGGTCCTCACACACTATGTGACACCCATTAGGATTGTAGATCTATAGCCCTACTTAGTTGTAAAAAAAAGTGTACTTAGTATCCATGACTTGATTCCTTTGACTTATTTTCCTGTAGAGAATATGAAAATCGTGATGGGAAACTTGATGTTAGCATTCCATTCCGGTCGGGATGAATTGGCAAAATTTCACAAAATTAAGAAAAAAATACTTGTGATAAAGGAATTTTATGAAAAAATACAAAATAATTACGAGTAATCGTGAATAAACCTCAAAAAGAGAAATGCAATGTTTTGTTTTTCATCTAAGATGTCTATCGTCACATACTTAATCTTTTTTATCTATTTATTGGTTCTATGGTAAATTTCTTCGACTTTTTAAAAAAAACTTCATCCTTATCAATTCAACTGCAAAAAAACTACGACTTAGTCTTAGTGTTGTAATATAGCCCAGTAGGAATTTTTTAATTGACTAATACAACCAACCGGACATGCTACAGGGACATTCAATGAGTAAGTAAATATTGGGTAGACATCCCAGAATGGTTGCAAATTAAAAAAACATTTTCGATGTGGTGTCGTGAAAAAAGAATTCATCAAATATGGTCGTATTGTATACCACTGAGTAACGTTTACTGAAAGAATATAAGCCCCGGAATTAGTCATTTGGAGCTATTTATAAACTAGTGTCATAAGTCACAAAAGAAAAAGAAATCAAGCATAGAATCACTCTAGGACGGCAAGCTTGCGTGTTTACCATATTAAAAGGAATTCGCATTTGTAGGGATGATTTAAGAGAAGAGAAAAAGAATGATTAAATATCAAAACTAGGTTCAACAAATATAATAGATTGATGAAAATTATTTTCATATACTCAGTCTTGGAGAAAAGAAAATCGTTCAAAATCAGAGAAAACAAAGCTGTTTATCATGAAAAAAAGGCAAAATCTGAGTTAGATTACTGCACTGGATATTTGATTCCCCTGTTAGCATTGAAGTGATTTCGGCTTTAATTTAAAGAGCCCTGAGTATGTAGGAATAGATGAAGTACTAAGCAGTGCCATTTAGCTTCACGGACAAATAAGTTTGCAAGAATATCCACAAAAATCTTAGGAGCTTGAGCTATTTTTTCAAAATTATACAGATGATGATTCAGGAAAATATATGAATTCTGCCATTGCTTGATTTTTATCATTTCATCCTCTATTTTTACTAGTAAATGAATTATTGTAATCAAGTGTATTTTTTTTTACTTCTATTTACCTTCATCTTGATTTGTGACAAAACACTTGTACTCTATGATCGTCAAAATATTCACTTTTATCCTTACCAAATATAACCCATGTGTTCCAGTCGATGACCAGATAACTTCTATTCAGAGCCACCCCAAACCCTTTTTCTAGTGATAACAGGTCCCTTAACAGCTGCTTAGTTCGGTTATGCATCGAGCCATCTCAGCTCCGGTCCTTAACCAGTATAAATTGATCGAATACTGATCAGTAACCCCGAGAATATCAGATGTAAATTAATCTTGCGTTGTAACAAAGACAGGTTGTTTGGACTGAGAAGTCGATGGAATAAATTGTTGTCGGGGAAAAAAACGAAACGCTCGTTTGAGTTCACGTGGGCGTTAAAAGTATGCCGGCCAGTTCAACGCCCACTTGAATTGCTAAGAGCCACATTGCTGTAACGGCTGTAAGTTACGTGATATCACGAGTCTTTTGGTCTATTCATCTTCTGTTTTTGCATACATCTGCGAGGTGCGTGATATCGTGAGGTTTGTTTCTGTTATAAGACTGACTTCAAAAGGATGTGCACCGTGTAAAGATTTTGGAGACCACGTGTAAAATCATGAAATGATGTGACACACGTGTGTATCTTCTCACTGATTTACATGGCCTCTTGAGAATGCATGAGTGTACGTGATGTCATAGCCATGTGTTCCCGCCTATAGTTTCACAAGTGATTACTTGTGAGCTGGTGCCACTCTAGGTCATTCATGTGTGGCTCACGCACAAAACTTCTGAAAAAGAAATTATTCTAGTTTTCTGAGACTTTATTATTGAGACCCCAGACGAGAAAAACAATCATTTTAAATTTGATTGGTTGTATGTTTTGTTTGGGTCATTTGGGGGTTATTTAGCGAACGAATAAATAAATATTCCGGTAATTGTTTTCTGGTGAGGCATATCTTCAAGTTGCACAAAGCTAGATCAAATGTTTGGCTGGAATAATCAAGTATTATTGAAAAAAAAACCCAACACAAACAAACCTATATTCAAGAACGTGAAAACTTTTGTTTTTGAATTTCGAATATATAAATCAAAATGCGAATAGAAAGTTATTGAAAACCCTCCTCTTTCTTAGGGTAGTTAGTGTTGCAAAGTATGTTTCGAAATATGATTTGATTATAGTCCAAGTCAAATGATTTTATGAACGTTTATTTTTAGGTTGACGAATAAAAGACGAAAAATTTGGCAGAATGACTGTAAAAGGAGTTCTCCGGAACTTCATGGAATGTTCATCATTGAATGCCCTGCCTTTCATAGTTAATAATGAAAATAAACTTATAAAGCTCTTCTGGACCATCATATTTTTGGCAGGTAAGTTATTTACCATCGATTCGTTTAAAACGTATAATTACCTTCAATTTTCAATCTTTTATAATGGTTTTGGTGAAAACTCATTTATCCTGTCAAAGAAAATAAATAATCTAATAGTGCACCCCAATAAATCGATGGATTTCTTTAACGAATGAGTTGTGCACTATTGGAGTAAATTGCGTAAATTTGAGAAGAATAAAAGTTATATTAGCAGTTTTGAAAAATAGTATAGACATATTTCGAGAGAAGACATGGAAGATGGTTTAAATGTTCAGTATTGGGAATTTTCTGAGGGAATCTTTGAATGAATTTAAGTTATCAAGTATACAGTATTGGAAGCTGATATGTAATGAGACGATGTTGAACAGGGATGAAATTTCCAAAACTTGATGAAGCAATATATTACAACGAGATACACTTTGAGGCATTATAAATAAATGAATAAATAAATTTTCAAACGTACTTAGACCTGGAAATGTCATTTATCTGTCTTTTTTAAAAAATGAAACAAATTCTGGAGATTGTCTTCGAAATAAGGAAATCCAAAATTATGGATCCCAGTTCCTTGTTTTTTCACTAACGAAAATGAATGAATATTTGGGTTTGTTGGAAACAGTCCAGTTTTCAACCTATCCAATCGAATAATGAAATCAAGTTCGTATTTTGATTTGCATTTACGATTAAAAACTTTTTTCCAAACCACAAGAAAAAGATTAACGCTCACATAGAAAAACGTTTCCAGCTTTTAAGAATTATTGGGTTGGTGAATCTAATCTCTGCAACTTTATCTTCACAGGAACCGGGGCAATGCTATTTCATCTATTCTATGTACTTCATACTTACCTTTTGTATGAAACCACAACATCCATCACATTCGAGAATTCGAACTTAACATTTCCTGACGTTTTTATTTGCACCAAGAACACGGTCAGGAAATCGATGATTGGTAATTTGACGAAGAAAAATTTCATACACTTTTTAGAGCAATTCAACAACGCTGTAAGTATGACCACACTTCTTCCTTTGTAGAAAAAACGAAGAACAATCTCGCGGTGGTTTTGTTTATAATACTGCATTGGGCATAAAGATGGTTTCACCGTACCATTTCATATCGAATTAACTTTTAGAGGAAGATACGTGATTTTGAACCAAGAGAAAAATATTCTGAAGACAGCAAATGTCAAATTCTATATGTCCAGTGTCGTACTAATGGTAATGCAAAGAATGCTGTTATACAGAGCCTCAAAGTTTTAGGGCCATCCTGCAAAAATGTTTTAAAAATATTTTGATACGGTGCCGGACATTGAAATCTGGTATTGATCCTCTGCCTTCAGACTTGTTCGATTTCCAAAGTCGATGCTATTCCAATGCCTGTGTTGGTTAAGTCTCAGTAACTTGAAACCGGCTCTGTGTTTGCCAATGGACATTTTAGAAAAATGGTACTTTTTACTGTCACAGTTGATTTAATTTTCGAGTGAAAAACATATTTTCAAACAGAGTCTCTATGAGTAAAACGAAAAAAAAAAAATCACCCATGCAAATCTGTTTTTGATCTATAAAAAATATTTCCCAGCATTCATCAGATTGAGATACCCTTTGAGGAATTATAAATGCATATTTTTCCTCACTTCATACACTTTGAATTGCTTCATAAATATTGTTCCAGTTAAAAAAATGCAAGGTTAGTCATACAATTTTCGACTGCATTTGGCAATATTTGGCAACATTTGGCAACATTTTTGTCAGTAACAGATGACAGACTTGCATGTATCCTCATGTTTAAGTGTTATGAGACGCGGTTCAATAAGTTCTAGAATAACTATTATTATCTTGGTGAATCATATTTTCTGGCAAATAGGTCAATGGAAGAGAGAAAAGAGTATGCCTGAAAGAAAAGAAAAATATGTCATTCATGCTTAATGATTTTATCATATTTTTTTTCATTTTTTCCTCACATCTTACACTTTGAATTGCTTCATAAATGCTGTCTCTATTCAAAAAGACGTTGGTTGCATGATTTTTAACAGCATTTGATAACAGTTGTCAGCATTCATCTCAGTGATAAAACTATCTCTTTAAAATTGAGTTTTTCGAGCTAGTCACCTTTAAAAAATCAATGCATTTAAAAATGAAACAAAAATATCGTCCGAAATGCAATATAATTCATCGTAAAATGAGATAGTTGTCAGTATATGTATATATGAAGTGTGAATATTGTGTAATTTGCTTTCTTTCTAAACTTTCTTTTTTGTATTTTCTATTTTATTGATCTCGAGAATTGATTTTTAAAAATGTAATAATACGACATATTGTGAAGTAAGAAAAAAAAGATAATCCTCTTTTATTGTCCACTCTCTATATCGTAACTTTTTATTTATACCAAAGCTTTCTCTCTCTTATCATCTCCCCTTCTTATCAAGATAACAGCTTTCTTTGTTTGTTATGAACGCTGTTTGTCTCTCTTTAACCACCCTCTACCCGGGTCACTTGATCCCTTACAAACGCTGTTAACCTATTTAGATCTGGTCTTGACATTGAATTTTTCCCCGTATTTAGAAAATATGAAGCGACGCTGTTTGAGTTCATCCAATTTGATATTTCTTTGAAGATTCCTGAAGATTCATTTTATCATATCAATTTGAATTTTTATCATTTGCTCAAAGGTGTCTCTTTTATTTTATGACTTGCATGTATTCTCGTGTCCTTGTGTTATGAGACGTGGTTCAATGGGTTTAGGAATAATCATTAATATCTTGGTGAATCATATTTTCTGGCAAATATTTCAATGGGAGAATGAAAAGGAAAATTGCAATGAGAGAGCTGAAAAAAAGCAATGGGGACAGAAGCTGAAGAGAGAGAGAGAGAGAGAGAGAGAGAGAAATACGATAGAGACAGGAGAAAATAAGAGTCAGAAGGAAAGAGTGAGAGAAGAAGAAGAAGAGAAGAAGAAGAGAGAAAGAAAGAGAGAGACAACAGACATGAAAAAATAAGAGAGACAGAAAGAAACAAGAGAGATAGGAGAATATAAGAGAGTCAGAAGGAGAGAGAGAAAGGGAAAGAGAAAAGGAAAGAAAGAGTGTGACAGAGAGAAACAAGAGAGAGAGAGAGATATAGAGAGAGAGATAGAGAGAGAGACAATAGACATGTGGAAATAAGAGAAACAGAAAAAACATGAGAGAGACAGAAAGAAACAATAGTGACAGAAGAAACCAAAAGAGAGAAAATGGGTGAGTTAGAGAGAGAAGGAAAACAAGAGAAGGGGTGCATGAGTAAGTGAGAGGGAGACCAGAGAAACAGAACAAAACGAGAGACAAGAAAAGAAGAGAAGAAAGAAAAAAAGAGAGACGGAACAATACGATAGAGACAGGAGAAAATGAGAGAGACTAGAAAAATAGAGGGAGACAGAAAGAGGGAAAAGAGAGACAAAATGACAATAGAGTGAGACAGAGAAAAATAAGAGGAGGAAGGAAAAACAAAGAGAGAGAGAGAGAGGGAGGATAGAGAGAGACAGAAGGGCAGACAGACGGAGAGAGACAGAAGAGGAATGAAGAGATGGAAAATAACAAAATACAAATGAGCGAAATGGATAGAGAAGAATATATGAGACACAGAAGAAAGCAATGGAGACGGGAGAAAAGATAGAAGCAAAAAAAAAACAAAAACATGAGAGACACAGGAAAATAAGAAAGAGGGGAATACAAGAAGCAGAAATAAATGAGATAGACAAAAAAGATAGACATAAAAAGAGAGGCATAAATGAAAACATTGGAGACACGACATGAATAGAAACAACAGAAGACAATAGAGACAGGAGAAAACAAGATAGAAGCGAGAAAACATCAGAGACGCGAAAGGAATAGAAACAACAGAAAGACAAGGAAACAAGTCGAAGTGTGGACAAGAAGATACAAAATAAGTCAGGAAAATTTCGAGCAGACCCATGCGCAATTACCCCCCTATGTAGTAGTAAATTGTCGGCATACTCAGAATATCTTCAAAATTTATCTGCCTGCACGATATCTTCAGAAGTTCTGAACGAATTTCAATAGGATTCAATAAGTTTTGATGAGTGGATAATTGATTAGGAAAGGAGTGATTGAGCTTTGGAGCAAATTCATACACGATTACACCCTTCCCCCTAAATAGTAGCTATCTGTCCATACAAGACAATATCTTCAAAATATCTCAGTCTGTTCAGCCAATATCTACAAAAATTCACTGAATTTCACTGAAATTTTGTCGTATACAGTAGACTACGAGAGAAATAATGGAAATTTGGAGCAGATCCATATACAATTACCTTGCCATATCCTAGTTAACCGTTCGCATCACACAATAGTTATGAAGTTCCCTAATCTGCCCACTCGATATCTCCCGAGGGAATAAATGAATTTCTGAGAAATTTCGGGGAGGAGTGGTTTGTAGGCACCGAAAGAAGTGATTGAATTTTGGATCTATCAATTACCTCCCCTATGTTATAGCTATCAGTCCATACAGGTGTTTCATCTTGGGACAAGAGTTTATGACCTTCGATTGTAAATTACTCGAGAGTGTTTGCTCTCTTGTTAACTTTACTCGGGATGAAATTTCCTTGCCAACGATATGCAATACGTTCATTAAATGATAATTTACATAGATGAAAATTGGCAAATGAAACCACAGGGCAAATCCACCATTTGAAAAAAAAATGGTACTAAATCCTTTTGAAACTGATCTGAAATGTCCAAACAAGATATTCTTACTCACTGGAAGTGTTCTTTGTATGTCTAAATGGTTTCATTAGTCAACTTAAAGATTCTCACGGGCCATTCTTGGTGGGAGTTTACACCTGTAGTATTGCTCTGTGTAGTCAAGTCAAGGAGGCTCAGGATTCGTCATTAGATCCCGTGGTTAGTGCTCTAATGTCCGTGCGAAAATAAGAGTAAAAAAAGAATAGAGTAAAATAATTAATGTGTTCTTACCCATACGTTCGCATGTGTGTAATCCTCGCATTAGACCAACCGTGTGTTACATCGTGCTCTCAGGTAAATGGTGACATTGTATGATAAAAGCTCACAATAACAGCGTTTTTTCTTTCGTGGAGATAATAGATAGTTAGAATATTCACCTGATAAAAGATACAAACAAAGATCAGTCGGGATATCGTACTATAAGTAATATGCAACTATTTTACACCATCACAAATGTTTAACGCTCTAGATTATGTGTAAATATAATTGCTCTCAAGTGTGCTTGAATAGACAATTTGAATTCTTTTTTTTTGTACAGTAAATAAATGGCCCAATGTTCTATAAATGCATATCTTCGCTTCTCTTTTGGAATAAGAAGACGTGTTTGAAATTAGAGCCCCGATCAATAAATAGAACGCGGGGAAAAAACATATTTTTATGTAATTTCGAATAATTGCAGAATATCAGTTCAGGGATCCCCATTGAAAGTATTGTCAACGTTACAAATCCATTCGGAAAGAAGGAGACATCATGGAGTCAGGACGTCCGTACTCAAATGAAAATTTTATATGGTTCAGAAAACAGGTTTGTAACTTGTTATGTCGTACTTTATTCTACCATGTTTCAGTTATGTTCTTAGATTTGAGAAAAAAAAAGATGAGATTGTCTCCCAGGAAAATGATTTTTAAGAATCTTAGGAAAATGATATTAACTGATCTAATGCACGCATTCAGTCCTTAATTCTATCACAGTCGTGAGTCGAGGCGATCTGTACCCCCCCCCCTGGGCAAAGCATACCTACATCTTTAAAAAAAATAGTTCAACAAAGAAATTTTATGAATACATAAGTAAATACATGAAAACAAACAATACCAGGTAATTGTGATTCAACTTTAAAAGCAAAAATGCATTATTTTGTTTTTCATTTAATATAAGAAAGGTGTATTCCTTAATAAATTTATTATTTGTTATTTCTGTTGTAAATTCTTCTCATGATTTTTTCACCTTGTAGAGGATTATTAGTTGAAGGTTATGTTGAGTATGTGATATCTGATATCACATTACAAATCAATAGGATGTAAAGTGTTTGAACCAATATCTGCTACTATCAAGAAACACTGCGTTTATCGACTGGTCGATACACCGAAATGTAGATGAAGTCTAGTCCCTAAGTAATGTGTTGCCAGTAATGTTGATGTGTCTTCAGTAGTAGCTGAAGTCACCATTGTAGGTAAGAGAGGAGGACAGTTGTTGTATCAGTAATGATTATAGTGTGTATGCGTCGGAATGAAAGAAAGCTGACAAGGCAAGAGAGACGAATAAACGTAAAAGGCAAAAATATGAATGAATGCAAAGCCGTGTGTATCATAACAGAAAACGAGAGATTTATATACTGTACCTAATTGTACATTAAAACTATTGGATAAGTTTTATGTTATTAGAATAGGCATGTTGAAACGGCCATTGTCCCAGGTCGGATGTGTTGTTTGAAGATATTTGGCTTATCTCTTCGAACAAAGTGTGATTATTTAAGACAGAGAATTAGTCCCAGAGAAACAGTGTACTTATTTGCCAGTTTCAGCAAAAGATGTCTACTCCTACGTCCGCATGTTTGATTCATGCATTGACTTTTGACAGGTCTTGCAGATATCTGGCTTTCCATTGTCAAAAGTCTCACTTATTTATTTGCAAAAATATTTTTTACATGTAAGGAGTAACGAATCCTCTTTTTTTTTTTTTTTTTTTCACAATTTTAGGTGCTTTCAGTCCATTAGACCCTATGGCCATTCGGAAATCGGTTTTTAAAAAGATCAGAGTTTACACAGGGAGGTACTTCTATTTACGAAGTAACTAGAATACTATAGTCGGTACTTATTTTCCGCCATTTTACCGGAAGAAGTAATAACCATATCAGAATTTCCATTATGGCTTCTATTCGATGTGTTGGCTGCTCTTTGAATTCTTTCGAACGAACCAACTTTTCTATCAAAAAGACAAGCAAACTTCCATCGCGTTTTGCTTCCTATGTTTTTCATTCCTTTTCTGAATAAAGAAAAGAAGAAAGAGAGAAAGAGGGGGGAAGAAAGAAAGAAAGAGGGAAAGAGAGAAGGCGAAAGAGATAATGAGAGAAGGAAAGGGAGAAAGGGGAAGAGAAAGAAAGGAATAGAGAGAGAAGGATAGAGGAAGAGAGAAAGAAAAAGGAAAGAAGGTGAAGGAGAGAGAGGAAGAGAGAGAGAGAAAGAGAGAAAGAGAGAGCAATGAAGAAAGAGTGGGGATCAAAAAGAGAAAGACAGAGAAAAATAAAAACAAAAAGATAGAGAAAGAAAGAAAGAAAGAAAGAAAGAAGAAAGAAAAAGAGAGAAATAAAGAAGGAGAGTGAGGAGAATGGAGAGAGAGAAATAGAGAGAGGGGGAATAAAGAGAAAGAGGATGAAATAAAGAGAGAGAGAGAGAGGAGAATGAAAAGGGAAAAAGAGAGAAAGAAAGTGTGGAAAGAAAATGGAAAGCTGTAGATGCTAGTTTTCAGTTTATATCTAGAATGGCCTCAAAATAATCCTAAAATTGTTTAGATTTTCTTGTCGTTTATCAGGAAAGAAATTTCATCATGTCCACTTCCGTAGCCAAATTTGAAGATCCTTCTCAGTTGGAGGGAAAATGTTTTTGCAAAAGTCTAAATATTTTAAACTTATTGGCTTCTGTCAGAGTGGAGTTTGACCTTGAAATAGCAAGTTTTTTTTCATATTGCTCATTACTATAAATACTGTACATTATTGTATACAGTACAGAGATTAATTGTTACTATATAACACGAAAACTTGCAGATGACTTGCATGTAAATAAAGTATGAACGAAAAAGAAACGCTTAAAGCTCAAGATATTTTGCATCCAGTTCATCTCTATGTTACATAACCTTTAACTTTTACATAAGTGTTATTTGTAAAAGTGAATCTTTGCAATGTGTCTGTGTTCTTCCCTACCCTACGAATTAGGAAGACCGACCATATATATATATATATATATATATATATATATATATATATATATATATATATATGTGTGTGTGTGTGTGTATGTGTGTATGTATGCGTGTGTGTGTGTTATGGATGTAAAATAATCCGACAGAATGTTGAGGAAAATGACAATTGGAAGGTGAAGAGAAAAGAATTGAAAGAGAAGCCGGTGTCACACCTGGAAAATTTTCATCATCAGGTGGGTATGTTTTGATGCATCCCGACGGGTGCCAGCCATCTTTTCCAGGGAAAAACTTGCAGTGATGAGGAGAACATGTTGTTGTTTACATTTTTGTTTTGTTTGGTTGTTTACTAGGAGCGGTGGTAGGTGTTTGTATCTGTGTAGCTGAGAATCAAGT
The DNA here is from genome assembly GCA_963457665.1 of Thysanoteuthis rhombus. NCBI lineage: Eukaryota > Metazoa > Mollusca > Cephalopoda > Oegopsida > Thysanoteuthidae > Thysanoteuthis > Thysanoteuthis major. The sequence goes on from OY735200.1 coordinate 71,445,393, forward strand.
TTGGTCTGAGATAAGAAGGGTTTGTAAGAGGAAGGTCAGAGGGTGTTTTTTTAAATGTCTATGAGGGTGTTGGGCTTGTCTTAGATAAGAAAGTGCAATGATCATGATTCTCCATCAGGTCAGATATAACCAATCCATTCAATATATATATATATATATATATATATATATATATATATATATATATATATATATATATATATATATATATACATAAGTATTGGGTGGATAGGTTATATCCGACATAATGGTAATTTTTTTTATAGACGATGAGGAGAACACAGATTTGGTGAAAAGATATCTATACATTTTGTTGAGTGTGAGCCCACATCATCAGGTGAGACGTCCGGGAATAAATACCTATTGATCCAATCTGTGTTTTCCTTATTGTCTATAAAGATTTTACTATACATATATATATATATGTGTGTGTGTGTGCGTGTGTGTGTATATATATATATATATATATATATATATATATATATATATATATATATTTCCTATTTTGTAAAATAAACACAAACAAACAACGTCTCTTGTTTGCCAAAACTTCTAAGATTACACCAAACGATTTGTCAAACCCAGTCCTTGTTTTAGTGATAGATACGAGTATTTCCTCACTTTTGTTGCAGGGATTATATTCTGAGTTGAATTCGATATCTAAATTAATACGAACATATTAGGAAATGATTTTCTTTATCTTAGTGAACAGAAACAATGACGACCTATCGTTGTGACAGCAAACGTTATGATCAAGACCGAAAATTCGTGCATATCATTCAACAGAAATAAAAGTGCTCTCAACAGGTAAATCTCAGAAGAGACACTTTTTGGAGTCCCACGTTTGTTTTATTCACCTGCTATTAAAGTATAACATAAGTTCGTTTGGTATACACAGGAATAAGTATATTGCTAACCTTGCATATAGTTATTTATTTCTAATTGTTCTTGGTTAGTATGACACATTGCTGGTGTACTATTGGTATAACGCTGTTTGCTTTATGGTAGCCCTAGCATTGGCTGCAGACAAGGGCAAAAGAAAAGTGAATACACAAGTTAACCCCGATCCGTTCTAGCACGGAAAAGGTGTAGGACAATGCGACATCGGCTGATCTAAATTTTTCACACGGGTTCAAAAACTGGGTCTTCATCCATGCATTGGTCGTAAAAATGCATTTTATGATTTTGCCACCAATCTTATATACCACTGAAAATTGCTCTCTTGGTGTATATCGTTGAACAAGACGAAATTGTCAATCCACACTCGACCTTTGAGTGAATACAGTCACCACACACTAATCAATACCGAAGGACTAATCAGCGATGGTTAATATGCAAAATTTGTTTTGCAATTAGTGGCAATCGTTAATGGGTGATTGAATAGAAACTGATCCTTTCTTCATTTCTCGGGATTGATTTCTCAAATCATCTTCAATGATGGTGTATAGGAATAATATGAACCATGTAAAACCATTTCTCTTTCTCTTTCTCTCTCTATTCTGACAGCCTCGAGGTAAGCTCGCTCTTTTCGTTCTCTCTCTCTCTCTCTCTCTCTCTCTCTCTCTCTCTTTAGGATAGTTTTTATATTTTTTACACACTCTTACTTTTTATATGTAAGGGTGCATGAGTAAAAAGTAAGTGAGTGTAAAAAGTGAGTGTGTGTAAAAACTATATAAACTATCCTAAAGGGAAAGAGCAAAAAAAGAACGCGCTTACCTCGAGGTCATCAGAACAGAGAGAGAGACAGACAGACAGACAGACAGACAGACAGAGATAATGTAAAGATAATGATCGGTTATCTTATTGGTAGTTCTGTGTGACGTCAAATAATTTACCATTTCTACAGAGATTTACAACTGTGTAAGGGATTGCAAGTAGATCCCTGTCAAGGGCAGATAACTTCATATTTGTGTAATTTTCTTTCGCTAGAAAAGATGGGTACTACAGTGTTTAGGAATAATTTAAACCCTATTTCCCCGCATGATATTACATTCAAGATAATTGGTGTTTTCAAGGAATTATTTTTCTCAAACTCCAGTACAAATATCCATTCCATAGATATTAACGAATAATCCATCATACAGGTACGTTGGTGCCTATTTCATTCTGATACATAAATACTTTTGTACAAGTAATAAATAATAAGATAATATTTTTATTTATTTATTATGTACACCATCTAAAAATTACAGTGATCATCTTTAGTATAGAAAAGAGTTTGAAACTGCAGCAACCGTTTTTGTTATAAATGGTTATGCAATGAAAAATACTGATTGACAGAAACCTTTTCTAACCGTATTTAACGTTCACTTTCCCTTCACAGAGAAGTAAGAACAGAGGTGGGACACCAACTTGAAGAAATGCTGCTAAATTGTGAATTTAACGATAAAAAGTGCTCAGCGAAAAAGTGAGTGAAAACCATTGTCCAGTATTTTATTCATATTTGTTTTCAGCGGGATAACGGCCTGAAACACATCACCAGACGACTCAGAATCAACATTTAAGACAACGATATTGAGATGGCTGCGGTGATCGAAAATTTCTGGCCAAGGGTCAAAAATAACATCTGACGTATGATCTCTCTGATGATATGATAAAAGGCTTGAAGGAAAGGAAATCACATATGAAAAAGTGAGGAATTTCTTTGATATCGCCCCGTATTTATGTGCAACAATCACATTAAGATTAAGGACATAACTGTCAAAATTGAAGATGCAAAACTGGGGAAAGTAGACTATTACATCTACTTGGGACAGCGAATCTCTATGAGATCCACAAAAGAAGAAGAAATCAAGCGGAGAATCATCCTAGGAAAGCAAGCTCAACCTTCAAAAACCAGACGATCTCAATAATCCAAAAAAGGATTATACAACCAATGCACCTTCCCGATAATCACTTCCGGAGCTGAAACATAGAACCTAACCAAAAGACAGACCTGCACGCTGAGAAGCATGCAGTGTGTGCATGAAAGAATCATGCTCAACCTCACATGGAGAGATGACAAGACAACACAATGAATCAGAAAGAAAACGGGGGTCAGAGACATCATAGAATCCATTAGAAAACTCTAAGGACAATGGGCTGGTAATCTTGCTAAAATGAAAGACAACCGATGGACATCTAGACTCACAACATGGATCCTCAGAGACCACATGCAAAACTGAGGCCGACAAAAAACATGATGGAGAGAGGAACTAGACAAATGCAGAAAATACTGGTTCTGCGACACCTATGATAGAGAAATGTGGCAGATCCTGGGGAAGGTCTATCTCCAGTGACGGACGTTAAAAGACTGATGATGATGATGATGATGATCTTAAAAAAATAATCGGTTGTCGTATTAAGTGGCATTGCTTGTTCTTTTGACTATTTTTTTTTTTATTAGTTTGCGCTTGCTTTTTATTTAATACGAATGGTAGATAATAAATGGCCTTTAACAATCTAACTGGGCTAATTTTGACAAATTGACATAATACTATCATGCCTAAATCATTCAAGAAGATAAATCAATATATACTAATTAAAAAATCAATTAAAAAACAAAAAAAATATGCTTTGATATTTGCATGATCTAGTCTTGTGGTTTCGAAACTTCAAAAACTCAAGGACCTCTTCTATATAGGATATCTTCTGGTAGACCCCAATTTTCAGCTTTTGGTTTATAGACTAATAAACGAACTATAATAAAATGCAACCTTTTAGCTTTGAAAATCATATTTATTTAATTGATCTATTTAAAATCTCATGTATGACACAAGTCCGTATATAACGATAATATTTTCTGATAGCTTTGCATTGGATGCTTTTGTTCCTATACCCCTGAGCATCATTTGATAGACATCCCCCACCCCGACGTGCATTTTTCGGACACCAGTTTCGAAACCACTGATTTGAAAGATGAATGCACTTCAATTATTTAACTCGTATCTCTAAATCAAGTGACGTCATTATGTGGGCTAATATTTCGCTAAGATCCAAGTATCATTATTTTTAACACAAAGGAAATAACTCTGATTTTGGTTGATTCAAAAAATATTTTGAAGACATCTACTTTTAAAACGTCCGAAACGAACACCGTCGCTACGAGGCTGCATGTGAGCCAAAATCCCCTTCATACAAGAAGCAAAACGAGATACAATCTCCTTACTAATCAGCACAATACAAGCATTATTTTCAACCAATAAAATAAAGAAACCATAGTAAAAAATAATCGTTTCTGGAGCCTACAAAACTTCATCTTTATATGACAGTCTAACCCAGGAACCACAAGACCTATCCCAAGGAATTGTCTATGTGTACAAATGAGACCCTTGGAGCACATTTTGGCGTGCATATAATTTTGGCATTTGGTATTTTTTATTAAATGTTTACACGATAGCCGGCTTGCTCAATGATATCTGCTGCTTGACAGGCCCAACGTTCTTTGTCATTTGTCTGCCCCTTCATATTTTGGTGTCTTCATTCAAAACTTTGGGACAGATTCCAACAATAATTTGTTTGTTTGTCTTTTCAGAGATTTTATCCAACAGAACACGATGGATTATGGAAACTGCTTCTTCTTTAATCCAAAAGATCGCACAATAAACACACCCGGCTCGGACCACGGTGATTAATTTATCTCCAGTAACACTAGTTGTGAATTTCCAATTTTCTTTTTCTATTTCTCTATTAATGAAGATATTCATGGGTTGCAAAGAACAATGAGAGGACAAATTAGATTATATACCAATACTCAACATTATTCATCATATATCTTAGCTGAATACTCTTTATGGTGGAATTAATCATTTGATTAATATCTGAACACCGCATAATATACGTTACATATTGCACGATTATGTATATAACACTAAACTGTATACTATTATTGTTCAACCCAAAGAATGAATAGAAACATATTGTGTATTATCAAACCTTAAACTCAAGGGGAAATTTTGAATAATTCCATCATTATTTGGAATAAATCCATAATCGTTTGAGAAGGTTGGTCATTTCACGAACTCTTTCCAATAATAAAACGCTAAGCAGTGGTCATGAGTTGAGTAGTTTTCATCCAGTTCAGCAATCCTACCACGTTCGAAATTGGACAGTTTGGGTTTCTCTCCCATACTTTTCATGAGTTTAAAGTTTAGTCGCAACGGAGAATTTTGATGATTCAAATTCTGTTAAAACTACTCAACTTGCATTCACTGCTCAACTTTTTACTGTTGACAGAGTTTGTAAAATGACCTATTTTATAAGCACAAATGATAATGAATTTATTGCAGATAACGATGAAATTATTCAAAATTTTTATTCAGGTTTAAAGCATATTTACATAATTGTAATATTGATAGAGGTGAGCCTTAACGCAGACCCAATACTAGAATTATCGACAGCAAATCAGCCGAAATGTCCGCATTCTTCAAGTTAGCATATTTTGGGGTAACCTTAATTCAACATCTCTGGCTGCAATTCACCGTTTCGGGTTCTTAGAGGTCACAAACGAACACAGAAGGTCAGACTTCCACTCTTATATAGAGCACTGTTTATTATTTCTATTATTATTCGGACCATCCTCATCTTGGTTGTTTTTCATACAACGTTTCGGCCGTTGTACTCTACGGCCTCCATCAGGTATCATCTGGTAGGTGTGGGGAAGTTTGTTACGGCCAAAACCTTGTATGAAAAACAACCAAGATGAGGATGGTCCGAATAATAATAGAAATAATAATAATACCTCATCTCAAAAATCAAGATAGCACTGTTTATGTCTTTAAATGTCATAGGATATACACTTTCGCACAGATCACAAGATTCTACCGAGACGTGACGCGCATTCATTCATACGTTTTCCTATAAAAGAAGTAGAGGTGTAAAATTTAACACTAAGTTTTATATCGTAGATAATTGTTCTGTTGGTGTATAAAGAAGTTTCTGTCTGAATTTTTTGGATAGGTGAATATCCTTACATAAAGCTCTTGAATGGACTCTAGTCCTGATCTTGGTTTATTTTTTGAACACAACGTTTCGACCGTTGTACTCTACAGCCATCCTCAGGCGATCGCCGAGAGGGTCCCTCCCCGCCTTGAGAGTCAAGATATACCCACTCATTACCTGTAGATGGCCATAGGGAACAACAGCCAAAATGTTGTGTTCAAAAAAGGAACCAAAATGAGGGCAACAGGCCGCACAAAACTTTTCATAGTAAAAAGTAGCGTTACAAATTTTCAAATGTACTTGACATTGTTGCAAAGTTGAAATACTAATTCCAAAGCGCAATTATTATCAATAAGATTACTTATGTGAATTTTTCTTTCAAGAGGACAATATTTCGTATATTTCATGGAAGATATTTGTTATATATTGTAGGTTTGCATCTTGAATTATTCTTACAAGGCGAAGAATTTATACCATACCTGAGTCAATTTGGTCTCCAGGTTCTTATCTCCGCTCCAAATGCAATAAAGTTTCCCAGTGAACTCGGGTTATACGCATCGTCAAACTTCGATACAAGAATTTCATTAAGGCAGGTACGTAAAACTTCCTATTTTTAACGAAACAGCAGATTGTTGTTTCATTCGCTGATGGATGAGCAAGAATGTTGATTCATCCTCCTGGCTCTCCTTCCATCTGCAGTAAGAAAGCATCTTTTTGAAGGAAAAGTTTTCCTCTTTATGTGATACATAAACTTTTGTGTTTTTCACCTGTGCCGACGGAGTAAGAAAAGGTATATCAATTCACTTATGTCTATCTGTCAGTCTGTTTGTCCGTCTTTTTGTCCACGCAATATCTCCAAAAGTTCTCGATGAATTTCAAAATAATTTTGGCTGCAGAAGAAATCAAAATTTAGAAGTGGTTCCAGGAATTTGTTTTAAATGGAGGGATGATTTTTTTTAATTCTGCAGGAAAACGGGTTAAAAACGAACAGTTGACAACAAGGCTAAATTTGAATATCAATGGAAGTATTTCAATATTTGTACCTTTAAAGTTATTTCTGTTGTTTATGTCTTCAAACTTCTAATCAGTTTTTAGTTAGTATACGGCGTTGAAAGAGGTAGTGACATTCATAGGGTTGGTGTTACCCGAGGCGGTAACTCAATGTTGCCGAACCAAAAATGTTTTTCATGCTAAATCGACCTCAGAAAAACATCAAAATGCGCTGAAAAAAAAAATACTGTCAGACTTTTTGTAGAATTTCTTGATAGTTTGAAATGGCTAAACTTGATGATTAAATTCGACTAGATTTTTATAGTTGGAAATAGCTAGATTCGTCTAGATAATAGCTGAAGATCAACTGAAATCGCTGGAAATAAGCGGTAAATGTTGAATTTTTGCTCCGTCAAAACATTATGATGCCACCCCTCTGATGGTGTCACTCAGGGTGGACCCCCCCCCCCTGTCAGACAGAGGTATGTGCTCTTTCTCTCTCAGTGCTTTTTAGTTTCAAGAGTAGCCAAAGTTTTCACTTTATACTGTCATGATAATGAGATTTTTTTCTTTCGTTTCGCTATAAGCTTGATCTGCATAATTCCCACTTGGCCAAGAGTTGAACATCGCCCGTAAAAGTTACAACATGAGGAAAATTAATCGATTCCTAAAGGGGAAAACAGACACTTTTACTTGAAACTCAAACAAGGTAAAGATCATTGTACCTCCGTTGGGTATACTGCCTCTAGATTGAGCTCACAGACAACTTAGTGTATAGTTCCCAAGTGCGTAATGGTCATACCTCTTGCTCTGGCCTCAATCCCCTAACTTTTCAGAAAGAATAATTCTACTGCTTTCAATTTCCGATGAAAACAACGCAATAGATTAACGCTATTTGCCACTGGTAGTCGGGAAACAATGCATTTCAGGCCTCAGATTTCTTAAAAGAATATACATCATGAAATTTGTGTAAGTTAAATTGATTCAAGAGCTTTGAGATTTCTGAACAGTTGAAAAGGATTCCCAAGGCCTCCTTACAATTGCATTGTACTTAAAAACATCGAAATTGTTACGTCACGCAGTATTTTCTTGTTTATATTGTTGCCTAAATTCTAAACTAAGGTAAAATCAAGTAAGTATGCAATTCATTGATGTAAAATTCTATTTAACGAAGTTATGTCACTAGACGTAACTGATGACAGACGACAAATGCACCTTGCTGATCATGTGGGAAGACAGACGAAAATACGGATGGATAGACGGGTGAATACATTCTCCTTTCCATCGTTGGAAGCGGTGAATTATCTACGTTATCATATCTTTTGAAACCAACCTTTCGGCTGTTGTACCCTAAGGTCCTCCACGGGTGGTTGACGTAGATGGGGATAGTCAGGAATGCTAGGACGGGTGACTTCCATCGAAGTGCGAGAACGAGTTGCGGAATGAGGTCATTCCGTCCGAACAAAATCTATTCATAAAGTATTTAGTTACTTCATCGTATTTTGTAACTATTCTGTTCTTGGATGAACGTGGATGTATGTATTGGGGATGGTTTCGGTCTGTTCTTTCTGGCTTTTCGTTGCCTTGGCCTCAAACACGCCCCTCACCCATGACTGAACAGAAAGTCCACTTCCCTTGGAGATCACTTTGTACAGACTGACAGCCTACTCACAAATCAGTTCACGCATTGTCATCACGATGCTAATACGTTCTGAACTTATTTGAATCGTCATGCCGTCCTATTCTTTGTTGGTCACGATTTCAGCATATGATCTCTTGCGATCCATATTGTGAGTCGTTGTGTCGAGCGGCCAAGTGATATTCTTCTAACATGGCTTTTCCATTGCAATTTGAGTTTATGATAATCTGACCCCTGTTTGATCTCTAATATAATGTGCTGTCTTGAGATACCGCCATGTGATGTTGAACACGAAGTCCTTTTGTGCGTATTGCATGGGTCTTAGTTTGAGAGCAAATGTTTCAGTTAGGTTCCATTCATCATCAGTCAACCAACCAACTAACCAATCAGCCAACCAATCAACCAATCAGCCAACCAATTAGCCAACCAACCAACCAGCCAACCAGCCAACCAATCAGCCAACCAATCAGCCAACCAACTAGCTAACCAATCAGCCAACCAATCAGCCAACAAACCAACCAATCAGCCAACCAATCAGCCAACAAACCAACCAATCAGCCAACCAATCAGCCAACAAACCAACCAATCAGCCAACCAATCAGCCAACCAACCAACCAGCCAACCAATCAGCCAACCAACCAACCAACCAATCAGCCAACCAACCAACCAACCAACCAATCAGCCAACCAATCAGCCAACCAATCAACCAATCAGCCAACCAATCAGCCAACCAATCAGCCAACAAACCAACCAATCAGCCAACCAACCAACCAATCAGCCAACCAATCAGCCAACCAATCAGCCAACCAACCAACCAACCAATCAACCAACCAAGTAGTGAAAATAACATTTTGTGGTTTTCAAAAATATTTATTTTTATTTGCACATGCATTCTGCATACATAGCAGTGTCTGTTAGAAGTCTTTTTTTATTCTCCGTTTTTTTCCATAATTCACAATTGGGAAAATGTCATAGAAATCCCACTCGAACAATTCGATGAGTTTATAAAAGGAAGAAGCAAACCCAACCCCGTAAGTGCAATGGGGGGATACTGCTTGGAGACTAAACTCCAAGAACCAGGATCGATTCATTTCTGTCGTATACAGTTGAAATATGGCTGACTTTAACCCAAAAGCCACGACTGAGTAATACCCATCCATACGCGGAATACGCATCCTCTGATATTGTGTGCTTTCAATCGGTTAATATTTAGAAAGTTTCATCTTCTGTTATTCATGAGTGAATTAACGTGAGAAACATATTCTTGCAGGAGGTGTCAGATTGTCCATCAGTTTGGAATCAATTGTACTACTCCTAGACCGGATGCCTTCCCAGGGTTAGAGAGACTAATCTGTCCAGCTATTTTATCTATAGCTGGAGGAGGGGGAGGAGGGGACAAGAGATGGATTCATGTCCTTCCCAAGGGTTTTAGTTCGGAGTGAAACATCAACAGCCCCGACCGGAATTCGAACTTGGGTCGCTGATTCCAGGCCGTGCTGTTGCCGCTACGCAGGTTGAATCTCCAAATGTTAATCAAATGAAATAACCACAATTTGCTTGGATTAAAAAAAGAATTTTGAAATCAATTAACTTATATCGTTTCTTTCTTTGTAATCGTGATTGTTATACTGAGCAAAGCAGAGATTGACATAGATCGATTTCACAGCGTCTGATTCTTTTTATCAATTGACAGAACCAAATCAAAAGACTGGATGGTAATTACGGCCCATGTAACAGCTCAAGCACTAAACTTGGAAAAAAAGAAAAAAAGATCTACACTAAATTTGTAAGTAAAATATGCTTCTATAAGAATCGTATTGCATCGGTATTTTGTTGGATAATATTTCAAAAAACTAAAACCACACTAGAATGAGTAGTGAAATTAGGGAAGGTGGTCCCGATTATGAATAGTAAAGTTTCACACCCTCGCTCATTCGATGTTACAAAAACCAAACAAATAAAAAGAAATAAGAGAATTAATGAAATAAGAAAAGAATTTGGATTGGACACTATCATCAGCTGATAATAATGTCTAATCCAAATCCTGTTTCCATTAATTTCTAGAATCGAGATCACCTTCATCTACTGTGCTAAAAAGACTTCAACTGCCCACTGCATTTTATAAGTTCTAAAATATTTTACGTTTTTGTGCATTTGTAGGGTAAAGCACACCCAAAATTACAAAGGACCATATGCCACTGAAACTTAGCGGTTTCCATGTTGTTATTTTTTTTTTTGCTAGCACATATGGATAATAAAGTAAGAATTTTTATGGCACATGCCTTCGGATGGGTGGCTCTAAAACCTCTAAGGAAATCTGAAATCAGACAGCTGGATTCGAATAGTTATCAAAGACGTTGCCGCATCTGATATTTGAAAAGAAGCAAAATCAAGTCTAATTTACATTAGCATCGGTCGAGGCTTAAATTTCTAATTTCAGTTTAAAATCTTTTCTGATATTTCAGGGATGCACTGTGTTGTGTGAAATACAGTACGGGGAAAAGATGTGTGGCTGTGTAATTCCTGAAGACATGGATTATGCAATCCTTTTGGAATCGAGGAAGGATATAACAGTGTGTAATATTTCAAGTAAGTTTTCGCTTATAGAAATATTCAGAAAAATTAATCAAAACTTTATAAAATGATGAGCACCTATATGAAACGATTTGTCTTTTGCTACATACAAATAGAGAATAATCCATGTATTACGTGAAACTGTCAATCTTATAATTGATTGACTGTCCGCAGTTCTGATTAGAGGGTTTCCTTCTGTCAGTCAAGTGTCATAACAGGTATGACGAAACACAAAAAGAAGTCTTCTTCTCTTTCATTACCATATTAGGCCATGTGATAGCACCCTTCGTAAGGGGGCGAATATAAAAATATGGCGACATTAGTCCGGGGATAAACTTTAGAGAATAACAATGCTCACAAAGCAATGTAATAGTGTCACCGTGGAATTCCTCCTCAGGCTCGTTATCACTATCATCAAGAACAGGCTTCCTCTAACTGTGGGGATCTGATCATGACGTATCATCAAGAAGTCGTTTTTTGCATTGGAGTAACTCTTGCCTTTAAATCCTTCTTCCGAGATTATGTTGTGTCTCTAGTTTTCCATGATAGAAATGCTTCTCTTACAGGAGTGTCACTGGCAATGGTGGTTTTTCCTTTTTACGACACTGCTTGTCTGGAACATTCTCCTTTCTCATTGGGGACTAGGGAAATCGCCTGATTTCTTGAGTAAAACAAAATCCAGCTGATGTACATCCCTCTTGGGATAGATTTAAATGTCCAGCTGTTCCTTCCATGATGGGAGTGATCTCGTTATTGGTTGATGGGTCTGGTCGATCTGTGATGGCGGGGCCGAGAAAATCTGCCGCAGAAAACACATTTGCATTTATGTGATGGATCCGATTTTTCTGAACCCAGAAATAACGTTAGATGATTCTATTGCCTTTTCATGGGCAACACCGATACGATGGACGATCTCATATATTTCGATGGGCTTTCCAGGATCCTGAAGTATTCCGGTGTCTAGGACCTGGTTATGATATGTCTTGAAGGGTTTAAAAACTGAGACATCAAGAGGTTGCATCTTTTTACTGCTGTGAAATGGCAAGGTGAAAAGTATCACACATTTTCCTTGGCGATAGCAATAGTACAAATTGTAATGTTGCTTTCATGACCGTCAAGAATGATCAATGAAGGATGATGCTGTTGGAGTCATGAATGGAATGGTCCATGATTTCAGTAAACAGATCCAAATTCATGATTGTTCATATCTGTGCCACACAAAATCTTTATTCAAGCATCATTGTTATATACGTTAATGCATGCCAACAGCAGTAATATCATATCATGCCTTGATACAGTAATCTATGACCCCAACTCACAAATCGAAGGTTTCTTCCCAAATTCTGTGGTTAACTGTATATGGGGTTCAACACTCGAGGGGAAATTTTACTTTGGAGTGAAATAAATAACCATCGTAAACCTACCTCTTATCACATCAGCTTTTCAGTCACATTGATGAAAGGAGAGCTATATAATGGTATATACCTACACAAGATGATAGCCGTACAGTTTTTGAGATAAAGGGTTTGTCTCACTGGGCCCCATATCTCATTGTGTCCCGGACCGCGCTACCGTCTGACCAAGTCGGTCTTTCTATCAACAAAACGTATTGTTAAGATTCTAAGTCTATTCAAATTTCATTCCAGATCAAACTTATAATGTTTAAAATTGATATCATTAAATGTTTGTACCAGATGCAAATCTGAGTTACTTATTTATACCCGACATAAGATAGAATTTGATAGCGCGTGTGAGTAGGCATACAAAGTGCTGAACTTACAAAAAATCATTTTGGGATCAGTTACTTAATACTTAATTCATCACGGTCAATTGCGCATCTTAATATTTTATCATTTATTATACCAGTGATAATTCAAGGTCCGGTAAATTAATACATTTATTTTTTCATGGAATTGAAATTATTTTTTTTTTTTTTACAATTTACAGAAAATATTTGCGTAGAAGAAGCCAAGGAGAGCATTCGTAACAGTTCTGTCTCGGATTGCTCAGACTTATGTGGTGATCCCTGCAAGTAAGTTTCTCCTTTGTTCATATTGTTTTGTAAAATCTAACTTACCTCGTTCCAACACGACTTGTTCTCCCCAGGACATATTTCTTTTGGGGAAGAAAGAATAACGCTTTTTATATCTTGTCCCAGCGTAGTGTATACTTAAAACGCACAGCAGGTGCCCAATCACATATACTGGGTGTCCCTAAGAATTTATCCTTTTTTGTACTAGATTTCCAGTTGTACAGGAAGTATATATATATATATATATATATATATATATATATATATATATATATAGTCAATTTATCATATTATGGATTTTTAATTATTAGTAAAAAAAAGTGACTAAAGAAGTTCTATTCCTTAAAATGTTTAGCGCTCAAAAAATAAAAATACAATTAAAACACACTGATTAGGGATTCGTTGTACCGGATCGTTGTCCCTTGTTCAGTAAATTAGAAGTAAGTTCGGTAGTTTGCCGCATTCAATAAATACTGTTTGGTAAATTCAATCCATGCCGGTTGCACCTCGTTTTATTTTCGATTTTATCTTACATCTTTCGGTAGATATCAATAAGAAGAATTCATGGCACCAATCTTTTATTGCTTTTCGCTTAAGATTGAAGTATAGTATCTTGTTTTCAATTTTAATCGTTATTATAGATGTATTTTAATCTATTCGACGGAATATTATTTGGACTTTCGCCTTTCCACCTTCCTGGTTGAGAGCGACGTTACGTTGTGGCGGCTACCTTCTCAGTCGCAGGTTTGATTCCTACTGCAGCCATATTTTTCATCAATTTTTCATTTCTATTTACGCTGTCTGGGCCAAGTGACTCGTTCTCTGAGTAACAACGGGAGATCATTTCAAATAGAATTTCAAATAATATAACGTGTTCATAAATATTCTGTCGGATTATGTATCAATTTCTTGATAATATATTCGTCTCTGTTAGAAACAAATTGTGCAGGCATGAACAGTGAATGAACAAAATGAGAAGAGTGGGTATAAAGCGGTTACTTGACCTTCGCCTTTCTGTCGGGCTGTTTATTTCAATGGTTAAGAGTAATTCTACGTTGAAGCGACCTCGTTATCGGTCGCAGGTTCGATTCCTGCAGCAGTCCCATTTCTCATTAATTGTTCATTTCTATTAACGCTGTTTAGGCCAAGTGACTCATTTTCCGTGTAAGGACGGGGAATCATTTCCAATAGAAAAAATGTCTCTATGATTTTAATATATACATGTTTGTTATTTTATATAGGCATTATTATAATGTATTGTATATGGGTGTTATTTTATATATTTCATACTACATATTATTTAATTTTTTGAAACACAGGGCTTACTTATGTAGGTTACCAATATATATATATATATATATATATATATATATATATGACCCGTCAGATAGGGTAGCCGTTTCAACATAGCGATGCATTCTCCATTGTGCACCCGTAATGCAAAGGCCAAATAACTTCTTTCAACCCAAATCTCATCTCATTCATTCTCAGTCTTTTTCGACTCTTTCAAAGCGACAGTATGTATTTGAGAAATGGTCATGTTTGGTCCGACACTATGGATTATAAATAGCGTTATATCAAAAAGAAACTCATTTGAAATTATCTCCTGTCGTTACACAGTTAACATATCATCCAATTTAGACAACGTAGATAGAATATTTAGTACAACACAAGTTATAATTCATACTATCGGACCAAGTATGTCCATTTCTTAAATACATACTGTCACGCTAAAAGAGACGGAAAAGACCGAGAATGAACGAGATGATAATTAGGTTTGAAAGCAGATATTTGGCCTTTGCATTATTGGCGGGCTGTTTAACACATTTGTAAGTGTATCGATGTATATACTTAAGCTAAGTTCTAATTTTTTATCCAGCTGCATCTCAAATGCCCACGATAGTATCTAAATATTTTTTTTGAAAAGGAAACATAAAGATATCTGTCTTCCAGTTCGTAGAAATAAACTTTGTAATTTTCCTTTTTGTTTCCAGACAAAAATAACATTACCTCTATTCTATTGCAGTGAAACTACCTATGATTTAACCCTATCAACTCAAACATGGCCCGACTACTACACAACGGTAACTATATGCTGCTTTAACTTTGAAGTATCACAATAGTTTGGATTTTTATCTTATTTCATCAGTATCTCTATAAAAAGCCTCTTCTTAGAAGCGTATCATAAACATTCCAAACTAAAATTATTGGATCTCTTCTAAATCAAGTTCATATTAAAGATAATTGATGAAGTGTTACTATGAATGAGATTTCACTATAATAAATACAGTCTTAGTATATGAAATCGTTTGTTACTGTTGGGCCAATGGAGATTTACTTTCCTTTTTTTACGAACCCAAATCAATAATTTCAGACTCTGCCAATTGTAGGATATATAATACATACATAGAGTGTATCCTGACTCACATAGCTCAAAATACCCTGATATGAAAATGCTGACTTCATCTATCCGCTGTAAAAGCTAACGACACAACTGTGAAGTACAAATGCAGAAATTTATTTTTTTGACAAACGCGTGGAACAGTCTGAGTGAAAAGACACTTACATCCAAGAATATCAATATTTTGAAAAAAAATATTGATTTTCTTATTGGTTCAATCCCACCCCAACTAAAATGGAGATCACTTAATGACGCAATTAACTGTTGTTGAAAAAAAGTCCATTTTAAGTAAATGAATTTTTGCTCACGACAACAGCTTTATATTATTCAGACAGAATGGATATTTGATGTGATACAGCGGTTTAGCTCCCAAATCAAAGAGATGACATTTTCATCAGCTGTTAGATATTATCTAAGAGTTTTTATGAAAAAAACAGACAAACAAACAAAAACAAAAAAACACACCCGAAACATGCTTAAAATTTCCCCCGTATTTAACCTATTCACCTTTGTGGGATGGAAGGCTAAGAGGCTTGAAAGTCAATTTTAAGTAACTAACTTCTTATACTTGTTAGCATATATTGTCATGAGAAATGTGAAATGAAAACTAAAGCAAATGATCCTTCAACTTTGAAATCAGTCTGGAACTCTAAACTATTGGTAGCTCTTATAAGGTTTTAAAAGCTTTTTAAATTTCTAAAATCGAAGCTTACTACTATTGGAATCCCAACCTTCAAAATCAGTGATCACATTTAGTACTGTAGAAAGACAAAAACTATTTTCTAGGTGTGCCGCATATTTTTTCCCCAAATACTCAAACAAGCATTTCGAGCCTTGAAGATATCCGGGTATTATTTCTGTCCTGCTCCCACCACAGAGTTGCCAATCTAGTAGTTTTATCGCTAGATTTTGTGAGATCTCAACCTTTTCAGCAACAGATGAAAGAAAAAAGTGTTGGTGACTGCGTATACCAATTTGCTGTTGTATAGGCTTGGTTCATTGACTATTGATTTATTTTTGTCTAATTTACAATATGTAGCCTTAGGGCACACTTATTCAAACTACTTCAAAGTTTACTGCAATCTGGAAATAGGGTGGTTATCAAATAGTAAAATATATTTCATATTTTTATGGAATGAAGAGCTGGTGTGCTGCGTGAATAAAATATATTTCTTGGTGTGTCGTCATGCAATAAAGTTTGACAATCATTAAGTCAGAGTAATTTGCTATAATAGAAGAAATTCAAAATGTTGTCATTAACCCTTTCTTTTTTAAGAAATAAAAAAAAAACCCAGATTTATTGTTTGATAAATTTTACAGGAAAGTTTGGTGAATTTAATCTGCCAGGACAAAATGCCCGGTTGCACTTATCTGAAAGGTCTGGATTATCTTCAGAAACGGTAAGTTATGAATCATCTGAAAAAGGAAAAGTCTACTGTGAGGGATGGCTAATATGTAGGTGGTATAGACTGCTTTTCGATCTCTAGTGTTCAGTTAAGACAACTTATAAAATGTTGCCTGGGCGGGAACATTGGGATGCATTAACACAGTTTTATTGGAAGCACAAGATGTTAGTAGTCTGTGAATAGTCTTACTTCCCCCCAGAGTTGTTTATGTTGGACTCCAGTCCAAGCTGAACCATATATATATATATATATATATATATATATATATATATGTGTGTGTGTGTGTAATTGCGTCATCCACAGACAGCTGTTTCGATGTATTACATCTCTTCAGTGTGGCTATAGACTTTCCATTATCCCATCCAGTACCGCGAGGCAGAATTGAAACCTTCACTTCAGGCCGATATCCTATGTCTGGACTACGGAACTAGACAGGCAGTAAGGCTGAATTTAAGCAATATATTTAAATTACACAGAAATCCCTCATCGACCACACTGCTCAATTCCTATAGAAGAGCATTGCATAAGCTTACAGTGGATGAGTTGCCTCACTTAAAGAGTGCTCAACCCTGAATAAAGGAGCATTAAATATCATGTCCCTACCATGATTTAAAATTTGAAACGACGATGTGATTGGTAGGTGGCTCTTTAACTAACTGAGCTAAGCTGACAAGTCTTATATAGCTACGAGAATAGCCAGGCGTGTTATTAATAGTGTACCCGTTCCATAAGAATAACTGTATCTAT
The DNA here is from genome assembly GCA_963457665.1 of Thysanoteuthis rhombus. Classification (NCBI taxonomy): domain Eukaryota; kingdom Metazoa; phylum Mollusca; class Cephalopoda; order Oegopsida; family Thysanoteuthidae; genus Thysanoteuthis; species Thysanoteuthis major. Next base: position 71,463,101 of record OY735200.1, read on the forward strand.
GAAATATATGGATGTACACATTGAGTTTTATGCTGGTGGGTAATAAAATATGTACAAAGGACGCTACTTGTTTATACATCATCAGGTAGCTTACATCCTATTGAAATATTACAGGCAAAAAATAAGTATACAAATACACGTTGCGTGTTATTACAATAGACTGTTGTAACTGCTGAAATAACTGAAAAAATATTAAATTCGAATTCTTTGTACAGAACCAAGTCGAACGAGTAATCTTATTTCATACAGAAAAAATTAAGTTTTCCGGAATGAATGAATTGAAAAAAGAACGGCTTTGGTAATGTAAAGTCATAAAACATTCATCTTTCGCTGATTTTTTAATTACTAATATCCTTCAAGTCTATTTCATGTCAGTCATGACCAAACTCATGTGAAATTCCATATGAAATTGATAAAAAAGACAGTTTTTAATTTTCACGGCACGTACGATCAACACATACACACGTATAAAGTAGCTGCTGGATTAGATCATATCTACTGTCTCCTAAGGCGGGAACAGATTCATATCACGTCACCTGAACTCGTGCAAGCACACGAGACTTCAGAACCATGAAAATCACGTCACTTTATTTTATATATGTTTTCCGTGTGTTCCTAAAATTTTTATATCCAACAAAATCCGCATAAATATCCTTTCTAGTGGAATACGTACTTGGCATAGATTATGATACATTGGAAATTGTCAGTCGACGGAAGTGATTCAGCGAAGAGGAGACTCGTTGCTGTAATCACCTTTATTCAATTGTTAGAATTTTTCGACGAGCGTTTCTTTCATCTTATTTTTTTTTTGTATCCTATTGCTACTCACAGACCATCATTCTACGATCGTTAGTAAGCAATTCAGATTACGAATAAACTTGATTCCGTCGTTTCTTATATTGATAGATGCATATTTTCAACTTGTTCACAAAATTCCTTCAATCCTATTCATGGTCATAAGTTTAGATGTTCTATTTTCTGTTTACAGAGAGAACTTTGCTGCCCTGACCATCTTCTATGAGGAAATGCAATACACGAAATACAGTGCGGAAGAGTCATATGGTGTAAGACAAATTATAATATTTCAACTTTTTCACTGCCTATCAATAATGAAATAACAAAAAATCCCAACTATACATACGCATTTCCCTTATCTCTTCTTTTACGTTTGTGTATCTCTCTCTCTCTCTCTTTCTCTCTCTCTCTTCCTATATATATATATATATATATAGAGAGAGAGAGAGAGAGAGAGAGATGTATATATATATGTGTCTGTGTAAATATGTATATATATATATATATATATATATATATATATATATATTATCATCAGCCTTTTTAGCGTCCGTCGTAGGACATAGACCCTCCCTAGCATTCGCTAGACATCTCTATCGTGGGCGTCACGGAACCAGTACTTTCTGAGCTCATTTAGTTCATCACACCATGATATATTCTTTCAGTCCCGGTGTGGCATGTGATCTCTGGAGATCCATGTTATGAGTCGATAAGTCCAGCGGTTGTCTGAGATTATTGCAACATGACCAGCCCATTGCCATTTACGTTTTTTTATAGATTCTATGATATCTGAGACCCCTGCTTTACTCTAATATATTTAATGTTTTGTGATCTCCTCGTGTTATGTCGAGCATGATTCTCTCTTGTGCACGTTGCATAGTTCTCAGTTTAAAGGCCAGTCTATTGTTTCGCTTCAATGTTCCAGCTCCATAGGTGACTATCAGGAGGATGCATTGGTTATATACCGTTCTTTTAAGCACTATCAGGATATATATGATCACTGTTTGATATGGATTATCGTTAATCCGACAACATGAGAGTAAAATGACAGTATAGGAAACCTTGTGGTGCAAACGATTCTTTTATTTCGAAATTTCCTCTGTCTGTGCCTTATCAAGAATATGGAACTTAGACAAGAAAACAGTGTGGTCTATGACTTGTGTTGGGTAGAGATAGTAGTTGACTCAGTGGATGGTTGAACAGGGATATGTCACAAGACCTCTAGGATATCGTAGTTCTAATTTGGGACTTCATAAATGGATTTGTGTCCTTCAGCTGATGTTTTAGGTGTCAATGTCTGCGTTTGTAAGTTGATTAAAATTTGAGTAGTGGATAATTGAGGTCTAAAGGGATTTATTCCATTTGAGTAGGGCCAGTGACACCGAGTGGCGGAGGTGTTTAGTGTGAAAAAAAAAGCTTGGTGCACTGATCTGAGGTTCGAAAAGTTTATTTGATGAGTCAGATGTGTTGGATGCTATTGGCTGTGTATGTGTGTAATACATGGGTGTGATAAGTTGGGTGATTTTATGCGTGTGTGTGTATGTGTGTGTATGTAGGTAGCAAATAAATGATATGTGCCTTAGCAGCTATTGGGTCGATGAGGTTTGGCAGTGAAGATGATATTATGTACGGGAAATTTCTGTTATTCGATAAGTCTTGCTAAATGTGGACAAATGTTGAAGCAGCCTGGTCTCTGATCAACTGACTGACTTACTTTGGAGAATTACAGCTGATTCGATGCATTCCTTCCTATATTTCAGAGGTTCAATATTTTCTATGAGTTGGGTGTGTTGTAGGTCGAAATGTTTCTAAGTGGTGTGCATGCATTGGAGCGGTCATCTATTTTGAGTGCTCATCTGTGATCGTCGATTCTTTTGCTGGTTGGTCTAAAAGTTTCTTCGGTGTATACTTCAGGGTAATCCCAACAAGGGATTGCATACAAGCGTGTCTCTGGGTTAGTTCCTCTTAGTATTTTCAATTTGGTCTTGGATCGTCTTAGATGAGCTCGTGGTAATGTGTATGTCTGGGCCTCTAATTTCATTAGTGACCCAGACATACATGTAAAAACAAATTAGAATAATTTCATGTAAATTTCCCATCTTATTGGTATGCTTTACTCCGAAACGAGTTGATATTTTCAACGTTTCTTATTCAAAGAAAGTTTGGCTGATAAAATGAGTGAATATGCTACTTTCTCTGACACGTGCCGGTGTCTTTTAAAAATGTGTTGGCAAAACCCTAGGCTTATTGTTGCTTCATCACAGGTAACAATAAGATAAAAAAAATCGATCCTTTCTGTTCCATCACAGAATTAAGCAACACTCGAAATGACAATTTTGTTAATTTTCTGCAGGTTCATGTGGGATCCCCATGTCAACTTTTTCTTCGATTCCAATTTGCTGATTTATTTATAAAATTTTCGAAATTCGAATGTTTAATTTTAGGTTCGCTTCCCCCACTCATTCTTCCTATGAGACACATATTCCCACTTAACTTCCACCAAATTTGTCGATATTGATATTTATATAACTTTATCTTTTCAGATCGTGTCTTTTGCTTCTGACTTTGGAGGCACAATGGGTCTATGGATTGGCATCTCTGCGATAACGATCATAGAGATCATCTATCTTGTGTGTTGTCTTGGAGGTTCTTTAATGAGATTACTATGCCACAGATCGAACCCGAAGAGAGTCAATGTGGAACTTCGCTGATGCAATTCGAACAAATTAGTCTCAGTTATTGAACATCCTTTCTATGGGTTAATTTCTTTGGAGATATTGTTACAAAATGTTTCTTGAATCGATCATAATACATTAAGCTTATTTTCATCAGTTTACATACTCATACACACTTTGTCACATACGTATTCGTACAAAACTCTGAACACATATATATATTGCATATATATATATATATATATATATATATATATATATATATATATATATATATATAAACATATTAAATAAATGTATATAATATATACATGTATATATATTCAAATATACATTGTTGAAATATATATATATATATATATATATATATATATAAGAAGAAATAAAACGAGAATATATATTTGATTTTTGTGATTTGCTGTATATTTTAATTTCTGTGTATGAGACGCCCACCGAGAGGCCCACATAGAGACCCCCCGAACCTGAAGTGCCCCGGGGCCCCCAAGGTCTAAATTTGGCCCTGGATACAAATACATATTTGCCAAAAAAAAAATTGTGCCTTGGTGAAAGAATTCATTGACGGAATATCCTCTATCTTCCATATTTGTAAACATCTTTTGCTTTAAATAAATTGCCTATATGTTTAATATATATATATATATATATATATATATATATATATATATATATATATATATATATATATATATATATATATATATATATATAATCAGTTGGTGGCAAGTCTGGAGAATATGAAGGATGATGGAAAAACTTTAAAAACCTACTCATTGAACTTGAGCGAAATAATTTGCGTAACTTGTAGTCGGGCAACATGCAATGCATATTATCATCTTTCATTTCACTGATTTCACCGATATTCTATGCCTTGTTTCCTTGGCTGTAATAACTATCTGCAATGTTCCTTCCTTGCGAGAGACAACAATAATGTACTTACTACACGTGTTGCAGATCACTATACAACAACCGCGATTTCTTGTTAGTTCAACATTGTCCTTTGAAAATGCTTTGGAGTTTCATCAAGACCGAACCACTGCGCCAATCTTTTGTTCATCGAAGGTTACAATTGTATCAAAGAATCGATCCTTTTTTTTTGTTTGTCAACATAATTGAGCAAATTCCGAAACAGTGATTATTCTGATTTTCCGTGAGTTCATCTAGGACCCATATAATCAATGATTTTGTACGCATGTTGTATAATTGTATTTAGAGTGTAAAGGTTGTCTAGGGTTCTGCGAATATTTAATACATGCATGAAAAAACACCTGACAGTTCCATTTCAGGGAAAGATGAAATCGGTGTGTATTCATCTGAAGTTCGATTCTAAATTGAGTATTTTGGTAGCAGAGAACAGGCAAAAATTTCACACTACATGGGTACAATTTACAATTCATGCATAAATATAGTTGAGCAATCCTCATCCAAAATGTCTGGAGTCAGAAGTGTTCCAGATTTGGGAATATTTCGGATTTCGGAATATATTCATATGCATAATGGGATATATCCGGATGGGGGCCTGTAATGTGAGGGGAGTAATTTGGAGGTTTCTTAATCTACGTTTATCTCCAGATAATAAAATTGTGTTTTAAAAAATGGTGGTTTTTGTGTTGTATTGCAAAACGTTTTATTTTCTTTGTTTTTATTGTTCAACTGAATTCTCCGGGTTCAGACACGAACAAATCATTACTGAATTGAGTTGGAAAAATGAAAATGAAAGTGAAAGTAGTGGGATGAATTACCAAAAGAAAAAAAAGATAAGAATGAGTAAAGAAGGTTTCGTGGCGGGAAAACTTTGAAGGATAACAAACGACAGAATAGATTACTCTTTCGAGGTTTTATTTATTCAAGATATACAAAAACGAATAAGCATTGAATTACAGGTTGCTGAAAATGTAATAGAAACCGACTCTGAGAACTTCAACTTGTTTTGTCTTTATCGTTTGTGGTGTAAATATAATTTTACGCTTCTAAAGAGTTAAATATCTAAACTTATAATCGAAATAAGTCATGTGGCCTGCTGAATTTTGATAGTGTCGAATTTTGGTATATTTCAGTTTCCAGAGTTTTGGATGAGGGGTGCTCAACTATATAAAAAATTGCTTTGTTTTGACTCTTATTTCTGATGGCAAATTCAATAGAAACTCCATTTTCATTAATAAAGTCTCTATCAACAGAAAACTGTGTTTCTTCTCATTAATCCAGGTATTTGTTAAATGTGATGTACTTTTGCTTTCTGAGTTTTTTATTTTTTATATAAGTACAAAAAGTTTATGAAAAACATTGATAAGCTAAGTTAAGCTTATTAAAGTTTTTCAAGGGAACCTTCAATTTTATATTCTTTTATATAAAATGTCATTTAGGTTCAAGAAAATTAAAAAAATAGAGTATCTTGGAATGTTCAAAAAAATGGACAAATGTATTGGAAACTATCTTCTGGTGCATTGTAGATTACTAATAATTACTTTTAGACTGCAAATCATACGTTTATCCACACACCGATGTATAATTATTTTATGCAGGATTCCTTTGAGATATATAAGTTTGACGGGATCCTTCAATGCAGTATGATGTCATAGACCATTATTTTTCGGCCATATATATATATATATATATATATATATATATATATATATATATTATTGTGTCATCCACAGACAGCTGTTTCGATGTATTACATCTCTTCAGTGTGGCTTTTATCCCATCCAGTACCACGAGGCAGAATTGAAACCCTCACATTGGGGGCCGATATCCTACCTCTGGACTACGGAACTGGGTGGTCAGTAAGGCTGAATTTAAGCGATATTCATTTACGCAGAAACTCCTCATCCATCAGAGTGCTCTATTCCTATGGAAGATATATATATATATATATATATATATATATATATATATATATATATATATATATATATATATATATATATATATATACAATGGTAATAGATTGTTGTATCAGAATGGAAGTGCTCAATATTTTCTCAAAAAAATGTCCCTGGTGTACAGAAAAGGTAATAAGAACATAGAACATAAAAAACCCAAAGAAATAAAACTCATTGCAATAAAATGAACAAAAGTAGATGATAGAGTCAAAACAATACAAAAATTTCAAGCCTACATAAAATCTAAAGATGATAAAACCAATTTCAATACAAATGAACTAGGAGATCGGGCAAATCAGCAAAATAATATTTGATAATATAAACTCAGAGTTAAAGATGAAATATTATATACATACGTATGGAAAATACAAGAAATGTCATGGTTTGAAAATATTGGAGATGGGAATAAATCAGAATTCATCCAATTTGATATCAAAGATTATTATCCATCCATTCAAAAAGATATTAAACGAAGCAATTAATTTTGCAAAACAACAAACCAACCACACAGAGAAAACCATAAAGATAATAAAACATTGTAGCAAAGCTATATTATTCCAAAAGGATAACCAATGGATTAAAAAAAACCAGTTATAACTGCCTCGAAATCGACATGGACGCAGATGATTCACCTGAAATATTTGGACTATCTTGAACAAATATACTGAACATCATAAACAACCTAACAGTCAAAAACATTGGTATACATAGAGATGACGTTTTTATCCTACTTAAAAACTAAAAACAAAAAAACGAAATAAGAATAGAATGAATGAAAATATATTTCAAAATAGAAATCAACACCCAACTGAAAGAGGTTGGTTTATTAACATCTTTATTTAAATCTGCACAACAATTCTTATATATGTTTTAGAAAAGAAAGCGATAGACCTCTATACATAAATTCAGCTTCGAATACCCAACAAACATCATAAAAGTATCTTAATCTCAATATAGCAAAGGCTTAATGATGATTTTACCAATAATAAATATTTGACGCTTTAAAACTAAATAAATTAAACTCAAAATTAGAGGATAGAAAAAAATAAACGGAAAAGAAACGTTATGTGATTTAATCAAACTTTTTAATTCAAACATGAAAAACAACATTGAAAAAGTTTTTTTTAAACTTAATTACTCAGCATTCTCTGAATAATAGCATTTTAGACAATTATTTTTTTCAATTCTCTTACAGGTTGCTCTTCATGCACTGACAATATAACTAGCAAAAAACACAATGAAATATTCATGAAAAGACAAAAAAAAACAAATAAATAACAATACACAGAATTGTAACTGTAGAAATTAATGATTATCCCATTTAACTGAACCGAAAAAAGAGAATCAAACACCTATTATCAGATGAAAATTTCCAACAACTACAGCAAAAAGATGTTACTTATTTTGAGAGGAGAAGAAAATATCATTCTCCAAGTTAGAAACAACTCTTGAATAAAAAGAACGAATTAATAACCAAAAGCAGACATAGGCAAAAATTCTTGTTAAAACATACGGATAATAACATGCAAGACAACAATTTTAACGGCTACAATATAACGCAACTCACGCCATAAATCTACACATAAAATTTTTAACAAATATATTATATTTGCAATATATAAAATACTTTTAAAGGTTAAGAAATAATCAACGTAGTATTTTTAGTATTGTCAACCATCAGTATGTACATTCTGGAGAAAATCAAAACAACGGTAATATAAGAAAAGTTTGAAAATTCAAATTCAGTACGTTGTAAAAAAAGTAACGTTCACAAATAGAGTATAAATAGAATCAAATACATGTTTAAGACCACTCACTTGATCATCACATAAAGGTGAAACAAATTTGTCGGGAGTAATCCATTATACATAATACGTATTATATATACATCACTCAGTTAATATATCACTCGCCCTAGACAATGCAAATAGGATAAACAATTAAAGAAGGAATCGAATGTGCCACAGATTGTTAGCCACTTTAACGTAGCGCTGCTTCTACCATTGATCTAATCAGCCACCGTTGATACAAAGGCCAAAATAACTGCTTCCAGATTATTCTCGGTCGACTTGCATCTTTCAGGTTGAGTGAGGGCAACGAATCTCCATGAGACCCTCAAAAGAAGAAGAAATCAAGCGAAGAATCACACTAGGATGGCAAGCCTTTGGCAGAGCTAGCTCAACCTTCAAAAATAATAAGATCCCATTAATCCTAAAGAGAAGGGTGTATAACCAATGCATCCTCCCAATAGTCACTTATGGAGCTGAAACATGGAACTTAACCAAGAGACAGACCCGTAAGCTGAGAACCATGCAACGTGCACATGAAAGAATAATGCTGGGCCTCACATGGAGAGACCACAAAACAGCACAACACATCCAGGAAAAGACAAGAGTTAGAGACATCATAGAATCCATAAAAAATCTCAAATGGCGGTGGGCTGGCCATGTTGCAAGAATGGCTGACAATCGATGGACATCACGACTCACAGCATGGATTCCCCGAGACCATATGCGCAACCGAGGCCGGCAAAATATTAGATGGAGAGATGAACTAGACAAGTTCAGGAAGTACTGGCTCCGTGACGCCCATGATAGAGAAGTGTGGCAAATCCTGGGGAAGGTCTGTGTCCAACGACGGACGCTAAAAGACTGATGATGATGATGATGATGATGATGATACATTAACTGTGAAATGACAGGAGATCATTTCAAATAAATTTCTATATGATATAAAGCAATTTAAAACCAATTCTCGGATCATATATATCCTTGATACATAACCGTCGCATTGAAAGTTGTGAATAGACCTAGAATGAACAAGATGAGAATTTTGGTTGAACAGTTCTTTTGACCTTTGCTGTTTAGCTCAATGGTAAAAGCATCGCTACGTTGAAACGACTACCGTATCGGTGACAGGTTCGATTCAAGCCCCATTTTCTTTAATTGTTTATTCTATTTACGTTGTCTACGCTAATTGATACGATAACCGTGTAATGATGGGTGATCATTTCAAATAAGTTTCTGTGAGAAGAAGAAAAAATGTATATACAGGGATTGCTGTTGAAATTAATGTAACTGATTAAGAGTTAAAAACAAAATCATTAGATCTTGCACATCGCAGTTTTGAACAGTATTGGAAATTTTGGGATAAATTAATAGCATTAATCAAAGTTTACCTGAATTTGTCACCGACATCTCAGAGCAAGTGTTACCAGGACCGACAACTGAAAGCTGACTATTCAGTACCAGGATAACTCGGCGGACGATAACTCTGCGCATCTCAGCTCAAAAGAGACCAGCAAAAACAAAATACAGAATTAAAACACACAAAAATAAAATAATTTTTTTAGCTGAATTATATTAGTGATAATCAAATCACTAATTTAATTTGCTGGAACAAACAATAGATTTAAAATGATTTATTACAAAAATCGGAATTATTCACAGTTCACAGAACGGTTTAATATGAGTTTGTGAACAAACTATATATTCATTTATTAAAATCATGTGTTATCTCGCTGTATGGGTGAATAAGTTTGTAAACAGACTAAAGACCAATTTATTACAAAATATAAAAATTACTATTTTTGATAAAGATGAAATGCTGCCATTAAAGTATATGTTAGCTATAGTACGATTGAATCTCGTGAATTTTAATATGTAAACAAATGTTTGAAAAAATATACAAAACACTGAATTGAAGTGTCATTAAAATGTGATTTGGTCTTACGTTGAAATGGAATTATTTATTCGGTTTAAATGTAATGATTATCAACTCAGAGTTTATTAAAGTAACAACTCCTAAACTGCATCCATAATCATCATACTTGATGAACATTTACGTTTACTGATTGAATAGTATGTATTCTCTTTTACGAGAGAAATTGCTATATTTCTGTCAATTTTAAGCAATTATTTCCAAATATCATTTATTTTAATCCCAAATGCTTTATCAAGTGTAATGTCTTTCGACCTCTGAGGTTCATTTGTCCTCATCGTGGTTCATTTCTTGAAAACAACGTTTCGGCTGTTGTACCCTGGTTCGTTTTCAGGTGATGAATAGGTGTGTTTTGATCATCGAGGAGGCCTTCGACTAAGTAGAAAGTCCCCAGATCATCGATGCCATCGCTCTACAAGGTGTAAACCCCGTATAAGTCAGAATATTGCAAAATATATACAATCACAGCAGCTCCTTAATCAGGCTACATAAAGATTCAGGTCCCTTTCAGCACCCACAAGGGGTAAGACAAGATGATACCAGCTCACTAAACTCATTATAGCTCGCCTCGAGACGATCTTCCGCATAAATTCAGGAAGTATTGGTTTCGCAACGCCCATGACAGAGAAATCTGGCGAGTGCTGGGGAAAGTCTATGTCCAACGATGGGTGATAAAATGCTGATGAAGATATTTGCTCACTCACATTATTGGTACAGCATTTTATCTTTTGCTTGTTTTTTTTTCAGACTTTTTTTTAGTCATTGTTGTCTAACGAAAGATAAGAGAAGTAATTCCCCTTTTCCAATGTCTTAACTGATCACCCCCAACACAGCAAGCTGTCAAAAGATATTGGTCGCAACGACGGTCTCAGTTAGTGGAATTACCTGACATGTTTTAGTTTTTGTTTGAAAAATGACTAATCTCGTATAAGTGTTCCTTTCTCTTAAACTTCATCAAAAAACCTTCACCAAGATAGGAACAGGTATTATTGCGGCAAACAAAAAACCCACTGTTCTTTTTTTGTTTGCTATGTTGACGGATTTTCGGATTAGATTTGTCAAAAAAAAAAAGATTTGCCTGTAATGAATATGCACGGACAAACACAAAAGTATGTAATTTTGATAAAAGAATTAGTAATCGAAGTTAGTCTCATTGATTTCAGGATTCACTTCCTAAATTGCTACCTGTTTCTACGTGTCTCTAGTCTTATATTGGCTTGTCAGGATGCTTAATGTGTAGCCTCTCTGGAAGCTGAATCACGTGTAAGAATGAAGCCCATATATCTGCGTTACGGCTTCTTTCAACTATCGTAATTAAACTAGGCAGGTCGACGGATTATCCCGTAAGTATCATGAACTTGAAGCAGGATTGGCACCATTTATACAGCCGTTAATCTTTAATCCCAGATGAGACTGAAGCCGTCGTCAGCTTTATACGACTTGGATAACTTGAAAGTTATTTTGCTGTGTATATTCGTTATTTTTGCTTCATTACTCAGTGGGTGAGAAAGTGCGTCAATTATTTTTCAGTGTCAGTTGGAAATAACCATTTGCTTGTGGAAAGCTATCAACGTTGTCTTCCTTACGCGGTATCAGTGAAATCATTTAAAAATGGCGATTGATATATTATGGTGTACGAAGAATTCCAAAAATAAAAGTATTGTAGCCCTATGTATTACTCTGGTAAGTGATTTTGGATTTTTTTGAATTTATAACTTTTTCGTCTCTTCATACATTGTTTTCATTAATGTCTTTTTGATTACTTGCTGGTTTATCATTGTTTATTTTTTAGGGTGGGGGTAGTCAAATCATCTCTGTATTGTTTTTCTACGACAAAAATAAACATTTTAATATAGTGCAGTGAAATTTGAACTCCTTATTAGAAACAGAAACGGACTTTTTAAATCTTCAATTTTGGTAGATACAAATCTTCATTTGAATTGAGAAATGAAGATTTATATTCGTTATCAACACTAGATCAATGGTGTTCAAACTTTAACTACTCGTGGAACTCTTTTCAATGATAAAAATTTTTAGGGAACCTCTTCAAAGACATCTTTTCTTTCTATATATTTACATATGTATTTAAGAAATGGACATATCTGGTCCGACTGAATAAATTGTAAATTGTATTATATCATGTAAAAACTTATTTGAAATAATTTCCCGTCGTTACATGGTTAATGTATCACTCAATTTAAACAGCACAAATAGAATAAACAATTAGAGAAAATGGGACAGCTACAGGAATCGAACCTGCCACCTATAGAATAGCCACTTCAACGTAGCGATGCCCTTATCACTGAGCTGAACAGCCCACCGATAATGCTCAAATAACTGCTTTCAACCCTAATTTTCATCTTGTTTATTCTCGGTCTTTTTCATCTCTTCCAACGCGACGGTATATTTGTATTCAATTCCTGCCGCTGTCCCATTTTCTTTAATTGTTTATTCTATTTACGTTGTCTAAATTGAGTGATGTATTCACCGTACAACGACGGAAATCATTTCAAATAAGTTTCTGTATAATATAACACAATTCATAATTCATATTTACGTATGTATACAACTATTCGATGCTTGTCTTATTTTACCCAGCAGTCATTCAAGTGGGGCAAAAACTGATTTTTTTTTCATTTAAAGTTCTGTTTATGTTAAAGAATGGAAATAAAGACATCTTGAAGCCATGAAGAAATCGTTCACGCAATGAAGAATTGATAAGCGTATTGAGAAAATGTCACTTAGTTTCGCGGAACCCTGGGAGGGGTCGCGCGTACCCATGGGATTCTGCAGATTGCTGTTTGAATACTGCGGATCTAGATTAAGTACTTGAATAGAAAGAGCCTTTACTATGTGAGCAATGAAATTTCAATAGTTTTGCATTGTACAAAGAGTCTTTGCAAGTGTTTCATGCGCCCAGGGTGAGACTTGAAATTTGTGCAAGGGTTTCATATTCTAACAATCATTTTTTTTGCAGTTTTAAGAGCGCCCTGAGAATCATTTTGCTTTAGGCGACTACCTAGGTTAGCTTAATGGTTGAACCGGCCCCGATTGTCCATCAGTTTGCATGGGTTCATCTCGTAGAGTGCCTTCTTTTCGAGATTTTCAATCCAGAACTTTTTTTTACGTTTGATTTACGTTTGATTTATATAATGGTAAATCATATCAGTATTCTGCCTTGACGATAACGAACAAGGAATTCAAACTTGACTCAATCGTTCGTACATTTATGTTTTGGAATCAGACTTTCATGGCATAATTATTTAGAATTGCAGTGATTATCAGTAAGATAAAAAATAGTTTGGTCAGAATTCTCGGTCAGAAAATAAGTGAGCATTCTAAAAATAGTTCATAAATGGCATTTCGTTTGTTCTTTGTGTTAATTATAATTCGAGCTATCACAAAGGCGGTGCGTGGGACCTGCAGGCTTTATAGCCGCTCCCACAAAAAGGCAATTTAAAAAGATCTAAAAAAATGGTCTTTTGAAAAATTGCAGTTGGGGGGGGGTACGGTGGGACCTTGGGCTGCCACTGACTACCACAAATAATTTCCATCATAATTGACCAATTTACGATAGCCTTTGATTTAACTAATTTATGTTAATTGTAAATTCATAGCACCACGTTGATTTTTCTATCTCGCAAGTTGAATGTCATGTGCATTCGAAAGAATATCGAGTAATTTTCATAGGATTTTACCAATGGATTCATCAACGTATTTTTCTGTTCTTTATTAAGCAATTTGTTTTTTTTCTCGTGAATATTTCAGATCCTCGAAATCATCTTTCAATTCTACTGAACAAAGTTCTGTGAGATCAAAGAAAATTGATGTTTCTCAAAATAATTAAGAAGGTTTAGATTTAAAATAGCATGAATATTTGGTACTTCTATAGCGTACAGTCTATCAAGCATGGGCGTAGGGAACTCATTCTATGAATGGTGGCGAAAGGAAATTAGACTAGTTTTTTTCCGGAATTTGAGGAGGGGTGAGGTTCTTGCCCTTTTGTCCCGTACGCTTTTGCTACTAGACCATTTCTATTATAGCATGAAGAGTAACGTCCCGGCCTGAACTTAACATCTTACATTATCACTGACAAGGTCCGCCAGTGATGTGTGGATACGACTGCAAACATTCGAAGTGGAGTCACTCTCTTTGCCCTGCACTGTTTCACCCATGGGAGGGGAAGGATTCATGTCTTTTCCAAGGGCATCAGCGCGAAGTGAACACAAACTGTCCTCGCCGGAATTTGAACTTGGTTCGCCCAGCCCATTCTCCCTGCCATTGCTAACATAGCTAGTGTAATACCTGTTGTTTTGTTGCTGCTTGCATTGAAGCAGGGGCAAGGCCGTATATTTGTTGAACACAAAATTTAATGGTTCTAATTTGTAGAGATATTTCTATTTAAAAACTTACTTTCAAGGCTTTTATTTGTCTACTAGAATATACCAGTCAAAAATGATGGGGTCATTTATGTATGGATCGGCACTAAGGAGCCTAAAGCTATCTTACTGAGTAAATCCTAATTCTAAGTTTTTTACCGTCTCAAATCATCTCAAGGTGTTTCAAAGGGTAGATGACCTGGCACAAAGTCTTGAGAGTTTCTACGACTTAATTTCTATTGCAAAGTCATAATAAGGGGAATCAAACAATGAAATTATCCCATTTGAGCACAATCAAACAAACAGACGTATAATTAAAAAAAATGAACAGAAAAAATGTATATAAGCTCATTATATATTTAGATCAATTCTTATTTATCAAATATAAAATGCCTCTGTGGGCATTTTCATGAACAATTTACATTAGAAGTATTTATTCAATAGTAAGACACAGATTAATTCTCTCAAAATTGTCCTATTGATTTATTTTCTATCCAATGTAATCTTAATTTATCCAAAGTATTCTTAAAACTATTCATACTTCTATTTTTTACTCAAGGCGGTAAACTATTCCGGTATTTCAAAATCCTTTGGAAGAGAAAAATCAATTCGTTTCTGCGACTTCTTTCAAAGACTTAGCTAGTAAATTCCTCATGCTATCTGACTAATTAAACATTGGAATTCCATAATTTGTAAAACTATTTATTATCTTTAAAATTTCAATTTAGTCTCCTCTTGTCATTCTCTCAAACAATTTAGTAATATCTAATTTTTGTAGTCTATCCACATAAGAAAAAACAGAAATCAAAACATATCTAATGAGAATTTTTGTTCAATGCACTGATGTCAGAAAATAATATTGGAAGGGTTGCTGCGCTAATCTTTGAGGTGTCGGTGTTGACAAGACACTCGCCATTTCCGATATCATCTCTCTTATGTTTCATGGATGGGGCAAGAAAGTGACAAGTGTTGACAGTGGGAGCAGCAACCATGAGGGGGGCGGGGGTGCTGAAAGATCTTTTTCATTTAATATATTTTTTTTTTTTTTTTTTTTTTAGCTGCCTGATCGACACTTCGTTGATCTCCGGCAGCACTGCAACCCCTGAATATTTTGTAAAAACGACAATTGATATGGAATCTGTTTCCCTATAGCTCATGTTTAGAAAACTGTCCATGTTGCTTTCTTCAGTTTATAAATCTACATAGCTCGCTATAGCTGGCTATGTATGTATGTATGTTTGTATGTATGTATGTATCAGCCCTACAGACCGCAGCAATGGAGCTAAAAGGCTGAAATATTGAAAACTTACTTCTTGATATGTCGAGAAGAAACGTTTAAGCGATTTTGTTTTTTATTCTATTTTTTTTTCTTTTTTCGCTTGTTTTTAAATTCCCCCCCCCCCCCAAAGATGTGGGTTGTGATACGGTTTCTATTGAGTAACTAACCAGACATTTTTTTCTTTCTACTTTCAGTTGTTCTGCTTCCTCCATATGATGTTATGGTTATGCATTTACTACAGACTTAATACCCTTGACTTGGAGCCGATCATGTTGGAAACCCATATTGAGGCCAAAACCAGCCATGGTAAGTCATTTGTTGGTGATGATTAAAAGATATTGTTCTTCAATGGTTTTAGTATAAAGGTATTTCTAATCCGGTATAGCTCAGTATAACAAAGGAACTATGATTCCAGTCTAAGATCTCATTCCCCATGGAATCAACTCAATATTTACTTATTTACACTGGCGTCCGCAGCCATTTTTCCAGAGCAATGAAGGGTCAAAAAGATACATTTCCCGTGGTTGTGGGTGGGTATATTCAACGGATATCCAAGTGTATACCTTGCTACCAGTGTATAATAATACAGTCCTTTTACATTTATTGACTAAGGTTTTAAGTTTCAAAGCTCCACGCTCTCGACGTGAAGGCCTGTCCCAGGAGGGCGTACTAATACCCTGTTTGTGAATCCAATACCAAGATTCAATGTAAAATTTAATCTATTTGTAATGTATGCAATTTATTTATTTATTGAAACTGAACTTTTTCTGGATAAATAAATAATGTAAATCCAATATCTTCATCAATGGAAGATCTTATTTGCTCGTATAGTAGAAAAACTGCTGATTTTGAAATTGGAGTCAGTACAGATCAGATTTACCTGAATGATACGAGGCATAGAAGATTCAAGTTGTATTTGTAGACTCGAAAACTTAAGCATGGCTTCATTGTTTTGAGAGGAGGGAAAGAGGAGACTTAATTGAAACTTTCAAGATAATAAATGGCTTTACAAATTACGAAATTCTAATCTTTAATAAGTAGGATAGAACGGGAAATTCACCAGCTAGGTCTACTATAAAAACGAAGTCTCAGAAACGAATCAATTCTTTTCTTCCCAAGAATTTTGAAATACAGGAATAGTTTACCATCTTAAGTGAAAAATACTATAAGTATAAATAATTTTAAGAATAACTTGAATGAATTCAGATTCTATGAGATAGAAAATAAATTGATAGGGAAATTTTGGGAGTTATCAGCTGAAATACGTCGAAGAATTCAGGGGAAATGAATGAATAAGAGGTCCCTGGTAAATGCTGCCTCTGTACTGGTAAGTTTGCAAAATATTTCATTAGGTTTCATACAGCTAGACTAACTTGAAAACTGACGAAATCTTGGTTAGCAGTTCTGGTTAAGGGTTTCTAATAGATTTGTTTATAGAATGAAGTTAAATGGATGATTTTCTCCCAATTAAGCATTTATCTAAAATCTATAATTTGTCACCTTAGAAACAAAAATGTTTTAACCTATTTTGACTACTATCCTTTAACTTTTTTATTTATATACTCATATATAATGAACCGTGTATTTTCCTGGGTTCTTTATCATTGTTATTTTCTTCTCTGCAGCGATTTTGAAATTGACGACTGTTTGCATCGGATGTGATTTGATGTGTCTGATTATTTCTTCGATGGCTTTGTTCGGATTGCAGAGAGTAAGTAAAAACATTTATCTCACATATTTCGTGTACAAGAAAACAATGCTTAATACCATCCCACAACAACAATAACAAAATGACCGCAATAGCAGCAACAAATAATAATTATGACGAATGATCGAAAATGCCCAGCTTATTAAAATTGTAAAAGAAAAGGAAAAACAGAACTGTTTTGATTTTAAAAAAAATATATAATAAAACAAAACTGATCATTTTCGATTTGTTGTAGGTTTTCTTCGGTCAAAATTATTGTTTTTCAAGGCAAATTTGAAAACGTTAATGTAGTCTGCAAAGAGAAATGAAATGAAATTCGAACGTCACACATTAAAGTAACAAAAATGTGGTTCTTTTTTTCAGAATGATTTTTTGAAAAGTTGAGAAGGTGAAACGTGTGTTCGTTCTGTCGAGGAAAACGAAATATAACTTGAAAGCCACACAACAATGTTACGCAAAACATGGTGTATATCAAAGTCTTCGGCAAACGATTACGAAAGAGTTTATGATGAATACAAACCAGTTCGCCGAAGGTATTTAAGCCATCTGGTTCGTGAGTTCTTCGCCTTAACATCCACTTACCCTCGTGGTGAGCTAGAGCGTCAATGCCCCCACCACTTTCTCTGGGCCACATACCTGGAGGTCATTATCGGAAAAAAAATCTTGTTTTTACTGGAGTGCTTGCTCAGCTCTGTCGCTGCTTGTTCGTTTTTCACATCGCTGCGATGTTTAATGAAATTTAAAGTGAAAAATGTATATCTCAATTATAACCATTTTATCCTCATTCTATAGTATAAATATTAGTTTTAGATTGACAAAAACCATCAGATTTTTTTATTGCCAGATCTAACATTTTTCAACGTTTCTGTTGGTCTCGTGTGATTACATAATTTGCACAGGTGACCGTGATTTTATTATTATTTTTTTTAAAATTCCCCTGCGTTCATCTGATGCTTGGTCCTGCTAATTCTTCGAATTTTGGTTGATAAGAGACTAAAGATGATGGAAAATTTCGGTGGCACGAAGCCATAGTAGGTTCTGGGAAGACCGTGGCGATTTCTGGGTGATCCTCGATTTATATCTTATAATTTCTATGCCGGATGGGTGCAAGTACTTAAAACTTTCTGTGTCATTTTACTCCCAAGGGCAACCTATCATTAAGAGCTTCATTTTTTTTCCTTTAATATAGATGAACGGTCCTGGTGATTCCGCCTCTCAACTTCTCCCGCCAGGCAAATTAGTTTAGTTTGAGGTTAACCCTAGTTGATTTGGAAGTTATAAATTTGTGAGGATGCTTCTGGTAGTCTCATACAAGATTGTGAATCCTTCCATTTCTGATAAAATATGAAAGTGGATTTAATCTGATGATGTGATCTGGGTGACCCGAAAGTCATAGGGTAGGTATTTGGGCGTAAAAGTTAGTTTGCAGTATAATTCTGTTATAACGTTCGTATTCACCATAAACTCTTTGATAATTGTTCACTAAAGATTTAAAATTACACCACGTTTTTCGCAAGATTTATGTGTGATGTACTATAAAGAAAAACAAAATAGAATTTGGACATCACACATCAAAGTTCCAGCAACTTAGAAAAATTATCTTTTTTTTTAAAGTTGAAAAGATGAAATGTGTGTTCTGTCAAGGAAAACGAAATATATCTTCAAAGTCACCCATTCATGTTACGAAAAATAATTTGGTAAACAATTACTCACACTACACATGCTCAGTTAGGTTCTCTGCCTGCCTGGACAAAAAAAAAAAGTCAACCTGAAGTCATATAATTTCGATGCCTTTTTTTCTCAGGTAATAGCCAATATAACTGACACGCTAAAATTTTTCTGTCCCATGCATTCCAGCTAATACATTTACCCACCTGGAATGCACTGTATGATGAGGATGGGTGTGTCTATCACGACTATGAATCAGACTGGAACCTAATAGCTTCAAATAGTTTGAATTTTCAGTTTGACTTTTCTTAGGAGATCTGTTTGATTACATTTTAACATTTTAAATGTTTGTCTATATCAAATAGGCTAATAAGATTGATCAAGTTATGAAAAATGTTTTTGATTGGTTAATTCATTAAAATGCTCTAATGGTTTTATTTGTGATTGTTTTGTAATGTGTTACACTTGACCTCACATCATGTTACGGTTAACCTCACCCGTTGCCTAAACTGTAGCATCTGACTTGTAAAATATATATCTATATCGTACTCTGTACGTAATTTATGGGGACTTCTCGATGATATGTTAAATTGAGACATGTGTAACTATAATCTAGCAAAATGTGACTCATGTAATTGAATCAGTCTCAAGGTCATCCAGAAAAGAGTAAAAAGTGTTACACTTGACCTAACTCTATCCTTGGCAACAGTTGTGTCCATCTTTGTTGCAGCACTTGGAACGGTCCTGAAGAAAACTTGCCAAAAGTCTTGGAGAACCGAAGGCCCAAGAAAGAATATAGACTATATAGACGGCATCATTATAGAAAGCAGCTAAAATACTGAGGAGACTTGTGACGATCTCTTGTGTAAAACCTAGCTACTACTGGTATAAACATTTAAAAAGTGACTACAAATTAAAATATCCGTACTTCGCATAAATTAATCACCGTAGCCCTCGCTAGAATAGGATCCAATCATCTTAAAGAATATATAGAATGATCTACAAATAATAAATTTTATCAAAAATTATCCAAAAAAAATACCAACTCAAGATTTGGATCTGAAATAATCATAGAGACCAAGAAAAACGCTTTCTTGCAATAAAAAAATGTATTTTAGACGGCGCCTGGTGGTGCACTTATCCAGATTTTCAAGGTTTTAAACACCAAAATGTGACGAAGAACCAAGACACACATACAGACGAGCAAAGAGAGAAGAATCAGTAGCCCACTTGGCTGATTGATCGGATAAACCATTTGTGGGGCTACGGTGATTTGATAGAATTTTTTCAACTATATACGATTATTTTTCCGTATTTATATGGGGACAAGCAATTAATTCGTTCCTCACAATCATAATTGATGAGTTTTTTTTTTTCTTAAATGTCACATCTCAAAAGAAGTGCCAAATTACCTAGATGTTAGTCTGAAAAAACGCCTATAAATTACATCTTAACAGTGCTAATTTGTTTACATGGTCTATAGTAGTAGAATATGTCTTTTCTCCACAGAATGTATGGTATGAATAATTGTAGGCGGTGTCATTTCTCATTTTTCTTTGCATTTGTTGAGAAGAAATAATTCTTCTCTTTTCTGTGCGAAAATCTCAAGTAATGAATAACCATGAAATAAACAAAGACAGTATTTGGTACTTTTCAGAGATATAGGGAATGTATGATCATATCAATATCATCGAGAGTCTGAGTGAATGTGGAGTAATCCCTGCTTATTCGGTACTAAATTGCTAAGCATTAAGATTACCAAAATTTATCTCCCTTGATGTGCCTAAATTTCCTATATTCACTCATTGTTTTCATTTTTTCCTGACTTAATGGCTACAAAAGTTCAGTATGCACTGAAATTCATACAAAGGTTCCAGTAATGTTTTGTACTCTTGAAAATTTATACAAAACTTCTGAAAAGTGTAATCATACAACATATTGATCAGATATCAACATAATAAAAATGGAAGCCATTATTTTTTTAACTTCATTTTTAAACAACGTATTATTTAGGTATTAGGCTATTATGATGACAAAGGCCATTTCATTGTGTTGAAAGAGTTTTGAAAAAATTAAATAAAAAGCTCCCATAAGCTTAATCAGGATAAAAAGTTTATCTTCAATTTTTCCAGCCACTGAAACATTATAGTTTTTAAAATGGCTACCAAACCCTTAAAATACTCATTAATCGTTCATAATTCATCATAGACAAGTTTTTCTAACGGTCTGAGGTAGCATCAAGTGTCATTGATAACACATCAGAAGTTTACCACAGTCTGACCACAGGAAATATATAATTCTCCAGATAGCGTCAAAGATGGTTGCAAAATTAGTCGTCTGCATTTATGAACCCCCCACCCTAAAAAAAAGGGAGAAAATTGCAACAGAATGTTTTTTAAAACTATGTTTTGCAATATCGGGTATGCTCAATAATAAACAAAAAGTCTACCACAGTCTGGCCACTGGAATGGTATATTTCCCAATATGGCTGCAAAATCATTGAAATTATTATTACTCCTTTGTTAACTATCCTAAAGTTTTTCAACGTTTCTTTCATGGTATCAGATGTGCGTAAGATCATATCAGAAGTCTACCACTGCAGCATTCGCCTTAGGGTTATAGATGGATCGTGTCATCCCGAGGAGAAGCGGATGAGATAAGGATGCAAGAGATAAACCTCTGCAGATGATAAGAGAATTTAGCGATGATATATTGTTCTCTGTTCAAAAAAGAAATTACATTCAAAAGCGGGTCAAAACTTGGCTTCTCAAGAGAAATAGAACTGATGACGGTAAGCCTGGTAAATTTCTGTACGATCGAAACCAATGTCGGCTTGCATTTTGGCGAATACAGATAGCTTATCAAGTATTTCTTTATTCACACTCTTTACAAATATGCTGGTGTGACACCCTGCTTTGTAACAGGTATGTGCAAACCAAAAAACAGAAGATCCCCCCCAAAGGGCAACGCTAAACAACGGAGATATCATCATCAGTCTTTTAACATCCGTCATTGGACATTGACCTTCCCCAGGATTCGTCACAATTCTCTATCATGGGCGTCGCAGAGCCAGTATTTCCTGAATCTGTCTAGTTCATCTCTCCATCTTGTGTTCTGTCGGCCTCAGTTTTTAATGTGATCTCTGGGGATCTATGTTGTGAGACGTGATGTCCATCAGTTGTCTTTCATTCTTGCAACATGGCCTGCCCATTGACCTTTGATTTTTTAAATAGTTTCTATGATGTCACGGACACCCGTTTCCCTCCTTATATACTGTATTGTCTTGTGATCTCTCCATGTAAGGTTGAGCATGATTTTTTCATGCACAAGCTGCATACTTCTGTATTTAAATCTGATACACCGTTAAGTAGAATAGGAGTCTAACATGCTCTTGAACAGGAAAGTCGTCACTTGAAAGACGTTGGTTGAGTTACTGGTATCCCCCCAAAATAATGCCTTAATTCGGTACCTTTTGACTGCGCCATAGATATCTTGAATGATCAACGGATTTTGGAGAAAGGACATATAGGATGAAAAGAAGCAATAAAGGCGTTATTACTTGTCTAGCACTGTAGCAAGTCATCTTCGAAAAATAGTACAGAAAATGAAAATCGTGCTAAAAATCCAACTGACCAAGAAGTTTCTGGTTTGGTTAATATGTAATCCGATACTGTAATACAAAGTGGTTTTCAAGTTGACATCTTAAGCGCGATTAAAGAGGACGAGAGATATACAGAATTCATCAAAGAAAGGTTAATCACAAAAATCGATTTGGGATAAAGTGACGAAGGTGAAACTAGAAACATTTGCATGCATCAAAGGTCAATAATGTAAAGCTGGGGAAAATATTGAACAAAAAGAACGAGCTTTCTTCTCATACGGCAAAAATTAATAGAATCTTCCAAGGCCATTGGGTAATTTGAATTGACTGCGATTTCGGGGTCTCGTTTTTCAGCTGAAACCCTAATGCTAATTTCGGCAGACAATTCTACCTCGATAAACGAGACAGAGGTTGCTTCTATTAGAAAAAAGAATAGAAATTACTGTGCAAACTGAGTAGTATATTGATCCTTGTGGTAGAAGTTCAATCACTGAAAAAAGATGAAAATATAAAAAGAACATTGGACAGCTCACTGAAAGATTTTGTCGGCAAACTGAGAAGAGATTCCAAGGGGCTACAAGGTTCACTTGAATAGCAGATCCGGGAGAGGAGAGCCTCAGGCTTTGATCCTATCAAGTTTCATGTGACAGAATCAATGAATGTAGGAGGAATTAGCACGAGGGTTCTTCAATCAAATAGCAATGAAAAAAAAAACAACACAAAAAAAAACAACGGGCAATTCTCTGTAAATATACTTCGTTGAAAAAGTTTGAAAATAATGAAAAGAGAAGAGAAGTGTGACATGGACCCTTATTTCACCAAACCAACTAAAACTGTTGAGTGACGATATGAAGGAAGATGATCTCGAGGCGGCCGACACTCTGATACTCATTAATTGTTTGGATCCAGCAAGAACTATTGCTGGTTGTAGCTTAGTGGTCCATTCAGTTAAGACAGACGTTTATGTTCTATTACTCGAAATATATGATCCGTTATGTTCATCGGTCACATGTGATATCAGGAACAATCAACCTATTATCAACTTTGGGAAATGCTATTAGGCACTTAGTACTACTAGATCAAAAGCTCTGCTCAGATTACATTACAGGGGAGGAAAGTTCTCAGGAATATCAAAACATAAGAGGGTACGGAATTTCTCACTCTTCAAAGATGATGATCCAATTGTTACAAGGCCTAAAAGTTTTAGTCTTTCTCTTAAATATCCGTCTTGAAAATTTAGACAGATTTACATGTGCAGTTTACTACGAAAAGAGCTACAAGAGGATTTTTTCACAGAGGAAAGGAAGTGGAAGAGTTGCCTCCGAATCAGCTAACGTTCATTCATCATGTATATCGAGCAAACTATGTATGCAATTTTTTGAAGAACTGTCGCCTCTCAATACAAGCATTGCTATCTTTAATGGTAATGAAGTAGATAAAAAAAGTGACGACATAACTGATTTGAAATAATGTTTGTTGGTCCTCCCATGAAAGCCCTCCTACATTCCTAACAAGATAGACTAAAAAAATATATTCTTAAAAATAGATTTAAAAAACATATTTTTGACAAAATAGACCCTAAAAATATATTCTTAACAAAATAAGCTAAAAAATATATTCTTGAAAAATAAACCAAAAAAATATACTCTTAACAAACTTAAAAATACATTTTTTACAAAATTGATTTAAAAGACATATTTTCATCCAAATTGATTAAAACATATATTCTTGACAAAATTGACTAAAAAAAATATACGCACCAAAATAAAGTAAAAAATATATTCTTAATAAAATTGATTCGAAAATATATTTTTTAATAAGATAGACTCAAAAATGTACTCACAAAATGGACTCCAACTTTTCGCTTAAATCTTTAAATCAAAGTAGATTTGCATTCATAACCTTCTTAGGAATTCAATTCATTCGTTTCGAATCAAATTTAGTTTCCACAAAGCAAGATGCATTGCTTCTCAATTATTATGCTATTACTAGTCAAAAAATGTATTCTTGTTTTGTTTTTTTTTCCATTACAACAAGTCTTTGTTCTTCTTTCAACTAATGCCGCTAACATGACTAATATTACAACTTCAGCTTTGATCAACTCGTACTAATATTACACAGTTAAAAGTTTATCATTCATAGGCATTCGGTTAATTCTATCATGGCGTGAGATACATATAGAAAAACATAACTGACCAAAATGCTTTTGAGCCCATTCAAAAATACACGTGGAAAATACATTTTCGAAAAAATGAACACTATTTCGTGTCAATATGGAAATGATTATTTATAATAACAGTGAAATCCAGCATGAAAATATTTTTTTAAGCCCGTACAAAATGACGCGGAGAATTTATCATTTTTGCTCTTGTTCAGTGCAAGTAGCCAAAGCAAGAAAAACTGAAGAATATTTTCTGATTAAGCATACCTTGAAACACCTAAAAAAGAAAAAAATGATCACTTTCAACACCACCAAAATCCATGTTTTTGTTTTATGAATGAAGCTGGCTAATTTGGCAGCTGTCTTGGTAAGTATACCTTTCCAGTGGTCTAACAGTGGTAGACTTTTAGTAAGCTGTGGGGCACACCTGAGACTGACAAAAAACGTTGAGAAACCTTCTGTTGCAATTTTCAATCCTTAGTTTTTAAGTCGGCATGAACAAACTTTGGTTTTTATGTTTGTTATCAGCCAGGGTTTCTGTTCTAAAACAAAATAATATCTATTTTGCACGTATTTATTTTTACGTAAATTAATATTGAGGTATGTATACTTGATATATGCTTCAACATATTCGCCTTGTCAAAGCCTGCGAGAATAGGCACAGGCGTTGCATCGTACCAGCCCTTAAAGCCCGGCCCCCAAGAGGTTTCCATGAGTCTGAGAACGCTCTTTGCAAGTAAATACCATGCTTATTAACCTTCTATTTTTTTAAAATTCCAAAACCTATGTTGTGACGGACAAATCACTGGGAATTGTAAACTGTCCATAAAAATTGTCAGCATAAGGTTTCTTCAGTTTTTAAGCTGGTCTGGCTGGCTAAGCATGTATGTATGTGTGTATTGCACGTTCAGACCACGTCAAAAGAGCTGGAGAGCTGAAATCAACTCATCATGTCAAGAAAAACGTTTTTTATACCCCTTAAATAGGTTTTTAGAGAGTGTTTCCATTCCCAAAGTAAGTTTATGCCAAATTGGTCTCTTAGTTTGTATTATGTTCTTGAAGACCCAGACTTTTTATTGATCACCAACAAAAGGTGAGAGAGGTAAATTATTCGCTGATCATCCCTTTTTCTAATTTTTCATTAATCGCCCAACACGGCACGCTGGTAAAATGTTGGTTATGCAATGGTATCTATTGAGTGACTAACCAGATTTGTTCTTTTATCTTTTCAGGATTTCGAAGGACGTCATTATATTTACGCATGGATGTTTGGTATGGTATTATATATCTTCATGGAATCCTTGGTCAGCTGGTGTTTCATCTATTGGTGCCATCAAAGAGAAATGATTCTGGTAATTGATTAAATCCATATTCACCGCATTTCAGAGATTTGACATGATGATAGTACTTGGTAGAAAGAAAAATGCTACAAGTAAAATTGAACCACCGTAGCCATCAAAGATATCGAAGGCTTCTATCCCTTTTTTTTTTTTCATATTGGACCATTTTTGTTGTCTACTGACCTGAAAATTGACATTAGTACTTCACTAGACCCTTTCTAAAAAGATTTTTTGTTTTTTTTTTTTCAATTTTTTTTCTTACCATTTACGCTTTATTCTGACGAGTTTATTAATGAAATATAGATTTTGCACAATTTTGACCAAATCTATTATTTAATGGAATTCTTTTTACATGACTTTGAATTTTGACGCTACGATTGTTCAATTATTGACTGTGATGGCGAGTGCTTCGCATTTTCACTCACATACATATTTGATATTCATTCGGAATAGCTCGATGCAGAGAATTTGGGAAAATATCCCCTTTAATGATACAGAATGGATTAATCGAGTTACTTGGGCGGTGTCCGTTACAAAGGAGCATGTTTGAAAGGAGCCGGATTTTTTAGTGTGTGGAGAAGCCTGCCGTATAAGTCTGAAATAATTTCCCGTTCGTCGTTCGAAACTACGGTTCAAGTATTTCGGACACTTCTCTTCGGTGTTGCCAATTTGGATAATTTATATCTAAATCTAGACGTATTGCCAATTTAGATATTTCATATCTACATTTAGATCAATAGTTTTAGATAAAAAAAATATAATCTATATTTTTTCGATTATTTTTATTTGATTTCTCTAAAACCACTGATTAAAAATACCCTTCAAACTCGACACTGCGATGCCTTGTGTGCTGACTGATATATCTGGCGAATATCTACTTCGTACAGTGACCAGTTGTCGAGTAATTTCGGTGCATACACGTGCATACGTAAAGATTTCTTCAATTGTAGTTAGATTGTACGAAGTCTTGGTTCCATTATGTAAGTCACAGGCCTCAAGTTCTTGGCTTCGAAGAGCCAGGCATTTCTTTATTTTTCGATGTTGCAGTTATTATATTTGTATAGTTGAAACAATTCAAATTGGATATAATGAATGTTACTCTCTGACGGAGCACAGAAACGGTTTAAGATAGGAACAGTGGCCATATATATTTGAATATTTTCAGAAAATGTGTACCAGATGATTCTCTCTAAAGAAAAATAAATTCAGTCTGGCTAACAGAGTATCTTAAGATGTATATCTAAGCCCTCTGTGGACAAAATAACGAAATGCTTATTATTACAAAATAAAAAACGAAAACCGGAATATCATATAACAAGTATTTTATACACACATTTGGTTCCATTTACTCGAAACGTATTTGATTCGTTAATAGAAATTACTTACAGTCTTTGATAATTTCAAGATACTCTAAAATCATCATGTGATCAAATTGTCGTCTTTCTACGCTACTGCACGAAATGTCTGTGCTAAAACATACGAATGAAAATGCCGTAAGGGAATGGAAAATCTGAGTTTTGAGAAAACCTTAGTCGGAGCAATGAAATTACACCTTTTCTCAACAATCAGTTCGGACGAACGTTATGATGTGCAGTTTTGGTCAAAGTCATCTTTGGTAATCTCCACCTGCCAGACTGTATATTAATAATGCTGGATTCAAATGTTACGTAAAGCGGGTCGAAAACAATGACAGACACTTTTCTTTCTTGGACTGTTGTCTTTACTGATTCAGTACTGCGAGAACCATGCAACGTGCACATGAAAGAATTATGCTGGGCCTCACATGGAGAGACTACAACACAGCGCAGTACATCCGGAAAAAGAAAGGAGTCTGGGACAACTAAGAATCCATTAAAAATCTCAAATGGCAGTGGGCTTGCAAGAATGGCGAACAACCGATGGACATTGCGACTCACGACATAGACCCCCCCCCCGAGATCACATGAGCAACCTAGACCGGCAGAGTATCAGATGGAAAGACGAACTAGACAAATTCAGAAAGTACTAGCTCTGCGACGCCCACAATAGAAGAGTCTCACGAATCTTGGGGAAGGTCTATGTCTTACGACGGACGTTGGAAGACATAATGATGATGATGATTGCGAGCGAATATTCGGAACACTTGGAAGAGAGACAATCTTTACGTTTTCTAAATGTGACAGCTGTTAGATTTCAAGGGGATAGTCAGCCCAGTCAGCGACTTACGCACTGTTTGGTGATGGTTCTATAATTTTTCGGGGCCAAGAAGTTTCACTTAGCTATCTTTCTTCTTGTTCGATATACTAAAGGTTTCTCTATCTTCCACGCAACTCCTAATCTTCTTAGTTGCTGTCATATTCTCATCTAAATATAAAGGGCCCTTTGGAAACATTTCATCCCCCTTTCATTCTTTTATATACAGTATTAGTCTGATTTCTTCCTTTCCTTTCCTTTCATATATTTGCCAATCTTTTTTCCTTATTCTTTGTTCGTTATATTTGAGTCGAAAATACGCGGGAAGGTTGACTCTCTAAAGCGACTAAAATTTTATTTTCCTTATCTTTTGTCTTCTCATGACGACCAAAAGACAATTCTCGCATATCAGTCCCATCTCCAGTGTGCATTTCCCAAATTTCGCAAAAAGAAAATTACATTTCGCACTTTGGGGTATCAAGACGTGATCTTCTCTCGTCAGGCCCGAAACCACAACTCCTCAAACTACTCATGTGTTTCCCTATTTATTGAAAATACCGACTAAGAAAATGATGAACCACTGCATCTTCAACTACCTTCTAGCTGTCAAACAGAATTCGCCCATGCCCAAATTTAGCGATGTAGACGAAAAAAATGAATAACTTCTCTACAGCACACCCTCCACACTGATCCAAAATTCGGTTAGTTTAGGTCCTGACACACACACACACACACACACACACACACACATATATGTATATATATATATATATATATATATATATATATATATATATATATATATATATATATATATATATATATAAATCGGTCAGAGCACATTTCCTGTGATTATTGTTTTGAACATGACACTTAATAATCGTTTTGTATTTTTACAATTTCCGAGATAATCTCTTTGGTTTAGTATGTTTTGAAATATCGGTCGAAGTATTTTTCTCAAATATTTGGCCATGTCCGACCTCATAATTCGGTCACCTATAAAACCAAATGAAATTCAGCTGATACATAAATATTCAGGAGGCTGGTTGGCACCTTCTAGATCAATAGGTTTTCTCCAAATTATTCTAAAAACCTTATCTATTTTTCATCATATTATTGTTCTGAGTATCACCAGCATCCCCAACCTCGTGATTGAGATTGTTTTAAAATCTCTCTCGAACCAGAAATGCCCATGTTTTGTTTTTTGACTGACACCTGAATACTAGTGAGAAAAAATATTTGTTTTTGTTTTTTTTTCCGACCGACATATTGTTTTTTTTTTCCGGATATCTCCTTACCTTCGGATATTGATAACTGGCCTTTGTTTATCAGTGCATTCAACCTTCCAGCAGCTTTGGCATCTAGTGGCTGGGATGGAGGGGCGAAAGGGGGGATGATCCTGAAAGACCTGCTTTCTAATCCATAGATTAATTAACTTGTACAGATGGATTTGTACAATCTAACTAAAGTATTTTTTTTCTATTTTGCTAAATTGTAACGATATGACAAGAACCATCTTATTTTTACTTTTAAAAGTTTTGAGGGTGTCAGTCTTTTAGCAAAGTATAAGAGTTGCGATGAAATCTCATTGAGAAATTGATAAACTGAGGAGCGTTTTGTTCTTGAAAACTATTATAGTTCCCTGACGCAAAACATATTTTCCAGTTTAATTATTCGTCATAGCTTAGATGAATTTTATCAGGCTTAATCTTTTAATCAAGCATCCGTTGCATAGAGTTTATGTGTTTGCTAATAAATAAATCAGCTTAAAAAGTTGTTGTTTTTTTTTAAATAAGAAGAATTAGTTGCTTTACTTCGTAGTCCAAACACAAGATAAGTCTTGTTTATTCCCTTGTTTGTGAGCTGTGTCGGTTGGGCTCCGAAAAAAAACAAAACTATTCGGTTTATCAAGTAAAAATAAAAGATGATTATTTTTACGACGTACATTAACTTTGTCGAACAACATATTGACCGTTTTGTTCCACGATCTCCTGCTATCTTTGAGGCGACTTTATAAGTCCATCCTCTCTTATCTTTAATTTTCTGAACTTCTCTAGCTTCCTTTTGTCAAAGGAAATTGAAATGTTTTTCATTAAGAGGATTCAGTAAAGACGAATATAGATGGTAATATGAAGGTGAAATATCTGTTGAATAGTGGGAATGAGTGAAAACTTGAAAGTCTTGCTTTAACAATGTCTGCCTGGTCACCGAAGAAACATGCAGTATTGCTATCTCGCCTTTCATACTGATTTTTCGTCCGTCGATTGTTAACTACATTAGCTTAATTGGGTGCAGTACTCGTTCGAATCAATTTCCTGGTTATCTGGAAGCTCAGAGTTGATTTACTGAGAATTACCATGTTTGAATGAAGACCAGGCTTTGATACGGTTAGTTGTGATTCATTTCACTTGCCCCACAATTTATTGTGTCCTGCTTAGTTGTAAAGTATCCAGTCTTTATTAATCACAATTTGTTTTTAAAAAAATGAAATATTCGAATGTAGTCCAGTCAGTTTGCCTCTCTTACTTCATATAGAAGCCACACATCAAAGCGACTAATATAATGATAAATTCTCAACGCTTGGTTTAGATAAGTTCAGTACGTTGGCGTAAAACATTGATTATTCTCTAACTATGTCTTGATTTGATCGCTATCAACCTAATCTGTTTTACCCGATCATGGAGTATCATTCAGCTTGATATCTCCAGCATGAAAGTTCGTTACCCACTTTTGACATATTCGATCATTCACAGTTCCTTCCCCATAAACAGCATAATATGCTGAAAATGTTTTTTTTTCATTTTCTCCTATTTTCACTGTTATAATCATTAAACAAAAATACGATAATTCATTTGTTATGTGCGTTGATATGGCAGCTTACACAATGCAATCAGAAGTGATCTTTTTGAAGAATCATTTTAATCTTTTCTACAACTGTTACCGTGTATTTGTTACTGAAAGAAAGCAACCGAAAATAATTAGTAACTCACCTTTTAAAATTCCTATTCATTACAGAAGAATAAGAATTCTGCATTCGTAACTGATATACACATCAATGTGATATCTGGCCTCGTTCAACTTGCTACTACTTGGCTTTCCCGATATCCTTAAGCCAAAAAATTCACTACGATTTATTTTCACCCCATAGCTTTTTTCACCCCTTGGACAACATCCCGGTCGGGAACCACTGGTATTATTGATTCTCACGCGTTTTGTGGCTATAAATTCTGTTTGACAAAGATTTGGAAATCAGCTGAATATTTTCAATGTAATTCTCAAAAAATGGTATTTGATGCACCCAAGCTATGTGACGTGTATTGGGGACAATCAGTCTGCGCCTGAATTCTGGTTAGCACCTTATTCCTGTTGGAGGAATATTTTCTATGTTTCTATATTTATTAGATATGCAATAGAAATCAGTATAAATATAAGAACATGATACAATCGACATTTGAAAGTTCATTAATAAGCAATTATCATCATCATCAGTCTTTCAACATCCATCGTTGGACATAGACCTTCCCAAGATTCGCCACACTTCTCTATCATGGGCATCGCGGAGCCAGTACTTTCTGAACTTGTTTAGCTCGTCCCTCCATGTAATATTCTGTCAGCTGCGGTTGCGCATGTGATCTCGGGAGACCCATATCGTAAGTCACGATGTCCATCGGTTGTCCACCGTTCTTTCAACATGACCAGCCCACTACCATTAGAGTTTTTTAATGTATTCTATGATGTCCCTGACTTTTGTCTTTTCCCGAATGTACTGTGCATTGAACCTGAACAAAACTATATCAGGAGCCGTCAACCAAAAGTGCCAACTAAAACTGTTTCTTCAGTTTTCAAGTTGGTCCGGCTATCTGCCTATCAATCTATGTAGCATGCATACAGACTGCACCAATGGAGCTAGAGGGCTGAAACTTTAAACGTTCATTCCTTCTTATGTCTAGAAAAACGGGACTTTTTCTTGTTTTTTAGAAATGTAAGTTAATGCTAAATTAGCCACTTGATTTGTATCTGGCTACATTTATACTTGTTTTTGTTCTTTTGTTGAAAATTCGAACTTTTGTAATGATCACTGCCCAAAAAAGATGGAAGAAGAAGTAATTTATTCAGTGATCACCTGACAACACAAAATGCTGCCAAAATACATCGGTCACGTGAAGGTTTCTTTTGAGTTTCTAACCAGACTTGCGATTTAATTATAATGAAGCCTTATTTAAATTATGCATCTTGCAGCAAAGACGTCACCGTCAACAACAAAGAAATCTACCCCTCGACAAAGCAAACCAAATCTATATTTCAGTACAAGATCGGGTTTAACTTGATACACTAAGCTATCCCCCTTTATGAAAAAAAGAAAGAAACGTCTTTAATGAAGGAATGTATTTAATACAACCACATACTTCACGTATTTGAATTTGCTATCTTTTGTAACTTACATAACTTCTTTTAAATATTGAAGCGAAAATTGACCTTATAGAAATATCAAACGACAGAACCATTGCGCAGCGCACCTGTCCAAAAAAGACAGATAGAGTGCGTTGCCAAGTTTGTCGTTGTCCCTATTTCATTCAGTCGTTTGTGGTGTATCATACCGGAAACCTTTCTAATTTGGAACTATCCCAAGCAAAGCTGACCTTGTGTATCCCAAACGTTACTTATTTATGACTTTTATTATCATTAGAATCTGTCGTAGGTCAGCCTTGTATGTGTATTCGATTATGTTTACAAATTTCGAAGCAAGTCGGAAAAAAATCTTGCAAGGCTTCTATTGACCTTTTTGTTGATTTGAATACAAATATAATGAGATTTTAACTAATCCATAGTGCTAGTTTTATGGAACGTAGCACAAACAAATAATAAAAGCCAATGACTATTATTGGTAGAGAAACAAAGGTTATTTTTGAAAAAAAAAAATCAATGCACCTTTGATTTGACAGAAGGCGGCGGCAAGGGAAATGAATGCCGCTTACGGAAACAAGGTGGCGCGCGGGGATTTCATTCACTTTTATTTCCTTACTGTTCATTGAATAAATAACCGACATATTGTGATCGTGCTTGTGAACATGAACAATCAGCATGTTCATCTGATCCAAGGCGTTGTTAGTCTCTGTTTAATTAGCTTTTTTGTTCGGCTTATTATAGACTTACAATGTGAATCAGGCTGTTTAAATAAGTAGCCGAAGCTTACATTACAAATTTAATGAACATGGTCAATGTATGTACAGGTTTTCTTATTTTTTTTTTTTTTGCAGCTAAAAAAAAAATGAAATATGCTTATTTTATGATTTATTGACAGCAATGAATCCATCAATTAATGAAAAAAGATACAAAAATGTAATATCTTTTTTTTTTTTAATTCAAGATTATTGTAGATATTTATTCATCTTAGTCTGGCACTGGTGTACAGTTATAGGAAACCCGGACATAGGCGTCTACTGAGGGGTACAAGCATCCCGTTTGATCAGGTCTTCTCACCAAATGCGGTAGATTTTACAGTTAGAACCTCATATTCCATGAAGGATAATGGTGCTGTACAGTAGTATTATGTAAGCCAAACTTAATGTCTCAATGCGCTCGCTCCATCGTGTAACCCTCGCTTCACATAAACGGTCAAGAGCCCCTTCTGACATCTGGATCATACAGTGGGTCGTACATGCTTAGACTACAAATCGAAGGTGGGATGTTAATCGTGTGACAAGGTTGCCACTAAGATATATTCCGGATGCGCCCTTATGGCACTCCCCTTAGAAATATATTATCCTCCCTGGAAAAATTGCAGCAGATTCCCATAGACCCGGAGAAGGTGGAGCTCACGAAACCATTTCACTTGCTCTAACTACACAATAGATGCTCTGTATGTTCAGTGTTTATAGGGATTTCATAGAAATGCGTCTGAACTGATATTTGAATAAAAATAGTTTTTGTTTTTATTTATATTTTTTGACTTACAGCCAGTTCACTTATTTTCTTTGTCTCCTTTTATCTAAAAATGTTAAACTTGCACTTTTCTTCATGGCTGATAAGCTATTTCCACCATTAGAAAGCGTGTCTAAGTTCTCTAATTAGTTGAGCTTATTTACGACACGCCTATATTTGGTTAAAGGCCAAATTTATCATACTTAGCTGCAACACCCTTTTAACGTCCGTTATTGATCATACACCTTCCCTAAGATTCGCCAGATCTCTCTATAGCGGGCGTCGCAGCGCCAATATCACCTAAACCTGTCTAAATTCTCACGCCATGTTATTTTCTGTTGGTCAATTTCGCATATGACCTCTGGGGATCCATGTTGTGGGTCGTGATGTCCATTGGTTGTCTGCCATTCTTGCTACATGACCAGCCCATTGCCATTTGAATTTTCAAATAGATTCTGTATTGTCTCGGACTTCCTGATATACTGTGCTGTCTTATGATCTCTCCATGTGAGGTTGAGCGTGATTATTTCTTGTGCACGTTGCATGGTTCACCTTTCGAGGGCCAATCTCGAAGGCTTGCCCCCCCCCCGAGTGATTCTTCGCTTGGTTTATTCTGTTTTTGAGGAATTTATGACTGTCTGTCATTCTTACAACATGGCCTGCTCATTGCCAATTAGGTTTTATATTAGATTCTATAATATATATATATATATATATATATATATATATATATATATATATATATATATATATATATATATATATATAATATACATATAATAGATTCTATAATATATAGATATATAATATATATATAATATATATATATAATAGATTCTATAATATATAAATATATAATATATATATATAATATATATATAATAGATTCTATAATCTATAATAGATTATAATAGAATCTCTGATTCTTGTTTCTTTTTCTCTAATTTTCTGCTTGTGAACCCTCTATGAAACGCCGAGCATGATCTTATCCCAGGCACGTTACATTGCATTTAAAAGCCAATCTTTCAGCGATCCTTCTTTTCAGGACTTGAAACGGACAAAATCGAAACCGTGATGCCAAATTCACTCGTCTAGAACAATCATAACCTCCGAATCGCTTTATTTGTTGTATGTTCGAAATGAGTTTTCCTTATCTCTCTGTTACAGTTGTAAATTAGAGTCGAAACGAGATTCGTTGTCCTAGGTAGAAACCTTCAAATGAAACTGTCACCAGAACTGTAAACGAAGGTCTCTTCAGTTTTTTATGTTGGTCAGGTTGGCTCGCTGGTTATGTATGTATATATCATGCCCACACCAATTGGGCTAGAGGGCTGAAACTTCAAGCATTTACTTGTTATCTTTTTTTGTGTGTCCGCTTGCCTTTTGAAAAATCGAACGTTTTTGTGATCCAAAATATGGCGAGAGAAATACTTAATTTATTGATCATCCCTTATTCCAGTCTTTTGATCGACAAACCCCACATAACGGTATGCTGCCAAAAGTGACGGTTTCTGTTGAATGACTAACCAGACCTGCCGTCTATTTATTTCTATATTTATCGTTCCTTATCCAAATAAGACACTTCTGTAAACGAATTAATATAGAGTCGATACTAAATAGAGGACAAAATTTAAATGAGATACGTTCATAATCTGTTTTCCCTTGAAAAGGCCATCGTAAACAAGTATTTATCTTGTTTAGATATTTGAGCTGGATAAGCAAGGCGTTGACCTTGCATCGTTTTCATTAGACATGACACAGGAACTTAACGATTATTTGCGGTGGTTTGGGTGGTGTTACAGATTATAGAGAATTATCAAAGCCCAATGACATCTCACTCAGCCGCCAGCTTTACTGACTGCCCATCAATCCAGCAAAGGCAAACACGTGATCTTGAGGTTACGCTCGTCCAATAGGCGCTGGGGATTTGGTCCACTCAGAAGGTTTTTATCTAGTTTCAAGGTTAATATAGGTACTGCATGCATACATGCACTGATAGAATAGGGGTTCAGGAACTGGGTATTCGGTAAAGCTTGGTTTGGGCAATTAGTGGACGTTCAGCGTACAAAACCTATT
Source organism: Thysanoteuthis rhombus (assembly GCA_963457665.1). NCBI lineage: Eukaryota > Metazoa > Mollusca > Cephalopoda > Oegopsida > Thysanoteuthidae > Thysanoteuthis > Thysanoteuthis major. The sequence continues at coordinate 71,499,497 of OY735200.1, forward strand.
GGAATTGAGTATTTATATTGTCCTTGCACATATACATGATGGCTCCCGCTTCGATTTCGAGTATGGCTATCACATGACGTCTCTCCAGATAATCATTCAACCATGCCAAGAACAGTTATAGCTTTTTAACCAAGCCAAGGATTTAATATTTTTGGCAAAAAATTAGCAGACAAGAGAATCCATGGTACTTGGCATGACTTTTCAACCCTCCAGTTGGCTCGAATTTCTCTCCATGGACAGGACTTGTGATCTGTAACAATTCGATACATCACCTGTTGTCTGTTTTCATGGCGTCTTAGATGGCCTTTCTTTCCAGCTTTGCTGAGGCAGTCCCTCCCACAGATATGACAAATTAGTTCTTGGCTGGTCACCTTTGTGAGCGGGAAGTTCATTCATACATACATACTAACAAACACGCACACTAAGTTATTAACAAAGCAAATGATTTTTTCGCATTACAAGTTTAGAAGCTACAAATTCAAACAGCCATTAGGGTTAAAAAACACTTCTTCCCAGGCAGATCCGCTCCTACGTGGAATAAGTTATCAGATGTCACATTTCCATCTCCAAACATTAACTTATTTGAATCAAATCTTGAAAAAACGATCTCAGACACCAAATGTTTGAATGTGAATTTTAAACTAAACAATAAAAAGCAATCATAACAAAAACTCAAAATGTCAGAAGGTTTCCATAGTTTGACCTTACTACTAATTTGATATTGTTTTGCTTGGGATATACATCGAGATACGCATAATAAGAAGTGGGTGGCCACATTTAAGGGAAGCTGAACCTGACTATATCGTAAATTTTGATGCTCGTTTCGTTTCTTTTTTGTTTGATTTTTTTTTCATTTATACATTTCTACTTTAACATTGCGAGTAAAGATAATATCCCTGCATGAAAACTAAAATTCAGTACCATTTTTACCAGTTCCCTCTCACAGATGCCCAAACACACAGAAAACATACAGACACACAAACACGCACAAACATACTCGCTGTTACACGCACACATACATACACACACACACTCACACGTACATACACACACGCACACACACGCACATACGTTTACAGATAAGCAAGTCGTCACTGATGCAAGTAACAAATATTGCTGCTGGACAAGCAAATGAGAACCCATTTGTGTTTGGTGTATTTCAGTGGAATCATTATTCCATTCTCATTCAGAAAAATAATTTCATTGATAAATTTTGCAAAAAAGTGATAAAGAAACTTTAAAAGAACGAACAATAGCAGTAAATCTATTGTATAAGTAATGTTCTCTTTATCATAAAGAAATGAGAATGACAGGTCGTCAACAATGGCGAACTCAGGAGAGGGCGGTCCGCCCTGGGTGACACTATCAGAGGGGCTGACTCCAAGATGACTGCCTAAAAGTTTTTCGTGTACTTTCTTGGTAAATCTCTTCTCTGATGGAACATCTATCAACGCAATATCTCTGAGTTATTTCCGTTTTTTCTTTTGTACATTTATGTTTACGCCATAACTTTTCACTCGATATTTCCAAAAGTTCTCAATGGATTTCATTGAAATTTTGTTGGAGAAAGGAGATTAGTGTATGAAAGAAGTGATACAATTTTGATCATTTTTGCTGACACTGAAGTGTTCTTCTATGGAATTATCTAGACTTATAAACAAAAAATTCTGACCGTACCAGGTGCCATGTTGGAATGGTGAGGGGCGGTCAACCCCTTTTCTATTTCTCTCGGTGTTCTTAGGAACTGGTAAATAAGAGAGTTAATTCCTGTCCCTCAAAATGGTCAGCAGTTTGTTTGTTCATTTATGGGTGTAAGGGAGTTTTTCTTCCTTTCTTTTTGTGAGTAAGATACTGAGTATATATGTATATATATGTATACATAAAGGCACATATCTATATGTATCCCCCGATTTATTTTGAACATTGTGTTCAAAAGATGAACCTAGATGAGGACGATAGTCCGAAAAAAATCTTCACCTGTTGATGATCGTGCATCTGAAGGAATCTGTTATAAAAGTATGGATATTTGACATGATCTTTCGATGAAGTTATTATCACTTGTATTGTTAGAAAATGAAACGCTGTTGCTTTAAACATATTCGCTTATTTACTTTCAGTTTGTGTTGATCAGTTCAGCGATATTCTGGGTTGGACGCACTGTTATTTTGGTAAGTATCATCATCATCATCATCATCATCATCATCATCATCATCATCATCATCATCATCATCATCATTACTTGCAATCTCACAACAGTTGTTCGGTGGTTACCGCTGGAGATTGAGTGACAGCAAGTCTTCTCAAGTCTCCAGCCTTTCTCTCCACACTCTCACAGTCCACAGCGGTACTGTGTATTTTTTGTTTTTTATTATTATTATCATTATCATTATTATTGACAACTGATCAAAAACGCCTTACTTATCAAAATTGTAAAAGAAAAGGACTGTTTTGATTTTTTTTCTTAATAATATGATATGATAAATAAGATAGACCAAAACTAAAATCTTTCGATAGGTCGTTCATCTTCTTCAATCGAAATTGAAATGTAAATCATATCTGGAAACGTTGATGTTGCGCTCTGCAAAGAAAAACGAAATAAAATTCGAACGTCACACATCAAAGTTACAATAACTTGGTTCTTCTGTCAAAGAAGAAAACGAAATATAACTTGGGAGACACGAATCAATGTTACGAAAAACGTTGAGCAATTCAAAATCTTCGGTTAACAATTACCAAATAGTTCACGTTGAATACGAACCAGTCCGTCTAAATTATTTATTAAACCTTCTAGCTAGTGAGTTCTCAACCTTGACATCCACTTACTCACGTGGTGTGTTAGAGCGTCAAGGCCTCTCTTTACTTTCTCTGGGATACGTACCCGGATATCATTATCGAAACTGCGTTTTCGTTGTTGTTAGTAGTATTCTTATTATTATCGTCCAATTGTTTGAAGTTTTAGCTTCAAATTGATAGTGATGTGAATAATTTTTTAGTTAGCATTCACTCCATGTAGAATTAGTCCGCTCGGATGGTGTAATAGTTAGTCTACCTCACACGCAGAAGGTCTCCGGTTCGATTACCGGTATGTAGAATGTGGAAAACTTTACATTAGTACAAATCTGCCTCGTACACTCAGTAGCTAACTGATTACACTATGAGGGGTGTGATTAGGTGTGATGGGGGTATTCCTACGGTGGACTTGCATCCAACAATATCCTGGTCTCTACCAGACTTGAGACTAGCAAGGGTCACAAAGCTGTCACAGAATCCGGGATTTCGTCTCCGGAAATCATACTCCATCGGATTTGACGATGTGTCATTAACAGACGTGACTCTTTACCTTACCAAGAATAATTACGTAGGTTATTATTTTTTCAATTGGTTTCACAATCGATCCAGTTTTAAAAGCGTGAGTTTGCAGATAGTTACTTTTAAATTTTATGTGAAATGTCATGTAACGTAGGCAACATTTTTGGTTGATTTCTTGCGTTGATTTTTCGTTTTGTATCTCATGGAGATTTCTTTGCACAATCTTCTCTTTTTTTCCAGATTGGCTGCATGATTCAAGTGTCTTCACACTTCACCAACATTACAGATACAAATATCCCGACCATTATCGTGCAGGAAGCGCCCCAATTCGGGGGACCATATGGATTGGGTGCCCGCAAAAGACGTACTCCATCTGTTGCAACGGTGTCCACAGTTGTCAGTAACATGAGCAACCCAGATGCTGTCTGCGAGAAACAGTATCCCGGCTATCTTCCTTGTTCCATCGATTTCGATACCATGTATCCAGCTTACCTCTTTGATGATTATGATCCTTCTTTGTATCCACCAGACTTCGGTTACGACTATTACCAATATTCTGACTATCCTCCGAATTTGGTATCACCTACGTATGAGGAAGCCACCAGCAGCGCTGCTAATAACCCACCACCCTACACAACCGGAGAGAACTTGACTCCTCCCGTCTACTCTGAGGCGGATCAGAATCTTGTAGCATCAGCTCAGCCCATTGACAGTACTCCTGATGCAGGTTTAATTCATGGAACAAGGAAACCCTAAAGCCGAGGCGGTTAGACTTGCGGTGATGCTTCAAAACTGAATCACCCAGTATAACCAACTTTGCTCTTTCTCCCACGTATACACACACACAGCCATCCATTGTTCTATGGTGCAATGTTCAGATAAATCATCTTATTAGCTATGGGAGACTGAAGACAATTGATAACTATAATAACTTCAATACAGAAAATACAATCGCGCGTACATAACGTAGTCAAAAAGTCTTGCAACAGTTCAATATTTTATTAAGTGAGGATATACGTGCAATCGGACTAAGTAATAAAATTATATGAAAATTCAAATCTTGAAGTTAAATTCTTAACGTGCTTTTTAATAATCACAAATCAAAAAATGAAAGTCATTTTTGGCCAATTCATAATCGAAGCCGATTCTCAGACTTCGTGAACACGTTAGATGATCGACTGGTTTTGGTGGAAATATTCCGCACTCTGACCTTTGGTTCGGCCAAAGAACAAATTTTTGACGAGTAGACGAATATTTGAATATGAGTCCCTACGAAAAGGAAAGGACAGAAGAGAAAAAAAAAGGAAGAAAGACCTTAAAAAGAACTTAAAGTACTCTTGTAAAAGTCCACTTCAGAGCCTTTACGTGTGTAAAAGACAAAGAGTTATTCGTAACATTGTAATTATTTTTTTTCTTGATTCAGGGAGTCCAAACATACACGAAAAAAAATCCCGTACGAAACACACTATACTTTTATCCAAAAATAAAAAAAAAGCAACAACAACAATTCATTTTAATACAAATTAACTTGATAACATTAATATGATAGGCAATACCATACAAATTTATTCAATAATTGATTTTGATAGTTCATTTTAAAACAATAATTCAAGGGGAATAACTCTTGGTCTTTTACTCATTATGGTTTGGACCACACTTTTACTAGAGTACCGAAGTTAGATCTGGCATACGCAGTGGTCAAGTAACTTCATCTATTAAACCATTCGGCCAAGAAGACGTTATGTATTTGCAATAAATGAAAAATCAGATGAACATGAATAGAGTATAAAGATGAAGCTGTGCAAGACTTTATGACTACCCTGTGTTGTATAATATGAAATTGATCTCTATGCGTATTAAGATTTCTATCATCGATTTAATCGCAACTTTTAATACACATGAAATAAAATTGGTATCCAATTCTAATTCCATAGTACTTCTTTCTTCTATTACAGCCAGAAAATAGTCTAATGTCCCTTTATTCACAAAAAAGAATATTTCATTGATTTGAATATGAAATTCTGGTGCGTTGGCGAATGAAACATAAATCAGTATCTAAAAATATCGAAGGATTTTTTTTTGAGAAAAAAATGTATCCGTCTTGTCTGACCAGAACACTTTGTAGAAACGTTTAATGTTTTAATAACTTCTGTGGCTATCTATTTGACTCTCAAGTCATCCAATGAATTTTGCAATGAAAATAGACTTATTTATAACTTTTCAACCTTCATACCCAGCACAACAAGCATCTCACATTCGCAGTGGTTTCCTCTTGCAACCCTTTAAAGTTTCAAACTACCACTCAAAGTCCTCATTTCCACATTCCTACACGTGCCAAATGAGAAACAAAATTTATGAATTAACACAAAGCAAGTGGTTATCTCCCCTTGATGAGGAGAAAGTTAAAGATAATTTTTCGAATTCATTGGATTTTCGTCACGTAATTGTTTTTCAATTTTATTAGAAAATCCATTGTATCCAGGACCGGTGCAAGAATTTCATGCATCCTGTGCGAAATCTGAAGAAAAAAAATTGCCTCTGGTTGTATTCCAACGACTATTTTTTTATCAGATCAGGGTGCGCCCCTTGGACCTTTACACCCTAGGCGACCACATAGGTCGTCTCTACGGATGGTCCAATCCTGATGGCTCCCGATGTAACTGTATCGACCAAAACCTTATGTAAAAGTGAGAAAAGTCACACCATCCAGAAAGGTGGCTAACTATTATAGGAACAAAGATTTTAAAGGCAGGTTTTAGGGGCAACGCCGCTATTTTGTCTAAAGAGTTTCATCCATTTTTGCTGGAAATTCGAAACGATAGTCAGATAATCATTGGAAATTTATCTATCGAAATGTCAAGAACCTCTAGATGAACCTATGAACACAATGAGTAAACCCCCGGCTTTAACGAACTCGGAGATCCATCCGAACTGACTTCCGATTTACCGAACAAAATTCGATGAACGCAGTGAACACGTAGACCATGCTGTATTTTCTTCTTATTTATCGAACAGAGTTCGATAAATGCGAAAATCAATCACTGATCGCGCCTGTGTCAAGAATGATGGAATACATTGGTGTGAAGGAATTCTGGTCCACACGTGCGTGGTTACAGAATGCTCGTCAGTTATTACGTGACTAGGCACTGCCGATGGATTCACCAAATGATATTCGTTAATTACATATTCTTATTTAGCGAACCACCATGTATGACGAACTCTCGGCTTCAACAGCCATCTTCTCTCCCAGTTAGTCCGTTATGGCGAGGTTTTACTATATAATATAAAGTAGACAAATAGGAAATATTCAACCACATGACAATACACAAAATCGATAGCCTATTTAGAATAAAACATTTGATTTGTTGAAAAAAAAAACAAAAAAAAACTTGAAATCATTCTTATACGGGAGCTGTTCACAGGTTCGGTATGACTCAAATGTATCGATAACATCCATTGAAAATACTTTTTTGACAAGAGAACTATTAAAATTGAACACATATTTCTACATTATAATCTAATGAACAATGAAAAATAAGTATTATTCTAAAGAAAAGTTAGAAACTAATCAGATACCTGAAAAAATCTTTTATTACTTCTGCTATTGTTTCGTATTGATTGATATTATTTTCTTCTTGGTACAAAATGGCTGCCATTGATTGAATTTGGACGTTCAGGAGAATTGCATTTGTAAAATAAACATTTTTGTTTCGTAACCATGTTTCTCTTTTCCTTTATTCTTTCGTGGAACAATTGGCTCCTTGAGAGACCCTTCCAACTTTTAGCGGTATTTGTCAGTAGAAAAGTAGTAGGTGAACTGGTATTTATAAAGCTTTGGGGGCGTTTTCAAATACCTACGCCTCTGAAACGACGGTTCTTACATTATCAGTCATTTTATGCAACTTTCTCTGACATTTCGAAATTTTACCTTTTGTCTTCTTTTGGTTCCAATCTTCTCGAATTTATCACGATGAATATCAAGGATATGGACTTTGAGGAACAGTCTGCAGCTCATTTTACCGTTATTCTTCACTATAACCTCAATCAATTCCACACAATTTTGGGTCTTGTAATTGCCTTGGATGCTATGGAACACAGTGACAAAGCTGTGCCAAGCTTTTTTCTCCTTTTTGCTGAGGAATCCCTTGTACTCCAGAATCATATTTATCTTTGGTACGACTAAGACACCGTCTTTGGCCTTTGCCTCACAGAGTACTCTGCCAAGATGTTCGAGGCCTACAGGGCATATTTCAGTCTGCCTATCAGAGATCAAGACAAATTCTGGGCACTTCTTTTCACCTGAAATTCAACAATATCAACATATTGCTAAATCCCTTGAAGTGTGATGGGCACAGTCGAGAGGTCATCAGAGATTTCAAAATGGTGGCATTCTTGATGGATCTCAAAGTTTTCCCGCTATCTTTGCCTTTGGGGCTGCAGTAACACTTTGGCGCACAACCAAAGCTGGGACTGGCTATAACGGCCCGAATTCAATGTGGAGATGGACAACGTCACGTAGGAGCCACAGGTTGCCTGCGGAAGGTGTTGATAACACTGCTCCACATGACAATGGGCCTTATGAAATAAATTTTCAAAGCTCTAGATAAGGATTTTGCAGTTTTCAAACACCTTCCATAAACTGTCGGGGGCAAAATAAGTAAATTAGAAAATACCAATGTTCTGATCATAAAAGCAAAGTTTGAAGGGAATAATAGCCATTTTCAGTAGTTTCAGATGTAATCAATCAGCTTAGGAACGCTTATTACATAGGGGCAGAAAAAGGTTTGAAAAGGTCGCATAGTGTAATCTGTCACTACACCTGGGAACCTCTTTTGTTATCAACTTTTTCATATGGTTGCTAAGGTAGAATAAGATTTGAGATCTCACATTCCTTCATTTTTCAAAATATTAGGCGACATACTAACACCTAATGTTTTATAATCAAACTTCAGTTAAAATCTGGAGTCAACTTTGTTTCTCTATCGTAACAAGAAGAACCATAACGACAAGAACAACCCTACCTAATTTAGGGTAGTAAAAAATAACATTCTCCTACCCTGATCTTGAATCATGACCGACTGATTGGTAGCCGTGTCTCTTACGGACTGAGCTGAATTGACAAGTCTTGCATATCTACGAAAATTCATCTTACTGATATGCAAGGTCTAACTTCATTCTAATCAATACATTTATACTAAAAAGATACATTTTTGTAATTTTTCTATTTATCATATATACAATGAAATGTTACAGCAATCATCTTCAGATGGAATAGAAGTTGAAGAGGAATTTGACTTTGCAGCAGCCAGGATTGCCATTACAAATATTGATATTTGCATCACAAGGACTAGAGTGTTTACTTGTGTATAGGCTTTAAATCGTATCAAAGATCTCTTGGTGGAAATGAATGTAAGGCGTATGACATTGACAAAAGAGGTTCTACCTCTTCATTTCATCATTCCGTAACAGTATAAGTTACATTTGGTTTTGTTTGAGAGTTAATAAGGTAAAGATGTCCATTCGATTGAAGTCGTTGAAATATTCTGCCTCTGACACATTTTTGGATTCTGTTGAATTCGACAACTGAGCTCCTCTTTTGTATCATTTACGTTGTTACCGTAGCGTTTCCACCGATCCATAAGCATGATGAAGGCAAAATAGATCGATTGAAACATTATGGTAATGACATCAACAATACAAAAAAGTATTTCAATGGTCTGGACAAAGTTTGTAAAGTTGATGACTCTGCTCAAAGTTGTTGACTATTCACAGAAATTCTTTGAAACTTGATACTTCACTTCTTCGGCATTTTTTTTTCTTAAGAAGTAACCCCATTATACTTTTCTTGAAAAGGCCAGAATGAACAGGCGATGTTGAAATAAAGTGGAGAAATCTAATTTGTACGAAACATAGTCTTCTGAAATGTCATTTCACTCTAATATATATATATATGTGTGTGTGTGTGTGTGTGTGTGTGTGTGTGTGAGTGAAATCATGTAGACAAATATGTAAGCTTCAAGTATGATTATTTTAAGAATTTGCAGTTCATCGAACCGAAAAAAAAAGATTTTTAAGATGTATTCAAGTACAATTTGGGATGGGCTAATTTTGTACACCAACCGTGAATTGTTTTTTTTTTATTGAAACAAATTTCTTGAAATTGCGTAATGAGTGGGACAACTAATATGTAAAGAGTTTCCAATGACTTTTCAACCTTTGTAGATAACTGATTCATGTTTAGTGTTTTAGTTGTGTATTTAATCTCGATCACCCGTTCCTGTTACTTTTAAACAGTCTCATTAAGGAATTAATATTTGGGATCATACAGGTAAGAATAATTCATCAGCCCCGCTTACAAACCATCAGTAATAGACACTTGCAGGTATTTTTGAGTTGACAAAAGAAACCAATTGGAAATGCTAGAAGGGCCTTCTTTGAGTAAGAATATTTTGGATAGACATTTCAGATCATTTGAAAAAAAACAAAACAAAAGAAACTTCAGCGCTATTTTTCATGATGGTGGATCATCGCTGTGATAACCTTCCCAGAAAGAATATTTCATCAAATATCGGTAAATTGTATATTGTTGGAAAGAAGATTCTATGACGAGTAGAGTTCACAAGAGAACCATACGCTTAGGAGCAAGTCATTTCGAGCTATTCCAAATCGAACAACTATACCCTTGTTTTCAGATGTAACACTTTTGTGGGATAATAGCTATGACATATGGAAGGTAATTGGTGACACATGTTGTGGGGCAAAAGATGTCGCATTTACCAAAATGTTTGGTATTTTAGGGAGTATGCAAAGTTTCCTACATTGGAAGGTAATTCTCTCTCCCAACAGTATTGCAGAAGCAGAAAACTTCTCCTCTGATAAACAAGCAACAACTGTGTCTCATAATTGTTTAGAAACATAAAACAGTTATGATAGCATCCATATATCTTCTGTATACTCTTAATCTAACAACTCCTTTATCCTCTAACTACAGATTGTAGGATATATATGTTTAAACTATATCACTCGGCAATAGACACTTTAGGTCAGCTGGCGGAAATTCAAAGTGACTGAGTAGGGGTGAAAAAGTGACTGATTTCATATACTGGACAGTAGATAAATTTGAAAAGTGAAGCCCACATAATTGTATCAAGGGTCAATAGATTCTGGTTCAATCCACCACTGAATCACACCAAACACTTTAAAAATGGTACTCAATGTCTTTTTTGCTAAACACTCAGCACAACAGCTAGGGCTGAGGAACAAAAATGAGGAAAATGTTTGAATTTGAGCCCTCTGGCTCCAAATAGTGCAAACTGCTCATTTAGTTTCTGATTGACAGATATTGTGATTACACTGCAGGAAAAGAGGTGAAAAAAAAAACGAGGAAAAAAACGGAAAAAAGAATAATCAATAAAAAGGCTAGCGTTGCGTTTAGGGGGATAACTAAATATTTTTACATTCAAATTTCGTTCCCTTGTGAAGTATTCACTTTTCAATAAGTTTTTCAGTGTTTTATCAAAAATAACTTCTTTCCACATAAAAGTTTAACAAAATATATGCTGCTTAATCTTCTTGAAACCGGTCATATTTTTTCTCGTGATCCAATTTTGGTTCAGAAACCTAGGTTGAGGAATACTGACCAGGAGATCTGACATTATTTGGCGACATATTCTCTGTAGCAATTGCATAGGGTGTATTTCATCCAGTTTACACCTGGGTTTCTATTTTGAAGTAGTTGCATTGAGTGGTGTTGCTCTTTCTGGTCGTCACTTATAAGACCTGAATATAATATCCAAAAATTCCATTAGTACGACCAGTGAAGGGACTATTGCCACATCAATTTTATCTGGAAGATAACGGCAAAAGACGACGAGACACTGCAATGCATTTATTGAAGAAATATTAGAGAATCAATTAAGCAATTCTCACACACGAAGAATAAAAGAAATTCTTTTCGAAATGAGTTTATAATGAAGCCACAATAAAGATAAATACAGGAAAAAAATAGAATCAATAAAATCCGTTAAGATGGCAAGACAAAACTCGTTGTCATCAAAAAACAAACCCTCTGATGGTAGCCCACAGAAGATTCCAGTGGATTCCAATTAATAGGACCACTTCGGAACCGCCGATTTTTGACTCAATAACTGGCTGGTCCGATAAACGGACAATTTTTAATGCACAAAACGCCAGAGTTTGTTTTTTTTTGGTGGGGGGGGGGAGGTTGAATGGGGACTAATTGTACCGGAACACATCGATTTACATCCATTCACTTTTTCACTTTTTTCACTTTCGATTCTTTTCGAAAATTCAGGTCACGAGCTATTTGAAAGATAGTTGTTTTGAGAACTAAAAGGACTATTTTAAAAAAAATAATTCTATCAGATTTTATTTTCAAAAAACGGTAATTCGGTAGCATTGCTGTTTGGTCCTATTAAACAATGCATTGGTCATGATAATAATCTATAGACAGAGGTTTTATATTCAACCATATTTGATTATCCAATCGTCCACACAGTATCTTCTAAAGCTCTCAATGTATTTAGATGACATTATATGGAATGATGTGTCATGACCCAAGAAACAATTGATTCAATTCGGTTAGTGACCATAGTGTAGGTAGAAGTATGCGCTCTATGAGTGCTTCCTAGTTTTTGTATATGTTTCTTTTCAAATGTTAATGATGCTTACCTGACGAACCTGAATATTATGTCAGAGAAGTTGGATGGACATACACCGCTTTTGATTCACCTCAGGTACTTGTTGAAATTCGACGTCATTTTCTAATGCTCCTGTTGAGGTAGGCTGCAGAGAATTCGCAGGCCAATCTCTTCACTGTGTCTTGAAATTCGTAGAAATGTGTGGGCTGCAAGGAAGAAGAGCAATCAGGAAAATCTTGGGAGCTTCTAAGAGAGCTTCCCATTGGTAATAGTTGGAGAGGGGTGACGAGTGGCGTAATACACTACCTTGACACAAGTCGGGGTTTGATCATCCCTGACTGAGTCGCCATGGTGAGGGTGTCTGATGGTGAGACTTAAAACACCTGATGATCGCTGACGATGTGTCCAGGTCGCACCATATAGTGTATTCAAGAACTCCTGGGGATATTTTAGAAATTGCAATTCACGCAAAATTGGGAGAGATGGGTAGTACATAAAAAGCGCTCACCATTTTAAATGTTTAAATCGAAACAATTGAATGTTGATTAAGTTGTGTATGGCAATGGTTCCCAACCACGAGACTGCTAGACCATGAAGCATGTGCTTTCTGTCCGCCCAACAAATTATGATTAAGCGATATGAATCGATATGAGTCAGAACCTTTCATCATTTCCAGCAACGCTTTCCACACCACCACTTAGTAATATGTTTGACCTATTTGGCAAACTAACTTTAAAAATGAAATAAATTAGACTAAAACAGTTGTAGTTCATGGGCAAATGTCACCAAATATCAGCCTGTTGTATTTTGAATGAAGGAAAAGAATGCCAATGGGAATATATTGCTACTATGGTGCATCAACATGGACTACCAGGTGTTTTGGATGAATTTGAGGCATAATATCTCAGTGACATCGTTAGTCCAAGATGGACGCCACTACGGAGGCTCACACAGATTTTCATCGATAAGTTTGTTTTTTTTAGAATTGCATAGGAAGTAATTTCTTTAATTGAAAAGAGGAAACAAAAATATCAATTGATCTTTTTTGCTTTTGGACGTCAGTCAAATATATCGGTCACAGAACTGCACCATATCCCAGAAATTATTGAAGATAAAAGCATGCAGTTTTCACCATTTGAAAACACGTGTTCTGAAGATTCATTTAGATTTTTTTAAAAACGGCTCAGGCCAACCCATTTGTTACACTTTTTGAAGCTTGATAAAGAGAATTATTACATTTACAGCAAGTGATTTTTAGTAGTTGGTGAATTGTGATGTTCTATTTCAAGCAGGTAATCTTTGCTTATGAGGATGTAAAGAACAGTAGTTAAACAAACAATGTTATTTTACAGCAGTATAAGCAAGGATCACCTCATTTTGAGTTTTTATCAAATATCAGGGCATAAAAAAAGATAAATAAAAACGACCTTTGTGGGTATTTAATAAATACTAGAACTTGATTATATTATAGTAAAAACTTCTTGTTTACATTCATTGTGTAAGTTTGAGAACATAATATCCTGGCTTTTAGTGGGGATTTCCCACTAGTATCACTTATTGTTTTTAATATAGAAACACTTACCTTCTAAATTGCCCAGCACACTCTCATTTATTGAATCATTAAACAAGAGCATTTTAATTTTTCACATTTGAGTATACTATTTATCAAAGTGAAACACATATTGGTATATCAAGAAAGCACTTAATGTTTTAAAATTCATTATCAGAGTCCCTGAGGTCAGATTCCTCATCTTCAACTTCATTGTTATCATAGAACTGATACAGTTCTGTACATCTCAGCAACCGAGCTCAACAGTTGCAATGTACAGCACATCATCTTTGAGAAGGAGCATCTTACTATCTGAACAACTGATTCTGGTGCACAAGGAAGGATTGACATAACTGGAGCATAATTACGTTCTGTCATTTCCAATCCAAAATGAGGCAGATTTAGAAATTTTGTGTGCGGTTGATCAGCATGTTTCAAAATCCACCGCCTGGTGATGAGCTCTTAAAATGTATGTTGTTAGAGCTGATATTGTTGTGGAAGGTTTCTGCTGGGTGTATCTTTTTTTGGTGAATGTGTACACATGGACCAATGTCCGAAATCTTTATTTCAGGTAAGTGGACAAATGAACCTCTCAATCAATTGTCAATCATCTTTTGTAAATTCTTGCCAACATCCAAGTCTTCCCAAAGAACCTCCGATTTCTTCTTTGAAGTATTGCGACCTTTTCAGAATGGTGAATTTGCTTTTTTAGCCAAACAACCAATAACATCTCAGCATGGAAACCCAATCATGCCTTCACATGCAAAATAATCAAATACATTAACATTTTGAGAATTTATTTCTAAAAAAATCATGTTAAATAGGATCTCTATTCTTTGATTCTTTCTCATCTTCAGTTAATACAGCTTACTAAAAAACTAAAAGTATGTGAATGAAATGATTTTTCAAGTACATTCTTGCTGTAACTTTTTGGAAAAGATGAAAGAAAATTTTTCAAAAATTTCTGAATAATTTCCTGTCTTGATTCAAGAAAATCTTTGCAGATACTTAAGAAGGATCTCCAAGCTTCAAAACTTATTTCAGTCAATTTTGGAAAAAATGAATATATATATATATATATATATATATATATATGTGTGTGTGTGTGTGTGTGTGTGTGTGTATAAAATAGATTGATAAAAAATCATCCTTTATATCATATGGTTTTATGCTAAAAAATATCTTTTCATGTAAAATCTTTAAAATTCCTTTTCCATTGGTTTTGAAATTCTAATAAGGAGAGATAAAACTATTTTCATAATATCAACCTACCTACTGTTCTCCTTTTCTAAAATCCTCATATATTCACCATTGATTTCTGATGTGAGTCTTGTAGATTGTTTTGCTACCCTATTCATATGAAAAACAGCAAAATTTTGTAAACCATTTTCAAGATCTAAAAAACAGCAAATTTTGAACTCTGTACATGTTCATTTACATTCCAAGTATTTCATTCTGGGTGGATTGAAAATCTGATTTGGAATTAGATGTGATTAAAATTATCACAAATGATCACAAAATAGAAAAGATGAAGAAAACTCCAATGTTAGAAATCATCAACTAAAATTGTCACCATAACTATCATTTTTTTCAGTTTTTGAGTTGGTCTGGCTGGCTATGTATGTATATATGTATGTATGTATTTATCATGCATAGAGGTAGCATCAATGGAGCTGGAGGGCTGAAAATTCAAACATTTACTCCTTATTATGTCTAGAAAAAAAATTATTTGTATGTTTTTTTTAAAAATTCACCCTAAATAGGTTTTAGTAGGATCAATTTGCAATGTAAGTTTATGTTAAATTGATTGCTTAGTTTGCTTCTGACAGCGTTCATCCATTTTTTTTTAATTTTTGAAATTGGACTTTCTTGTGATCACCATCCAACAGAAAGCAAGAGAAATAAATTCCTTGATCATCCTTTTTCGCAATTTTTTGATTGATCACCCCAAACATGACATGTTACCAAAAGACATTGTTTACATGAGAGTATGATCCATACATACATACATACATACATACATACATACATAGCAAGCCCGCCAAACTTACTTAAAAACTGGAGAAACCTATGCTGACAATTTCAGTTGATAACTTCTTGTTGACGGCTTCTAGTTATAAATCAATGGATGTGAAATAAATAACAGTGTTCATAGAAATGTACTAAAAACAAATATTGATTAACATTATCAGTTTGGGGTGTAAAATTGATAAAACTATGTATCGTTCAATCAAATTATAAAAATTGATGATATGATTTTTAAAAATTTACTCCTTTACTGTAAATAACTGAACTAAGCAGTAGCATAGCAAGTATTCTAAGGGGTCAGAGACAATACCTTGGGGCAAAGACAGCACCTTGGGGCAAAAACAGCACTTGGGTGCAAAGGCAGTGCTTGGGGGTAAAGAACCAGCAGCAGGAGTAGTTCTGCTATATCCTTGGTGAGGGCATATTTATTGACAGATATTATAACCCAGGGCATATTTTGTTCCCCTAATGTCTATGCTGTAGACGACTGCCCCTCTTATTATGCGCCTAGAACTAAATCTAAAAAATAACTTTCTGAATAGATTAATTTGTATGTGGCTATGATTGTGTGTGTGTGTGTGTGTGTGTGTGTGTGTGTGTGTGTGTGTGTGTGTGTGTGTGAGAGAGAGAGAGAGAGCGAGAGAGCGGGGGGGGGTATTAAAAGTATGTCTATTAAACAATTTTAAAACATAAAAATGACAAAAAAAATTATTTCTGTTGTTACTTAATCAAATATGGATTACTTAAAAATATACTTTTCTGAGTTACTTTGCTCCTTATTCATACACCTATTCACACACACACTCATACACACACACACACATATGTACATGCACATATATTTAATGAATTTACATGTATATTGAGGGAGAATATAATTCTATTATCATTATTGCTTTTTTCTAAAAACTCAAAAGTAGAAAGAAATATATTCTATGCAATCTAATAAACATAATTTTTGATGAAGCAATTCAATTGGACCTGCTTGTTGACACTACAAAATGGGGGAAGAAATTCGATGAAGTGTTGAAATCCTTCATGGTACCATTGAATAACTGTAGCCATCAAAGATGGTGAATTCAACAACCATAGCCATCAAAAATGATGAAGGGTTGAACAATCATAGCCATCAAAGATTGCGAAGGGTTCCATCCTTTTTTTTTTTTATATGTGTGTGTGTGTTTGTATATTCATGCACTACTGGCCATACTGTTTTGTCAATAGACTTGGCAAGAGGTACACCAGTAGACCCCTTAAAAATGTTTTTGTGATTTTTGAGAAAAGAGCTTTTTTGATCTCTTTTGGGGGGCCTCCTTTGACAGGTTTATTGTTAGCATCTATATTCAAACAGTCATTTGTACCTTTGCATCACTAGCGACTGTGTAGCTCAATCGTAAGAGCATGGCTTCGTTGAAGCAGCTACCCTCTCAGTCGCAGGTTTGATTCCTGCAGTAACCCCATTTTCTTTGATTGTTTATTCTATTTACTTTGACAATTTAAAATGATACATTAACTGTGTAATGACGGTAGATCATTTCAAATAAGTTTCTATACAATATAATGCAATTTATAATCATATATATATATATGTATATATATATATATATGTGTGTGTGTGTGTGTGTGTGTGTGTGTGTGTTATATTACTTTGAAACTCTATTTGAAATAATCTGCCATTATTATAAGGCTAATGTATCCATTAGCCAAGACAGCATAAATAGAATAAACAATTAAAGATAATCCTTGCAGCAGCCCCATTTTCTTTAATTGTTTATTCTAATTACACTGTCTTGGAAGCTATTGTTGTTTGTTAGATTATATATCCATTTCTTAATTATATATATATATATATATATATATATATATATATATATATATATATATATATATATATGCGTATATATAGGTAATGGCAAGCATTTTTTCTGCTCCAGCATGTAAAAAGCTAGTAGCACCTCTCTAGTGCATCAAGAGAGGTAGGGTCAAGACATAGCAATGACTGTGACAATGGCCAGGGGAAATGGTCTATTTCCAGATGATCCTTCCATAAATAGCGACCTTTAGTTATGAACTGTATCAAGTGAGTATACAGATCATCTTATATTGAAAAAAACCATGGGCCACTTTCGGACTTAGTGGAGTAATGAATAGGAACAGCTGAAAACAAACAAAAAATAACGAAATTTGAAAAGTAAATAACTAATCAAGCTGTTGGGGATTGTTAAATTTCCATTCTGTTGGATAATTTGTACTCTGCAATTATTCATAGATAAATCATATTTATCTCTTCAACAATGGATGTACAAAGAAAGAAAGGAGTTATGATATATAGTGCAAAGCTTTCCAAACTGAGTATCACAACACTTTAGTATCGCCAATAATCTGTATGTATGTTGCAAAATTGAGTATAATTTTGAATATCTTTTTTAAGTTGCTTTTCATGGGCCGATTGAATTGCTGGAATGATACATATTTGGCTTGGCTAAATGCGTACATAAAGATTTAGTGGCCAGGGTCTTGGCTCCACGAAGCAACCCCTCCAACATTAGGGAGATTTGTTAATAGACATTCAATTGGTAAACAACGATTAGGAGGCCAAAATATTTTAAAATAGTCCCCCCAAACCTCACTCAGTTGGTCTTCTAGGTTTGGTTAACAAAATTTCAGTAATATATCACAAAAAACCTATTCAAAAGAAGTATATCGCCATACAAAACGTTCTGGAAAGTTCTGATTCAGAGTGAGGAAACTATTATAACGCTTTTTCCGGAACCAATCCAAGGGAGATAACTCAAAGGTGAAAAAAGCTGAATTGTTTTTCTTGTGCCCGACGGCAACGAGGTATTCCATCATGGCCGGTCATAGTCACTCGTGTGGAGATGAACATAAACATGACGAACAAACAGATGCCGAACGGGCAAATGCCTTTAGTTTATACCTTAAAATTGATACCGAAAGAGTGATATGTTTCAACGAAGCGGTGGAAAATTCTGGCAAATGTGTCTTT
The DNA here is from genome assembly GCA_963457665.1 of Thysanoteuthis rhombus. Lineage (NCBI taxonomy): Eukaryota > Metazoa > Mollusca > Cephalopoda > Oegopsida > Thysanoteuthidae > Thysanoteuthis > Thysanoteuthis major. The sequence continues at coordinate 71,518,050 of OY735200.1, forward strand.
AAACCTTGGAATGAGCGGTTGGACAGAAATAAGGTAAGAAAGAAACTTTAGTGACTGAAAACATCAACATGAAGTTTAGTTTCAAGTTAGTTAAACAAAACAAACAAATGACTTATGAAATTATTATCTCTCGTAGATTTATTATTTAGAAAAAAAGCCCCTATTTTTTTTGCTTGTAGACTCTCTGTCTGTGGTTATTAAAGTCACAGTGTGTTTAAATGCGAACGTTCACACGTAAATTATTACTGGGATCCGATATAGAACAATCTAGGTTTATTTCTGTTTTTAGTTTGTTTTTTAATTAAATTCAAAATTTTCTACAGAAAGACATTTATTCACTCAGTTTTATTATTACTGTTCAATTTTTAGTGTCTAGAATAAAGACTGAATTTGATTTGATAATTTGAAAAGAAAAAATATATCGTAATAGATAGAGGCTAACACCTGATTTGTAATTAAAAAAAACAATTATTATTATTTCTTTTTTTTAGTTTATTATTCTTTCCCCGAGAAATTCATACTTTTTTTAATTATTTTATTCTAGAATATTTTTCATTCAGTGAACTTTTCTGTTTCATATTTCAAAAAAGGAAGAAAAAAAAAGAAGGAAAAAAGATCAGTTAAAAGTGACTTTTAGATCTCGTTTACTAAGTTTTTTGGCTTCTGGTTTGTTCTCTTTTCTCAATTATGGCATAAACAAATAAATAACCACAAAAATCAAGTGATCTGCTCTAAATCCCAAAAAGGACGGGTTGCTCATTCTTATTCGTTTCCTTCTTGCATTGATCCCATGTAATTTAAAAATTCAAAGAGATGTTACTTTTAATTTCCCTGAGAAATTCCGTTTCAAAGCCAGTTCTAAGGATCTGTATATATCACCCTGGAGGCAAGATGATGCCATCCAACGTTTCAAGTGAACATTCTAAGAATCTTTCTTCGTCAGAGTCTAATGCACTCTCTAATATGTTACCCTGTATAACGGCCTTTTATGTCACTACATTTCACTTAAGAACGTGACTAAAATAAGTCCTTTCATCATTTATTTTATGGATAAAAAAATGATCTTGATTTTGGTACTTTTTATTCCTGCCACTCTCTGCTACCCCCCCCCAAACAAAACAAAACAAAATTCTAACTCCCTGCCAATCCTTGCCACTACTAGTTGTCTGACATAAACAGGCTCTCTGCTATTACCTGCCACACCTTTCATTAATAGTTCATAAGAAATTGTTGTTAGTATTAAGAAGTGACCGGGATAGTTTTTGTATCAAAATATTTCGGTAATGTGTGGCAGGGATAGTTCTTACATTGAAAAATATTCCATTAATGTGTGGCAGGGATAGTTTTTGCGTTGAAAAATTTTACTAGCTTGTGGCAGGGATAAGAATCAAAAAGTAGTTGTTAGATTTGACCTTTTTTGATATCTTATTTAGTCTTTTCTGAGTAATGTGAGCTGAGTTCTTATTGATATTCTCGGGTTTTCTTGTTTAAAATCCGTTGGCATTAATTTTACTGAATCTCCAGTTCAAGACTGTTGTTTTGCTGGACACTGATTGGTCAACTTGGAATTCATTGAATTGTGAAGGGAGACAATTTGAGACCTTTCTTTCTTACTTCATTACTTATTAACACTGGTTGACTTTTTTATTCTTAAAATTTATGTGATGGGGATACGTTTATGATTTATAAAAATGAAAAGGAATCTATTGTAATATTTAATGTACTATTTACTTACGATAAAACTTAGTATTCATAATAAATATTGTGTATAAGAGTTATGAAATGAAAAAATTGATTTTATGTATGACTGCATGTATACAGACATATGACTGTTTGTTGATTGAGTATTTATGATAAAACAAATTTCTTTTTCATTTTATTTCAGGTATTTGGATTAACCTGAATTAATAATTGTATGGTTCAACCATTTAAAATTGACAAAATTGTATGAAGTGAAACGGTAACAATACAATTTATGTATTTACTTGTTTTTCTTTGATGAATTCTCTTATTCATTTTTAATTTTTTAACATTAGTAACCTTAATGAAAGTACAAACAAATACTTGCAAATTTTCTATTTTAAAAACTTAGTTGGAAAAAGCATTGATTAATTTGAAAAAAAAAAAAATTAAAATTTTTTATGAATTTTGAATTTAAAAAAAAAAAATAGAAACCGCTGTAAAACATGAGAGAGCCAACTTTTTTCAAACTGACAGATATTCTTATGAAAGGAAGATCTTATGGATTGAAAGCAAGAACTATCACTCGTGTAGGACCTTGTGGTTTCAATATGGGGAAGAAACAAAAATAAATCAGAATTCATCAAATAAAAACAAGTAAATAAATTGTATTGTTACTGCTTCACTTCATATATTCTTGCCAGTTTTACATGGCTAAACCACATAATTATCTATTCATGTCAGAATTCAAATGAATTTTATTAATATTGTTTGCATAAAGTATCATAATTTGAATATACAATACTTGACTTTTTTTCTTTTTTAAGATTGCTGGTACTTCTTTAAATATTATCAGTAGAATTTGTTTTTTTTCTAGAATTCCTCATTTGGAACATTGCGTAACTTGCAGATCACTTTCAAAGTTTGTATAAAAGGCCAATGTGGATATCCCTGTTGCAGTAGTTGAAAAGTTGATACACATACTTTTATAAGAGATTTAATAAATAATTATCAATTATCATGTGTTTCTATAATGGTTGGTTTGAGTGTTCTCTCTTTCCCAATAAATGTTTTTTTTTTTTCCTCAGCTTTGATGGAAGTCAACATTTCTTTAAATCGCAAAAATTTTTTTGCTTAGACCAAATTTGAATTGGTTCATAGTATTCATAAGAAAGGATAGAGAGAGTGGGCCAGGAAAAAAGTACATGTTTTTTCTTCTTTACATCACACGAAGTCATATCCCTTTTTTTTTCTTAAATCAATTCTCCAAATGAAAGATTACAAAGTACTAGAAAGAAAGCAGGACTATACAGTGTTTATCACTAATTTATAAAGTTCAAACACACTATGTATAACTTTTTGAAAATTTAATTTTGAACAATATTTTTCATTTCATTTCTGCAATCATTTATTTATTTTTGTTTTGAACTTTATCATGGGGATTACATTAAATAATCGATTGAGAATAAATGTTTTTTTTATTCTACAAATAAATGCTGATAAAAATTGTGTATACAATGTTGCAGGTTTTGAACTGTCTGTCCTAATTCTTATTTGTTCCAATGATGTCTCTATCTTTTATCAATAGCTTGAGCACTAAAATTCTATTCCTCTATTTTTAAAGGGACCTCATCTTGATTAGTATATGAACCCTTTTATTTTCAATGACAATGTACAGAAGCCAACTATGCCAATATCTGCGTGTACAGTTTTGATGAATTCGAGTTGTTTGGAAATCAGTTTTATACTCGATTTATTATCCCCCTTTGAGTTTTGGAAAATTTAACTTATCTGTTTATTCCTGTACAAAAATTGTAAAAATTTTGGAAAAAAAATTAGTTGCATAGAAAGTTCTGAAAGATTTTTTTATTTAATTCTTATATCAAATTCTTTAAATCTCAAATGTCTGTTTAATTAGTACTGAGAAATTTGTCTCTTTATGATTTCAAGCCATAGATTTTTACATTAATCAAAATACTTCTTACACGAAGTATACTAACTTTATCATAGATCATCAATTAGTGGCTTGAATTTCAGATGTGAAAACAATGGTTAATGCTTGATCTTTAGAGTTCTTGAGGGAAATTGGTATACGTATATGCACATGCACACACACACACATACAATATATTGGTTATACTATGCGAAACTAGTTAATTTCACGGCGAGCGCCCCAATCTCAACAAGGGAAGCAACTCCATGGAGTTATTTCCCATATTTAATCAGTTTTTCTAAATATACAAGTGTACTAAATGTTTCAACATTCATCTTGACGCATACATTCTTCTGTTTTTGGGGATATAAAATCTAAATATTTCAACTGCGAATTTAAAAATAAATGTAATTGTAAATTCCATAAAACATTTAAAATGTTGTCTCTTTTTTTCGTTTGAAAGATGATGCAATTTGTTATTGAAAATTTCTTACTCCTGTCTTATATATATATATATGAATATATGTACAAAAAAAAAAAAAGAGATAACATTTTAATGCTCCTCTATTCAGGGTTGTGCACTCTTTAAGTGGGGTAACTCGTTCATTGTAAGCTTATGCAATGCTCTTCCAACATGGAATGGAGTATTCTGACCTATGATAAAAATCTGTATAAATGACAATACATAGAAACAGTCTCTGAGCCTCCATAGGTACCAGAAATGTTTTGTAAAGATCAAAAATTATTTTATCATTGTCAAAATTTCAGAGTTGACTTCATTGTTGCAATAGTCAGATATGGAATTTAAGATGTGTGAATTTCACACATAACAGAGAAAGTAAAAATTAAAGAGTGATTCTGTGATTTTGTGTCAACTCGCATTTCCGAGTTCTCTGTATCTTTTTTTTTTTTTTTTTTTTCAATCATTGAACTTCTGTTGTGAAAAATTTTTTTTTTTATATATATAATGACAAGTACATATATTTTATTAAATTTTTATTTTGGTGAAAATTACATTGCTACTAAGGATGTCATTAATACAGTTGATATGATAGAATCATCAAAAAATATAGAAACAAGATTTTTAGATAGGCAGTAGATAATTGTCTGTGATTTCAAGTATTTGTCCGACCATGTTATCTATATTAACAAATAAATTACAATTTTCATTGTTCCCATGATGCAATTGTCTAGGGTATTCTGCCATACATCAGTAGATTTTGGGATCGAATCCAACTGGGAGGAAATTTTTTATTTTACCTTTTTTTTCCTACCTCTTGAGGTCAGTGACGGATTAACCATTAGGCTGAGTAAGCCTTTCCTTCCTTCCTTCCTTTCTTGCCTTCAATGGATTGAGTATTTTTCTTTGGTCAAACTCGTACTATTGGGTTTTGACTTTACTTGTCAGAGAAAATCAAGTGGTGTTAAATAATTAATAATCCAGACCACACATATATTTGTAGCTGAAGTTGAGCAATTTTTTTGGAACTGTCTGCCAAAACTATTCAAGGTTTCTTTAGATCTTAAGTGGGTCTGGCTGACTATGTATCATGTGTAAAGGGCAGATTAATTCAAGTTTTCCTCTTTATTATGTCAAGAAGAAAACTTTTGACCCCCTCCTCGTGCGCAATAGGTTTTTAGTGGGGGGTTCAGTTTACAGTGTAAGTCAATGCCAAATTGGTCCCTTAGTTTGTGCCTGACAGCTTTGAAGCTCGTTTTTTGAAATTTCAGACTTTTTTTTGGTGATCACTTCCCTACAATAGTTGAGGGGAGTAACCATGTTGGTCCCCTTTTTTCCAATTTTTCAATTAATCACCCCCAACACCAAAAGACGTAGGTGACGTGTCAGTTTCTGTTGAGTGACTAATTAGACCTGTTTTGTTTTTGTCTTATCAATGTTATACTGAATTAGAATTAGAAATCTATGAATATCCTAATGTTCTCATTATTGTCTGAATTTTGAATGTAAATTAATATGAGGAAAGTCATATCAAAATGCTTTGAATAAATATCTCCTGCATTCATTGTATCTTCATTGATGAGATTTATATTCATTGGATGTAATTCTCCAATTCTTAAGTCTGGAACTTTTATTTAAAAATTTAAGTGTTTCAAACAAGTCCTTCAGAGCAGATATGAGTCAAGTTGGATGTTTCTATAAACTTTACCGTTTTAAAGGAAATATTTCATGGAAAATTTTCTTTTTTTTTTTCTTTTGATTGATACAATTTAGGAAGGAATTTAGTTGCATATTTTCATCTGGAGTGGCATTGCTTGTACTTTATGTTCTGTTTAATGTTGTAGAACTTTCAATTAAAAGAAGCTGACACTTGTGTTCAAATACAGTAATTTATCACCATAAATATGGGTGAGAAGAAGCCAGCCAGTCAGACCAGCTTAAAACTGAAGAAATCTATGTTGACAATTCTGGTTGATGATCTATAATATCCATCAATGCCTCGATTAGTGCTGGTCTTGATGTAGCGCAGTCAAGTTATTGTTGTACAAATAATGCATCTATGTATAAGCTTTGAGAAAAACCCTCACCAAAGAATTATGTCCTTGAAGAGTGTGAGTTTGAAGTACACCAATCAATCACCTATTGTACTTATTATCCCAAAAGTCATCATTGAATGAAAATCATTTCTATTTAATTCACTTATGATCTGATTTGAAAAAACTTTTAAAAGCTTTCTAACTCGATTATTTAGAAAAGCAATTTCTCTCCTCAGCCAAACTAAATGAAATATACTTCATGTCCTGATTTTTGTTTGAAAAGTAAAGATTAAACTTAGTAACCTATTCAAGAGTGGTAAAAAAATTATGTTGAACAATTTGTCTATTTTTGTTTAGTTTATTGATCAACGGTATCCATTGATGATAGTGAAGGGTTATGTCTTTTTTATATGTGCATATGTCTGTGTGCTCCAGCATTCCTGGCTATACTGATTTGTCTAAAGATTGAAAAATCAGCATCGGTACTCCACTAGACCCCTTCTAAAAATATTTTTTTTTATTTTTGGGAAAAAGCTTTTTTGAGCCTTATTCTGATGGTTTTATTAATTATTTGAGAATCTGAATGTTTTACAGTAGGAAACGCCAGTGATGTCATAAATAGAATTTATTCTGACCATATTTATTCTTCGATGGAACTTTTCTTACATGACTTACAATTTTGGTGCTACAACTGTTCAATTATTGTCTGATGGCAATTTTTATTTTAAAAAAAATTTAATTTATTTTTTTTTGTTGTTGTTCACCAAATATCATCTGATAGTTATTACTCTGCATATTCTACATTTTATTGATTATTGAAGAAAATCATTAAGCACTTGAGACGCTACTTTGCCTAATCACTAGGAAGTTGAATAACTCTTCTGTCGTCTGTTTAGTTTCTCGTAAAAGTACACGATTGTTTGGCTAATAAAGTATTTATTCCCTTTCTTGATTGTAAACAAAAACCTATTGCATTTTTGACTACCAACTGAGGTTTCCATCTGATTCATTAAATTAAACCTGTTATGTAGCCTGACAAGTAGTTTTGGTCCTTCTAGCTATCAATCCGACCATACTGTTTTACAATAAGGCCATTATCACATGATCTGTCCCCTGGCTTCGTATTTTCAATATTAATTAAATTTCACTTTTCCATAAGTTTTAATGAATGTACTTGCTATTACTGTGCCTTGAGTGTCAACTGCTCTTCTACAAATTAGTCGTTGCAAAATTAATGATGAAAATTTTCTGATCATCTTTATATTGGCTGATTCAGGTCTTGTATAATTTTATTTCTATTTTGTTGAATCCACAATATTGTGTAGTAGTTGCGAAATGCTTGGCTATATTTCATATTTATAACAATTTGCAGTCATGATTTTTTAAGTATCAGAACAAACAAAATGGTTGTTGGTGTTGGTGTTGGACTGCCTAGTTTTGAAGTGACATTTTTCGCTCTACATCAGATAAAGAATTTTATCTAGCATTAAAGTTTCTATATTTTGTTACTCTGACATGGCAGATAATTGTCATTTTGTTATCGATGTTGTGTGTAATAATCATCATTTATTCCTTTTGAAAGCAATGTTTTTCTTTCATCTGACAATGCTTTCTCACATTGATAACAATAATTTGTCTTTCAAATGGTATTCACCAAAACTGTTGACATGGGTATGGACTGGCTGGTTATATATATATCATGTGTGAAACTTGGGGGCTGAAATTTTCAACATTTATTCCTTATTATGTCTATACAAAGGTTTTCTCTGTTGAAAATTCCTGCCTAAATAGAGTTTTATGGGGGATCAATTTACAATGTAAGTTCATGTCAAATTGATCCCTTAACTTGTGCCCAACAGCATTCATACTATTATTATTTTTTAATTTTTTTTAATTTTTAATTTTTTTTATTTTTTATTTATTTTTAAATTTATGAATTTTTAGTTATCGGTGCCCAATAAGATGCCTAAGAGGTAGCCTATTCATTAGTCCGACTGTTTTCCAATTTTTCAATTGATCACCCCAACATCAGCTAGCTGCCATAAGACGTTGGTCATAAAACAGTATCTATTGAGTGACTAGCCGAGCATGTATTGATGCTTTTCAAAAGAATGATGAACACTGATATTTTTATACATTTGAGAACCGACAATACTTTTAACCCCAGCCAGAAATTCTAGTTGTTTATCTTGAAATAATCTTACTACAATAGTGAGAGAGAAAGACCGTAAGGATATTTGTTTTTTTTTTACTCTATGAAGTGAGAGAGAGAGAGAGAGAGGATGTTCATTTCTTCTCACAATAGTGTGCATGCTAGAGAGAGGGAGCATCTTCATTATTTCTTCTCACTTGAATTTCTGGCTTTGAGGGCTTATCAGCTGGGATGGCTGGGGTTAAAAGTAGCACCTGTTGAGCACCATTCTGATATAGAGAGAAATACTGTTTATATTTATAAATTCTTTTTCAAATACTGCTTGATTTTTTTTTTTTTTCCTTTCTAACTAATGTCACCTTTTGTTCTCATGGCAAATTACTTATTCAAGAATATCTGTACTGAAATATAGGTACTCGTGAGTTTTGCTAAACAAATTAATGAGAAATAAATAGAACTTACTTAAAAGATGATTAAAAGTAATATGGTTGAATAAAATGTCTTTTCTAGTTATCATCAAAAATACATCTAAAAAATATGGAAGCAAATGTAAATTTATATGATTATAGGGAAAAATATGAAAAAAAGAAAAACTAGCATTCCAAGGGAAATTATGAGTCTTCGCTGAATTTTCAACATTTATTCCTTATATCTACGAAAAGGGTTTTTTTTTTCCTTGTCAAAAATTCATTGAGGGGAGTGAGTGTGCAAAAAAAAAAAAAAAGAAAAAAAAGTGAATGTTGCCGGACACAAATTAAGAGACCAAAAGACAAAATGAAAACATCATGGTGAGAATCAAACTCACAACCTCTAGCCCTAGGGGGTGCAGTATACACGTGGCTACATGGGGACAGTATAGTTGAACGGAAACTGCTTTTTACCCGTAAATTAAGCAGTGGTGGTGGTGAAATTTTTAAAAGTGGGAAAAAAAGGTGGCTCACAAATTAGGTACTTTTCATGCCTTTTTTAGGCTGTGATCACTGATAAGGTTTGAATTTAAATTTTTAAAATAGTAAATGCTGCTGGACACAAACTAAGGAACCAATTTGGCATAAACTTTCATTGTAAATTGAACCCTTTTGAAAACCCATTTTGGTGCCAAATTTTCAATAAAACAAAAAACCTTTTCCTTACTCATTGAGGGGAGTGTGTATATAAAGATTTCCTATTTTTACCTTGAACAGTTTGGGCTGGGTGACGTCTCAATACATAGATACATGTAAATGTTAGAACATGAATGACCTACCTAGCAACATTGATTGAACCAGTCCGTTGTGTAATTATAAACCATAATCATCATCATCATCAGTCTTTAATCGTCCGTCATTGGATATAGACCTTCCCCAGGATTCGCCACACCTCTCTATCATGGGTGTTGCAGAGCCAGTACTTTCTGGATTTGTCCAATTCATCTCTCCATCTTGTATTTTGCCGGCCTCAGTTCTGCATTTGATCTCTGGGGATCCATTTTATGAGTCATGATGTCCATCGATTGTCTGCCATTCTTGCAACATGACCGGCCCATTGCCATTTAAGTTTTTTTGTAGATTCCATGATGTCTCAGATTCCTGAAATATTATTAAATTTTCCATATTTCATCATCAGTTTTGACTAATTTTCACCTTAGTTGCTTTTTATCACAACTTTGAATCCGACCATAATACTGCAGCAACAATTGAATAGCATAATCGGAAAAAAAAGAGCAAGCCTACTGTAAGAATTGAGTTTCAGTATACGTCTGGCTGTGGCCACTTTTAACTATTCAGCCACAAGGACTTCATAGTTAAATGGAAACTGATTTTATACTCTAAACCTAATTCCTTACAGCTGATATTCCATGCTTGTTGATGTTTACAATTGAGACCTGGGAGTCTTTTAATTCAACGATTTTATTAATTTTTCAAATTTCATTCTTGATTGAAGTATTGCAACATTATTAATTTTGACTAGTTTTACTTTATTCAAAGTTGTCATAAAAAGGAACTGCAATTTGGGATGAAGATAAAAACTAGTAAAATTAATGTTGCAATACTTCATTTAAGAATAAAATTTGAAAAATTAACTATATCACTATATTTTGCTTTAATTCTTCTAAATATGTTAGAATAGATTGAATTTGGTGAATACTTCACTTTCTTTTATGACTTCATGCTAAATTGACAAACTTAAAATGGCTTAATATGTGGACTGAAACTAGGGAAAGAGTATTCAATACATTTAAAAAAATTTTTATCAAGATAAGTATTGTATATTATTATTATTCAAAAGAAATTTCAATTATTTTTTTTTTTTTTTTACCTAAATCTTAATTTTATTTGTTGCTTTTTATTGCAACTTTTTGCTCAGGCTGATTACCCTGTGGCAGTGAATGAATAGCATTGATCGGAAAATAAAGAATAAGCCTTAGGTGGTATTTGAACCCTGATCCCCTTAGCCAGGAGAAGCACCGTTAAGCCCAGCCTTTGTTAATTGAACCTCAAAGACTTTAACTGGTCGCAGAAGATCAAATAGCATTCTTAAACCAATCCTTTATTCTGATCTTAGCCATGTTTATTTACATTCTGGTAGTTACTGTATTTAATATATTTTCCTTTTTTTGTTAGATGAAGCATTTTAAGTCATTATTACTTTTACAAATTTCTGACTACTTTTTCTTCTCCTTTAGCCTCACAGGGATGGTCTTGATTTTTTTTTTCCTGTATCTTAATAACCCCCCAAACTCGGTTTTATTTACATCTTTGATGTAGATGCTATGTGGTCTACACCTTTTGTTTTTCTATTAAAAGGTAACAAATGCATATGTTGATTTCTCAAGTATTTCTTGTTTGCTAAACATCACATAATATACTTAGTTTGTTTATTCTATGAAAATAGTGAATCAGATGGTCAGTAATAGTGGGTGTTGATACTGAGTATCATATAATTTCTCTTTGTGTGTGTGTGAGAGGGGTATTTTTAAACAAGTCACTGCCAAACCCTTGAAAATATTTGGCTTGATATTTCGTGAGTATTGTATTATTTAAAGATGAAATATTTTGCTGCTTAGGTCTTAGACTATGAACTACATTCAGATGGATTGCTAAGATTTTTTAGAATTTTAGGCTTTTTTCTTAAAATCATTTTTTCTGGGATTCATCATCATCAGTCTCTGAATGCCTGTTGTTGGACATAGATCTTCTCCAGGATTTGCCACACTTCTCTATCATGGGCGTTATGGAGCCAGTACTCTCTGAATTTGTCTAGCTCATCTCTCCATCTAATACTCTGCATGGTTGCGCATGTGATCTCTGGGGATCCATGTCATGAGCCACGATGTCCATTGGTTGTTTGCCATTCTTGCAACATGGCCAGCCCATTGCCATTTGATTTTTTTAATGGATCCTATGATGTCCCTGATTCCTGTCTTCTCTCAAATGTATTGTGCTGTCTTGTGGTCTCTCTATGTGAGGTTGAGCATGATTCTTTCTAGGATTAGTTTCACTCAAAAAAACAAATTAAAAAAGTCAAGATCTTTTAAATATTTGAATGGCTGTGGTTAGTATATAGAAAATGTTTGAATAACACAAGGGCCTCATCTTTATTTTTGAATGATATTATTTTATAGTCCTCAAAATGTGGAACAATTGTATGTTTAATCTGAATTTTGTTCCCATGGAACATTTTCATACATATTAGTTTGGTATGCAATGTGTTTGAATGAACATTTTGAACATAAAAACAAATTGTGCTTAGCACAACATAGCTTACATTGGTTTTTATGTTTTGGAATTTGCTTTTCATACTTATACGTATCTAATTAAATGCTGTCTAATTAAAACTAGTTTTTTCAAATCAAGCATTGTTGTCAGTTTACTTCTTACTCAAAAATTAATGAATTCGTATTTGTAGATGTAAAAGTAAATTTTAATTTCTTCTTTTGCAGTTTGTGGACAGTGACGTTGATGAAGAACTGCTCTTCAATATACCGTAAGTTTCTCAGCTCATTATAAAACTCCTTATTTCATTTCCTTTCTAAAACATTCAAATTTCAGTAAATAAATAAAAATATTTCCAAGATGAAAAATTGTGTTACTTATAAAACTAATTATGATGTCAAATATTTATGAAACAGAGACTTTGAATTAGTCGGTTCATTATTTGATCTGATTCGATTTCCTTGAGGCCAAACCCTCCAATTGCACCTGCAGCTTTTGTATCTAAGCCATTGATATTTCCTTCTTTCGGCAATTCTCTTTCTTTTACCTTTTTCTGTAATGCATAAAAATACTTGAACTTACAGTGTGATCTGGAAATTAATTATTAATAAATTCATTTAAAAAAAACGTATTCTGTAGTAAACTATGATACACAAATCAACGGTGGCTGTGAATTTATTCCTACTCAATATAAAATACTGTTAGTTAATATTGATTGTCATTATATTTCAGTATTTGCATTCCTAATTTTCCATTGATTGAATTGGTTTAAATTTAAAAGACTGACCCTCAAATTGAGAAGCATTCAATGTGGACATGGAAGAATCATGCTCAACCACACATGAAGAGATCACAAGACAGCATAATATATAGGGGGAAAAACAGGAGTCCTAATTATCATAGAACTCATTAGAAAACTCAAATGGCAAGGGGCTGGTTATGTTGCAAGAATGGTACATAACTGCTGGACATCACAACTCACAACATAGATCCCCGGAGATCACGTAGATAATCGAGGCCAGCAGAATACAAGATGGAGAGATGAACTAGACAACTTCAGAAAGTATTGGCTCCGCGACGCCCATGATAGAGAGATCTGGCAAATCCTCGGGAAAATATATGTCTAATGATGGATGATAAAAGACTAATGTGGATGGTTATGAAAGTTGTGTTATTTGATTTACTTGGACTGGAACCTTAATCATTCCTGCTAAGAATTTTACTATAAATAGATCACAACCTAATTTCAGTCTTGACACCATAGAAAACAAAACACATTATATTAATAGGAGTTTAAAGGAGAGCAATGAAGCAAGTTATCAGATTGTCAAATCTAACTTATGAAGAGATTCTGCGTTAGCTGAAGCTACCAATTCTTAACTATAGAAGAGTAAGAGAGGAGGAGACCTGATAGAAGTATATGAAGAATTATGATAAGAGCATTGGTAGATTCAACAAAAAGTAGGAGGAAAAAACATATAGAACTGGAAAGATGGGTAACAATCAGAAAATGTATCAACAAAGAGCCAGGTTGGATATTCAAGAGTTTCAATGTATGCATCAAACGGATATGGAATAGTCTGCCTAATGAAATAGTGTGTTCCAAAAATGTGAATTCTTTCAAGAACAGACTTGATAAATGTCAGTATAAACAGGAGTTTCTATACAACTGCAAGTCTTCAATAAACATTTGGAGGCTATGTGAAAATCTAAAATGATTACAGGAGACAGAGGAAGAGGATTTAACATCAAACCTGTTCTAGAAAATATTGCTAAGCTAAGCTAATTTGTGAATTATTTGGACAATGTCATCTTTGTGAATTATCTTGTCACCCAAACTGCAAACTGAAGTTGGAAAGGTGAAAGAATGAGTTAGAACTTCAAGTTGATATGTTTTAATCAGTGTATAAGTTATGTTTAAATCAATCAATAGAAACTGTCAAGTAACCAATAGAAACCAACACATTTTTGGCAACATGCTATGTTTTGGGTGATCAATTAAAAAATAGGTAAAAAGTGGGATTAGTGAATAAGTTACTATTCTCCCCTTTTGTTTGACAGCAATCTCTAAAAAAAAAAGTCTGAATTTAAAAAAAAATAAGCATGAACACTACCAAACACAAACTAGGAATTCAATTTAGCATAAACTCCTATCTGGTTGACGGTTTCTAATTGTATCAAGTGTTTTGTCCGTGTTATAAAATAATGAGTAAAAAATAATCAGAAGAAATCTGTTTATTAGAAATATTTTTCATTACACATGGAATTCTCCTGATGATTACATTCTTTGCAATAATAATTGGAAATTAATATACAACCACTTACTTACTGATGTTTGGATTTGACAAGGTTTTCTAAAACTTTGAGATAAAGAATTATGAAACATTGTAAGAAAGATCAATTTGTTTGGATTGTTATCTTCTAAAATGAAATTTATTTTCTCAAATTTTTGAACAATAGATATCCAGTTTTCATCCCATGGAATGCAAGCATCTTTGTCAAATGATTTTCTTATTTTTGAAGGAAATGTCATGAAAAACCATGTTGGATATAATGTGGATAGAAATTTTTAAAAAAGGCTCACTCTTTTATATTAGATGTTTAGAGTATGATTTTATATAGAAAAATATTATCATTAATTTTTTCTTTTTGCTACTATTCATCTCAATTTTTTAGTTGCTTTTCACAGCATCAAAACTCAGGCTGGTTTCTTTGGCATTGAGTGAATAAATTAGCCAGGCTGGGAGGTGGCTCAAGTATTGCCCGACTGGTCTTACCTCTAAACTACAGGAGTTAGTGGCAAGCATGAGTTCAAAACTGGCCTGAGTTTAGTTGCAATAAAAAGCAAGAAAAAAACTGAGATGAATGTAAATAATAGCCAAAAAATGAATAATAACGATTTACAATACTATATTTTATGAAATGAATACATTGGAGAAAAAATATCGAGTACATTACCCCCAGGAAATAAGTATAAATAAGGTGAAGTAACTAAATCATATATTTTTCCAACTGAACTTGTTTACTTGAAGAGAGAAAATAATTGCCAGAGAATATTACTGGTGATAGAATATCATTTATCAATTTGTTAGGGAAATAGAACTGTCACAGAATTTTAATTCTTTATTATATATGTTGATATTTTTATGATACTAGCAATGATACCTGGCGTTGCCTGGGGTAAAATAGCTGCAAGTATAATAACACTGTTTACCCTTGATTTAGATCCTTAAAAAAAGAAATAAATGTAAAAATAGTTCCCCCTCACTTTTGAACCCTGAAAAGGAGAAAAAAGTTCCCTCTGTTTTAGTAAGAAGTGAAAATATTATCCTGCTTGACCTTGTCACCTGAAAATGAAAAAAAAATCTTCCATCCTGATTTGGATTCCTGAGAGTAATGGATAGAAAAATTCCCCCCCTCAATTTTCACCATTAATAGTCAAAAAAAAAAAAGTTCAGTCACAATTTTTACCCCTAGAAATGGAAAAAAAGTTCTCCCTCAATTCTTGACTCTTAGAATTGAAAGAAACCTTTGAAATAGAAAAAGAAATCTTCCACCTCAATTTTAATCCTCAAAATAGGAAGAAAATCTTTCCCTCCTGATTTTGACCCCTGAAAGAGAAAAAAAAAGTTTCCCCTGGATTTTGACCCCTGAATATAAAAAAAAATTCCTCTGTATTGTGAATGGTATAATTGGAAAAAAAAAGATCTTTCCCTCAATTTTGGCCCCTTTTGGGGGGGGGTTCTCCCTAATTTTTTGCTAATGCATCCCCTTTTCTTTTTCAGAAGCCCTCACCCCCAAATATTTTTGTAAATGAATGTAACTAAGCGAATTATGATCCATGTGCTGTTTTTGCTTTTAAACGTGACATAGATATATTTTTTTTTTCCATTATGCGGTCAAATAAAAGTAAGGCGTGACTTTTCCTTTTTAGAAAAAACTGCAAACAATAGTATGTTTTCTGATATTTATTTATTCAAAAATATTTTATTCAATACAAAAGAAATGACATGAAATTGAGTCTTATGGCCAGTGAAGACGTCCTTTGAGCAAGTCCAATTCTAACTGCCAAATCTTATGGCTGCGATTGAATTCAGTAACTTGTAATTTTTTTCCGTAGGAGATGCTGAACAAAATGGCTTTTAGGATGAGTTAGGCTTTGCTCACTCTTTTTTTTTTTCTCTAATGAAATATCTGCATAAGTGCACTTGACTAATTGGTATACAAGTTTCTCCAGTCCAGAAGATATTGATCATCATATCTTCAATAAAATGATGGACAAAGTAGTTGCAGCAGTCATTCCCATCATTATGATTAATTAAATTAAAAGTTGGGTCGTATCATTAATGATAACTAGAAAGTATTCATGTATGAAATAAGTTGATTAGAAAGATATTTTTGTCAATTTTCAGATCTTCACATTTCTATTTGTAATGCTTTATTACGAATTCATTATTCAGTCGCTTGTGAGTGATCAGAGTGTAATATCTGTTTTCAATAGTTCAATGAGAACCGAGTGGAGCAACACCTGTATTCATTGCTTAAAGTCTTTCAGTTAAAAAATAGTTTAATAGTTGCTGGCATTTGTGAACCTTTTATAAATTTTACTGTTACTTGATTTGTAATACTAGCAAAAACAAAAATTAATTTTATTTTGATCATTAAAGTAAAATATATCTTATGACCAATGGAATGAGATAATGCTATCTATCGTACAAACAGCCCCCAGATTATGAATGTCCAACTTATGGACAACTTGTATATACAGTCTGCAATGAAGCCTATTATATTGAAAAATTGAATGAAATGTTGGAGAAAAAATGTTGAAAAAATTGAGGTGGGAGGTTATTTGTCAGATCTAATATCTAATGTAGACTGGTTTATTTTGGGGGAAAAATGCCTGAAAAGACTTACATTTTGAAAGAGGAAAAAAGAGCACTATGGTAAGAGGTATTGTTATTGCTTAGAGGTAATGAATAAAGGGAATTAGTGCTCGAGCCTTTGCTTGTGTATCTCCAAATTGAATGGCACTTTGCTGTATCATTAAGGCATCTTAATAGTGGCCATCTTGCTATAATTCAGTGATTAATGGTATCATGATGTTACATCACCGATGCATCTTCTGATATTGTATGAAAGTAACTGTTAACTTTTAAATGGGATTTTTAAAAAATCACAACTAAATCATAAGACTTGAAGAACTGCATTGTTGATGTTTTCCACCAGACTGTAGACCTAGACACACACACACACACAAAGATTGTCTCTTTTGTACTTAGTTTTATTATTACTGGGTTATTATTATGTAATGTATTACTAAGTAAAATATATACTATATACTAAAATATTTGACTAATGGATGTTAAGAATTGTATGTACCTGTTCTGACTTACCTTCAAATTTGAGTCAAAGACTGACTTGATGGATCTCTTTCATAACCTACGGACTGCCTGTATATACCTAGCAACAAGGTGAATGGTTTAGAATGGTATTTTGAGGACTACCGCTCTCAGCAATTCACCCAAGCCCCATCTTAAGCTTTGGTAACAGCCCCCTAGTTGTAATACCAACATATTGAATCAAAAAAAAAATCTTAACTGAGTTGAAAAAGAAACAGTTCTGGTTAGTCACTCAATAGAAACCAATATGCTGTTAGGGCTAAGCAGTGAATCTTACTTCTCTCACCTTCTGTTATCTGGTGATCACTGGAAAGTTTGAATTTTCCAAAAGTATTTGTGAAAACTGCCGGGTTAAAACTAATGGATCAATTTTTGCATAAACTTACATTGTAAATTGAACCCACTATTTTTTTTCCCAAAAAACCTGTTTTTACTAGACATTATAAGGAGTGAATGTTCAAATTTTTAGCCCTATAGCTTCATTGGAGCGCCCATTACATGTGACACAGATATATGTAAACAGTTTTGATTTGTGGTTGACTTTCTAATAGATAAAAAGATATAGGGAGAAACAGAAAAAGTAACCAAAAAAAATAGAAAACAAAAGGATGTTTCCCTTGAAACAAGCCTGGCTGCTGCAGGATCATACTACATTCATACTTCTATTCCAACTGAAGATGATTACTGCAACTTTTGTATTGTATATATAACAAGTGAAAATTATAAGAAATATTTTTTTTGTATAAATGTATTTATTTATTAGAATAAAAGAAGCCCTTGTTCATCTGTAAAATGGATTTTGTTACTTTTCAGTTTGGCTCAATCAGTAAGAGAGCCGGATACCTATCACTGGGTCATGTAATCAAATCACAGTCAAGAAATGGTAATTTTTATAAATATTTTTATTAGAATGAAATACGTCCTTGTGCATTTCTAACATAAATTTTTGTAGACACGTAAGACTTGTCAATTTAGCTCGGTCCCTAAGAATACCACTTACCAATCAGTTGGTTGTGATTTCAAATCTCGCTAATGGAATGTTAACTTTTACTCCCCTGAATTTGGTAAGGATTGTTCTTGTTATGGGAGGGGATAAAAAACAATCAACCCCAACTTTGACTGGAATTCGACAATGATAAATCTTGAAATGAAGTAAGGGTGAATTTTGAAATAAGGATGGTATTGCTGATTGAAACTGGAGTCATAAAAGATGATATTTTGTTGTAGATGTGTACAACTGAGAACAAAGGAAAAGTTATTGGCAGGTAAAAGAAAAAAGAATTGGAAGAAAAACTCGGCAAATGAAAAAAAAAAAAAAAGAAAAAAAAAAGTAGGATGCTATAGCTGTGGGCATTAATCAAGTGTGTGCTGCAGGAAAGTGCATATCTGCATCCTCATGAAAAAGATGGAATACAGGCTGCACATGTATGTAGACACACACACATACGGATAGTTCTGCAAAACACTCCAGTAATGTTGACTTCACTGAGAAAGTAAGAGAAAATAGCATCAATTGTTTTAGCACCTCACTGAAAGAACTGATGGCTAGCAGCTAGAAAATTTTGAACTTTTGATGAAGAAAGAATTACATTAGTTAAAAATTAGAAGATTAGAAAATTACTAGGCGAGTCGAATAAATGAGTAAAATGTGATCTCATCTGTGCATCAATATTGTGTGTGAATGTGTGTGTGTGTATTTTACATATATAGAGAGAACCATCAACTAAATAAGAAAAAAAAAAAATCCCCCTCACAGATAGTTATTTCGTCCCAGAGATAACGATGAAGGTTTATAAAGTAGCAATTTTCCTAATTATTTTTTAATATTCGTAATAAAAAATGAAGTTGTTGACTTGGAGCAACAGAAAAGAAAAACATGCTGAAATGCACACAGAAAATGAAAAATAAGATGCAGAACAATTGTGGTACAGAAAATGTTCTTTAAAATAAGAAAGTGACGTCTAACCGAAACCCACAGCAATTGATAAGTATACATTAGATATTTCTTCTTAGTTCAGTAAAATTCAACTTTAATAATTTTTCTCATCAATAGATAAGATTTTATTTGAAATATTGAAATTATGTATGATACTTCTATAATGGTTTAGAAAAGTGAAAAATATATTTTTAACATAGATTATAAAACAAATGAATGTTTATTTAAATATTTTTTTATATCTACCCATTTTTGTATCTATGTATCAATAAAGTAGCCAGTAAACAATTAAAAAAAAAACAGCCATTCTAATTTAGCCATTTCTCACGATGGTGCTTTTTATTAACTGTGACCAAAGATGACCATTCTATGAAAGCTAAAAAGTTTTTTGTTCAGACCAAACTTGAATCTATTCATAGCGTTCAAAAGAAAAGAAGGATAGAAAGAGTAGATGGAGAAATTGATTTTTTTTCTTCTTTATGTCACACTGCGTCATTTACCCTTTTTTTTTTTAAATTTTATTTCTTAGATTTTATTTTCATTTTTAAAAATTATTTTAGATCAGTTCTCGAGATGAAAGTACAAGAAAGAAAGTAAACTAACATACAGTGTTCATAACTATTGTATGCACTTTATGTACATTTATAATTTTTTGATTTCATAATGAATTACATTGCATTTCAGACAATATTTTTCCTTTTATTTTTGATGCAATGATTATTTATCTTGTTTTTTTTAACGAAGATTAACTTGAAAACCCAATTGGAAACAAATAGTTTTACTACAGAAACAAACGTTGACAAATATTGTGTATTCAGTGTTGCAGGTTTCTATTCTTTTTCTTATTAGTTAAGCAGTGCCGACTGGATGGAATTACCATTTTTTTTTCATGAAGACAGTAAACAATGTGATTCCAATCAGGAATTGCTGATTTATCTCTTCACTTCAGTTTCTATCCTTCTTATTTAGTCAGCCATTTTATTCAGTCAGTTTATGTAACATTCATTTGGGTTTTTTTTCTTTTTAATTTTATTTGCAATATTTTGTGCTTTATGTTCTTTTTACATGATTTTTTTCAAGCATGTTGTTCATAAGTTAACATACTCAGTCCAAAACCTGTGACATTGTTTATACAATTTTTGACGGCATTCGGCTTGTTTTTGTGATAAAACTATTTGTTTCCTATTGATTAAAAAGGAAGAATAATACAAAGCTGTTGGGAGACTCCCATAAATTGTTTTTCTCAAGCATTGCTACATTTTCATTTGTATCCAAGTGAATATCAATTTGTGTTCCCCTGTAACTCTATGCTTACAATATGAGATTTATTAATAAATGTTAATGAATGTCTCACCTTCTTAAATTGTGAACACTTCATTACATCACATTTTTTACTTGAAAATTGCTTTGATGAAAGGAAAAAATGACGTAATGTGTCATAAAAAAGAAAAATATTCTTCTTTCTTTGTTCACTCTCTCTTCCCTTCCTTTCTTCTGAACACTTTAAACCTTTTTCAGTTTGATCCGAAAGAAAGTGATTTTGGCTTTCATAGACCTGTCAACGCTTGTCATTGGTAAAAAGATGGAAAAAGATGGTTTGGTAGCTAAAGTTGTTGTGTATCTGCTATCAGTGGTTTTGTATTCAAATACAGGATCTCGAATGCTGATTTCCTAAGGCGGGCAGGTATTTCTTTGTTTGAAAGATTAGCGCAAGACAATCTCTCCACAAATTTTTAGTCTTGTGCTTTATGTTCTTTTTATATAATTTTTTTCAAACAAGTTATGAATAATAAGTTGATATACTCAGTTCAAAACCTGTGACATTGTTCACACAATTTTTGACTGTGTTTTATCTTATTTCTATAATGAAACTATTTGTTTCCAATTGATAAAAAAAATGATAATACAGAACATAAAGGATAATACAACATTTTAAACTGTCAATGGGAAGCACTCCCCAAAATGTTATGTTTTCTTCAGTTTTCAAGTCCATCTGGCTGGCTATATA
Organism: Thysanoteuthis rhombus; assembly: GCA_963457665.1. NCBI lineage: Eukaryota > Metazoa > Mollusca > Cephalopoda > Oegopsida > Thysanoteuthidae > Thysanoteuthis > Thysanoteuthis major. The sequence goes on from OY735200.1 coordinate 71,539,349, forward strand.
TGTATATATTACGTGTACAGGCCATACCAATGGAGCTAGATGACTGAAAATCCAAACATTTACTCCTTTTTGTCTAGGAAAAAGGTTTTTATTTTTTTTATTTTTATTTTTTCTCTTCCTAAAATATCTCTCAAAATGTTTTTAGTGGTGAGTCCAACTTACAATGTATGTTTATGCTAAATTTGTCTCGGCTGCGTTCATACTTCTTTTTATTATTTCATGATAAAACAAAAAGTAACACAAGTAACTCATTCATCAATCAGCCCTTTTTCCAATTATTTAATTGATCACCCCTATCATGACATGCTGCCAAAAGATGTTGGTTACATGACGTTCTGATATTTTAGTTTAGTTACTTGATTTTTCAATGCAAAATTTTCATGTTGTACTTAATCTTCCTACCTTATGAAATCTATTGATTGTAGCACTGAGGGAATATAGTTTCCTTCTTAAATGATGTATATTTATGAATAGATATATTGAGTCATGTGACAGTCTCTATTGAGTGACCAAATAGACCTGTACTTTACTTTTTCAAGTGTGGAATTGAGCTGAAGCCTAATTCTCTTTTTAAAGAATATTTCCAAGTCTGGCAATTAAATCTGCTACTGTGAAATTTAAGCTTGCTTTTGACAATTCAATACTTCTATTGCTTGACTAACAAATGGTTGGTATGTTCTAGTAGTAAATAAAATTTCATGTTAGATATCCAATTATTGTTATTTTGTGTGGACTGGAATCATTATAAGAATTAATTTACCTGGAAAATTTTACTTGATAATTCTAAAGTTAGATTCAACTTTTGTGCTTGACTATTTGTAAGGGAATAAAGGAAATTATAAGAAATAAACCTTACTGTTGTGATTATTCTGAGAAGAATCATTATTATCTATATCTATGAATACCAATGTCTGCTGCTTTGTAAGGCTGAAATGGTCACGTCTTATTTTTGTTCATATTTAAGTGTTTAGACCAGGTACAACTTTTATATTTGGATACATCACTCTAAAATACATTTGAATGAAACGGTATAAAAGAAAAAATTTGCATACTTTAGGCATTTTTAAAAACTTTTTTATTTTTTTACTGTTTTTAAAAAATTCTTTACATGAAGTGGGGGGATCAATGAAGTAGGGGATTGCTTTTCTATTGTTAATAAGTAGTAAAATGACCCTCCATCATTAATACATCTTAGTGTAAGATGTCCCTGGCAATGAAAAGGAGAATAAGTTGTTGTGCTTGTCTAAGGTGAGTTTTGTTATCCTAAAAAAGAATGGTACAGTATATTCAAGTGTTTTGACGAACTGCATTCTACCCATAAGTGATGAAAGCCCGCTTTAATTTATGAGCTTTTATGGAACAGCTAGAAATAGATAATCAGTAAAGAGAAAATTTGATATCATCCAAAATGTTTAAGTACATTCCCAGTACTACATACCATTATATGACTGGTAATATTCTAGTACATGATAATGATAACTATTTTCCACCTGGATTAATATCTCATATGTATTACATCCACAAACGATAATATATCATATACTTATCAAGTATATATAATGTACACAGAAGAGGCAAGTTGAACAATTTTCATAATGCTGAAAAATATAGTTTTAAAAATAGTTCAATATTTAGACTTAGAACTTCATTATCCGAATTCAATAATGATGGAATCATCCCTGATGGTCGTTTATTTATCGAGAATTTACTTTGATTAATACACGGAAACCAATCACCAAGTATACAATAAGCTGTGAAATTTTATTGAACTTTCCGGGGCACATCTCATCAATTTTTTGATGAGAAAAATTTTCAAGGAAAGTTTTGTTCTTGATAATTCTTGCTTTGCCAATAGAAATCATTTATTTGGGCAATGTCCATTCTGAAGAAGCCTGTTTGGAATGAGCCACCCTTTATGGTGTGCAGAGCAACCTGTTGTAATTGTCAAGTAAAATAATTTTCTGTTCGCCATATCGCACTATGGCTTCGAATTAGTTTGGTTACTTCTTTTAGTATTGCCAATTTAGATATTTTATATCTGAATTTAGATCCATCACTAATTTTGATATTTTAGATCTTAATTTAGATCTATCACTAATTTACATATTTTGTATCTATATTTAGATCTATCATCAATTTAGATATTTTGTATCTAAATTTAGATCTATAACTTTTGAAAAAAAATGCTGTTATCTGTAGTTTTTAATTTTTGTCTATAAGATTTCTCGAGAACCGCTGATCCCCCCCAAAAACTTGAAACTCAACTCAACAATACCTGGTGCGCTGATTCATATATATTGCAAATATCAACTTTGTACAATGGCCAGTTGTTGAGCTCTCTACTGGGCATACATGCACACCCACAGAGATTTCTCCAATTATTGTCTGATGACAAAGGATCTTTCCCTGTCTGACAAAACCAGAAGTATTTGTTTTATATGAGCTCAGTTATCTTTGACATTTGTACATTTTCTTCATATTTTTTTTTCTTTCATTATTTTTCTCCTTGTAAATTTTCCATCATTATCTAGCGATGATATTGTCTGGTCAGAACAAGAATGTCATGAGAGAACAAAAACTCAACCAGGCCTGACTGCTGCATGATCAAACCCCAACTCCTTCTATCCCCGACTGAAGATGATTACTGCAACTTTTGTATAGTATGTATGATAAATAAATTACTTGGTGTATAAGACTTATCAGTTTAGTTCAGTTGGTAAGAGAGTCGCTACCAATCACATGGTCATGATTTAAAAATCATGGTAGGGATATGTTAATCATTATGTATGATATTGTTGGACTATTCTCCTCATTTGTGTAATCATTCTTTCAAGTTTCAACAGTATATTCTCCGGGCTTTGTCAGTGATGTTGGTTCTAGAATGTTGAATCACGACTCAAAGCTTATGCTCAGTTGAAGTCAGCACATCATATCTGTTTCTTTTTCTTTGTATACCTGTGTTGACTGACGGGGGCCGGAGGGTACATGATGGAAATGTGAAAAAATTAAACATGGCAAAATGAAGAGTTTATATCCCTAAATTTGGTGAGGATTTTTCTTGTTATGGGGGTATAACAAATTCAACACCTACTTGGACTAGAGTACAACAGTCATGCATCATTGCTATAAGTGGGATAGATCCAAGTTCCATTGGTGTAAAGTGAAGATTGTATGTGTTGTCGTTTCTTTTTACTTCTCAAAAAGAAAATCATTTGACCTGCTCATCCAGTGAGGATTAAATTGATTGTTGTATTAGGGAAATTAGGGCTGAATTTACAAAACAAGAATTAGAGGTCTGGTTAGTCACTATACAGAAACTGTCATGTCACTGTTTTGTTGGGATGATCAATCGAAAAAGATTTTTGGGGAAAACAGGGGACTAATGAGTAAGTTACTTCTCTCATCTTATGTTGGGCTGTGATCACTAAAAAAACGACCAAATTTTCAAAAAACAAGCGTGAATGAAAAAACCTATTTCGCAAGGGATTTTCAGGAACAAACCAAAGAAAAACGTTTTTTGAGATGTAATAATGAGTGAATGTTCAAATTTTCGGCACTCTGGTTCCATTGTTGTAGCCTGTATACGTGATGCATACATAGCTAGCCAGCTAGACCAACTTAAAAACTGAAGAAACCTATGTTGACAATTTTAGTAGATGATTTCAAATAGTCTTACAAAGCTAAACAAAAAAGAATTTGTAGATACCGAGTTCACATATTCTTATTGAATTGAAAAGGTAGCTTTCAGATAAGAACTGAAGTATTTTTTTAAACAGTTTCAAATGTTACTTAGTGGGTAAGAAAAAATCTGATAATATCTTCAGTAAGGAATTCTTCAAAATTCTTTGCATCAATGCAAAATTATCCTAACTTGTAACTAAGTTTGATGATGAATCTATTTAAAAAAAAATTTACCTTAATTATAGATGTAAATACATGGAAGGATGTCCAGTAGGCAAGTGTCAAGAAATGGAATGTAACATCCTATGAGAAGCTTCTGCAAGTATAAATCTATTCTGAATACTACTAATTAATATCTGTGTATCATGTCATTGCTTAATTATCATTAGTCTTTATTCAGAAGATGCAAGGATTGGAATGAGTATAAGATAAAGGAATAATCAGATAATCAAAATGGTTTTCTTGTGCATTCTCTGCTGCCTCCATCAGTTCATGACTCTTGGTGGTGGCATTTGAATTCCAAAAGTCATGCCAAGTTTATAGAGAAGAAAAGCAACTTCTCTTGTATCTGCCTGGAAGGCTTCTCCAAAGCTCTTTCCTGTTTTAGATTATGCTCATTCTTTTTTGCATTATTAAAAATTCCATTATGATGGCTTTATTTCAAGTTTCAAAAAAATACAAAATGTGTGAAATGTTAACACAGGTAACATTAACATAATTTATGTGCTGCTCCTGCTACTACCTAAAATGTCTGAAGAAATCTGTTCCAGAATTATTCAAGAAAACTAACACACCATCTCTTAAGGTTTGGTCATTTTTATCGTAATTGGAATTCCTTTAAAATATTTTTGTAGATTTTTCAATTACATTTATTCAATTATTCTGAATGTTAATATCATATGTATATTCCATAATTATCAAAGTGTATAGATCAAAATAAAAATGGAGGTAACTAAATTGTAATTCAAAGATTAATATAAATCTTATGATTTTCTCTCTGAATCTTCAATCTAATTCTTCACCTATCTATACATATATATTAGACTTCTGAATCTTCAATCTAATTCTTAATCTCTCTCTCTCTCTCCACACACACACACACATATATATACATATATATATATATATATATATATATGTATATATATAATCTGAAAAGAAAATAGGGCTAATTGTTTATTCTATTTATGTATATTTGTAAAAGTTTCTGACGATCTTTTGCTCCTCCCAAATGGTGCATTGCAGCTGCAGGAAATGATCCAAGTTGTCCTTGAAATGTTCAGGATCAGAGAGTGCAAAAGAAGAAAAAAAATTGAGTGATTTATAACATTCTAAGGGTTTTGGAGCAGGTGGGGTTCTATCTAATATGACTATGAAAACTGAACTAGACATGCAATCTGTGTCCAGTGAGTGCAGATGCCATGATGTCATAATAGAGCATTTATCCTGACCACACTTATTCTTGGAGAGATTCTTCTTTGAATAACTTTACATTCTGATGACACAGAGGAAATCTTTTTTTTTCTCTCTTGGAGATCATAATCAAAGATGAACTCTTAGGGGTCGAAATTGAAGAGGAATTTTTATTTCACTTTTAGAGATTAGAATTGAAAAAGAACTTTGTTTTATTTCACTTTTAGAGGTGGAAATCAAAGCAGAGGATAATTCCATCCCTTCTGAATGCACTCAATTCAGTGACGTTTAATATCACATAGATTAAACATAATACAATGACAGTTTCAGATCTAAATTCTACTTATAATTTTATCTTTGACTATCAAGTAATATATTCACTATCATATATCCTTCCTAAAGAAACAATGGAGGCTTAAGCTAATTTTCATTAATTTTTCTTATTGTATCACTTTATTTAATTATTTGGTTCTAATTCTCACAATTCATTCAAAGTTTGGATACTTATTCCAAAATTGGATTAAAAGAAAATTCATTGCAATTTAGGATTCATCAAAATTAACATCTCTCAAAGATTTTGGCTGCTGTTTTTTACTTAATGTGTCACTAGCTGGGGTACCCAGCATTGCAGGAGGGGTGAAAAAACTCTGAATATAGCAACATTGTCCAGCCTTTTGTATTTCATTGAATCAAAAAGGGGAATTGGAAGGTGTGATTACACGCATCCCTCCCCATCATTTGGGGCCAGCACACACAGGAAGAGAAGTGAAATTTTCTCTATCGAGTTGAAAACTCGGCCCAATGATTGTATTTATCTCATTTCTGAACACTGGTGTATTCTTTCTCTTAATAATTTCTTTTGCAATAACAATGTTGTTGTTTTTTTTTTCATGGGAGCAAATACAAATTTTATTTTGAAAAATTCAACTTAAAAATGTGTGCTGTTGATTATTTGTGACACTCTGATTTTGAATATGTCTTTGCTTTTCCTTTGTGATCCATGACCAGTTGAGCAAGCCCATTCTCTCAGGCAGACCTGTGAGGGTGGTGCACAAGGTGCACAACTGCTGTTGGTTCTAGAATGTGTACCCCCTCCTAAAACCTCAAAAATTAATTTCTCTCAAAACTGAGGATTTATTTGATCTCTTTTAGCATTAGTAGTTTGCATGTCAATTAGGACTATTGGTTTTTGAATTGTGCCAATGTTTTATTGTTGCATTTGGTTAAGAGGAAGGTTTTGGGTTTTTGATCTAAGGAAAATACATTATCTTGTCAGAATACTGCCAAACTGGCATATACACTGACAGAGAAATTTACATCCATGGTCAATTATGACTAATGAAAATTAAGGTTGCAGTTTAGTCTTATAGCTACATTGTATAGAACCCTCTTTTATAAAATCTTTAGATATTTCCTTTCTCAAACCCAACAAATTTCCAGATGATTTTAAGGTCTAATAGATTGAATTTAAGTGAAATTAAAGGGTGGGAAAAAGTAAAATTTTCTCCATCAGATTTTAAACTTGGTCTGATGATTGTAATAACCTTGTTTCTAAACACTGATATTTTGTTGTTTTCACTGATATCTTTTGTGATAAAATTGATTTTTTTTTCCATGTGAGCACAACTGCATACCCCATAGAAATTGATAAATTTTTTTTTTTTTTTTTTGTGAAATCTGGCCTTAAAATGTTTGCTGTACATGAACTGCAACCTGCTGATTGAAGATATGCCTTTGTTTTCCCTCTGTGATGCCAAATTTTTGACTTGAACTGTGAACAGATTAGTATTTCATTTCTTTATATAATGCAAACACGCTTTGGTATTTTATAATCTAGATAGGTAATGCCAAAATTATATTTGCACTGACAGAGCAATTCACATTTGCACTTTTCCTATGAATAGAAAGTGAGGGTTTTGTTTAGCATTATAACTATGTGGAAAAACTATATTGAAACCTTACAAATGTTTTTATGAAAACTGATAGATTTCCAGAAAGTTTGAAGTTCAAATAGTTCAAAGACGTGAAATTGCAAAGAAAAAAATGAAACCTTCTCTGTTGGAGTTTGACTGCCAATTACGTTTTCCATACTTCTAACCACTTGGCCATTGAATCAGTGCCTCCCTCCCAAGCATTGACCCCCTGAAATGTGTGTAGGTACAAATAAATAGTGAAAAGTTCCCCATAAATACATACTTCAGTAACTTATAATATAGATGAATAGTTACAAATCTGTCCCTTTGTAATCTTTGGCTCAATTTTGAATATTCATCATTGAATCTATAAATTTGTTGTTGACTTATCGTGGAAATATTTCTTGAATCATGATCAACAGAAGAAATTAATCAGAACCCAAGCCTGTTTCAAAATGATATTGAATTCACCTACGAGGGGTCTTCGGTATTATTGTTGAAATGGCTTTTTAAAAAAAATCTTTTTAGAGAAGTTAATTCATGTTATCCAAAGTTTGAGTGTTCCTTCAAGCAAAGGTAGCAGCTGTCAACTTCCCTCTAATATGCCAGTGGTTTATAACATTTCTAAATCTTGGATATTAAAAAAAAAACAAGCACTGTGAATTAGTGTGTCATAAAACCACATTGACAATTCATATAAAAAAAAAGCCTGGTTAGTCGCAAAAAGAAAAACGTCATGTGACCAACGTCTTCTGGTTGCATGCTATGTTGTGTGTGATCAATGAATAAATTACTTGCTTTTTGTTGGGCAGTGATTACTGAAAAGGTCTAAGTTATTGAACCCCTCCACCACTAAAAACCTATTTAGCTGGGGAATTTAAAAAAAAAACACAATTTTTGTAGATATAATAATAAGTACATGTTGGACCTCTGGCTCCATTGGTGTGGCCTGTATTCATGATACCTGCATTAGTAGCCAGCTAGATCAACTTGAAAACTGAAGAGACCTATGCTTGATGGTTACTTGTAATCATAATCCCAACTTGATTTCATACTGTAAACATTATTCTTTTCTGTGTTATCTCTGAAGTTTATGAGACTAAGCTCGGATACTTAGGATAAATACTACCCCCTACCTTTTTTTTCCTCAGGGGATATATCGATGTTCCTCCCGCTTTATATCACACACAGAATATTGAATTTAGATAGAAATTCTTTCTAATTGAAGCATTCATTTTAGAACCAAAAATATAATTGTCGAAAAGTATCTAGAAGTACTTAATTAATTAGTGCAAAAATAGTCGGCGTGAAGGGACGTGCCTGATGTAAAGTATATTCTTTGTCCCCCCCCCCCATCTTCCATCCCTCCCTATTGTCCCTTTGTCTCTGAGCACCCTCTGAGTATTCCAGCACTTCCCAAGGAGGCAGTTATGCCTGCTCTGAGGATTACTGGTGTAAAGTATCAATAGCTGAAATAATGGTTAGAGTGAACTAATTACTAGTGACTTTAAGCTGTAAACGTAATGTTTCAAATCTCTACAGCAAGCATTGTATATAATTGTTTTAAAAGTTATAGAAGAGTGGCTTTGAAATTGGGCCTTAAACAGACCTGTACCATATATAGGAATCCAAATAAATGTAATCCACTTAGAATGAATATTTTTAAAGGTCAAAAATCGTCTATTACTATAGTTTATTGATTACAGACTGAAAACTAAATGCTTAGAAAGTGGTCTGCCAGGATATTTCCTTTTATAGAAAGGGTCCTTGAGTTTACAGTTTTGAAACCACTGTTACAGACTGGTATCAAACAGGTCCATTTGAGTAATTTGGTTTGATTATAGCCCTCCTTTTTTGTGTTGTCACTTTACAAATAATACCCAAAATGTGAATGATCTGCACTAATTCTAGGATCGCAGCCTTCTGAAGAGAATTTGTTTTAACCATTTTAGCCTTTAATCAGTTACCATTCTCAGAAGTCACGAGATGCTTTTCTCTCAGATTCCAATTCATTTGCTGTTTGATATTAACATATAAAAAAAACAAACATTTGTGATGTGTCAAACCCAGCCATCTTTTTTTAAAATTTTTTCTCTCAAATATGATGTTTCACCCTTTATTGATCATCTCTGCTAAGTTAAAAAAAGGTCATTTGAGCTACATCTGACTTTGTTACACCACTGCCACCATCTTTAAACCTTGTTATTGCCACTGCTGAAAGATCAAATCTATATGGAAAAATTAATAGATATATTTGAATTTCTATGAGATCTTTTTTTTTTTTTTTTCTTTTTTGAAGAGAAACTACAGAAATTATTTCAGTGGAAGAATCCATTATTTCAAATAATTGGTAGATTTTTCTATCAACAAAATAGTTTCCTTTAGTTGGAAGAGTCCAGTGTTACAGACAGAAATTAAAAATAAAAAAGAAATCAAACTGCTCTTTTATATACTTGTAGTTAGTTGCTTTCTATTTGAGTTTTTTTTTTCCAATTAAAGGATTTAGAATAAAGCTCACTGCTAAGATTTTTCATAGTAATTTGTGGCAGTTGCAATTTTTTTTTTTTTGTATGAATAAAAGATTCGCTCTCGGTTGTTCTTTTACTGTTTTTATGGTGTAATACACTGAAATTTCTTTGACCTGTACTTGTTTGTACGTCCAGGGTGCAAACGGATCTCTGCAATCCACCCCAGAAATAACCTCCTGTTTGCATTTCTCCTTAGTATGGCACCACTACTGCCGTGTCTTTAGCCTTTCCACTCTTTTCATCGCAGTCTTACCACTTCACATAATATTTGCAGTCACCGACTTTTCAAAGTGCATGGTTCTTATTCACCTATATCATCTTCCATGGGCATTTGGTGTATTCTCTGCTATAAATCAATATTTCTCATGGAATCTGGCCAGTGAATCCAAACTATTCTCTTGAACCAATTATTAAGGAATCTTTGGATTTTCCCAGCTGAGCTCCATACCTGGAGGTATTTTGGCCTCTCTGTTCCCCAATTTCATAGCAAGGCAGCTTTTATAGTAGTTGACAATTTCTCGACATTCAATTGTTTTTGAGTTGTAAATAGCTGCTGTTGCACTTGCAAATTCTTCAATTGAGCTGTCTTGTTTGCGAAAGATACTAATTGAATTACTTCAAATGTAATTGGATCATATGATGCTGGCTTCATACAAATACAATCTTGATATCATTGCTATGTCCTGCATTTGTTAATGGCTGTTAATCTGTATTTGTGACCTGACTTTCCTGTATTAGTTTAACCAGTGTTGACTTTTGAATTTGGTACATGATAACTCGGCACATATAAGTGTAGTAAAAATAATTTAAATAATTTCTAATAAATTGTATTGTAGTTTGTTTACAAATTCATTCAGTCATACTGCAAAGTAAAAGATAATTTCAATTTTTCGAAAGATTTATAATTTGTTCACAAACTCATTCATTCATTCTGTGAACGTTAAATAATTCAAATTTCTGTAATACAGTGTTTTAACTCCATATACTTTGTTCCTGTGAACTAAAAATTATCAAATTGAATTACTGAATTCTCAAAAATAATTCAACTCAAAGAATAATTGCAATTCTTATTTCTCAATAAATTGTTTTAAATCAATAGTTTGTTTTTGTTAGTCCTTTCGTTGAATTATCATATGCTGAGTTATCCTTGTACCTAGCTATTGAGCGCTTAGAAGTCAGCGTTCAGTTGTCATTGCTGGATAGACTTGGAGAGAGAAAAGTCAGTGAACCATCTGTATTTCAGATCATTCAGCTGTATTCATGTCTTCTATATTTTATGTTCCTAGATAAGTCAGAAAGAAAACTTCATTCTTTAATTCAGTTTATGCTATAAGCTGAAACTTTTTCATATTATATAAGCAAAACCCCTTTTTGATTCTTCCAGTAATGATAGCACTAAGTTATATAATATTTTTATCATTTCAGTTTTACTGGTCATGTGAAGTTAAAAGGAATCATTGTGATTGGTGGAGGAGAAGGAACGGATCCTTCAAAAATGAAATTGTAAGTAAATCTCATCTTCTGTCAGCTTGATATTTCTTTATTCAACCTTATTCAATTTTGAAAATTTTCCTAATGTCTGATTATATTAAATTACACATGTGTATGCAAATATGACATATCTAGATTTTTAATAAACATTGTGACTCATACTCAGTGAGACGTAAGTGACAGTTGATAAAGAGTCACTCGCTTCATTCTATGACGACAACAGCACACTCTCCGGTATTGTAAGCAAACAAGAAGAAAACATAGCAAGCCTGAGTAGCAGAGTTGAACTTTATGAAATCTTTGTGCACAAAAACGTCTGAGATCTTATCCCTTGGGGACTCGAGATGAAAATAAAATAGAGATATACTGCTTTTTGTTCAGGCTTATTTTTGCACTTCATACATCGTTTCTTCCCACACTTCATGCACACCCGTCACAACCAATCTCATCACATGCATGTCAACTTATTTACATCCCAATTAAATCTGTTTGATTTTCATTCTGTAACTCTTTATCATCATTATCAGTCTCTTAATGTCTGTCATTGGATATACACCTTCCCCAGGATTTGCGACACTTCTCTATCGTGGGTGTTGCAGAGCCAGTACTTTCTGAATTTGTCTGGCTCGTCTCTCCATCTAATTCTCTGCTGACCTCAGTTGCATATGTGATCTCTGAGGATCCATGTCGTGAGTCGCGATGTCCATTGGTTGTCTGCAATTATTGCGACATTGCCAGCCAATTACCATTTGAGTTTTTTAATGGATTCTATGATGTCCCTGACTCCTGCCTCCTCTCAAATGTATTGTGCTGTCTTGTGGTCTCTCCATATGAGGTTGAGTATATTTGGAAGATTTCAGACATCTTGGTTGAAAGATTTTTAGTATCAGATTTTTTGTAATAAACTTTATTTTTATATCTTTTAAGGTGATTGACTTTGAGATTTTGTTTTGAAAAGAATTCTTTTTATTGTTTTGCATTTATTTACTGCCATTTACCCTTTTTTTTGTGTGTGTGTGTTAAAGAAAAATAAAACTCAATTGTTTTTTGTGTACATGTGTGTCATAGTTTATATCTATATTCTTTAACCAGATACAAAAATCGTCCCTCTATCTCATTTGATGATGTCTCAATTGAACCGGATCAAGAATTTGACCTAAACCCAGATCCAGATGGCAGGCTAGAATACCCAACTAAGTAAGTATCTTCATACTTGCCTGAGCTAATTAGGAATTATAAAGTAAAATGGTATTAGGATTTATGACTCTTAGAAGCTTAACTATGAACATTAGGGGAACCTTATATTCAGATTTCTATAATTGCTCAAAACTATCTTTGTGATCATTTTTTTCGAACCAAATAGTGATTAGACATCCTAGAATTGATTGAATAAGAAACGGTATCTCATCATATGTCACCAACAAACACAAACGAATACGATTTGTTTCATTCATTTTCAATCATAACTTATGGGATGAAGTATTGTAACATAATATTTTTATCATTAAATTTGATTATTTTTTCCCATTCTTCTCAATTTTAATTTTTTTTTTTCTTGTCATAAGTTTGATTTGGATCATGATTCCATTTATTTCCGAGTGGGCTGTTTACTTGTTGACATGGAAATTAATATCAAGGTAAAATCTGGTCAAAATATATGATGGAAAATACAATCACAAAAAAAATGTATGCATTTTTGAAAACTTGCATGAATGTTCCCAGAGACAAACTTAGGGATCAATTTAGCATAAACTTCCATTGCAAATTGGACCCCCCCCACTAAAAAGATATTAGATGCATTCTGGAAAAAAAAACAAGAAGAACATTTTGTTTGTAGCCCACTAACTACATTGGTGTGGCCTGTACACATGATACATTCATAGTCAGCAAGATCAACTTGAAGGCCTGAGAAACCTATGTTAACTGTTTTAATATTCTGTAAGAAAACCTTCTAGTTCAAACCGTATCTTCAAGAAGTATGATGAATTTTATTCCAAATGCATGTTATAAATAATTAGTAACAACCAATGCATCCTCCTGTTAGTCACCTATATAGCTGAAACGTGGAACACAACCAAAAGATTGACCCTCAAATCGAAACCCATACATAGTGTATATGAGGGAATCATGCTCAACATTGCATGGAGCGATCACAAGATAGCACAATATATTAGGGAAAAAACAGGAGTCGGGGATATCATAGAAGCCTTTAGGAAACTCAAATGGCAATGGTCTAGCCATGTTGCAAGAATGGCAGACAATTGTTGGACATCATGACTAATCACATGGATCCCAAGAGATCAAATGTAAAACTGTGACTGGCAAAATATAAGATGGCATGATGAGATAGAGGTTTAGAAAATATTGGCTCTGCGATGCCCATGATAGAGAGGTCTGGCAAACCTTTGTTTTGCAAATGGTATGGTATACCTAGGGTCGGAAATCTAAAACAATGCAGTATGGGAAAAACTTCATGGAAGTGTAATGCACAACAAAGCCATATTCAATACAATAAAGATCACCTTCGTTATTTATAAAAAATGATTTAACAAATTATGGGCAAAATAATTTCCAATCCCTTTTAAAATAATGATAATTTAAGAGAGATTACTCTAAAAGCAATTTTGTAAGGTAGCCTCCTTTAGTTTAATAGACTGACGTGTCACAAATTATAATATAGAAGATCGAATAGGGCAGCTAGTTTTCCTATCCCAATTAGAATGAAAAATTATTTGTATTGTAAGGTAACTCATCAGCCTGGCCGCAGAAGGTGTTAGTCTTTATTCTTTATTGTCATTGAATAGAGCAAATAGTATTTTTTAGATTGGTGCTTTTTCTATAAGAAAATATTCAAATTAAAAATGTTTTGATTATTTGTTAACAATAAACAGCTTTTGACACTGAATTTTCTGAGAAATCTCCTGTTCTATAGAGTTTCCACAAAGATTGTTTGCATCAGATTTTCCTCCAATCTTCCTTCTAACTAATGAGACAAAAATTTGACTCATTAATTGTTTTTCCTCGGGTGGAAATTTCCCACAGAAATTTTTTTGTTCAAATTCTTTGCCATATAAACAACAGTAGCAGTAGCAAAAACTGACACAGATGGTTTTGAGTATCCCCTTCCTCTCTCTTTCTGTTATGTGTGACGGACAACTCATAGCAAATCATAATGAAGAAGATTGGTAGGTCAAGTGGTGAAGAACCTGATAAAAAGATTCAAAGATTTTTAAAGCACTCAGGAGAATAACAGACAGATAAAGTAGCTTTGTCATATAGTATTGCCGGTTTTCTCAAACACCTTTTACTTATTTCCTTTTGTTTCATTTTATTTTCATTTTTGACTTGATACATTACATGATGAGCAAGTTACCAATCATTCTACATATATACTGCTTGTGAGCTTTCTGTTTAAAAGAAGATCGAGTGTAGCAAATATAATGATATAAACAATTGCGTAAACAATACAAAGTTACTCTGTGATTGATAGTGTCTGGAGTTATATTGATTCCTGAAATTTGATCTTTAAATTCATTCTGAAAATATAATAGAACTAGATATTAAATTCTCACACAGTTTAACATAACCCCACATCGCACATTGAACCCCCTCCCCCCTCCCCGAAAACCTATTTGGAGGTCACTTTTAGGAAAACAAACTTATTTTCTAGACATAGTAAGTAAATGTTCAAATTTTCAGTCTTATAGCTCCATTGGTGTGGCCTGTACACGTCTTTGTTGACAGTTTCGATTAACAATTATATTTTATGATCCTATTTATTCTTAAAGTTATAAATATGTTAAATCTGTTTACTAACTTAATCATTGAAGATTGAAATATTTTTCCCTTAAAAAACAAAACTTTACTTGTATATTCTAGATTAATAAATAAAAAATTACTATTGAGAATTTTTTTTATTTATTTATCATTTAAAGTTATTTAAAAATCTAGATTTTATCAATCAACCTTCTTAGAATATTGAAATAAGAGTTTATTACAAGTATGAATTATTTTATTTATCACAAATATGAATTATTCTATTCATCACAAGTAATATAAATTATTTTATTTATCCTAAATGATATGAATTATTTTATTTATCCTAAATGATATGAATTATTTTATTTATCCCAGTTGATATGAATTATTTCATTTATCCCAAATGATATGAATTATTTTATTTATCCCAATTGATATGAATTATTTTATCTATCCCAATTGATATGAATTATTTTATTTATCCCAATTGATATGAATTATTTTATTTATCCCAATTGATATGAATTATTTTATTTATCCCAAATGATATGAATTATTTTTTTTATCCCAAATGATATGAATTATTTTATTAATGTGAAATATTGTTGATATTAATAACACTGGTCAATCCTTGTGAAAAAGTCAGATATATTTGAATTTTTATGAGATGATAGGAAAAAAATGAAAACTGAATTCCTTTCATTGGAAGTGTATATTGTTTCAAATGGTGGGTTGAATATATTTTATATCAACATAGTTGTCATCTTTAAATGGAAGAGTTGATTGTCGTGAATAGAGGAAAAAAAATCACTCTTCATTATATAAGTAGCTTCTAATTAGCAGTATTTGGTATCAATCCATCAATACTGAGAGATCCAGGGAGGAACAAACCCACTAACAACAGCCAGCAAGTTTAGTTTGTTGATCATTGCTATTCAACGTATATCATGATCCATTTTTTTTTTCAAATGAGTCATTAATTTATCTCAGTTTTATATTAGATTATCAATATTAGGAAATCCAATGAGAATTGAACCCATTAACAATGGCCATCAAGATTAGCTTGCTGATCATTGCTATGTGATGTGCGTGTTGATTTTCTTTCATTTGATGTACTTGTTCATTCCTGTGAGATCTTTTTTTTTTTTTCAATCTAAAAATTCTGAATTCATTCACCTGGAAGAGTCCAAATTTTCAGATAGTAGGTAGGGGATATTTTTATCATAAAAATTATAATCTTTGAGTGGAAGAGTCAAGTGTCAGGGACAGAGGATCCAAGAAAATCAAGCTGTTCATTATGTAAGTTGATATATCCTTGAATTGTTTCTGTGTGATCTTTTTGTATTAAAAAAATGTGCTTATGAAATTCTATGTTAAGTTAGAGATGGCTAAAGGTTGAAAATACTCATTCTTTGAATTCATCATATATTTTTGTACTCTATGAAAGAGCATCTTCTGAAATTTTGTTTCATGATAACTTTTTTAAGTATGAATCAAAATTTTCTAATCCATTGTCATTGTGTTGATGGTGACAGCCAGAGTACCTGTCTATTATTTCTATTGCATAATCTGTCAAAATATCCTCAAAGGCAAAGATAGCAAGGAAAGCCACTATTTTGAAGTCTCCAATGACCTTCCAGCCATACTTATACTTCAAAGCACTCAGCAAGGTCTTGACACTTTTGTATTGCAGGTAAAATGAGGCGCCTAGAATTTGTCTTGATTCCTGATAGGCATGCCAAAATGTCTTGTAGGTCTTAGCAGATGCTGTGTCTGTGTACTGAGACAAAGGTCAAAGCCAGTGTCTTCCCCCCTGCCCGTATCATAGATAAAGAAGATACCATAGGGCTAGGAATTCTCCAAGAAGCTCATTAAGAAGGGTAATAGCTTTGTCATAGTAGATGGGGCTTCCAGGGCAATCACAAGGCCTAAAACTATGTGGAGCTGGTTGAGACGATGGTGAGGAGCTAGGGTGAATGGGTTTGCAGGCTGCTCCCTGAAGTCCATATCCTCGACATTCAGTCTCTTGGAGAAGATGAGAACATTTTCAGAGGAGCCTGTCGAGAACTTACACCAGAATATGCTGGACTTTGAACAGAATATACAATGAGAACAGGATGGGAGATTATATTTTGGGGTTAGTGAAGGTGTAATCATACAGTACAATTGCAAATCTTGAAAAGCTACTCGCCTCTAAATCTTTTTTGATCACTTTTATTTAGCGGTAATGGAAATACTGTTAATTTAAATTCATGTGTTATTTTTCTGAAAATTGAGATTTATATTCATTTTTTAGTTTTTATTTTTTTTTTTGATGTGAAAAAATAATATGCAAATTCACCTGTTGTACAATTGGAAATAAGTAAAGTTCATATCTGTCCTGGTCACAAAAGTAAGTTTTGAAGAGAATAATAACCATTTACTATACTTTTTGCACGTAAACGATTAGAAAATAACTCTCACTGCCGAGGAGTCAAAATAGTGTTGCACAGTGTTATCAAACGTTTTGTAAAATTTTAGTGGATCTTGATTCCTACATTGACACTCTTTGAAACCAATCGTAACGTTGTATCTTTGCGAATAGTAGGCTTGGCATGGCATGCATAAATTCAATTTATGAATGAGAGTAACGAGTACTAATCTATATGAGTTGACCTTGATTTCTGCTTGGATTCGTTGGGAAGAAATAAAAACCTGTAATTGTGTCTCATGTTGAAAGGAAATGAAAGATATGATTAAATCATTGTTCTTAAAGCTTCTTTTTTCTTTTCTCAGACATTCGAATTTTTAGGACATTTTATAATTAATTTTGTAATTGCTGATTATTATTTTTCAAAGGAACAGATTTCAGTCCTACATACTTCTTTAATGGATCTGAGCTGAAATATTATGGTTTTATTTTCCACTTGCAAAATTCTCTATTGCACAATATTGTTGTACAAGTAACTTGAGCGCAGATTTGGTTCTGGTGTATAACACGTTTGCTGCTATACTAAGAACCAGAGTTGCCACTCTCCTAACTATACCCCCCCCCTCGATCATCCACCCCCCAGACCGAAATAAGCTAAAAATACGTAGATCATAGAAAAACTACTAAGCAAATAATTTAAGTGTGTACAATGCAATGAAAACTAAATTGATCATTGATTCAATACTTACATTGCAATATACACAGTACTGCTTCAATTTTGTAGTCCAATTCAGAATGTTGCTTGTGTCACAGAAACATAGTGGTATCACTAACACCAAAAGTAAACACAGGAATTCTCTCCCCATTGTTATGAATTTCTTTCTTTAATAAATTCTTTTCCCTTGTTATGAATCTATTTTTATTTTCTTGCTGACAAATTTTAAAAAATTCACAAGCAAAAAACTCTTCAAAAACACTTGATATTTCTTAATTTCTACATCGTTTACCTACATACTTTTCACATTTCTTCCATGTATAAAAATAGATCCAAAATTACTAAATCACTCACAGCTTGGTTATTATGCTGTTGGCTTTTCTGGACCCCAACACCCGTGTTATAATAGTAGGACACCTATACTACTATCCAACAGAACATCTCTGATCATTGAATCTTTTTATTGGCTGTTTAGTTGCCACTAAGAAGTAGTGGATATATTTCATTCTTTTCATTTTGAATAATGAATACATCTCAAAGTTGTAAAAAAAAAATCTTAATCATGAAATAAAGGTCTGGTAAGTCACTCAATAGAAACCATCATTGGGTCAATGTCATTTAGCAGTATGCTGTATTGGGGGTGATCAATTAAAAAAAATTTGAAGACGGGGTGATCAATGAATAAATTACTCCCTTTGTCTTTTGTTGGGCTATGATCACTGAAAAAGTCTGAATTTTCTAAAAGCGAGCATGAATACTGCTGGACACAACCTAAGGGATCAATTTATCATAAACTTACATTGCAAATTGAACCTCCCACTAGAAACGTATGTAGGAGAGGAATTTTTAAAAATAAAATAAAAACATTTCTTCCAGACATATGTAGTAAATGTTTAAATTTTCAGCCCTCTAGCTTGATTGGTGCAGACTGCATGCACGATATATATATATATACATAGCCAGCCAGACAAGGTTGAAAACTGGAGAAACCTATGTTGACAGTTTTGATGATGGTTTCTTATGTATATTTTTATTATTGCACTACACTATTGATATTACACAGCTTACAAGCCATACTATTATTTCTAGTTATATTGATGTTTCCTCCATGTTATTTATTAAAGTGCTTTCATTTTCTATGTTCAGGCATTTCTTCTTCTTAATCCCAGAGGTGGCATGTGGGATCCGCAGACTCTGCAACTGCTAGAGCTCTGGGGACATAATATATCTGAGAAACCCTGAAAAATCTATAAAATAGTTTAGATAAAATAATGTAAAACCATCTAAAAAAAATAATCTTCAGAAAATTTGTAGGGGTCAGGGAGTTGGACCAAGTGCCACCATTGCTTAATCCTTCATTCACATAATAGATTTAATATTTACTTTTTAGTTGAACATGACTCTTTGCTTTAGAAAGAGATGTAATCCTGAAAGCAAAGATTTTTTTTTTTTTGCTTTAAAATCATTTTTTTTTTTTGCTTCAAAATTATCTTAATCAATTTTCTCCAATTATTTAAAACTTGAAACTAGAACAATCTGTAAGATATTGACACTATCAAAAAATGACAATGGTTGGTTAGTAGTGCTTTCATTCTATTCGGATCCATTTTAAAAATATCCATTTTGTTAATATACTTATTATTTTGTAGATAAATCTGTATATTTTGAACTGCGTATGTATTTGTCCTGTCTTGTTATATTTGTGGTCTTCATTTTTGTTGTTACATTTTGTTTATTTATTTATCTATTTTTTTTTTCATTGAAGCACACTGGTATCTGTTCTGTTCTGATAATAAGTTTTATCATACGCAGTTTGTTAAATGAAATTGCTTTGGATATATAAGTGACTCAGATATTATTGGCATGAATCAATGGCAGAAGAGGATTGTGCAAACAATACTGGGTTTTATGAAGCCAATTGCATGTATAGCCGCCCAGTCAGATGTAAAAGTGGGGCACCTATGGCGGCTGAGTTAAACAGGGCTTGAAGATCTGTTGGAGCCTTATTGACCGTTGTAGAAGAAAGGAAGCGGATGTGACAATCGACAAGGTGCAATAAGCCATGTCAGTTTTGAAGAGGCTGGCAAAGGATGGGTGCAGGAGGCTCGGTTTTTGTGTGAGCATGTTTAATATTATGAACAGACCAGGGATTATGTTGCCTGCCGTTGGCACACGCACACACTCACTCTATTTCAATGTACGAAACATGTTTTGAACTTGTCTCTCTTTGTGGCAAAAGTAGCTGAAAAAATCTCATATTGAACAGGCAGGATTTGAAGATGTGAATTTTGGTGTAGATCTCAAGGAAACATACACCATCCATTATTCTTGTGATTCGCTACTTCTCCATCATTAAAGGAGACATAATGTTCTGATGGTTTTTTTAACAGAACAAAGAACAATTCCTTAAAAAATTTTCATTCTTGGTTTTCGTACAGAAATGGATATAGAATTTGATTGAGTTATACTTTATTTCTGTATTAGGTGGGATTCTTAATTTTCTTTCTTTATAAGCAAAAATGATTACCTTGTATGATATTATTTGCAAATCTCTAGCTGAGCTGTTTTTAACCTTTTTACCATCACACCCCCTTTGGTAGCTGGACCTTGCCTCCTCACCATCAGTGATGTCTGGACCTTACCTACATGCCATCAGTCATGTCTGGTGACATAACTTTGTAAAAATAGAATTTTATGTTACTTTAAATTTGATGAATTGTATATCTACTGGATTTAACCTTTGGTTTAATATTCAGGAAATATTGAACAGAAATAAGAAAATGTTGTGCTACATAATGTTTTTGATATTTTATAAGTACAATGCGATCAGAAAATTGCTTAATTATTGCTGTCATTCAACAACGACAAGATTAAACACGTATATTATGTTCATCATGATATCATGTGAACACTCGTGAAGAGAATTCCTGAAATAATCAGGAAGTTCTTACCTTCTTCTTGTTTTATTGTAATGCTTTTCTTTTATAGTTAGCAAGTTATCCAAATTGAGAGAATGTGTTGTGTTGAAAGGTGTTTGTGTATTTTTCAAAAAATGTAAATTTTCAAAAATATTCTCTGATGTACTTTTTGGACATTGTCCAAATTGAAGAGAATCAAACAATTGTTAGTTTTGTTTTGTGAATGACCTGACCTGAACTGACCAGACCAGACCAGACCAGAAAATGAAATCGCTTCTTGATGAGGATTGGAACTGTTGTTCTTCCGTAGATGGTCACACTGAATTTTCCGTCTGCTCTTAGTAAAAACTGTTACATACTGATATACTAGTGTAAAAAAACTCTCATCAAACTCCCCCCTCTACCCAAACTAATTCTCTCTTTGTGGATATCTGCATCAGTACGCCGACTCATTTAGTGTAATTGTTCATTTAAATTATTTGATATGTAATTATGGACTGCAAAATAAAATCTAACCAATTTGGAAGAGACAACAGCTGATAATAATGTGTTTGTTAGGGTTCCTCCATTAAGTATGGTTCTTAATCAACTGCCTTGGATTTATCATTAATTTCTGACTAGTATTTCTTTCATTAGAGACTGTCAAACAAAACTGTCAAAATAGGTTTCTTCCATTTTTAAGTTGGTCTGGCTCTGTATGTATGTACCACGCATGTATGACCACCAATGGAGCTACTGGGCTGAAAATTTCACTGTTCATTTATTTTTATGTCTAGAAATTTAAAAAAAAATTCATCTCCTAAATAGATTTTTAGTGGTGGGTTCAATTTGCAATGTAATTTTTCATCAAATTTATCCCTTATTTTGTGTCCGGTAACATTCACACTTTTTTGTTTGTTTATAAAAAACAAAAAAAAAACATTTGCACTTTTTTAGTCATAACTGCACTACAAAAGGTGAGAGGAGTTACTTATTAGTAATCATCCTTTTTTCCCAATTTTGTAATTGATCGCTTCCAACAAGGTATGTCTAAATTTCAATTGATATCCTCGTAACTCAACAACTGACATTCTACAGCTGTTAATAATCAATGCTGATTGAAATAAAGAAACTTGCTTTTGATTCTCGGGAAGCCTCTTTTAATCTGACAGTGGCCTTTCTGATTCTCTACTTCCAATCTGTATTGTTTTCAAACAAACTGCAGTGTGCTTAGAACTAAAATTAGGATGAAGCAAATACTAGTTGAAAAATTATTAATAATTGACAATGCTTTATGTGAGAAATTAAAAAAATGACTTGAATTCATACTTGAAATATGAAATCATTGTATCTGTAAAATCTTTGATACCAAGCAATTGTTCTGGTTGGCCATGTATGTATGTATGTGTGTATGTATGTCTGTGTGTCTGTCTGTCTGTCTGTGTCAGTGTCACACCTACAAATAATGGACTGGGAATTTAAACATTTACTTATTATATCCAGAAAAAAACTTCTTTTAAATTTTTTTTATCGGGTTTTTAGTGGGAGCTCAATTCGTAATGTGAGTGTTTGCTAAATTGATCCCTTAGTTTTTATCTGGCAGCATTTGCACTTGTTTTTTGAAAATTCAGACATTTTTTTTCACTGATCACTGCTCAATAAAAGGCAAGTAGAGTAACTTTTTCATTGATTACCCCTTTTTTATAACTTTAATTTAACACCCGGTCATGGCATGCCAAAAGATGGCTTGTAATGAGTGACTAACCAGACCTGTATTTTTTTTTCTAAATTTGATAAAAATCTGGCAAAATTAGCAGACCAGTTTAACCCTTTCTATTTTGATGGAAATATTGAAAGAAAACTTTGAGAATTTCATAAGGACCAAACAATTTTCAATTGAAATGTTTTTTTTACTGATTGGTTACTAATTGAAAAGTTGAACGAATAGATATATGTGTAATGTCAGGAATTCCTTTGACTACTAAAAAACATTTGGGGAATTTTTTTCAATTTTTTTTGTTAACCCAAACTGAATTCTGAAGTTTGATCAGTGCAATAGGTTTTCATCATAGTATATTGATAAATTCAACAAAATGATTTATTTAGAATAAAACATTATATAGATGATATTAAAAGCTTTCACATCACTGAAAACTGGATGTAAGAGGAGAAAAGTAGATATTGATTGTATCGGAGAATTTCAATAAAAATTGGATAGAATGAACTTCATGCAATGGTAAATATTTATCTTATAATGTTTGTTGTACAGAAAAATTTTGTGTGGGCATATACTTAGATTTCATGACAGATTTAATGTCAAGAAATGTGCAAAAGACTCTTTTTAGTGTAAGTTATTGAAAAGGTTAACTTTATTACTTATATATTTTACATCTGGATGGAGATGTGGTGTAAAAGGCTTTCTTTTGTCTCATCGGCACCCACCCATTAATTTGGGTTAATAATGATAAACTGAAGATAGTTTGAGAAGTAGGAAGAAGTGAAGATAAACCATTTTTATTTTTACCTACACCATCTTTTTACTCCTAGACTATAAACAAACAATTCACTCATCTAGTAATGATCAAATATTGGTTTCATTTTCCAATAATGATGGCTCTGGGGGTTTAGTAATCTGCATAAGTCAATTAAAGCCACTTGAGGTTTTCTTTCATTTTGCTCAGCAAATTGTGACTGGGTTTTTTTTTTTTTCTTTCATCTTCTATTCTTTCTAAATCCTTAGGTCTATAAACAATCTTACCTTTCTGCATTCCTTTGACTAATCAACTTACTTATAAGAAACCGTCAACCGAAACTGTCAATAAACGTTTCTTCAGTTTTCAAGTTAATCCGGCTGGTTGTATATGTATGTATCATGCTTACAGGCCACATCAATGAAGATAGAGAGCTCATGTTTGTTTTTTGAAAAATCAGATTTTTAAAAAATGATCCCTGCTTACCAAAGGTGAGAGAAGAAACTTATTCATTGATAACCTTTTTTTTCAATTTTTTGATTGATCACCCCCAATATGGCGTGCTGACAAAAGACATTGCTCACGTGACTGTCTTTATTGAGTAACTTAGCGGAGCTGGTTGGATTTTTTTTTACATTTTTTTTTTTTTGGTATTTACTCTGCTGCAATAATAAGAGAATTTGCGTTCCCAGATGATTCATGTATTTTCAGCTCGCTTTTTTTCTTTCCTCCACTTTTGAATGAGAAAATGAAACGTTTTCAGAGTAGTGTCCTATTTTTGAAAATGAATCTCAAGGCTATGGTCAGTGTGTTCTATTATAAACAAAGGCTGAACTGGAAAAAAAAAAAGCATTACCTTTTCTTTTCAACTTCTTGCATTCTGTCTTATCAGCTAGTTGTAGAAACCAGAAGTAGCATTATTGATGTATGCTGTTACTTAATATTAACATATACATTTGTAGAATAATCATATTAAAAAAAAAAAACAAGGGATGAGGCCATTTTTACAGTGAAAGCCAAATTTGAAAAAATAGTTTCTCCAAACTTGTATTTAAAGTTTTATTCTGAAAATGATTCTTTTAAGTGTAATTCTCTTCATTATTCAGAATTCAGTGCCTTTTTGTATCTTGATATGAGCTATCAAACATTCCTTGAACTTATGGTAAAATTTTCCTGTAACCTCTTCTTTATCGTTTGAATATTTAGAGAAGCACAAACATTTTGATTATCTAAGATTGAATTAAAAAAAAAAATGAATAGCCAAAGTAGTATTGTAGTATTCTTGTATGCAATAACTTTTCACTGATCTTTTGCACATATCCATCCCAAACACTAAAATGCAAAACTGAGAGAAATAAGTTTACAAACATTTATCAAATCAGGCATTGTTTTCTGAATTATTGAAGAATAATTCTATAATATCAACTGCTTATATAATTGCATATGTGTAAATGTCTTAAAATGAATTAGATATGAAATATATGTTCATGCTTACTATAGTTAAGAAAAAGTGAAAAAGTAAAAAATGATGAACTCACCATCACAGTCAATTGAACAACTATAGCATCAAAATTTTGAAGTTGTGTAGAAAAAATTCCATTAAAGAATAGATATGGTCAGAATGAATTCTATTCACAACATAATTGGCTTTTTCCTTTGGAAAACATCTAAAACAGAGTATAGAAACATCTAGATTCTTGAAGACAAACACACACATAAAAATGGATAGAACCCATCACCATCCCCGATGGTCATGGTTGTTCACGTGTTATTCAAAATATAAGTGAAAGAATTAATCGAAGTCTTCATCTTTTTTCAATCTTAATCATGGGGAAGACCATACATTTTTAGAAACTGTCAACCAAAACTTTCAATATAGGTTTCTTCAGATTTCAGCTCAGTCTTGTTGGCTATGAATATATTTATGTATTATGTGTACATGCCACATCAACCGAACTTGAGGTCTGGGAATTTAAGCATTTACTTCTTAATATGTCTAGAGTAAACAGTTTCTTTTGCCTTTTGAAAATTTCCCCCTTATTGGGGGTTCAATTTACAATGTAAGTCTACGCTAAATTGGTCCCTTAGTTTGTATCTGACTGCATTCGTGCCTGTTTTGGGGGGAAAATTCAGGCACAGGCAAGAGAAGTAACTTACTTATTGATCATGCCCAACTAGACCTACTTTCAAAAGACATTTGTCATGTGACTGTTTCTATTTAGTGTCTAATCTGACTTTTTTTTTCTGTAAATTCTGAAAGTTTATATTTTTCCATTTAACCAATTGCTGACAATTGAAGTTTAAGTGAAATCTGGTGCAAATTGAACCTCCGGAATGAATTCATATCAGAGTGGATCAATAAGCCGTGTTGCCTGATATATACTTATTAACTAAATTTTGATCTGAGATTTTCACTGAATCAAGTGCATTGACAAGGAAAGAAAATTATGTTGAAAAAAAAAAATTTGTTTTGCAATATAAATGTTATTTTCATCATAAGGCAACAGACTTATTGATGTACACATGTATAACTGGTTGTCGGTACTAAAGGTCTTGAGTGAAATCAGAATTTAATCAAGATGCCATTTCTACAATCAATTCAAGTTTGTCACTCGCAACCATACTGACTTTCTAGTCTATTGGAAAGTAGAAGTTATCACACAAGACAGCACAGTATATAAGGAAGAAAACAGTAGTCAGAGATATCATAGAATCTATTAGAAAACTTAAATGGCAATGGGCAGGCCATGTTGCAAGAATGGCAGACAACCGATGGACATCACGACTCACAAGATGGATCCCCAGAGATCACATGCAAAACTGAGACCAACAAAATATGAGATGGAGAGATGAACTAGAAAATACTGGCTCTGCGACACACATGATAGAGAGGTCTGGTGAATCCTGAGGAAGGTCTATCTCCAATGACGAATGTTAAAAGGCTGCTGATGATGAAATGATTGTGTATGGATCCGCCTTAAAATTTACTCATCACCTCCATAGCCTACTGGCCACTATCCCACAAAATTTCATTTCAAATTTCAAAATGGCAGCCCTTAAACATCATAGGAAAACTGGCAAGAATTTTTTTCTCAATCCAAATGATTTTTAGGTATGATTTAACCTTGTTACCAAGATTCTACCCTCCCAAAATGATAACTCAAAAAATGTGCCAGAAACCGTTACTCGATTCATATAGTATTCATTATAGCATTTGATAATACCAAAGGTTAATGCATCGCCAGTCAAATGTTTATTGCTCAAAGTAGTTGCAAATGTAGAATGTATTTTCAAAGACCTTTGAAACTCCTTAACTGCTTTTTAAAATTATGTGTCCCTTTTGGTGCTGGTTGGTCTAAGTGAAACCGCAAGCTAAGTTAAATTTCCAATCATTGTTGTGAGCTACTCAATGTAGCCTATTTCCACTGAATACATAACTTTTCATACTTGCTATGCTTTCGCTTTAAAATCTACCCAAGCTATGCTCATTAGTTTCCCTAATGACAGACTTTCACTGTATTGCATCCCTTCCTTCCAAGACTAATTTTGGCCTGTCACAAAAGAACGCAGTAATTATGTATTGGCTCTGGGTTACTCCACAGAGAGCAAGAGATGGGTAAAAGAAGGCTGAAGAAATAATAATATTAAGAAGAAGAAAGGTATCCTCCACTTTTTGTGAAGGAAAAAAAAAAAAATGCTTGGCTTCAAGCAGGAAGTGATGCTATTTGCTCATTAGCTGTGTGCAGACTTTTGCAGTGTTTGGTGGGTTGGGTGGGTGGGTGCGTTGAATATGGGTTCTTTTCGGTTTTGTTTTGACAACCATCATCATCGAATAGAGGACGAACACAGGAACACACTTGGTGCATGTATGAATCCAGTAAAGAATTCATCTATAAAGGTTTATGCAATTGAAGTTGTTATGGAGATTGAATGAGGAGACATTTTAAAAACAGAAAGAGTTGGTGACTGATTTGCAAACTCTTTAGAAGATCTCTTAATGAAGTGATCCAGTGAGACAAATAAGAACTCATTGTGATTGTTGTTAACAACCGTCAACCGAAAACTGTCGACATAGATTTTTTCAGTTCTCATGTTGGTCTGGCTGGCTATGTTATGTGTATATCATGCATACAAGCTGCACAAATGGAGCTAAAGGGCTGAAAATTCAAACATTTACTCCTTATCATGTCAATAAAAAACCCATTTTTTTTTGTTTTTTGAACCCCACCCCCAACAAATAGACTTTTTTTTGTGGAGAGTATTTTGCAATGAAAGTTTATGCTAAATTGATCCTTCAGTTTCTGTCCGGCAGCATTCTCACTTATTTCTTTGAAAATTCTGACCTTTTTTTTTTCTTTTAGTAGTCACTCCCCAATATAAAGCTAGAGAAGTGATTTATCCACTTGTCAACCCCTTCTTCTAATTTTTTGATTGATCACCCCCAACATGGCATGTTGCCAGAAGACATTGTTCATGTGACATTTTCTATTGAGTTACTAACCAGACCTGTATTGTATACTTATTTTCATAATATTGGCTCTTCTATGTTCTGATGGCTTCTACACAGCCCTTATAATGGAGAGTTACTTTATTTTCTAAGTGTATTTTTTCTCCTGGAGTAACTAGGTATCATTAATTTCTGCAATTATCAGTTGTCGTAACGAACACTCACTGTATCATTCCTTTCATTTTAATTGGGGTTTTTGCTCTATGTTTACCAACCTTGGCAGATTCATTCCCAATCACTTTTTGAATCTTTAAAATTAGAAAAAAAATCGAGAAAGGAGATGTTTTTAACAAAATAGATATAATGGTGCAGAATCTAATGTATAATCCTAAACTTTCTGTCATGCTTGGTGTTACATATGAACTTGAAAGATTTTATTAGAACGTGATAGACTCTAAGAGAACCAAACTTCTTCACTGTGTTAAGAACATTGATATCTGGTGAACAATGTAAAAGATATCTGTACTGCACTAATAAGATATCTGATATAAATGGATTCATTTCTTTTCTTAATCTACTTATGTAGTATCATCAATTTCTTGTTTATTGACTGTTAAAAATAGATTTGTTAAAATAGATAACCAGGGAGAGATTACCATAATCTCTACGGATATCTAGTAACCTTGTTTATGCTGTGGTATATCATCATTAGATGGGACAGTTTATATCTGACAGAATGTGATAATTGTGGAGACATTTTATTTGGAAACATTTTGTCAGATACTGGGATTAACTGAGTAGCAAATTGAACAGCCGACCGATGGATGTTTCCTGATATAATGTCTCTAAAATTATCCCATAATGTGATATATTGGAGATCATTTATGTTTGTAAAAAAAATTGCTACTTGACAAAAAAAAAAAAGATTACAAAGATGAGAGGATTGGTGAGAAAAAATTTCAATTCTTTTCAACATTCTAGTTCACCATTTAGTAAAATGAAATGGAGTCTATGAAATATTTTCAAGTATCTCGACTGCTAATTTATCTTAGGTGTTTGTGTACTCTCTGGATTTGTTATAGATTTCTCTAATTTTTCTCAACTGTGGCAAAAGTTGACAGTTCTATGAATGCCAAAAAGTTTTTCATTCTGACAGATTTGAATCTGTTCATAAGAAAGGAAGGATAGATAGAGTGGACCAAGAGAGAGGAATTTTCTTTTATTTTTCATGTCACGCTGCATCATATCATCCGATTTTCTTTAGATCAATTCTCAAGATGAAAAATAAAAAGGAAGCAAGCAGACTATACAGTGTTTATAACTAATGTACACACTTCATATATGGATATTTATAACTTTTTCATTTTCCAATGAATTGTATTACATTTCAGATGATATTTTTCTTATTGTTATTATTATATATATGTGTATTCATTTGTGTCTGTCTGTCCACACAATATCTCCAAAATAACTCCATGAAATTTTTTCTCTGAAGGTAGGGCCATACAATAAGAGTTGATTGAATTTTTGGACAAATGTAGAAATTTTTATTTTCATTTAGAGATGTTTTTCCATTTCTTTCCATATATCATTGCATATGCTCATAAGGGAGAGGAAGTAACTGTGCATGGATCTGCCCCAAAATTCAATCAGTTCTTCCATAGTCTATTGTCCATCGTTCTACAGAGTTTCATAAGAATTCATTGAGAACTTTTGGAGATATCTTGTGGATAGACATGAACTTCTAGTGATAGCATATGGTATGGATGTATAACTACGATGCATACACTCGCAATGGAGGGGAGGTAATTATGTATGGATCTGCCCCAAAACTCCACAAAATCTCATTGAAATTTACAGAGTACTTTTGGAGATATTGTGTGGACAGCTATCTCCAAAAATTTTAGTGTCCACGCGATATCTCCAGAAGTTCTCAGTTATTTTCAAGAAGAATTTGTGGAAGGGTGGAGAATATGCTATGAAAGAGATGATTAAATTTTCGGGTGGATTCATGTACAGTTTACTTTCAATAGCAATAGCGTTGGCAGAGGTATCTGCTCTCTGAGTGCTTTTTAGTTTTTGATGCAATAATTATTTTTTTTTTGTTTCTACTCAATATTTAAAAAAATAGCTGGAATTTGCATTTGGCCTCTTTTGAGCATAACTGACTTTGAATATGCATGCATAAAATGAAAATGAAGAAACATGTTTTAGAAGATAGAAATTTCACTTTTCATTGTATATTATCACAAAAGATTTGCTAAATGTTGTTGTTATAATAGGGGCTATCATGACGTCTTTCCTGCTAGAAGTCTCTCTCGTTATAACATGGTTCATTGAAGCGTAGTTCATGTTATAACAGGGATGCATGGTTGGCTCCAAAATAGCTTTATCACGACTCAATTGTAATGCAGTTAGCTTTTGTGGACCCTGACACCCACGTTATAATGGTGGCGCCTCTATTTGTATTTAATATCCATTTAACATTTGCAAAATGTTGAATCTATCTTATATCACTATATATTTTGTATGTCTTGAAGAATCACTCTTGTACTGCGAATCTTGTGGCAGAACAACTGCTAGAAAAACCTCTCTCGTTATAACAGTCGTAAAGAATCACTCTTGTATTGCAGTGGTTTTGAAACTGGGGTCTGCAGAATAATGCTCGGGGGGTCCACAATAGTGGTCCCTCGTGAACCTGACATTATGAATCTTGTGGCAGAACAACCAAAAAACATATTTATTGTATACAAATTTGGTCTGTATATTAAGATTCGAATAAATGTAATCCGTTTAAAGTAAATATCATTTTTAAAGGTTAAAAATTATCTTCCATTGCAGTTCATAAATTTGCTTAATAACTAAATGCTAAAAATAAGGGTCTGCTAGAATATTTTTTATATACAAAGGGTCCATGAGTTTCCAAAGTTTCAAAACCACTAGTGTATTGGAATGTACTGGGTCTAAAAATTATGGGGCAAAATTATCTTTTCATTACAGTCTATGTTTAGAAATCATAATCAGGCTAATAAATTTTTTTTTTTTAATCCTAAGTAGTTTCAAGTTTTTTAAATACCTCTGCAGTTTTTTTACTTAATTTTGAATGCTAAACTTCATTATTTAAAAGTAACTATGAAACATTTTAGTATTCAATTTGTGATTTTAAAATCTCTGTTGGTTCACTCTTTCAGTGTTTCCTCTCTTGAATGGGACAAAAATGTTCATGGTTGTTTTGTTTTATACTAAGATTTAAAAAAAAAAAAGTTTTTATTGAATCATTGAAAGGAAAGTTTTGCAAGAACAATAGATTTAGTTCAAAGTGTTTTTCGAATGACTGAACTCCTTGTTATATGTGTTGTTATTGCAACATTCCAACCAATCCATTCTATGGCCTTCTTCAGGTGTACTATCCAAAATGTAGTTCAATTGACTGAAAAATTCTTTGAATCTTAATGACTTTTCTCAAACTATAGACAATAGATTTAGTTCTTTTGCCATCGGATATTTTCTATTATTATTTTTTTCTATCGAATCTTCACAAAATTCTTCACAAAAATGGCATTCTGATTGTTGCATACCATATCCATGATTAAATCTTTTTTTCTAAATCTCATTAACAGGTTTATGAATGGAGATGTTCATGAAATATATTGTATCTGTACTTTATGTAAATAATGAATATATGTGTATAAAGTGTGTGTGTGTGTGTGTGCATTTTTGATTTTATGGAACTGTCTCTCATCTTCTGCTCTGTTCTCTTGCAGTGGAACGGTCGGCCACTCGTCATCTGTTGTTCACTGTTCATTCTGTTGTAAACACTCATCATATTGTGCAGTCTCATTTTGAAAATTAGAGCATGTGATTGGCCAGTCGGGGCAGTGGTCAATGGCTATTCAACAGTAATTGCCATGGCTTCTCTCTAAAATGACCTCAGCCGAATGCACCCTATGCTTTGTTACACAAAGATCTTGATTACCTCTGATAAAAAGACACTTGCACCCTCCTCACTGTGGCGGGTGACGAAAATGGTCCAGTTGCAAGTTTCATCAATTTCTGCAATCAGCTAAGAAAGTCTCCGCGGAGAGATGGCATCGTCAGTCTGCCTTCTGAAAACAATTACCATCATTATTAGCGGGTCTCCCTCCATACACATCATGTGTCGTTTGTACCAGTTCCCTCTTGTATCTACTCAGTCATGTGCATATGTATGTGTGTGTGTGTGATGGAAGAGAAGGAAGGAAAAAGGAAAGGGTAGAGGCGGGAAAAACAGAAGTTTGGGGTTGGGAACGAACTTTCAGCACCAGAAATGGACCATCAGGCTACCGAGTCAGAGCTGTGCATTCAGCCAGTCTCACCAGTTGGGTGCTACTGGGAGGATAGTGAGATGGGGGTAAGGCAGAAATCGAGGAGAGGAAAGTCGGAGCATGGGATGGTGACGGGTGGGTGGGTGGGGGGTTATGGTGGGTGCCCAAGGAAATATGGCCTCGGGGAATGCCACAGGCTATGGAAAAGATTCTCAGAGCTCTAGTTTCTCTGCCGTCTTTACCTTAGCCAACAATACTGCCAACTTGCTTAGTGTTTGAGTTGTGGCTGCTTCTCCTCCCAGCCTCGCTCTATCCCTTTTCCTGACCTGTCCTCCTTGTAGCTAGCCCCGGGCTATGGCTAATAGTAATCTGCTTTTGAAAATCTTGGTGTTCAGTTTGTAGTTTTTCTTTCTCTTATCAATGTTGAGCTAAGCAGTCAGGTTTAACTTACCAACTGTTTCTAAGGGGACAACCTGAGAGGACTTGCTTGAAATATCAGCTCAACAACTAGAAAAATGCAAGGATTCACCTTATTCGCCTCCACCCCCCCAATCATTCTGGACTTGTCACTCAGAGAGAGAGAGTGAGTTTGTAAGAGAGAGAGAGAGAGAGAACTAAACTGATTTATATTCTGAATATTTCTATACTGCGTGTTTTATTGCTTTCTGAGATGTTTGCAACTTTCGCGTCAATGTACATAGTGTGCAACCTGAAGATGATTGGAAAATATGTTGATCAAAATTATTATAGAACAATGAAGAAGCTGAAGGAAAAAACAAAACAAAAATGAACCAAACTAACACTTCCTCTCATAAATATAGAGCAGAAATGTTGCTGTAACATTCTTTGAAAATGTTTTGGTAAAACTTGAAGGCACGGATGTAAATTATTTACCGTACTCGCCGTAAATAGTAAAAAAGAGTTGCCTCCCGTGGTGGCAAAAAATGGCTAGATTTTTACATTTTTTTTTCATTTCCAGCTAACTTTATAGCTAAAAATTTTGCTCAATAACATACAACTGCTCCTGAAGTGTTTGAATTTTATCTAACAAATTTTTAAAAAATCAAAAATTGAACATTAATTATTTGAGCCTTCATATGATTATAAGATTGATCTGGACACTCGGAAATTCATACAATGGCTCCAATGAATGATGAAAATGAAAAGTATATTCATCTTTAAATAATATATTTTCCTTCTGAAAATTTAAGCATTCATTATTGATTTAACAGCTTTGATAAATATGATTTTTACATGGTATATTCATTGAAATGATATTCAAACATCCAAAGATTTTTGGAACCATAACATGGAATTGAAAAAATCCAGCCACTTTCAGCCACCAAGGAAAGCAACTTTATATTTACGGCAACCAATTTACATCAGTACATACAAGTTTTACGAATGTCGTCTGTGAACAAAGATTGATATTTACTCTCATGGAAATGCTAGTATTTTCTCACTAAACTTGTTTTTACAATGTCTGTTGAAACATTCTTATTCGATAGTTTTCACGACTAAATCAAAACATGAGGTTACGGTCTTGATAGCTGCAGTACAAACTAATGTTTTGTTTCTCCTTGGAACAATTCCCACTCATTTTAGTTGTGCATACATATGTAAGTGTTTTGAAAAGACAAATTGGAAAGCCAAAGTAGATATTACGAATGAGATTTCTATATCAAATCTAACCTGTTTCGTTGGTGAAAGCTAACATCTTCAGAAAATGTGATTTACAAACATATCAAATTAGATAAAGAAATCTCGTTAGTAACATTTACTTTGGCTTTCCAAATAGTCTTTTCAATCGAATTCTGTCAGATGAATTATAATCTATATCCATACCCTAGTCACATATGTGAGTGTGTGTACATTAGAGCAGTTTTGTTTGGCTGAGTTAGTATTCACTGATTCACAAGTTTCTTCCTTATTAAATTATAAACATTATACATCCATTTCTGTTCACTCAAACATAGATGGTGTCCAGAATAGCAGACAAATATTACTTGATGGATAAAAATGAACTTGTAAACTTGTCTTCTGCCCCTAGCATCTTCCTCCTGTAAAATCAACTCATAAAATTCATCCTTCACCTCACTCATGAACCTTGCTTCTTGCTCAATACAAACTTCTATCTGTATATATTGATAAGTGTTTGCCCAGTTTGAAATGCTTATTATATGTGTGCAACATGAGACCTTTTCTTCCCAGAATATCCTTATATTGGTATACTAAAAGCTGGCATACTGTGAAAATCAATACAAGACCGAATAGAACCAAGCGATGACCTATCATGGGAAATACTGTGTATATTTTTTTTCTTTTTTTTTTTTCAACTAAAATGATTTGAGAGTCGGGTTAAAAAATAATCTTTATCAGTACTTATACATAAAGAATAAAAAGTAACTCTGAAAAGCATGTATGCAACCTGCAAACATTGTTTTAAGACTTATGTTTATTTCTATTCAAAAATAATCTGACAGACTAGATTATTTTCATGTTTTTATATTGAGACTTGATTGACAGCACCATTTTATGATGTATCAAAATTGAAAGATTTTCTTATTTTTCTAAAACTAGGGCAATGCCCGTTCCAAGGGTACAATGGCTTATTTACACTTGATGCAGTGCAGACCAGTCTGCTGTAATTGTTGTGTAAAATAATTTCCCGTTCATTGTATGAAACTACAACTTCGAGAGATTTTTCAAAAGTGCTTATCCAAAAAACTTCAAAATCAACACACTTCAGTGCTTTGTGTGCTGGCTAATATACCTGGTGAATGTCAACTTCGTACAATGGACAGTTGTTAAGTAATTCTGGTATATATACACACACATACACACCAACAGAGATTTCTAGAATTATAGTTGGATGTTCCATTTGAAATGCATTTCTTGGCTTTTGTTAAAAAGCATTAAAAAAATGTTCAAGTCTTCGGTGAATCTCCTAAACAAATAGTTTTCAAAAAATAAAATAAATGTTTCTATGGAATCTAGTAACTCTAAAGTAATCAGAAAATAAAATAATTCTGTAATGAAGAGGGACAATCCTCATTGAATTATATTCCAAATGAAATACATTTACTTACGTAATCATGTTATTCTTCCATATAAAAATATTTTCGTTTGGTTAGAGATATGCTCACTACTGTTTTATCTTCTTTTATTCTATCTTTTTCCATGTCTACTTTTTGCAGAATATAAAAGTAATTATGAAGTTAGCCTTAGAAAATATTAATTCTTTTGGGGTTTCTAATTAAATTTCAGATACATTTTTTTTTTAACAGAGAAAAGATATATAGCCTTGGTGCTGCATGTCTTTCTAATGGAGTATCTTAACTTGTCATAGATTAATTGCTGTAGCTTTGCATTTATTCACAAAATCATTGCCATAGAAATGCATCCTTTTTTAAACGAATTACACATTCAGCGTCTCTGCTGTCTATTGAAGCCTATTCAAAGAACATGAATCCTTGTATTGATACGGACAAAGAC
The DNA here is from genome assembly GCA_963457665.1 of Thysanoteuthis rhombus. Lineage (NCBI taxonomy): Eukaryota > Metazoa > Mollusca > Cephalopoda > Oegopsida > Thysanoteuthidae > Thysanoteuthis > Thysanoteuthis major. The sequence continues at coordinate 71,574,873 of OY735200.1, forward strand.
ACTGCGTTCAAATCCAAATTGGTCACATCCAGTTTTCATTGATTGAACTTAGATTGACCTTCCTTACTTTGCTTTTTTAGATAGAAAATCTGAGTCGAAACCTTAGGAAAGAGGTCAAAAGAATCGGATTCTTTCCAAACTTGATTTGAATCTCCGGAGAGAGAGATGATGGCTGCGAAATTCATACGTGATTAAGGTGCGGGAAGTAGGGATGCTAGAGAGAATGATGTACTTAACAAACTGAGGGTCAAAAAATCAAGGGAAATCTCTGATGACCTTGACCTCTTTTTAAAAACAGATCTTCCATGTTTTTTATGTTTGCCATGATTTTTTAGGAGGGTTTTGTTTTCCGATTTTTTTATTTTTTTTTTTTCTCCATTTTCTTCTTTCATTGAAAATTTGAAAATCAGTCTATCTAATGAGAAACTTACCTTCTTCCTAAGATTAATGGAAAAAAAAAATTTATTATTGAGAAATATTATAAAAGACCATTCGATTAGTAAAATAATTTCATAGGTCCCTTATTGAATCATACTAAACAGTGTTTTGTCTACCCAAAATAATAGATTTTAAAGTTGGAAATAATTTGGCTGGTGCTATATGTGTTTAATTATAATTCATTAATACTAGCTGAAATTATGCTCTGTGGGTGGGTTTTTTTCAGCTTATTCCTCTAAAAGACTTTAATAAAAAAGATAAAAAATGTGTTTTTTGTAGGGGTATGTTAATTCGATACCTTGAAATGCGCCTATAGCTTCTGGTCACATACAGATCAACGCAATCAAACTTTTAATATAAGATAGATAGATAGATGAAAATTAGCTCATTATCATTGTGGTAATGCTGACCCCACATTATTTTTTGCGTTCTTTTAATACACTTAAGAAGTACCTTTATTCAATATCTTTTGCTACAGTTTGCTGTTTTGGGTACTTTAAGATGGCACAGAAATCGACAGAATTAGACTTTTAGTATTATAATAGATAGATGGGAATAAGATCATTATTATTAGGTTAAGTGTGAATTCTGCACCCACACTGTTGATATTCAGTAAATCCCATCACTGAGCACAGAAAATTTTGTGACCAAAGCTTGAGCCATTCTTGAGTTTTGCTAAAACGGTCAAGTATACCTTTGTGAGTTATAAATTCCAGATGGATAGATAAAAACGATAGTGACCTGTTCTTTTGATAAAACAATGAAGGATACAATGTAGTTACAGTATTCCATGTCCTATATATTGACCAGCACTGGAAAATAGAATATCTTGTAAAAAGATCACTGCTGTTTGTTAATTAAAAACCTACAACCAAAACTGTGTTGACATAGGTTTTTTTCAGTTCTCAAGGTGGTCTAGCTAGCTATGTATGTATGCAGCTTGCCTACTGGCCACACTGATTGAGTTAGAAGGCTAAAAATTTGAACATTTTCTCCTTATTATGTCTAGAAAAAAACTTTTTTTTTTTTTTTTTCTTACCTTATTTGAGGATTCCCTCTGAATAGGTTTCTAGTGGTTGGTTGAATTTGCAATGTACATTTATGTTAAATTAGTCACTTTGTTTGTGGTAGGTAATATTCATGTTTATATTTTGAAAATTCAGATTTTTTTTAGGGATCACTGTTGAACAAAAAGTGAGAGAAGAATCTTGTTCATTGACCACCCCTTTTTCCAATGTTTTAATTGATCATCCCAAAAACTGCTTGCTGCCAGAAGAAGTTGGACATGTGACAGTTTCTATTGAGTGACTAACCAGACTTCTCTCTTTCTTTCTTGAGTTGGTTATGGTGTAATTGTTTTCTGCAGTACATGTACATATATAATCAGCCTTAATTTTGCTGATAATCATTGAATTTGGACCATTTAATTGGTCTCCTTCAATTCCCAAAGGTATTTCAAGTAATAATAATTGATTAGCAAGCAAATATACCTTGAATGTTTGAAGTGAGAAAGTTGATTTCTCTGAAGAGATGTACTTAGCATTAAGTAAGTTGTGCTTCACATTAGCCAAGGCTTCAGTCATCTCTGCTTGGACTCCATGTATCACATTACGACTAACTTGGCTGTTCGCATAATGTGAAATGAAGTTAGAAGCGACAAGCACCCGAAATGGTGTCCCTCACTTCACTCTGATACTCGATATTGAATTACGGAAATGTTTGAAGAGTTAGTGACGCATTGTGGGATAATGCAGTTCTTATTTTATTATTTTTTTCCTCAATGTTAGATCTACACTATTTACATGTAAACAAAATCACCATTAGTGGGACTTCATCCAGATCAAGATTCTATATTTCCTTTTTTTAAGGTTATCTTTAATTTCCTTGCCAGGAGTTCAATAAAAAGCCAAGGTGTTGAAATTTGTTGATAATAGTTATAAATACATTGTAATGCTCTATTAAGCAACGGAAATTAATATGTGACGATATTTCCCAGATTAAAGAAGGTGTTCATTTTTGAGCTTGTTTTATTATTCTAAATTTTTCTCCTACCCACAAGTAACAGTCGACATAGGTTTCTTCAGTTTTCAAGTTGATCTGGCTTACTATTTATTCATGCATGTATCGCGCATATTAGCTGCATCAGTGGAGCCAGAGGGCCAAAAATTTGAATATTTACTCCTCATCATATCTAGAAAAAGGTTTTTAGTGGGGTTTCAATCTGCAATGTAAGCTATCCCTGAATTGATCCCTCAGTTTTTGTCACACTTGATTTAAAAAATTCCGGACTTTTTAAGCAATCCTTGCTCGAAAAAAAAAGGTGAGAGATGTAATTTATTTAGTGATCACCTCTTTTCCTAATTTTTTTAATTGATCACCCCCAGCTCGGCATACTGCTGAAAGATGTTGGTTTTGTGACGGTCTCTATTGAGTGACTAACCAGACCTGTTTCTTGAATAATGACCCCTGTATTCCAAGCATCATCTAAGAATCCTCAGTCCTGTATTTTTGTCCTCATTGATGTATAAATGGTTTTTTTTATCATTGTTGTTAATAAAAGGTGCAGTAGCAAACAAATCCTGGACACTGATTGTATCATTATGTTAAGACACCATCTGGATATTCTTTTTACCATGCCTGAAAAATTTAACCAAAACTATCTCCATAAGTTTTTAAGTAAGTCTAGCTGGAGGGTGGGGCCATACATGTATGGCATGTATAAACAGCACCAATAGAGTCACAGGGCTGGAAATTTAAACATTTTTTTTCTTATTATGTCTAGAAAAACACCTTTTATATTCTCCTGCAGAATAGGTTTTTAGTGGGGGGGAACAATATGCTATGTAAGTTTATGCTAAATTTCACGCTCTCACACTTGTGTTCGTTTTTTTTTTTTTTTTTTTTTTAATTTGGACTTCTTAGTGATGCAACGAAAGGTGAGAGAAGTAACTTATTCATTGATCTCTACCTTTTCCAATTTTTAATTGATCACCCTCAAAACGGTATGCTGCCAAAAGATGTTGATCATGTGACAGTTTCTATTGCATTTCTAACCGGACATGTAAATACATTTTTAAATTATCTTTAAGTATCTTCAGAACTTGAAAGAAAATTATACCAATATCTTAAAACGATATACCAAACTATTTAATGTTAAATGTATTGTCTAGGCCTTTCTTGAAATTATTTTCTGAGTTGATATAATTGAGCAACTGTATCTATCTAAGATGGCGAAGGGACCTATCCTTTTTTTTATATGTGCACATAATTGTGTGTTCCACCAATCCTGGCCATACCGTTTTGTCTACAGACTAGGAAGTTGGCATTAGTACTCCACTTCTAAAAAATATTATTTTTATTTTTGGAAAAAAAAGCCCTCTCAACCTTTTTGAGCCCATTTTCTGATTGGGTTATTTATAACATCTAGATTCTTCCGAATCTAGGTGTTCCTTACTCTATTTCAGATGTTCTCTGTTGAAAAATGCCAGTGATGTCATAAGTATTTATTCTCTGACTTCAAATTTTGATGCTATGGTAGTTCAATTATTAACTGTGATGGCAAGTTGTTCATGTTTATAAATGGATATTCTGTAGACATCTTTGCTGTCTCTTTACTCGATTGTCTTGTGAATCTATGTCTCGTATTTTGCTTACGTTCTAATGCCGTTGAGAAAGTCAGAAACTGCTAACATTTAATAATGAATTGACGGCATCACATTGTTGTCTTCATCAGTCATGTTGCCAACTAATGTTCAGAGAACATGTCATTCCAACCAAAAAGTAGACTGCATGAAAGTCTTTAGGCTTGTAATATTCAAAGTCATCGTTCTTTATGCAGTAGCAGTGTTAGGTCTGACTGTGCCTGCCAGCAAAATTTTCAAGATTATTTTAAAGATTTTTTAGATTATTTTTTTCAGATTTTTTTTCAGGGTTCCTCAGATATATTGTGCCCCCAGAGTTCCGGGGGGCCCCCTGCAGTTGCTGGGTCTGCTGGTCCCACGTGCCGCCTCTACTTTATGGAAATGTGCAAAAGCTTATATAGCTTTTATACAGTTTTATTGAAGAAGACAATCTTTTTTTTACAATTGATACATTTTTTTCATTTTCTCTTGCCTAAAAAATGTGCTCAGCATGTTCATGTGTGTCTAATATAAATGTATTGTCTAAGCCTTTCTTAGAACAATAGGAATGACAATCTGATAGCAAATTTCTTGTTCTTGAATTACTGCTCAAAATTCATCATTAATTTTGAACATTTCCCTTTCTAGAATAGCGTGAGTTTTTTTTTTCTTAAATTTCTTTTTTGTGACATTGCTATTACAAATATGGAGCGTTCTGCAAGAAAGAATAAATTTTGTCTTGTCTGTTCATTAGTAAATGGTGACAAAAGATAATCTAGTTCACAATATAACTGTTTAATATTATTGTGATGCTTTCGTCATTATGAAAGGAAGTGAAGCTCATGTATGATGTGACCTTTATACCAGAAGTTTGATGTTCAAGATAATAATTAAGAGATGAAAATCTAAACCATTTGATCATCAAACCGAGATCAATATTAGAAACTATAAATCAAAACCGTCAATATGGTTTCTTCAGTTTTTAAGTTGGTCTGGCTTGTCATGTACATATTGTCCCTTACAGGGTACACCAATGGAGCTAGAGGGCTAAAAATTTCAACATACACTTATGTATAAAAGAAATTTTTTTCTTTTAAATCCTCCACAATAAGTTTTTAGTAAGGGGGTGGATCAATTTGCAATTTAAATTCATGCTAAATATCCTTTTCATTGTGTTTGCTCGTGTTCATGTTTGTTTTCTGAAAATTCAGACTTTTTGGATGATCTCTTCCCAGGAAAAGGTGAGAGAAGTAACTTATTCATTGGTCACTCCTTTCCTAATTTTTTTTTTTTTGATTGATTGCCCCCAACACAGCATGTTGCCAAAAGACATTGGTCACATGATTGTTTCTATTGATTGACTAACCAGACTCATTGATTACATTTCTTTTGATATTCATTGAAAACTAGACCAAAAATAAATCTTTGGTTCACAGACTCAAAGGTGGAGATGTTTGGTGGGTGGAGGCTTGTTCTTGAAATAATTGTGGTTTACTCATATTGAACATTGTTCTTTCACTAAAATATCTTTTGACACAAATGGTTGGCTGCATTTTGCAATGTTAATTCTCATTAAATCATCCAATTTAAATTTTTTTTTTTTTGTAGGGTTGCACGTTTTAATCAAGTTGAGCATCTCGCAATATTTTTCCCAACAAATTTTGGTGCTGAAAATACTCGTATACACTATATCGGACTTCGAGGAGAATTCACAGAGGTAAGTGAGATATTTTCTTCACTGCTCTTGTCTTTACAGTTGTAACAGTATAAGATAAATGACTTGAATTTAATCTTCTGGAGTCATATGAACTATTCAATAATTTTCTTATTGGTTTATTTATAAATGCTTTTGACATTTTATGATTAATTAATAACTGCTACCCACAACACTGGTTCATATATTGGGTTTATGTTGTTGTCGTGTTCTGACTTTTATATGTACCCAGACTTTGCCCTGCTTTAACTGCTCACAGTCAAAACTTGAAATTTTGCACACACACTCCCCTCAATATCTTTTTTTTTTTTTTTTTTTAAATCCCTTTCAAAATGAGGTTTTAGTGGAGGGTTCAATCTTCAATGTAAGCATGTCCTAAATTGGTACCTTAGTTTGTGTCCATCTTTTAGTTTTTTGAAATTTGGATATTTTGGTACCCAACAAAAGTAACTTGTTCATTGATCAACCCTTTCCAATATTTTTAATTGATCACCCCAACACAAGATGCTGCCAAAAGACATTGGTCACTGAGAGGTTGAAAAAAAAAAAAACGACTTTTACACAAGTATGGTTGCTGTTACTGATCATGGTAACTAATGATATCATAATTAATGAATATTTGTTTAAGGTTTTTTTCACACACTGGCTCTCTTGCATTTTTCATTTTTTCACATCCTGGCCATCACAAATTTATTCAAGGAGAAATAGTGCCCATTTTGTAAGGTTTTATCAAAAACTCTTGGCACAACTTAGCCCTGGTGGTCCTAATTGAGTGTGAAATAAAAAGAAATAAGCTTGGAAAAACAATTTATTCAAAGCAATAATAATACAATGTTTTTCTTTCATTTTTGATTTATGAAAATTTGTTTTGGAGGGTTTTTGCGCACACTGTCCGTCTTGAATTTATTGAAGGAGGGAAATTGCTGTTCTAAACATAACTTACTGATATTTTTCTTTTATGAGTTTTCTTAATTTCATTTCCAATTAATAAAATTTTTTTATTTTTTTCAATTTTTTTTCTCCATGCACTGGCCATCAGGAATTTATTGAAGGAGGAAAAATGCCCTATTTATAAGGTTTTATTTAAAAACTTTTGGCTCAACTTAACCATGTTAGTCCCAAATGGAATTCTATGTGTGACATGAAAGGAAAGAAACATGGTAGAAAACTAAAAAAATGCAATATATTCAGATTAATAATCCGACAATTTATCTATTTACTTCTGTTTCTCTTTCATGAATTCTTTTATCTTTCTATTTTCGATTAATAAAATTTGTTTTACTCAAAAATTTGGCTTTTTGCTTGTGAGTGAAAAGAAAAAAAGATAAATCTTGAATTGTAAATAAAAACTTTAAAATCTGCACGCGTACACACTCTCCTCAATGAGTAGTGGATTATTTTTCAATCCCACCCTTCAAGATTTCTCAGGAGGGTTCAATTTACAAGCTAAATTTATGCAATAAAAGTAAGAATATATTAGCAACGGTGATTCATAATTTCCCTTGGAATGCTAGTTTTTACCTTAGTCTTAATTTTCAGTTGCTTTTTATCATAACTTTGACATTGACCATGATTCCACAATAATGAGTTAGAAACGTTATCGGAAATGAACAGTAAACCCACGGTGAGAATAGAACACACACCCTTTAGCCTGAGGGGGTCCAATGAATGCCTGGCTGCCTTCAATCATTTAGCCATGGGGTTCAATAGTTGAACATAAGCTAAGTTTGCATCTTAAAACTTGGCACCTTACAACTGATATTGTTGACATTTTTTTTGTTTGTATTTTAGACTTTGTAATCTTTAATACAACAATATCAAATTTATTTTTGATTTTAATTTATTCAAATTCAAAAGCTACAGAAAATTAAGATGAAATTAAAAACTTCTCAAAATATACAATATTTCATCCAATAATACGAATATATCAAAATTAAAAATAAATCATATCTTTTGACTTCTAAAATGTTTTTGATCAGTTTGAAACAGATCTGCCTTGTTAAATGAACTGTGATAATGAAATATCAACACTCTTGTAATTCTTCCCTGAATACTAAAGGCTACGGCTGTCAAAATCTATGCTCCTTATAAAGTGTTGATGTGGTTATCTGCTTTGCTACCAACTCCTTGGAAGAAAATCTCTATTTCAAACCCAGGCAAGATGTTCCATGAAAATCAATAGTTGATATCTATTAATGATACATCTCAATAGGAATGCTGATAAATTTGACTTGTTTCTTTCTATGCATAAGCCAGTTGAGGTGATACTTGAAAGCTAATTAGAAACTGTCAATCAAGACTGTCAACATAGGTTTCTTCAGTTTTTAAGTTTTTCCTGCTGGCTATGTATGTATGTTGTGTACTAGCCATACCAATGGGACTAGAATGCTGAAAATTTGAACATCTGCTTATGTCTAGAAAAAAAAAGTTGTTTTTTTTGTTTTTTGAAAAATTGAATTTTAGTGGGAGATTCAATTTACAATGAAAATTCATTGCTAATTGGTTACTCAGTTTTTGTCCAGCAGTGTTCTCACTTTTTTTTTTTTTTTTTTTTTTTAAATTCGAAATGTTTTTATGATCACTGCCCTAACAAAAGACGAGAGAAGTGACTTATTCATTGATCAATCCTTTTTACAATTTTTTAATTCAGCGCACATAACATGGCATGCTGCCAAAAGATATTCCATGTGACTATTTCTATTGATTGACTAACCTGACTTTCGTCCCTTTTTTTTTCATCTTTCTCACAATACACAAATGAATTTACCATGTGAATTATTTCCTCTTCTCATTCTTTGAGCTTCTTGATATATTTCCTCTTCTCTGTTGATAACAATATGAGTCTAGTCAGGTTTTTGAAGATGTTGAACAAGTAACCCTGTTAGTCTTGTTACAAATGTGGTTAAATTGAAAATGACATTTTTGTTTGAGTAGATGGGGAAAAATGGACAGTTCAATATTTTCTTGATGAATGATAAAATCTACAACTGGTTGCATTAGGGTCAAACTCTCTTGTTTCATTAAAATCTAAAAGGTAAACAAAATGGAATTCATTCTTCCATACTATATCATTCCAAAACTACGTCTCCCATTTCAACTCCTATATTATTAGTTCCTGTAAATGGGATTTGCTAACTTTTTAGCAAAATAAGTCGACCTGAATTTGGCTTCAGAAGTGGGAGTGAATTAGTTGTCTGTTATTGCATGCATTTCACTCTTATTTGTGCATGGTGTCACTGATTTTTGGTTTGGTCATTGTCATCCGTCATTGTTGTTACATATAGAAATAAAGTCAATTGTAGGAGTTAAATAGATAAAATGATATTCATATCTTGAAATTCTGATCAATAATTAACAACTAAAAATATTTCTGGCAGATTTAATTTTATTTTCAACTTGCACCCGACTTACAAAATTCAGTTGGATTAGCATTTAATGGGCAAGTGCAGATGGCCCAACAGTTAACAGCATGGAAAATGCAATCTGCAAACAAAGTTCAAACTCTGGGTGTGACAGTTTGGCCAGAAGGGGAGATAATTTAGATTTTAACGCAAGGGGTGTAATCCCATCTCCAATATTTGATATATTCTTTATAAATTTACTTGTATCTAGATACAGAAGTTCAAAATCAATTCCGCTCTACCAACTGAGTTGGCGATTAGTAAAAGATTGACAGAAAAAACCTTTCATCTTCTGGAATCTATCTACATCAAAAGCCTGTGTGGTTCTGGCAGGAGGTGTTTCTTTTTTTTTTTCTTTTTTCTTTTTGCTAAAACTATTCAACTGACTCTCAAGTGTGTTCTAAAACAACAATCGAAGGTGTCATGCTTTAAGATGATGTCGTGACATGAACTTAAAATCCTTTTAACAATACATTTTTCAAATTTGGATTAATTTGACGTTTCATCCTCTCTGAAAAGTGTTTGACGAAAAAAAGCTTTTTGGGAACAATCTTATTTAGTGTCATGATATATATATATATATATATATATATATATATATGTCGTAACTATAAATGGGTATATGAAGTTGTTTCTGATTAATATGAATCTGCTAATCACGGGAATTTAAAGTAAAACTTCTCAAAAATGTATGATTGCTGCAAATTTCATATGCGTAATAATTTTGCTAATAATTTCCAGAATAACAAAAATTTGAATGTTTTTCAGATGAGACGACACGGAGTGACAATCTGTAATTATGAAGCCAAAGCCAATCCTGCGGATCACAAAAGTCATCTTTTAGACCAGATGGGTCATATGATCCAGTAACTCTGCTTATTTGTCCATGACTTACGGATCAGGTCTTTGTATCTTTTTGACTTAAGTGACTGCATATTGCAGTTGCTTTTGAGTCAATTTATTCATTCAGATTCGATAAAATAAACCTTGAATAATTTTTTTCCCTCTCACAATGGAAATGCGTTTTCAAAATGGTTCTGATTTAACAAAGCTTGATTTCAAGAAAAAAAACAAACTTACCTAGTTTAACTGGTAAGGTTGCCAATTTAGATGTTTTTTTGTTTTGTCTTGAATTTATAACTTCGAGATGACAGAATTAAGATTTTTTCTAATTGTTTATGTTCTGAAGTCTTTTGTTGCTAATTGAGATTTTTTTTTCTTTAATTTTTTAAATTTGAGAGCAACTTAAGAATTGAAAAATCTAAATTGGTAACCCTGATTTAACCAATTTATGCCTAAAGTCAGTTTTTAAACTGATTCTGGCACAATTTGAAATATGAAGTAAATGAAAGTATATTAGCATGGTAATGCAAATTTATTAAGCTTGTTTCTTATCTTTGGAGTGTACTCATATAATCTGATCTGTTTTCTACAGCAATTTTTTTAAAGTGGACTAAATATAGGCCTAGTGTCATCTAAAGATTAATAATTTCAAATCATCTGTATTAGAATGAGTGAGTGTGTTCATTTGCGTGCAAATCATAGATATATACTTTTTATGGATGTCAATTACCCTTCAGTTTAAAAAATCCTACATTAACTAACAGAAACAATACTTGCATTTAATTTTCAGTTCTGTTATAAAAACTACTGTATGAAATGAGTTTTTTTTCTTTCTATTCTCTGTGTCAAAATAGAACATGTATGAAAATAAGTGAGGAAAGGAGATGGGAGTCATCAGTTGTTTATCATAATGGGTATCAATCAATATCTCTGCTTTACTCTGACCCTCCTATTCTTTCCTTTTTATACACAGTATATCTGTTTACGTGCAGAGGAAGCCACTTATTGCAATCACTTTGAGTTTAAAGGGTCTCTTAGATTACAATATCTGACTGATAACATTAAGAGGATATAGAAATTAGAACAATTTTCATTCATTGTCATCAACAACTTTGCATTATGAAAACATTAATATGAAGTATGACATTTTAATTAATTTTGAATTAAGTATTTGATACCAACTGACTTTTATTATGAGGGTAAGAGATTAATTATATATATATATATATATATATATATATATATATATATACTTATATACCATCCTCTTTTGACAGCCTATGAATTTAGGATATAAAGGCACTTAGAAAGACCTATTCATTTAAGTGTGAGCATAAAGACACACCTTTTTGGAATCAATTTTCCTCTCTCAGGTGAATGAGTTCTAATCAAGAGCATTTCTCAGACTGAAGGAAGGAAATCAATGTGTGTATCTGTCTCTCTTTTATTTATATATATATGTGTGTATATATATATATATATATATATATATATATATATATATGAGATGTAGAGTAAGGTCAAAATGAACGATTCATTTGGCATTGGAGCAATATTATCTGTTCAAATGAAGAGTGATAGTAACTGAATATAAAATAAAGGCACCATTCTGAATGAAAAAAAACCCTCCAAAACTCCTTAGACATACATTCAGGGTCAGATTTAGACCTTGGGTTGCCCCAGAGCACTTCAGCTTCGTTGGGCCTGTCATACACAGAAATTAAAATACTCAGCAAATCACTAAACTAATTTGCATGTAATTGGAAATGAAAAGTTATACATTCATAGAAAGATTAATATATTAAGTTATTTATCTGAAGTAAATACATGTATACACGTGCCAACAATACTCCTAATAGATTTTTAGATTTGACAAATTTAATTTTGCAATCCATAGTAATTTTAATATAATTCAAACAAGTTGAAGTGTTTCAAAGAAATGAATTTCAAGCACTAATTATTCATTTATTCTTTATTATAGAAACCGATTCTCCAATCATTTTTGTGTAGAGGGGTATAACAACACAAAACTAAATGAAAAGCATACATAGCTATAATGCCGAAGTGGCAACTGTGTTGGTCAAGTTTTTCCATGTTTTGGACTATTGTCTCAATATAGGAAAAAATATTTCTTTATTGAAAAACAGAATTCCTTGGTCAGCCCCAAAATTGAGATCTTTTGGAGATATTGTATGGTCAAACATGAGGGAATACAAATACCTCTTCCGATGCCAGTCTCTAAAAGATATATAGCTATGCAGTAGGGTAGATAACAGAGAGAAATTTCCTGTATCCACCTCAAAATTTAATCACTTCTTCCTTAGCCTATTGCCCATCCATCCACAGAATTTCATTGAAATTTAATGAGAACTATTGGAGATATTGTCTGGTCAAACATATAAGAGACATCTGGCAAATCTTAGGGAAGTTCTCAGTCCAACAATGGATACTGATGTTCTATTGATAATGTTGGCTGAACGTTTTCAAACTTCACATGAAAGCCATTTGGCAAAGAATTACTTCCCTTTCTTTCTGTTGATATAGATTCTGATGAAGTGTGAATTCATCAAATACATGAACTCACTGCATGGGATATCTATACCTGTTCCCAAGCACGTTAAAAATAAGAGTGAGCAAATTGAACAAAAATAATTTAATTTTTTTCAATTTGCTCGCTCTGATTTTCAACTTGCTTGGGAAAAGGGATAGAGGCCTATCTGGTCATTCCATGTACAATCCGAACATTAATCAGTCCTTAAATCGATAGAGGGTGGTGGAAAGGAGAGAATCTTTGTTAGTGGAAAGAAAGGAATTCTGGATATGTAATTTTAGTATTGCAGATTTAAGAAGTACACAAATGTCAGAGTGTAAGTTTACCGAGCTTAACATATAGTAGCAGCAGGCCATTACAGTGGAAGGTTGAGTGAGAACTGAACTCCCCTACGAATGGCTTGTAAGACTAACTTGTAAACATGCAGGGAAAGAGGGTATGGAATTTCTCTTAAAAGTATTTTCACCCAATTGCTCAAACCTAAAATAGAAAAGACAACATAGATGATGATGGGGGGGGGAATAATTTATGAGAACAGACAAGCATAACCTTAATTCCCACATATAGACTTGAACTTGAACAATTATGTCGGTAAAAATGGGTACTGTAAGTCCCCAGGTATAATCTGTCCCCCCAACCTTTTTTTTTCTGAGAAAATTCTGAGCTAAAAAAATCCAGGTGCATATTATCTATGGTAATATAATTGTGGGACATTTCCCCAGCTCTGTTTGTTGAGTGTAGAAGGTCGTTTGACTGCCAAAAATTGTCATGATGACGATGATGATGATCAATAATATAGAAAAATGAAAACCTGCTCACGAGATGGTAGACGTGGCAGTAATTTAAAATGAAAATATACTTTCAATTGCATCTTTTCCAGGTAATTAAAATTATAAAATCATAAGAGGAAAATAAGCAAGCAGTCAGCACAATAAGAAGGTATGATGAATTTTTTTTTCTCAGAATGCGTGTATAATCATCGCACGATGTAACGTACTAACTTGTAGCAAGGGAAGTATGTGACATTTTCAGATGTTAGAACAAGTTTCAAAGCTGGGCTCCGTGGATCCCTAGGGTCTAACAAATAATCCACCAGCTCACAGCAATGTTCCCTCTAAATCTGGCATTGTGGATCTTGTTACAGAAAAATGATATCATCCATTGCACAGTTATTGAAAAATATAATTATTGTACGCAGACGTGTACCATATATTAGAAATTAAGATAAATGTAATCCATTTAGAATCAATATGATTTTTAAAAGGTCAAAAATGTGTATTATTGCAGTTCATTGATTAGTTTAAAGACCGAATGTTAAAAATCAGGGTCTGGCTGAATATTTCCTTTATAGGAGGGTTCTTGAATTTTTTAAAGTTTCAAAGAAACCACTGAACTAACACATTGACTTTTTCCACCCTATAATCAGTTGCACTGCTGAAAATGATTGCTTATATTGTTTCCATAGTAACAGTACTTTACTACACTCTCATTCATAATCAGCATAAATTTGAAGATGAATATTTACCACTTAGAAAATGTGAATCTCAACCTAAGCTAATTCAAGGCAAACATTTCGGATACGCCGATCAGATCAAAGAAGGGTTTGGGGTATATACAGATCAAGCATTTTTCATTTGAAATTGGAAGTTGGGGGATGGATGCAGATTATGTAAGTTGGTAGATTGTAGTACATTTTGTGGGTTGGGACAAAAAAAAAAAAAAAAAAAAAATCCTTGGAAAATATCCTAGTTTTACTTGAAACAATAACTGTGCTGATGAATTCAGTCATAAAAATAAGGACAGTGTTCCCCAGTTTTTTTCCTTTAATATTGAATGTTATCCAAAACAATAACTGTACTGAAAGAATTTTGTCATCATAGAAGTAATGACTGTGTTCCCAATTCTAAATTTATAAATTTTTCTAAAATCATTTTTATTCAATTTGAATTATTTAATTGATTTTTAATTAATTTTATTGTTGATAAATTATTTTGTATTAATACAAATTATTGCCTGCTTTGTAGCTTTAGAATAAAATTGTGTTTTTTCTGTAAAAAGAATTAAAAAGGAAAGAAAATTTAATGAATACGATGGAATTATTTTCAGCACAATTAACACCAATATAATATTTCAGAATGAATTTTTTTGTTTGTCTAAAATCAGAAAGATACATTCTCTTATCAGGTTATATGTAAGACCCAAAAGAGGAGATTTACAATTTGGTCAAAAGGGAAGTACTGAGAGTGAAGATAGAATTGAAGAGGAGTATAAATTTAGCGCTTTTCGGCATAAATGAATAAAGTATATTAGTAATAAAATATATCAACTGAAGTAATTACCCTTCAACTTGACCCCCCACTTTTTTTTAACACTTTTTCAAAAAAAAAAAAAAATCTCAATTTAATTTAAATTAAAATAGATTACAGGCAATGCTAAATTTTTTTTTCCTGATGAGAAAATATATTTCAAAAAGAAATTAGAAATTCTACTAGTTTCGCACTGCCCAAGGTTCTATTTATATTATTAATGTTCACACAGTGTCCTTTCCAGTTTGATTTGCCTCCCTTGTTGACTAGTATAAGTATTGTATCAGTGTTCTTTCAGTTGAAACAATATTGAATTGTTTCTCACAAGGAAAAAGCGACACATAGGGAACAAAGTCAATGAAAGAAGAGAAAATATATACTTCATAATTGTAATTAAAAACAGGAAAAACTTGTAATGTTCCAGTTATAAAAAAAATGCCTGAAATCAGTGCATTCGTTGAATCCCCTTTTAATTGTACAAATTCAACATATTTTCAACATGAGAATTTATAGAGAAGATGAAAGATGTGAAAACAAATGGTCAAAGATGTTAACGGGAATCAACCAAGGAATGAACGTAAGAGAAATTTGGAACTAATAAAATAAGGTTTTATTTATCTATCAAGACTTATAATATTCTACATATTCTGAATCTGTAGGTTTATATATACATTTCTCTTTCAAATTGACAATCCAGCCAGGTTCCAAGTTGAAGAAAACCTGACGAGTATCTTTCCTAATTGCCATCATTTGTTCAGTTTCCTCATCTACTTGACGGATAGTGTAGCCATATTTCTGAGAGAGTTCCCAGCGTGCTTCTCGGATTAAATCTGGATCAGCCAAATAACCTCGGTTCTGAGGATTTGTGTAATACTCGATGACATCTTGTGTCGGAAGATGGCAACGTGGAATTGGTTTGCCAGATTTGAAAAATTGTGCCGTGTCTGACAAAGCACTCAAAGACATTGGATCAAAGTAGCGGGTTGTGATACTTCCTCCATTTCGTTCAATTGCAGCTATCACCACTTCACTTGCCCATTGGACTTCAATGTTGATGCAGGCAGTAAAGGAATCAGCACCCTGAACAAAAAAAATATTTACAAAATTTAAAACATGTTGGATTTTCATGTGGGTTATCAGAAATAGACATATGAATCATATGGATATTCAAATGGCTACAAATTCTCAGAATATGTTATGTCCTTTCTATGCATGGAATTCGGATGGTGTTCACAAATTTGGTACACTAGGTGGAATCCTTAAATGCAACCCCACCATTCTTACTTTTGGTGACAAAATGTTTACTACCATTATATTCAGAGAGTACACCAGAAGTAAGCTTTTGAATAGATTGATCGAAATGTGCGAACAGCATAAACAAGAAGTCCAATCATTTCAAAAACTGATCTTAGATCCTTGGTGAATGGACAAAATGTCATGCAGAGTAGAGATTTGAATCAGATAAATGAGTGAATTTAAGAGATTGAATAATGAAGAATTCTTTTTATTATAGATTTTATGGACAGTTAAAAATTGTTTTTTGTCATTTAAAATTATTGTTCAACTATTGAAGATAAAGCCTTACAATTTTCATAGGACATGGTTTCTGGGAATATTTTTATGAAGACAGTTTGGTCCAATTTTTCAATTATTTAAATCCACAAAAAAAAAAACAAAAAAAAACATATCAGAACATTTGAAATCTTATGAATACAAAGCGGATTCCATGGATTTCAAAAACCGGATCGGAATGAAATAGCAAATCCGTTTAAATTGAATCAAAATAAATTGATTTTGAATAAATAAAAAAGACTTAAGAATGAAATAAAATTGTCCGTCTGTTGTCTTTTGTTAACTTACATCTTCTGTTAGCCACAATCCATGTTCCCGCCTTTCAACATCTACGTTGAGAAGTCTTGTGTTGGTGATGGCAGCCAAATCAATGGGAGATTTGGCATCTACACGGTCAAGGTCGATCATTCGTTGAAGGGAATGCATGTCCATCGGCTTATAACTTTTGCGAGCACTGAAGCACAAAAAATAAAATGAAATAAAATCTAGAGAAAATTCGCCTCTGATAATTTTGAACGTGATTGAAAAATTAGCATTAAGATATTCTAATACATTGTAAAAAGTAAAAATTAACAGAAAAATCTTTTCTTTGAAAAAGGTTGAAAATATTCAATATATATATATATATATATATATATATATATATATAATGTGTGTGTGTGTGTGTAGTATTAAATTCCAGTACCACGTAATTTTAGGAACAACAGTTACCTCCCTTAGGTGTATGTTCTGAAAAATTTGCTTAGGAAAAAGTTGTAATTAGCTTGGGCAATACACAGCTAAGATTTATAATTAACAATCAACCAAAATCCCTTTTTTTTTTATGTAGAGATAATGCAGGATTATGACAGATGCAAGGAAATCAGTTTCAAAACAGAATTTGTAGATAAGATGATTACATACTTCAAGTAAGAAGCTTTTGTTGATTAAAACATTTTCCAGAGAAATGCAATTCTGAGATAATTTGCAGTTTCATATTGACATTTTTTTTTTACATTAATAACACATCAACTTATATAACTGAAATCTGAATCGACAAAAATCTCAACATATGCTTTGAGCAGTTTAATTTCTAGTGGATCGAATTGAAAAATATTTTCCCCCAAAAAAATAAAACACAAAAGAATATTCATTTTTATTTATGAGATAATCCAACAAAATAATCAATATTTAACAAAAAAAAAAAAAAAAAAGTAGGTGAAAACTTTTTTCTTGATTATCTAACTTCAATTGAAAGTGTTTGTGTGTGTGAACTGTGATTATGTTCAGCAGTTCTCTAGAAATCTAATAAAAATGAACAAAATTACAGATTATAGATCTTTTATTTGAGATCATGAATCTGAATTAGATATAAAATATCTTTATTGGCAACACCGAAGAGAAATAACTAAAATACTTTGAAGTCGTCATTTCATACGACTACTAGAAAATTATTTTAGATGACAATTATAGTAGACTGCTCCACACAGCATAAAGACCAGCCCCTTCTATACATACACTTTCAGAATGGGCACTGCCCTAGTATATAATAAAAACAAAATATGAAGTGGGAAAAAAAAAAAAAAAAAGAAAAAAAAAAAGAACTACAACAAGAAGAAATGATTATATTGTTAATGAATGAAATTGTTTTGCTAGCTTGGAAGCTTTTTTTGGAAATTAAAAAGAAAATATATATTTTCAGGAATAAAAATAATGATGTAGTAAGAATACTTTGAAAAAAATCTTTGATACATAATTGCATCCATGTCAGAAATTTATTGAATTGTCGTAAATTTTTTTAAGAATAAAAGGAAAAGTTTTCATATCAAAATATTGATAACTTTTTCCAGTAAAGTTATAGTTCAATGTTTTGATCAGTTGAAGCTAATATGAAAGTTGAATACTTCATACTTCAAATACAAACAGAACGCTTTTTTTAAATCAGATTTTTCAATTTGAAGAATGTAATAATAAATTAGAAATTTATAAAAAAATCAGAAGGTAAATAAAACTGAAAATGGACAGCGGTCATGAAAAAATTACATTAATAATTGTTTTTTTACTTTAAAGTTCAATAGAATAGAAATTGAAACTTTCCAACATTTCCCTTTAAAGGTTAATGACGAGAGAAATTAAGCAAGAGATCTATTTTCCCAAACCAATGATACCATCACAGTATTTATTGATCTGCAACTTGAAGTATCACTGCATCTATTTTCATCAATACCTAACATAAATCATTGTCTATAACATGATTCTGTTATATTACAAGAACAAGATAAAGTGAAAAATAGATGTAAATTTGAAGCCTCTTGTATAGAACGGGTACTTGGTTTGGCAGTCCCACGTTTTTTTGCTTTGATTGACAAAATTGGTGAGTATATACATATACATTTCTCTGTTCCCAAATAGGCTTAATTTTAGCAACATATACATATTCTCCTGCATACATTCGAATATTGTATGACCCACCTATATTTTTGTTCAGATTTGAGCTCAATATTCTACATGTTATACACAAAGAATTATGGTAATTTCATTCGCAAATGTTCCTAAATTCAGCAAACGGTGCCGACAAATTAAATTTCATCCAAGATCTACCTTCATGGAGATGGTCCCAGAAAAAGTTATGGAGTTTTAATCCTACAACAAACAGGCGTACACTGATGGTCTTCTAAAGGAACAGTTGCAATACTCCAACATAATGATTATAGAGAATGAAGCCCAGACGGATAATCCTCTTTATAGAAATCTCTATATATATATTTGTACCTCACATAACTGAATCACCATAGCCTGCAAATGTACCACAAGTAATTATCTTACAAAAAAAAAAAAAAAAATCTTTTACCTAGAAAAAATACCAGCACAAGATTTTAGCATTATATTTAAAAAAAAAAAAAAAAAAAAAAAAGTTGTAGTCCCGAAAATGAGACCAGGAGTGCCCAGACACACATACACGAGCAAAGAGAGAAGAATTTGTAGCCCACTTGGCTAGTTGGTCGTGGGGGCCATTGGAGGGGGGGGTGCTACAGTGATTTGATTAGGTAAGAAACTTAATTTAAAAGCAGCCAAGTCCCATAAAATTTTCAACCTATTGATTACAGGATAACTGATGAGGCAAGAGATTTTTTTGTCTTTGAAGCATTCTTTCATGTCCTTTTAAACTTTCTTCTCTTTTAGTAAAGCCATATTTAAAAAACTCTTTTGAAAAATGATTCTATCTTTTTTCAAAATCATGTTCCTCATCAATTAAGACTAACGTTAGGAGTAGATGCTAGAAGAAACCATTCAGCTATTTTCTGTCTGATTTTTTTTTTAGATGGGGGGGGAGACATTTTTTTATTTTTCAGATTCTTTTTCAGACCATCATCTTCATCTTGCTTCATCTTTTGAACACAACATTTTGGCCGTTGTACCCTATGGCTTGCTTCAGGTAGGTGTCGTAGACGGGGAGGGTTAGGAATGCTAAGACAAGGGGCCCCCATTGAAGTGTTGGGGCAGAAAGTCCTCATTCCGCTGTCTATTCGGTTATGACCTAAGGATTTCTCCCACGCGAAAATAGACAGTGGGATGAGGACTTTCCATCCCAATGCTTCGATGGGGGTCCCCTTGTCCGAGCAGCATCCTGAACCCTCCCTACGTACAACACCCACCTGAAGAAGGCCGTAGGGTACAACGACCGAAATGTCGTGTTCAAAAGATAAACCGAGATGAGGACAACAGTCTGAAAAAAAATCTATACATATTCAGCTATTTATTCCCACCCACTTCTTTCATTCATTAATCAATGTTGTAGCTCGTCAGTCTTTTGATTGGAAATCACACATGGAAAAAGCAAGTATGAAAAAGCAAACATCAAAATCAATAGATACTGCATTTTGTATGATTTTATATAGGAATCTTGGTAATAATTCATTTGAATGATAAATAAGGATAATAATGCTGAAAAAAGTATTTTTGCCTCTTAGGTACAAGGCATAAAGATTGATAATTTTTATTATACATATAAATCAGTGAAAAAAAGAAATATTGGAATGATAAAAAAAACCCAAAAAACAATATAATCTGAAGATTTTTCTAATAATTTTTTTGATCATAACTTTTGTATCATAGAAAGAAGAAAGTCAAAACAAGATGAAAAAAAAACTTGTACGGATAACTTACTGCCATCCTTTATAAAATGGTTCTTTTGGAATCATCAAGTAAAAAGGTGTGTTTCCGCCTTCAAATCCAAGTCTAGGCAAATTCCCTGTATTTCTCTGGCCTTTATCACTCCGGCCACTCTTCCCACCAGCATATTTGCCTCTAGCTGTCAGATTCTTAAAAAAAAAATAAAAATAAAAAGATCCAAGCAATTTTTAACATTTTGTCAAACAGCAAATCCAAATGATCAATCATTTTTGACAAATCAAATTATTGTTCATTTCCACAGAAGCAAATCATAGAAAAAGAATTCTTCAATACCCGTGTCAAATTAGATTGTTCAGAGAAATTTTTACAGCTATGGTATTCTATAAATGACAGTTTCATACAAACAAAAAATAGGGGTTTTGTTTTATTAAATATCTATTAAGTACATGAAGAAAAGCAGCAAATTTCAATGAGGATGATATCTAAGAACCTATCATTTGAAATAGAATTATAAATTAGCAAACATTAATTGATGCATTTAAAACATTATATTCATTGAAATAGAAAGAAGAATGAGTCTTCACATTAGTAACATAATTACAACATTAAAACGGTATTTATTTAAATCAGTAAGCAGTTTTTAATATTTTTTATATTACTATTTTTTTAAAATAATTTGTTTATATCAATAATGATTTGTTACAATTTTTTGTTAACTTATTCATAAATAAATTAAGATTTATTATCATGGTTACAGCAAATACCGTCAAATTTGTATTTAATTATTTTCTCTTACTCTCTTATTTATGCTCCGTTTTCAACATCGAGTGAGTGAGGGTGTGCAATCTGGACCACTTGTCTACACTGTGCCAAAAAAGCCTTTATAGTCTACTGGATTTTACATTTTTATTAGATAATATTTTCCCTTCTGTGTAGTTTATTTTGTCAAAAGTTAATATGTTTGCATCCAAAAATGTAGGATTGATGTAATTCATATGCACATAGTTATTGATGTGGTTGGTAAGTAATAGAAATTAGTTTATCTAAATTTCTAATTATAAAATATTCAAGATATTCAAAACATAAACTAAGTTGATTCTTATAAAATTTCTATCTTGAATGCATAATTAAAAACAAAAAAGGTTAAATAAAATCTTTATTCAGAAGTAATAATTGTGAGAATAAAGGGGGGGGGATTTCATGATATTTATATATTTTCTATTGTGATCAACTCATATTTTCCATAAATTCAAAGAAATAGACAAAGATAACTGAATAAATAAAATGAAGGAGAATGGAAACTTTATCATTCAGGTTATAGAAATATTATTTCAGGCAGTTTCAATTATTTAAATCTTCAAGTGTATTACAAATGAATTCTGTTTGTAGTTCATAGCACTTTTCATTTTAGTTTTTAGTCTCAGAAACATTTTAAAAAAGACCTCATTATTGTTCAACTCTTCCACAAAATATTATTCTAAATATTTGTAAATAAAGCAAACAGTATTTTTTGATTTTTGATTGAAGAAAAAAAAGATGAAAAATAAAACTTTTTTTGAGTCGTTTACCTCTTGTGAGGATTCAATAAAATACTTGAATTTCATTAGTACTGGGCAAATTATAAAGATCTTTTAATCCTAATGTTGATGAATAGCACTACCATATGACAATTGATACAAATATACATATGAAAAGGTAACGAAATGATTGAGAGGACCTGAAGATTTTTCACAAATCTAAAAAGGAAAATATTCAAAAGTTCAAGATTTGAAAATGAAGGTAGAAATATATTTAAAGACAAAAACCATTGAAACTTGCACTGAAATATAATCTTTAAAGATACCCTCAAAGCTACATTTTTAAAAAAAAGTATAAACAGATATTAATTCTTTCTTTTAAATTTCAGAGTAGTAGCTTTATGCTGATGATTTAAAGCAACAAATATTATTTACAATAGACAATTTATTACTATACATGACACCATTGATATCGATGAAAAATGTTTTTTTCGCAAGACTTGTTTCTAATCTTGTAAAATTAAAACAGTACTTTGAGGCATTTAAATTATTTTACAGTTCAGTTTTTCGATGACATCTCCCTCATCTTTTGCTCTTTTTAAAACATGGATATCATAAGATAATGATCATCAGAGATTGATAGCTAACATTGACCACAAATTGGCAATATATTTGGTTTATTTTTTTTTACATTTAACATTTGAAAAAGTTTTTTTTATTGGCCTTATAACAATAATATAAAAGATACAAAGCAGACAAAATCTAGTGCAATTTTATTCAGAGTGATTTAATTTATCAAAAATATATAATAATATAAAACATAAAAAAAAATATGGATAAAATAAATAAGGTAAAATTTATTTTTCAAAGAGTCTGTTGAAAATTCTACCTTCTCACAGATATTAAACTCATATATTATCTGGTCCTAAGCATGTACTTTTGAAAAACATTAGATTTTAAATTATCATGAAAAAAAAAAAAGAAAAAAAAGGGTATTTTGTTGGTTTTTACAAAGATAAACGAATAAATAAATAAGATTAGTGTACAGGTAAAGGGACTATTGTAATAAAAAACAAACTGCAAACTGTATTGGATAGGTATGAACAATGTGGATGCAATCTCATTAAAACGTAAACACTTGAGAAATTTCTAAATCTGGCAAAAATCAGTATGTTATTTGATTTCAATAGAATTCTCAATATTTACTTGTTAAAGGATAAATTTGGAAAAAAAATGTTTTTCATATCATTCCTACCATTTTGACAAATCATCTTATCTATACATATGCTTTCAATAATTTTTACATATTTAACAAATAAATCCCTTGAGAAATTAATTATATTTACCTTTTTTAGAAAAGTATTCTGCAATAGTTTTAAGTGAAAGTCTTACTTCGCCAATTAAAAAACAAAAGAAAATTAAGTAAAAGATCTTTCTTTTTGACAATTAGTTTTATTTAATTAAGATTTAGGCTTTTGATCTGTGAAAAGAAATTCTTTTCTGCTCAATATTTAAAAAAGATTTTTCTTCATTTCTATCAATTGAACTCAGTTAAAGCAGTTCCTGAGCACTTTTCTAAAAAAAAGGTAAACAATTAACATCTCATGGGATTTATCTTGTAGATATATTAAAATCATCGAAGTATGAATAAAATAGATCATCAAAATGATAAGTTGGGTAGGAATCATATGAAAAAAAACCTTCTTTTCCGACATCTGGAATGAAAAATTATTTTTTTCTTGAATTTGTCCTTTAAAAAAATAAGTATTGATTTAAGCCAAATTTTAGAATTTCTTAGACATCGATTTTCCAGTGAAAACTCCGTCCATGTCGAATATTGGGCAATAAATTTGAACAATGAGGATTAAAAAGGAAAAGAATGATAATATTTAGAATTAAAGAAAAATTCATTGACAAGAAATTACCTTAGACTTAAAGTGAACCTTACTCTTTACAAAAATTTAAATTAGCAAATGAATAGGTACCTTGAATTTTAAAACATTTATCTTTTTTGGTAAAGGCCAAGGCAGTGAACAACAAACTAATTAATAAGAACATTTAAATCATGAAAGAAAAGTTTTGATATTTTTATTATTAAATTTGACTGGTTTTCACTTTAATTTTCAGTTGCTTATTTTTTTTAATCACAACTTTAATGAGGATAAAAACTAGACGAAATGATTGATGAAACAATATATATTGTGTTACAACACTTCATCAATAAGAATAAATTGAATTAAACTAAATAAATTGATAAATAAATTGATAATGGCTGTAGCAAAGTTTCAAGTTAACTTTCTTTAAAATTTCCACCTGAATCCTTGACTAAAACTGTTCGGAACATTGAAAACTTTTTCCAGGGAGATAATTGCAAAAATCTGATATTGTCAAGGGCAAATTTCAAGGGATGGATTTTCAAGGAGGGAAGGAAATGAAAAAAATATTTTAACTCAAAACAAACAGTTAACAATAAAAAAAAAAAGAAAGATTTATTAGCAAGAATTATAATGAAGCAATGTATTTTCGTTTCTGTACATTTTTAATTTCTTCATAAAAAGATAACAGAACGAAGAAGTCACATTGTTTTTTTCTAATGGAGATTTGAGAGTTAGAGCGAGAAATTAAATAAAAATATTTATTTCTTTTTGCTCTGAAATTTACATTCATCTTTTACCAGACGTTACAATTAATAAAGGGATTTGTTAATTTCTTTAGATTTTAGAAGTAGCTAAAATACTTGAATTATTTTTCATCTATTTTAATAAAGGTTGTTATTGACCGGAGCTGAAAATGTGATGATTATAACTACTAACAAAAAGCAGGATGATATATTTTACTGAGTTGAGCCTTAAAAAAACAAAAGCATGTACCATAATACGTAAAATATCTCATATTAAAACAAACAGGGTATTCTTACTAGGGAAATAACACCAAATGTTTAATAAATTTCAAGCCTGAAAAACCTGAACCTAAGTCACGTCCGATAACTGGATATTCAAAATCGAGCCAGAATTCCGGTTGATAAACTAGAAAATGCTGGAATAAATGAATAATCAATGAATAAAGATTTACCTTTCTTTTTGGTTCATTTCCGGGCATAGGTCTGAGGTTTGAGAGATTAACCCGAGGCAAATTCTTTAGCATTTTCAGCGCTTGAGTTATGTTAGCCGACATCTTGTTTGTTGGTGGTAAAAAGCGGTCGCGGTGTAAGAAAAACTAATTTCGACAGAGTTATCTTCCTTGGTCCGCATTGCAGGATAAAACAACACCGTCACATGTCTCTGAGATTTTACATATACATGAGTTTTTATCTTTCTATTAGATCATCAACTGGCTTGAAATATTAAGTAAACACACAGCATTGAAAAAATAAATGAGCCTTCAAACCTGTATATTCTATGATTAGCTTGAATTCTTTTTCCATAAATATGTGTGTGTGTGCGTATCTGTCTCTCTGTCTCTCTCTCTATATATTTATATATAAATAAAATTTCAAACTCAACCATCGAAGATTATTTATTTATAATAAACATTTCCTCAAACATAGACCGCAAGTACTGAGTGAGACTATTTCTTTTTATGTACTTTATTTTTCTTTAACCAAGCATAGACAACGAAGACCAGGTTCTCCTCCCTCTCTGTCTTCCTCCCTCTCTCTCTCTCTCTCTCTCTCTCTCACACACACACACACATATATAGATATAGATATGTGTGTGTGCATATATATGTATGCATATATACATATATATATATATATGCATACATATGTATATATGAGTATATATATGTGTGTGTGCGTATACACATATGTGCATATGTGTGTATGTATATGTGGGTGTACACAAACACGTACGCACACAGATATATATCAAATATAAATTGATATGATATTCGATATTGTCTCTACTTTGAGATCTCTTTATGTATCAACTACAAATATGTACGTGTGCATTTGCATTGCATTCTGTGTGTGTATATATATATATGTATATATATATATATATATACATATATATATATGTGTGTGTGTGTGTGTGTGTGTGTGTGTATTAAATCAGTGCTCTGTGTGTTCTATCGTCTTTCCGTATGAAGACTGTGATATTATGGTATATTTTTAAATATTAAAAAAAAAACATTCAATGTTAGAACCTCTGACAAACATTTCCAACGTGATATACTGTAGGTGTGCATGGCTTAGGAACTCTAGAGTGACGGGTATTTGAATTATCAGGGATTTCGATAACAGTAAAAAACAGCTAATATTAAACAGAAAGTCTCATCAAATATACACACTTGTGTAACTAAAGCTAACATTTTTATGATCTACTGTTAAATTCTATATTATATATTCCTGGGTCAATTTTCAACGTTGAACATATATTTTTTTCAAAATTGTGTTTTGTGATTGATCACGTGAAAATAATGCTTAGGTAAAGTCTGTATTAGAATCTGTCAAGCAAAACTGTCACCAAAACTATCAATATAGATTTCTCCAGTTTTCAAGTAGGTCTGGCTGGCTTTGTATGGTGCTTGGTGATGAACATTTGAAAACTCACTCTTCATTATGTCTAGAAGAAAAGTCCGTTTTTTTTTTTCATAATTCTCCCCCCAAATAGTTTTTTTACTGAGGGTTCTATTTCCAATCTAAGTTCATGCTAAATTCGTCACTAGATTTTGCCCGGTTTTGTGCATGCTTGATTTTTCAAAATTTAGACTTTTAAGTGATCCAACAAAAGGTGAGAGAAGTAATTCATCCATTGATTAACCCCTTCTTCCAATTTTTTTAATTGATCACCGACAACATGGATTGATGGCAAAAAATATATTCACATGACGGTTTCTATTAAGTGACTAAGCAGATCTATTATTCATACTTTTACTTTTTATTACTTTGATTAAACATAAATTGGTCTGAAAATCGCATTTCCGGAGCAGCCTGAAAAAAAAAAACGGACTCAGGTTTGTGAAATCAATGCTTTCTGCAGGAATATGATCGAGTACTTGGCCCTGTCTAGTGGGAAAAATAGCCGCATATTTGACCGTTGGTCTGACTGCGTCACCCCCTGCAAGATTTCAAAGATTATTTTCTAGATTTTTAAAAACTTTATTGTGTCAAATTCTAGAGTTGACCTTGTCTTCGAATCGTATCAAATTTACCTCACAAAAACCGATGAGTCATACGTGTAAAACCATGACGTACGCAAAAATTGATGATGAGTCAAACAACAACAAAAATGGCAGTATCAGATTCCTTCGATACGATGAATAGAATAGAACATATTTTATTTCAACAAATAAACAATGACAAATTCATTTTTGCATATCTTTTCCTTGGTAAGAAAACTAATAGATTTGAGAAAAAGATGATTAATTTTAAAACTGTGTTCCTTGCAGTATTTTGTTTGTTTCAAAGTTAAAAGGGGTTTTATTTTTTTTGTAAACATTGAATTTTTGATTGATAAAGAAGTTGAATTTGGATCGATAGTTTTGTAATTATATAGTGTGGAGAAATAAATTCTGTTTTGTTTGCCTTTTAGATTTTAATGAATCAAGGGGGTTTGACCCGAGCACAGACAAGCCCGTTTAGATTATTTTTAGGATTATATTTCAGATTCTTCAGGATTCTTCAGATATATTACGCCCTAAGAGCCCCGGCGCCTCCACTACAGGTTGCGGGTTGCGCTGGTTCAACGGACAGCTTCTACGCATTTGCCACTGGTATCAAAAGATCGGTGTTCAAACCCAGCTAAAAGTTAGGATTTCGAATGCTGCCTTGGAATACTGTCGCTATACAATTTTCCCAACTCGTTTTCTTCTCATTTAGCTCTGTGCCGTACGTAGAGAAACTTTGAATTTTGAAAACAGGCGTGCCTGAATAGATAAATGAATAAATGGATAAATAAAAAAGGAAATGAGTAAGTGCCGCACTGTTGAAGAGGCAAGCAAAATTACGAAATTATACGTATGAGGAAAGAGCAAATATTTTTTAATCAAATATTACTTGATAATAATGTCATCCTTGTATGTGTGTGGGTGTCCAGGAACATTGTCCATCCGTCTACTCATCAATAATATATGCGTACACACACTATCTATCTATCTATCTATCTATCTATCTCAATATGTCCGTATCTTTATCTATTTATCTTAATATGTTTGTATTCATATTTATTTATCCCAATATGATCATCTCTCTCTCTTTTTCTCTCCCTACCTATCTCAATATGTACACATCTATCTATCTATCTATCTATCTATCTATCTATCTATCTATCTCACTGTATTCATATCTATCTATTTATCAATCTATATCAATATGCTCTATCTATCTATCTATCTATTTATCTATCTATGTTCATACATATCTATCTCAGCATATTCTCATCTCAATCTGTCACATATGGAGCTAAAACCAAAAGATGGACCCTCAAACTGAGAACCATGCAACATGCACAAGAGAGAATCATGCTCAATCAACATGACATGGAGAGATCATAAGACAGCGCAGTGTATTAGATGAAAAAGTCAGAGATTGAAGAAACTATTAGAAAAAACTCATATGGCAATGGGCTGGTCATGATGTAAGAATAGCAGACAACCGCTGGACATCACGACTCACAACGAGGATCTCTAGACATCATATGCAAAATTGCGATCGGCAAAATATAAGATGGTGTGTCGAACTAGACAAGTTTAGAAAGTACTGGCTCTGCGATGATCATGATAGAGAGGTCGGGCGAATCTTAAGGGAGGTGTATGTCCAACGACGGATGTGGAAAGGCTGGTGCTAGTAATCTATTTATCTCAGTATGTCCATATCTATCTATCTGTCTGTCTGTTTTTTCATCTATTCCACTCCGTTCAACTATTAATCTATCTATTTGCTCATATCTATCTATCTATCTATCTATCTATCTATCTATCTCTATTTATTCGCTCAAGTCTATCTATCTATCTCTGTATGTTCATATCTATCTATCTATCAATCTATCTATCTATCTACCAATCTATCTGCTCATATCTATTCATCTATCTATGTTCATATCTATCGATCTTTTTCAGTATGTTCATATCTATCTATCTATCTATCTATTTGCTCATATCTATCTATCTATCTATCTATCTATCTATGTTCATATCTATGTTTCTCGGTATACTCATATCAATCTATCTATCCGTCTGTCAATCTATCTATCAAGCAAGCTAGCTATCTGTTCGTCTATCTATCTCTGTATGTTCATATCCATTTATTTATCTTTCTATCTGCTCACATCTATCTATGTGTTTCTGCACGCTTGTATCTATTAAAAACCGCCAACCACAAATGCAGTAAAACAATCAACCGTATACAAAAGCGCTGCTTCAGCTATTTGACAAAACATTTTCGTATCGATAACTTTTAACTCCACTTCTCCGTCAAGAAACAAACTTTCTGTGCAAATAGCATTGAAGAATAAGAGACAATTGATTGCTTAATTATGCTTTTTTCAGTAGCGTCGCATGAAAAATGTCGGAATCAGGCTACTTTTTCTAAATGCATTAAAAACTAGGAAGCACTCGGAGAGTGCATTTCAGAAAGAAATTTACGACGCAGGAGAGGAAACTGATAAAATTCCTGAATCCACTCTAGAATTTAATCATTTTTTTCTCACCCCACGGGTTACGCTTTCGAGAAAATATCATTGGAAATAATAGAAAACTTTCGGAGATATCGTGTGGACAAAGATCAGTGAATACATAATTGCTTTACAAAAAAAAAAAAAAAAAAAAATCTCACAATCGAAAAATGATTTCTGGATCCTTCCCAAAATGTAAACAAATTTCTCTTAACCATTGGCATAGCTTCTCATCAAAACTTCATTTGAATTCATCCAGAACAATTGGAGACATCGAATGCATATGTAGCTATGATGCCGGAGTGTTAACTATAAAGATTTCATGGATCCACCCCAAAATCGAATCACTTCTTTCGTTGCACATTGCCCGCTTCCACAAACTTTCGGTGAAATTCATTATCAGCTTTTGGAGATATTGTGCGGTGTGGACGTATATGTACGATACAGGAGATGAAACTGTTTTTATATAAGGGGTCCATGCATAGAATTTGGTATCCATGCCAAATTTGGTTCAGGTCTCCCGAGTAGTTTCTGAGTTACGAATTTTTAGAAAAAAGAGCTATGATGCAGGGAGGTGACTGCATGGATTGACCCCCAAATTGAATCACTTTCCCGTAGACCAATTTACTGATTAATGATATGATAGGCTCCTAAAGTGGAGGATTGATTCACAACGTACGTATAATGAAAAACTGAACTCCAGTTTTTTTACCAATTTGGGGAATACCTATTTTTTTCTCTAGCTAGAACAGAGTAAAGTGAAATCGAACCATGCCGTGGGTCGGAAAGAAGAGGGGACAAGAAAAAGAGGAAAAGAATAAGAGGAGAAAAAAGGAGAGAAAGTAAGAGAACTATAACGGGATGTAGGCCGTCAAAGTAGGTAGGAAAAGGTGAAGACATAGGACATACAAATGTATTCAAAAATCTAATCCATTTCGAAAGGAAATGAATTTGTCGACACAGACAGTATCGATGAATCATAAACAATCAAAGTACATTACTGACAGACATACGGCACAGCGTTAACAATTACACTTTTAGTGTTGTTAAGTATTTGCTATTTATAGCTAAAATTAGAAATGTCGAAAAAAGTTGGTGACTATTTCCAATTAAAATGTCGAAAAGGCTGTAAAATGTTTTCATCACCAGCTAACTTTTCAGCTGAATATGTTATATACAGATAAATACTTGTTTTAAACACATTTATCAAATGAAATAACTATACGTTACTCAATTATAGATTATTAATAAAAATTGAACATTTATTTCTGTCTAACTTTTGTAGATTTCTTATCGGCTGAATTGGAAAAAAAATCCAGCATATCGTAGCCAGAAAATGGCCAATTTAGCAACCCTAATTATAGCAGTCCGTAAATAATCACGAGTTGTCCATAACACGGAGCTTTCCTAACCCGGGGATCCCCAGTATATCATAAATTATTTAATGTACTGAATTGTATTGAGTTTATAAATATTTATTTTCATTTAAGGAAGCACTTGAATTACTTCGTTGGATGTCAATGGGAAAATAGGTTTCGCATGACAGAATTTAGCGATACGGTCGATTTTGAAGAATCTAAAATATAATCCTAAAAATATTTGAGGGACGCACCCATTCCATAATGCAAGGGATGTCTGAATTGTAATATCGATGAAGAGACTTGTTACCCTAACTTTTTGCTGATAAGTATATATCCCCAACTGGTAAAAAAAAGTATTTCCATTGTTTGTTTGTTTTTTATGCAGAAAGCAATTTTTGCACTGTGTGGTTCTATAATGGTGAAATCTAAATGATTTCATTTTTCGGGGGAAAATACTCTATTTGTAGTCAAGCTTTGAATTTCTGATTCCGTACCCAACATGGCGTCGGATTGTTTGTTTTGCTGATGGAATGGAAACATCTAAATGGCCAAAATTGACGTTGTTATCAATAAAAATTGTGGTGCAACTTTCAGCAGAAGCAAGAAACAAAAATTAAAAACAATATTTTTAACATTTTAAATACATTTTTAAAATAGGGAAGCTAATTCTAATACCTCTATGTTCTGAGTAAGCAATAATTTTCCGTATTCATATATCTTATGATTTACAAATAAAAAAACGTTGATATTTGAAGTGAAAAAACAGTCAAGGGAAAGACCAAGCCAAGCCATGCCAAGCCTTGCCAAGCCACTGAAATCATGGCGCCAACATGATTTTAAAAAAAGCCTAATTCATAAAATTTGGCTTTAAAAAGGCCGATCTGGCAACCCTAACCGGAGAGTCGCCAGTCAAGGGTCGAAAGCAAATGAAAACAATGCCCCTGTTGACGCAGGCGTCAGAAATGTCATTTGGAAGGATATTTCTGTCGGGTAGGTACTGGGTGGTTGAAAAGAAAATTCTCTCTCCCCCAAATCATTAATACGATGGGGTGGGGGTAAAAGAATCTCCACGAAACCTGTTTTATTTTCATTTTATTAATTGAATCGTTCTTAAAGGGACTCCTCTTCCCAATTACTTCCGGCTCTTTTTAAAACTCAGCTGTTCTTCTGTTAATCTTTATCTATGAAACGTCTTATAATCGATCAATGAACCATAACTTCATCATCATCATCATCATCATCATCAGTCTTTTAGCGTCCGTCCTTGGACATAGACCTTCCCCAGGATTTGCCACACTTCTCTATCATGGGCGTCACGGAGCCAGTACTTCCTGAACTTGTCTAGTTCATCTCTCCATCTAATATTTTGCCGGCCTCGGTTGCGCATATGGTCTCGGGGAATCCATGTTGTGAGTCGTGATGTCCATCGATTGTCAGCCATTCTTGCAACATGGCCAGCCCACCGCCATCTGAGATTTTTTATGGATTCTATGATGTCTCTAACTCTTGTCTTTTCCCGGATGTGTTGTGCTGTTTTGTGGTCTCTCCATGTGAGGCCCAGCATTATTCTTTCATGTGCACGTTACATGGTTCTCAGCTTACGGGTCTGTCTCTTGGTTAAGTTCCATGTTTCGAACCATAACTTGGTTTGATCAAATGTAGACAGAGATTAATATCTGTTTTATTAATCATTAGATTCATCTTTCAGTCGGAAGTTGAACTTTGAATTCATGAATATGCTTTTTTTGAATTTCAATCAATTTGAAACAAAGTGAGGTAAGTGACACCACTTCGGGTGTAAGTCGCCTGTAGCAAACGAGCTGAGTAAGTAGCAATGTGATATGTGGAGCCCAAGCTGACTTGATCCGTAAGGTCACTATTTTTTTTCAAAATTAATCAGAGGGTCTGACGAGCACATCGTTGTTACATTTGGTTTTGAATAGCCACAAATAATCGCCTAACTATCTGGGACAACGAATCTCCATGAAATCCTCAAAAGAAGAAGAAATCAAGCAAAGGGGTGACAAGGTGACAAGCCTTCGGTAGAGCAAGGTCAACCTTCAATAACGATAAGATCCAATTAGTCTTAAAAAGAAGAATATAAACCAATGCACACTCCTGATAGCCACCCATACTGCTGAAAACATGAGACCTAATCAAGAGACTAACCCTCAAACTGAGAACCATGCAACGTGTATATGAGGGAATCATGCTCAACGTCACATAGAGAGACCACAAGAGAGCGCAGTATACAAGGGAAAAAACAAAACAAAACAAAACAGGATTCCGAGACATCATAGGAACTATCAGAAAATGGCAATAGGCTGGTTATATTGCAAGAATAGCAGTCAACCGATGGACATCACGACTCTCAACAAGGATCTCCAGACATCATTTGCAAAACTGTGGTCAGCAAAATATGAGATGGCGTGTCGAACTAGACAAGTTTAGAAAGTACCAGCTCTGCGATGATCATGATAGAGAAGTTTGGCGAATCTTGAGGGAGGCGTATGTCCAACGACGGACTATAAAAGATTGATGATGATGATGATGATGATGATGATGATGATGATGATGATGATGATGATGACGACGACACCGTTTCTTTTATGCTTAATTACTATTCTTTGTTCAAACCTGTTCATTTTGTATCTTTCTCGATTTCCTTATTGAGACATCGTTTTGCATTTGCAAAGATACCGACACTTTCACTTTATAACGATATTAAATGAACCGATATTGAAACACTACAACATGTACGAACACGCGGTATTATATGATACACTCTAAGCCCCTATAAAGAAAGAAAACACACCTACTGACACACACACACACACACACAAATACACATTTATCCATAGTTGTCTGAACTTTCCATTCTTTAACGCTAAAAAGAAATTTTTATTTGTCAAATTTTATATAGTTTCAAAGTACCCACAATCATCTGTCATGCAAGTTATTCATGATCCGATCAATGGTATTTCAATGTGATTCATTATCTATTTAAAAATCTGATCTAAGGATCCTTGTCTATGTAATTTAGTAATATTTATAGTCATATTTTATCTATATGAATATGTTCTTTATTCATATAATTATTCATATATATATAATGTGTACTGTAAAGAGTGAGACCGACTCGGGAGTAAAGTGTTTAGAGGTAAGGTTTATTAATCCTTATATATATATATATATATATATATATATATATATATATCAATAATTATTATGTCATCCATAGACAGCTGTTCCGATGTATTACATCTCTTCAGTGTGGCTATAGACTTTCCATTAACCCATCCAGTACTACGAGGCAGGATTGAAACCCTCACTTCAGATCGGGAAACCGATATCCTACCTCTGAGATAGAGAACTGGATAGTCAGTAAGGCTGAATTTAAGCGATACATTCATTTACACATAAATCCCCCACCGCCCAGAGTACTCCATTCCTATAGAAGAGCATTGTATATATATATATATATATATGTACTCTCTCCCTGGCTGTGTGTCTATGCCAATTTGACAGTATTTCTTTCAAGAACACTAGACCTAACCAAAATCTCTGAGAAATACCCCCAGCCCACTCCTTGCCATAAACCTAACTTAGATATAACAGTGAAACCGGGGCATTATTCAAATCCCATGATTCTTTTTGACGTGCGAACTTCTAATTCCAAAAATGAGCTTATGAATTCTCTGTTCTGAGAAAAAAATATTTTGAAGGTTTTAGGAGGGACTTCGTGGGTCTGCCGGTAGTGTGTGCGAAACCGAACAGGGGTGTGATTGTATGCGAGCGCACATCCCTCTCACACCGTATACAATTTTATGAAATCACTATTAAATATCATTTGCTTTCCTGTGTTGTTACATATCAAGTTTTTTTTTTCTCCTCTGGGAAATGCCGAGTATCCCAGCTAGTATATATATATATATATATATATATATATATATATATATATATATATATATATATATATATATATATATATATGAAATATTTGAATGGTAAGAGAGCGTTAGCAGCTTCTTTCCTATAGTTTTAATTGTTTACCAACAGTCAATATCGCCCAAATAAAAGACAATCGCCAAAACTGACATATTCCTATTGGAAAGTCACTTATACCATAAGTAATAATAGAACCTGATACAGAATGGGAAAAAAAGAAAGAATGAATGAAAAAAAAGGGAGAAAAATATTCAAGAATTTGATGAGCACATTTTTTTTTTGTATCTATTTTAGACTTGAGTAATATCTTTGCACCATGCAGAATCGGAGAACATTGATTTGTATTTCATATGGATTCTGATAGCTCGCAGGTGTTTTTACACAATATTTTCAATACTTCTGTGAATGAAATAATACGAACATTGAACTTTGAGAATGTTGCTATAGCTAGGTGGAAAAACAAAGAATTGTCAAGGACACCAAAGTTAGATAAAAATCCAGGAAATCAATTATTTAGGAATGTCCAACTTAGATTTATACAAGTAAATATTTTTCAAGCAAAGAATATTGATAGTGAACTAGGTTTGGTTGACTGTTCAAATCCTTGTATAAAACTTTTTTTTTCTTTTACTAGATTTAATCTTTGGAAACAATGAATAAACGAAATTTCAAAGAATTGGATTCTTTACAATTATAAGTTTTTAATCTTAAAAACCCGCCGTGTGTAGATTCCTTTCAGCAGAATTCGAGAAAAGTTCCTCACATGACCCACACAACCATTACAGCTTGAAAAGTTCGCTCATGAGCTGCTAAATTTGACAAGACCATTTTAGTGAACCTTCATGAGCAGAAATTTACCTTTTTTTCTCAAATTAAAACATTGTAGAATATTAATAAGCGGAGTTGAAATTTACTTGTTACCAAAAAAAAAAAATAAATAAAATAAAAGAATAAATGCTACATATTTACAGGCCTGGTTAGTCATTCAAAAGAAACCATCATTTGACCAATGTCTTTTTGGCGGTTTGCCGTGCTGGAGTAATCAATTAAAAAATTGGAAAAAGAGGAAATCAATAAACAAATTACTTTCCTCACTTTTTGTTAGACAGTAATTTCTAAAAAAGTCTAAATCCAGAAACGTAAAAAAAAAACATACGTGAATGTCAAGGCACAAATTTAACATGAACTCACATTCCAAACTCAGCGCTCCACTAAAAACCTATGTTTTTTTTAAAAAACCAAAAACGTTATGTAAACATAATAAGGAGCAAATGCTTAGACTTTCAGCCCTCTAGCTCGTTAATACATGCATACATACATACGTAGTCAGTCAGACCATCTTAAGAACTGAAGAAATCTATGTAGACACTTTTGGTGGACGTTTTTTGATATCGCGTATATACAGAAGGATAATAAAGAAAAAAAGGCTTGTTCCACAATACTTATATAACAATATCATACGATTCGGTTCAATTTATTTTCCTTTTTAACAACAATTATTTATATTTCAGTCTATGCCATTTTGATCTATTTTAAAAAGCTGTAGAACTTGGTTAGTTCTAAGCAATATTTCATACCAACATGGAATTATTTGCTCTAAACTCCTAATCGAGTACTGACGGACCCCCAATTGGGGAAAAACAAGAAAAGAAAAAAAAAACAAAAAAAAAAACTGCAACAGTGTACATACAAATTTTGTCAAAATTCGTCTGAATTTGTTTCTGTAATAGAACTACTTATTTCCAATAGGGTTTTCAAACTGACCCCTGTTAAAATGTCCGAAACAAAAATAATGATTCCATAAAAAATAAAACGAAAAATGTTGTCCAAAATGCAATGAAATCGGCAAAAGAAAATGTTACAAATATGTTTTCAGTGTATAAATTTCTCAAAAACACTGCATAGTCTCTTCTCTTTCTTTTTTTTATTCTTGTATTTTCTATTTTTATCAAGAGAATTGATCTATAAAAAAAAAGATTAACATGATGTAAATTGGCGTAAAAAAAGAGAGAAAAATGTCCTCTTTATTTATCCACTCTATATATCGTATTTTTCCCACACTGTGAACTGATCATCACATCTTTACCAGTACTATAAACAGATTAAAAAAAAGAGCGCTGTCTATATCTTTTTAACCACCCCCCTCTCTCTCTAACTGATTTAAAAATTGGTCTTGATATGAATTATCCAAATTAATAGACGAATACAATGCAGCCTAAAAAAATATTTCCGTGAACGATTTGCTGGAAAGCATTTGGTATAAATGGAGACGTACTGGAAAGCAAACTGCCAATATACTAAAAAGGAAAATATATACTCTCAATGCATAATACCAGTTATGATGAACGAGTGTGCAACCCGGAACCTTGCAAAATTGCTCGAGAATAAACTCAGAAGAGCATCGATGGCTAAGGAAATAACAATGTTTGGAATAACACTCAGCGATTGAAATGAATCAACATGGATCCAAAAAGACCAGGGAGACGGGTATCGTAAAAGTAACTAAGCAATAAACATAGAGATGGGTCAGGCACATAGTGAGAAGACGTGACAATAGAGGGAGCAAAAGGCTAACCGATTGGTACCCATGGGATAGTAAACGCTGTAGAAAAAGACCAAACGCAAGATGGAGAGACGAAATAGAAAAGTATGTCGGTAAGACACGGCAGAGATTAGCACAATCACGCTCGTCATGGAAAGAGACGGGAAAGGCCTTTGTCCAGCAGTGGACCCTTAACGGCTGCTGCTGATGATTGCAGTTATTATTACTGGACCCACTGAATAAAACAAAGCTGACATGTTTATAGAGAGGGGGCAATGGGGTGCGAGTAATGACAGTGGCACTTGGAGAACAGTTAACAAAATCAACGAAAACAAGTGAACGAATATCCCCATAGAAGTCTGGAAAATGTTATATATATGATTTTCAATACATTCTATTGAATTAACATTCATCTGGCATTACTACAGGATTTGAATTCATAAACCCTTAGTATGCGGCGAGCAAGAACGACTAGGCCATGGTGGTTGATTTGCATTGAATAGCCTTAGCCACCAAATGTGATATAGAGTTATATCCCTTCTCATATGTGCATGTACATATGTGTTCCAACGCCCCTGGAATGGAATCATCAATTAAATATGAAGACAGTGATAACAATTGATTCAAATGCCATTTTGTTTACAGACTTGAAAGTTGGCAACAGTACTCCTCTAGACCCTTATAAAGCAGATGTTTTGGTCAATTTGGGACCTTATTTTGGCAGGTTTATTGACCAAATTTATATTCTCCTGATGTTCCAAGATGTTTTATTACACTATTTTAGTTGCTTTTCAGTGGAAAATACCAGTAATCTGATAAATAGAATTTAGTCAAACCATATCTATTCTTCAATGGAATTTCTTTTAACATGGCCCCAACTGTTAACGCTACAGTTGTTCAATTATTGACTGTGAGAGAGTTTAATCTAAAACTAGTTAACCGCAGTGAAAAATCGCAGATATATTTTGAATCTCTATGAGATGATCTCTTTTTAGAAAAAAAAACAACTTGTTTCTGTGGAAAAGTCGATTGATTCAAATGATTCGTAGGAGATATTTCTTGTGAGAAAATTGTCACCTTTAAGTGGAAGAGTCCATTGTTACAGACAGAGAAACCGAAAAATCATGCTGTTCATCATCATTATCATCATCATCATCATCATTATCATCATTATCATCTTCAGTCTTTTAACGTCCGTCGTTGGACATAGACCTTCCCAAGATTCGCTACAATTCTCTATCGTGGGCGTCGCAGAGCCAGTATTTCCTGAATCTGTCTAGTTCATCTCTCCATCTTGTGTTCTGCCGGCTTCAGTTCTTACGTGATCTCTGGGGATCCATGTGTGAGACGCGATGTCCATCGGTTGTCTTTCATTCTTACAACATAGCCTGCCCATTGCCATTTGAGTTTTTTTAAATAGTTTCTATGATGTCACGGACACCCGTTTTCTTCCTTATATACCGTGCTGTCTTATGATCTCTCCATGTACGGTTGAGCATGATTCTTTCATGTGCACGTTGCATACCTCTCAGTTTGTAGGTCTGTCTCTTGGTTAGGTTCCATGTTTCAGCTCCATAAGTGACTATCGGGAGAATGCATTGGTTGTATACTCTTCTTTTTAGGATTATTGGGATCATCTGGTTTTTAGGTAGATAATGCTTCCAATATTATAGTTTTAAGTTTACCATTAAGCAGATTAGACATTAGAAGATGCAATGAATGCGTAACGTACATACGCAGGAAAGAACGAGGGAAGGAACAATAACAACAACAACAGCAACAATAATAGTTACGTCTATTTTATGTAATGCAGCATTAGAAGATATAGTATGATTTAAGGAATCTGAAAATATAAACTTAAAATAAAAATGCTTAGATAGTAATTGTTCCTAATATGATTTAACAGTAATGAAGCTAATTGGAACAATTAATTAAATATGAAGACAGTAATAACAATTAATTTAAATGCCATTGATAAAACAAGAAGAATTAAACAAATCTGCAGTCAAAGATTCCCATCTTGCTATAATTCAATTGTAAAATCATAGATAGAATTTCTGAAAATTATTTTCACAAATGCGATAAAAAAGATAATTTGAGAAAAAAAAAATCCGATCTGTCTCTTCGGAAGTTTCTCGACATTTGGTCTGCTGAAATTAAGGCTGGCAACAACAACAGCAACAACAACAATAATAATAATATTAATAATAATAATAATAATAATAATAATAATAATAATAATAATAATAATAATGATGATGATGATGATGATGATAATGATAATAATAATGATAATGAGGATGATGATAATAATAATGATGATGATGATAATAATAATAATGATAATAATGATGATGATGATGATAATAATGATAACAACAACAACAATAATAATGATAATAATAATAATAATAATGTTGGTCTCCTACCCACCATTTGAAACAATGGACTCTTCCACTGAACCGAAATCGGTAGTTTCCTTTCTTTAAAAAATCATCTCATAGAAATTAAAATTTTTCCGTGTTTTTAAAAAAAAAGAATACAGAAATTTGTTAGTAATCAATAAATAATGACTAACTGTTAATTATTATTTTCATTTCAATAATATAACTACATTTTACCTCTATCTTAATTTATTAGTTGCATTTTACTGCAATAAATTCAGATGGTACCTATCCTCACCATGATTTTAAAAAAAATGTCAATCGATCTGTAAAATCTGGAATCATATGACAATAGGACGTTTGGTAGTGGCCTGACAAGCGTTAATCTATTCGTTGTTTAAAAATATACTAGAGAGAAAACAAGTTGAACCTTGCAAACTCAACGTTTTTTTTTAATTTTTATTTTAGAGATAAAAAGTAGTCATAATATTAAAATAAAGATAACGATTCATAATACTTCATACTAATAAAATTAAATAAAGAAAAAATTCTAAAAAATATATCAGAATAAATCAGTTTACAAATTATGAGAAATGCAAGTTAAAGCCTCCGAACAGACGACCGAGAACGAATTCTTTATAGTAGTGGAGATTTGATAGAGTTTCAAGAAGCTAGAATGACACACTCTCCTTATTGTAATAAACTGTCAGCTGTTACATGTGAACGGACGATGCCGCAAGGTGGCCAACGTTGAGATGAACAGTGCTACCAGCCACATAACATCTGTGACCACTGCTGGCTGTTGGCTTGCATTTAGAGTTTGCGTTGTGGAATACTGCTGGTAGGTGCGCAACATCTGGCCAAACACTTCTAGTGGATGAATATGACTGACAGCGATATGTGTGTGTGTGTGTGTCTGTGTCCACGCGTGTGTGAGGAGCCACGGGCAAATTCTTAATGGACACAGGACACAGTAAAATCTGACTCACATTAAAGTGAACTCTACCGTCAACTGTTAGACTCCAGAAGTGTCCAGTGCAGATTTCTGCTTCGTTTCTCTCACTATTATTGGTACCTTAACTAACCGTAAATACAATTTTAGGTGATAGAGCACGGTCTTTTGTTTCTTTGGGGGCACACTCATACGTACACTATTCAATCAAAATCAGTGTGGTGTAAAGATGTATCAGCTTTTGTATGTTAGAAGGTATATTGTTGGTGTTGTTAATAATAATAATAATAATAATAATAATGATTATAATAATAATAATAATTGAAACAAACAAAATGTACAAGCACGTCCACAGTTTAATTAGAAATCCCACCAAAGATAAAAGATCGATTTGACATTTCAATGCTTTTATCTGATATATATATATATATATATATATATATATATATATATATATATATATATATATATATATGCGTGTATGTGTGTGTGCGTGTGTGTGTGTGTTTACATATATATAATTCAATATTCACATGTGTGAACACTTAGTGGAAGTGACACGAAAAACGAGTCACGTCTGTTCTTTGGGGTAACCAACGTAAGTAAGCCCTGTGTTTTAAAAAAGATCAATAATGTGTAGTATAAAATGATATCCTTATGTAATGCATTATAATAATACCCTATATAAAATAACAAACTATACGTAGTATGACACGGCCCTAAAAAGTGATCATTAGTTTGAAAAGTTTATGCCCGACAGAGCGTGTAGAGACAATTTATTTGGAAACATATCTTGTTCGGCACCGGAATTGACTGAAAAACAAACTATATGTAGTTTGATACGGCACTAAAAATGAAAAAAAAAAGCTATATATTAAAATCATCGCTGAAGTGGGGTTAGTGTTTGATTAACACTGCTGGAGAGCCATGGTAGTATGACTGTTTAGATTTTAAATCCCCAAAACCATTACATGGTAAACAACAGATGATCCCAACAAGAAAAATTCACACTTAGCGCCACGATATCAAATTCTGTGTAAACCATGAAAAACAGAAAAAAAAGAACAAAAAAAAAAAATCACTCAAGAAAATTACATTATTTACATTAACAGATATTGGGAAATTATTGACTGAAATGACAATTTTTTGGAAATGTTCTATATTTAGTGTTTATGATTGAGAAGTTTTCTTGACTATACACACACACACACAGGCACACATACACACACACACACACACACACACACACACACACACGTGTGTGTTATTATACAAATAACACATACAATAATTCATTATATATACACAATACTAGAAAATAAACCGAATACATCAAACAAACAAACGAACTAATGAAATGAATATAAAACATTAATCCTTTATGGTTGTTTCTAATCAAACTGCGGGAATTCGACGGGTTATTGTTAGTTAATATGATCAAGTAATGAAAAAAATAACGGATGTATTTGAATATCTATGAAACTATTTTCTAAGAAAAATATTATCAGAATTTTTTTCAGTAGAAGAGTCCATAGTTTCAAATGGTGAGGAAGGGATACTTTTACTAGCAAAATCCTTACCCGGAGTGAGAGAGTCAAGCGTTACAGACAGCAAACCAAGAAAATCACACAGTTCATTTTATAAGTATAGGAATTTGTATTTAGTTATATACTTAATGCACGTGAAAAGATTCATGAATATACAGGTTTCTCCAGTTGTCCGAAAGAAGAGCAACCCAGTAAAAGCCTTCATAAACCGAAATGGCATAAAGCAAAGAAACAATTACTATTAATTAGTACTGGCATTTTTTTTAGTGTTCTCAGACACCCAAATTGTAAGGATGATACGTCAGGCTGAGTCATCGGAGATTATGATGATGGAAATTACTAGAATCTCGAGTGTAGAAAAGAGGAAAGAGGGTGTGCACTGCCTCTATTACAGATCGTTACAAATCAAAAGCTGACCATTGCTTTTTTTTTACTATCCTTTTTCCAGAAAGTGAGAAAGTGGCGTAAATCGAACCTCTGAAAAAAAAAGGGTCTACCTGTATTTGAATTCTATTAGATGCCGTATCATTCAAAATTCATTTTAAAAGATCTAAAACTGTAAATATATCTTAACCTTCCCCCTAAACGAAAAAGATTTTTAAATCTGTTAATGACAAAAAATGTTGTGCAACTTCATTGAAGTCGTTTGGTAATTACAAGTAGGGATTTTGAAACATTTTCAAATTCGTTAAATTTTCATCGAATTTTTTAAAATCATTAGAAAAGATATTGAAGAGACATGTGTTTTTTTTTTCACCTACGAAGAGTCTACATTTTTTTTTACACTCGAGTACGATGTTAACCCGAACATTTTACTCTGATCTTCACGTAAAGAAAAGAAAAGAAACTTCGTTGATATAAAACTGAGAACCATACTTCAAAAAATAATTTGATGTCCAATTCCACAGTATTTTATCAAGTTCCATACATTTTTAGATGTGCCCAACATCTCTATAACTCATTATGTCTATCCTCAGTTAATTGACGTCATTTATTCTATTTCTATCAATTCTCGTGATAGATATTAAATTACGTCATCGGCGTTCATTAGCATGGGATTATAGACGTAAGTCGGTTGCAGTTTCTAAGAACGGTAGAAATTTATCAACAAGACCAGATTCAAATAGGTTAACGGCGTTTGTAAGGAATCAAGTGACTCGAAGAGTGAATGGTTAAGGAGAGATAGACAGCGTTCCTAACAAAGATAGAAAGCTGTTATCTTAATAAGAGAGGGACAGTAAGAGAGAGAAGGCGTTGTTAAAGATAGAAATATGCGATATAAAGAGTGGGCAATGGAGGAGGAATTTTTTTTTCTGTTACGCTACTTCATATTCTTTTATTTTCAAATTCTCGAATGAAAGAAAGAAAAAAAAAGAAAGAAAGCAGACCATAGAGTGCTTATAACTAATGTATACACTTCATACATACTTATATAATTTTTTTCAATTCCGAAAGAGCATATTGCATTTCAGATGATATTTTCCGTTGTATTTTTCATGCACTGATTATATATTTCAACGGGGATTAACTTGGAAGGTCAATTGGAAACAAATAGTTTTATTACTGCAACAAACATAGCCAAATACTGCTAAATGCCGTCAATAAAACTGCTGTATACACAACGTCGCAGTCTTCGAACAGATTCTGCCCTTTTTCTCCATTTATATACAATTTACATGATTTATGGTGTTTTTTCTAGCAGCCCCCCCATATCCGCGGTGTCTGTTAAGGGACCCCCTTATCCACAATTTCCATTCCAACGCTTCTCCTTATCCACGGTTCACCTTTCAGAGGTCTCTGCTTATCCTCAGTTTCCCTTTCCAGTGCTCCCCTATCCCTGTTTTCCCTATCAGTGGTACGTGAACACATTAGTATTCCATCCTTGTTATCACTTGAATTAATGTATATTTAATGTTGTGTCTATGGTCCTGGGTCGCCATAGGAGGTTTGTCATTCTATGGACAATCCTCTGCGTAATGTGTGGGCTGCTCTGAGGTGGACTATCTTTTGTACATCGTAGAGGTTGATCAACGCTACCCAAAAGTTCACCAACTGTATCCCAAATAACATTATGATGTTACCTGGGATACAGCTGGTGAACCCTCCGTTCTTCTCCCCCTCCACGAGTCCTAGTGCTCCGATTAACACTGGTATTGTGTCGGTCTTCATACTCCGTATCGTGCTCATCTTGATCTCTCGATCTTTGTATTTGGACAGCCTCTCCGTAAACTCTCTCGGAGGTATTTCTTTTCGATGGTCTTGCTCTGTCGATGGGCATACAACTATTTTCTGTCTTTTCCT
Source organism: Thysanoteuthis rhombus (assembly GCA_963457665.1). Lineage (NCBI taxonomy): Eukaryota > Metazoa > Mollusca > Cephalopoda > Oegopsida > Thysanoteuthidae > Thysanoteuthis > Thysanoteuthis major. Next base: position 71,619,599 of record OY735200.1, read on the forward strand.
CGACAACGATGTCCGGTTTGTTTGCTCTCATTTCCCTGTCAGTATGGAAAGGCATGTCCCTGAGAATGGTGACGATGCCGTTTCCAGTGACAGTGTTCGGTTGGTGCTCATGCCGTATTTCGGATGTTTCGATTTTGTAAACCGTTGCGTGTCTGTGACTGTGTCTGTGGATGTACTCAGTCTTCATCACTTCTGGACAGCCTGATACAATGTGGTTGACCGTTTCCTCGTATTTTTAACAGCGGTATTTTCCACAAATCCTGCTTTGTGAACCCGTTTCATCTGGGATCATGCGATGTTGATAGGATCTGATTGCGAGGTTTGGCCATGCACAGCGATAATCAGCCCTCCCCCGTTTTTGCTTTTTGTCCAGTACTCAGCATTCTCTAAATGTCTCAACCTGTGACTTCCTATTTCATATGATTCGTCCTTATTTTTTGATTACATGCATTTAAGTACTTATGACTAGTGATTGGCACAGCTAATGAAAAAGCTAAACCGATAAACTGCTAAAAATTTAGCGGAAGCAAGGATAATCGCTAAATGCTAGCTTTTATTATATGAATTTAGCTCCAGATCGTTTTTTTAAAATCCAATGAAATCCTCGAAAACAGAGCTAAAATTTTGATATAGTGTACCTTACTCATAGAGCTTTAAATAAACTGTACGTTGAATTTGAACTAATGTTTTATATCATTTGTTCATTTAATTATTTGTGTATGCCTTGAACATTATCTAATATTGACACATTATACCTTATAAGGAAGCGCTATGTCTTGGCTGAAATATTTCAAAATTTCAGCTCTCAAGGGTTAAGGGTTTTAAAGCAAAACAACGGAAACCGAAGCTAAATTTCTATAATAAAACTTGGTGGTTAGCGGTTATCTTTGCTGCCGCTAAATCTTTAGCGGTCATTCAGTTTAACGTTTTCGTTAGCTGTGCCCACCACTGGTTGTGAGCTACTTTTTGTTAATTTGCTTGACACAACAATTTGCTATTGACTTGTGTCCTAACTTTTATATTTCTTTCTCTACGATCAGCGGATAGGTGGGTGGTTCAGCAAATGGCCAACTTTATTTTATTCAAGGATGTGTTGCTTATATGGCGGATGATAAGAAAACTACAAATTCAAAAGAAAAGGAAAAAATCGTACTGTAAGAAAAAATGTTAATGCTCAACATCATTGAACGACCGTAGCCATCAAAGGTGGTGAGAGTTATATCCCCTTTTTTTGCGCGTGTGTTTATGTGTTCCAATGCTCGTGGCCATACACTTTTGAGTAAAGACTTGAACATTGGCATCAGTACTCCTTAACATCTCTCCTGAAAAAAAGTTTCATTGGTGGCTAGAAGAACAGCTTTTTTTTTACCTTTTAGGAGCCTTATTTTGGGCCTTATTTGTTTTGACGGGTTCATCAATAACATCTACATTTTCCAGGATGTAGATGCTTTTTTTTAACAGTATTTTAGATGTTTTCCAGTGACCTCATAAATAGAATTTATTCTGATCATGTTTATTCTTTGATTGAATTTTTTTTTACATGACTTCAAATTTTGACGCTACAGTTGTTCAATTATTAACTTTGATGGCGATCTTTTTTTTTTTCCTGTTGAATCTCATAGCAAACAATTTTTGTAGATTTGAATTATGAATCAAACACCTAGTCTCTTTGCTGAAGTGTGAATCAGAATTTTCAGAATTTTCTCCACCTTTCCCCCGACTGCCCCTTTTCGGTTAATCATAAATCTATCGCCCCTTCGGAGCAACTTTGCACCCCCCTCTTCATTGGGAAACACTACTCTGCATTATCTAACACTTTTAACCGAATAAATACTCACATCAAGTAGATTGAGTGTACAACTTCCGAAAGGAACATTGTTGTCCATCAATAACTTACCTTGGCTAAGCCAAGTAAATTTCAAAATAAATTGTTTATAGCAGATATTGGAAACTTCAGGACGACCTACGTTGTTTTTTTTGTTGATCTCCATAGCAAGCGGTTTTCGTGAGTTCGAATAACGAATCAAAAACCTAGCCTCTTTGCTGTAAAATGGATGTTCTGGATGAATTTCTGCTGAGTTGGTTCTGAAGTTGCTCACTAAGGCGTACAAACCAAGGAGCATGGGGTGCAATTCGCAAATTTGGGCAAAAGAGTGTAAAATTTCGGGTGAATCAGTGAAATTTGGTGCAAAACAGTGTAAAATTTCGAGTAATTCAGTGAAATTTGGGCAAAACAGTGTAAAATTTCGGGTAAATCAGTGAAATTTGGGCAAAACAGTGAAAATCTGGAGTAAATCAGTGAAATTTGGTTAAAACAGTGTAAAATCTGGAGTAAATCAGTGAAATTTGGTTAAAACAGTGTAAAATTTGGAGTACATCAGTGAAATTTGGTGCAAAGCAGTGTAAAATTTTCGAACAAAACAAGCCTTCTACTCACTTTGACCAAAGAGTTTTTATACACCTATGGTTACAAAGTAAAGACAAAATCAACTATTTTCTCCTGTAAGATTTCAAGTATTTCTTCAGTGAATGAATGAGAATTGCAGTCTTAGCATCTATTTTACGAATGAATAATAAAAAAAAAGAGCAATTCTGTTATCCAGAGTCGGCAGACATCTAAATCATCTTCCATTTTTAAAAAAAAACAATAATTTGCGTCGAACTGTTCCTATCCTTATTTATTCATAATGTCCCCGGGTATGATTTTTTTTTTTACAAGTGCAGATTGTTACTTATTAGTCGTTGCAGCGTCAAGATCAATGCTTCTACATTGTTGACTGGAAGCCATTTTTGTTTGTGTTCAGCAAAGGATTATCGAGTTTCTCCATTGATTAGTAATGCCTGACGATCTTCATTTTCTAAATTTGATTCTCACGTGGATATTAATATATACAAATACGCTGGTACATAACTTGAGTCAATGCGTGAGCGAGAAGTATTCGCTGTTTTTTTGTTGTTGTTGTTGTTTTTTATTGATTACAGCTGAGCTTTTCAAACTGTGTGTCGCGGCTATTTTAGTGTGTCGCCGATGATCTTTGTGTACGTCGAAAAATTAAGTATAATTTTGTATATCTTTCAAAAGATGTTCTTCTAATTCAGTTGGACTGCTGGGATGACATTATGTATTTAGCTTGGCTAACAAAACCCGAGTAATGTGTTGCAAAAAAATCATTTTTTGAAATCTGTCGCCAATGCAAAAAGGTTTGGAGAGCCCCGGATTACTGTATAACAAAGGAATATACTTGTCATCGCATAGCCCGACTTGATTACAGATTTTAGGATATTATCTTCAAAATAATGCGTGATCTGTGACGTGAATAAACTCGGAGATGGTAAGACATCATTTTATATACAATAATCCTTTATGATTTGCTTCAGACCATCATTAATTTGCATTGGACTATTTTATTCTGTTTGATTCAGAGTCGGGATTAAACATAGATCAAAGGCAGTGAATTCCACTACTTCATTATTTCAAGAACTGCGGTTACCTCCCTTAGGTGTATGTTCTGAAAGATTTGCCATCCTTTTTCTCTGTGTATGGAAGAAGAACGTTGTTATAAGTTAGGACAATACGCAGCTTACATTTATAATTAGTTATCCAACAAAAATATACCTTTTTAAAACGAGAATTAATGCAGGATTATGAAAGAATCAATAAGATCAGTTTAGAAACAGAATTCGTAGATGAGATGATAACATATTTCAAGTAGGGAGTCTTTGTTGATTAAAAACATTCTCCAGGGGATTGCAATTTAAAGATAATTTACAGTTTCATGAGGTCATTTTCTATAGTCTTTTTAGTTGCAGTCTGAATTTTGTGAGACGAATTTTGTGAGATTTAATGATTTTATTTGGTTCGTTCGGACAAATTTTCTCGTCTCAGTTGTTTGTTTCATTTTATTTCCTCCTTTTTTTTCTTTCATTGTACCTGGGTACATTGGAAGGTCACGGGCCCAGTGCCGAGGTCAGGAGAAGACAATCTAAAGAACAATCAGTACGCAGCACCGGGTGTGATGTACATGAGAGCAGAAGGACATGCTCTCCCGGGACATGATTTGACATCATTTCAGAACGTACGAGACAGACGAGGAAGACCCGAAGGTCGAATGTTGTGGGGAGAAAAACAAAACAAAAAATCCCGATAAAGTTAGAGAGAACCAACCACACACAACAATGAAAATGTAATTTGAATATCGAGAAGAGACTTGTCCATATGAGTCTCCTGTCCCGACGAGGGGAAATTTTTCCTTCACCATTTCTTATTTGTAGCCTTTTACCTATTCGGGTTATTCCTAGCTGGACTTTATTGCGTGCAGAACAGCCAGCGATAATTGTCATTTAAAATAATTTTCTGTCCGGCGTACGAAACTATGGCTTTGGTTACTTCTCTTCAGTTTTGCTAATGTAGGAATTTCATATCTAAATTCGGATAAAACTTCTATAATCTGGTAGTTTATTTTGAATAGATTTCTCTAGAACCATTGTTCCAAATGACTATAAACTTGATATTACAGTCTTATGTGCTGACTAATATATCTGATAAATGTCAACTTTGTTTAAATGATCAATTATAGAATAATCGATTTGTATTAGATTTTTCGAGAGCCGCTGATCTAAACAACTTCAAACTAGACCCTGCAAAGTCTAGTGCGCTGACTAATAAATACAGTGAATATCAACTTCGAACAATGGCAAGTTGTCAACTAATCATAGTGTATACAGGCAGAGATTTATTCAATTATAGTGAGATAATTTTTAGGCTGTTTTTTTTTCCCTCAATGCTATGCATTTTCTCTTGTAAGAAATCAAGGCTCCTTAACAACTTTGAAAACTTTTTCATGCGTTCATTTATTGAGTGGACCAGCCGACAAAAATATCTGAATACAAGGGAAAGACTAAAATCTAAATATATCTGTTATAAATTTGTAGTTAATTTTTATAAATTTAAGAATAACAAGCCTGGCTACCATAGACTCTGCTCTTACTTGTATTCTGACTAAGGAAGATTACTGGAACTAATGTATTATATATATAGTAAATAAATTGGTAGGTCTTTAAGACGTATCAGTTTAGTTCAGTTGGTAAGAGAGTCGCCTTTAAATCATAGTGTTGAGTTTTCAAATAAAGGTAGGGAAATGTCATTTTTATACACAGGTTTGGTTAAGTGTGATTAAACAGTACAGAGTTTACTACTTTGAATTTGGTGAAGATTGTTCTTGTTCTTGTTCCGGGGAAAACCCAACTCGGACTGGATTTTGGCAAAAATAAAGATATTCTACTCCACAAAGAAACCTAGCGACGGTCAGAAAGCGTGTTAATTTTTCTGTATGGTGACAATGAGAAAATTACTGGGAAAAACCTCTTCCAGCATCATTCTTATCGAGGATATATGATTTTCGGACATCATATTTTCATTGCTAATGTCGTTCTCATAATTCAAATGATAATGTCCCAAACTTGATTGAGATGAGACTAAATGAAAGAGGAAAAAAGACGAACAACGCATTTGCCCTCTGACATTCTCCACCCAATACCTCACTGTCTTCCTGTCTCCAACATTGGACAATATCCCCCATCCAAACCTGACTGCCACTACATTAAATGTTCAGCGGAGAGTTTTTTATAGCGATAAAAAAAATATGAATAAAAAGCGCAAATCCATTTTTCTCGACAACTTGATCCCAATTTACCGATTTTCTCTCTGCTTCAATTCTATATTTTTTTTGTTTTGATTTATGGTAAAAGAAACCAGAACCTTCATATTGATTGCAATAAATACATTCACGCTAAAATTGATATTCGTATAATTTATCCATACGTGAATAAATCCGTCATTTTCAACGGGTACTGCACTAGTAAATAACATAGTCATCAAATGCCGAGTGTTTTGACGATGACAAAGGACGAATTCACGTTTGGGTGCAAAGAAATCTACAATCTTCAATATTATCAGATGATTTCTGCACAAAATCATTCAATAGAAAAATATGAAACTTTGACAACTGCGCTTTTAGTCGAAATGTTTGGTTTTCCCGGGTTGAGAGATTCAACGCAGGGAGGGAATTTAGGTAGTCAAATGAGGAAAAAGGCAATGATGTAAAGATAAAAGTCGTGGTGAATGTTTTTGGCTTTAGAATTATGAAAATGAGTGATGCAAGATGGAATATGACTATGCAACTATAGCCCTGAGTTTTTCTCGCCAGTGTTGCTTATTACGATTATTTTAAATCTAATTATGGCGTAAGCTTTTTGTCTTCATATAAATTGATCGTATTGAATACAATTCTTTTTTTAATTTCATAAAAAAATTGATTTCGAGATGATTCTATTTTATTTTGATATAATTGGTAGCGACCATCACGGACTTTTTGCAAAAAGCGATATGTGTTGATAAAAACGATTGAAACCTGAGATCTATAAATTTTATTGTAATAATCTTTGTGTTATAAATAAAGGAAAGATTGTTGAAAAAATATCAGCTAAAAATTATTTCAGAAGACAATATAGATCCGAAAATAATCTTTGTTGGCAACTTGTTCACACTCTCAAAAGTGGGAGGAGGGGGGGGGGAGTAATCTCATTGACAAGAGTAAGTTATGACTTTAAAAAGGTTGGGAACAACTGTTTTATCCTTTTGAAACGTCTTAAATTCCTTAAACAGGTATTAAAAAAAAAGATACAGAATTGGTGCGAATGGATAGCTTACTGCTGTTGTTGTTATTACTGTATTTATCGAATCACCAAAGCCCCCCAAATGTCCGACCAACCAGTAAAGTGGGTTACAAATTCTTCTCACTTGAAGTGTCTGTGTGTCCAAGTTCAGGCATGTCTGGTCACATTTTGGGAGCAAGAACAATGAAAATGTGCATGGGTACACCACTAGGCACCATCTAGAGATTTTTTTTTCTCAATAAAGTCCTTTTCAGTGGTCTCTGTGGTCATTTTGGAACCAACAATACCCAAATTTTGTGCTGGTATTTTTTTTTCTTTAGATAATCCAAGATGAAACATTTTTTTTTTTTAGATAATCTTGGATATCTTTTTTTACATATTCAAGTCTAGTACTTGCTTGGGGTATTATAGTTATTATAACTGACATAATCATAGTTAACTAGGCTGATTTCTTTGAAAAGACTTTTCCCAACATACAGCAGAGTATGTTGACGGTACTCCTTTATTCATCTATTTCTGTCAGAGTTTGACATACTGACTTCCTTTAACCAAACAAAGCGTCAAAAGCAATCGAGTATTGCAAATAGATCGTCAATATTTGTCGAGTTCGTGTAAAGAGGATCAGCAAGAAGTGAAACAGAGAGAAGCCGCAGGAAGTTAATTAGAAACCGTATGGGGCTACCGGTTTGCGTGTTAGCGACAACGTGCATTTGAAGTTTCAGCTGATTAAGCAGTTTTACTTGGGTTTTATTTGCTCAAAATAACGCGAGATGTCGCAAAAGGTGAATAGAATCAGTTATTTTCATTTCACTAAAATAAAACCAATGAACTGTTAGAATAAAATTTCAAAAATTTGAACAAGAGGGGTCTGATTAGTCAGTAGATAGAAATCTAAGTCGCCTGATAGACGTCTTTTGGCAGCATGCAGAGTTGGGATCGATCAATTAGGGAAAAAAATGGGAATAGGGGTGATCAATGAATGAGTTACTTCCTTCGCTTTTTGTTGAGCAATTATCATTAGGAAAAAGTTCGATTAAAAAAAACAAACAAACAAAGAAACGTGATTGCTGTTGGACACAAACTAAGGGAGAGATTTAGCATAAAATTACATTGAAAAACTTACATTACAAAACCTTTGTACGGGGTGGGGGTGGAATTCAGAAAATTTAGTTTGATAAAAGGGTAGAACGGGAGAGGACTGTAAAAAAAAGTTAGATAGTTTACTGAACTCGTAGGGAAGTTTTCGTATGAAACTAATCCATTTTTGTGCGTCGTTTAGATACAATCATAGATTGGCAACAAAAATCAGAAGGGATAAGGGAGAGAATGATAAGATACAGGGATAGGGGGAGAGAAGAGCAGAGACATGAAATAATGGTTAATCTTACTTTTCAACACTCGTAGAATTTTCACAGGATCAGCTAGTATTTGGTGCATTTCTAAATTGAGACCCAGTATAGTTTTATGAGAATAAATTAAGCTAATTTTAAGCCTGGTTCCCTCTACCCACCCACTTCTCTATAAATCTATTGAATAGCTAAGAAATGGCAAAGGAATAGCTAAGAAATAGCTAAGGAATAGCTAGGAAATATCACTGTTATTATAGCTGTGAAATCTTATGAAAATGAACCGTTAGGCCAAAAACGTCAGCGTTGCAGAGATGAGATAAATCATAGCAGAGTTGACGAACAGCGTGCATTTCAGCATTCGAATGAGAGAAAATATCAAATATTGTAATTACCTTTCACAAATAACAATTAGAAATTTCACAGGGACAATTTAATTGATTTCTTTTGCAACAGTTTGTTTTTATTGATTTAGTATTCGAAATTTAGTAATAATAATAATACTGTAAATCGCAGTATTACTGCGACCTATGAGTACTAGGAGAGGAGGGTTGGAGACTTGAGGAAACTTGCTGTCACTCAAACTCCAGCGGTTACCACCAGGCAGCTGGTGTGAGATTGCAAATAATAATGATAATAATAATAATAATAATAATAATAATAATAATAATAGGAGATCGGGATAAAGGGAAGGATTGAGACAGTACAGACCACAGCACTTCTAGGAACTGCGCGGATACTGAGGAAAGTGCTAGAAATATAAAGACAGCAACACTAATTGTTAACAGTGACCTAACAGAAGAAGGGAAATGAAAGCGGAAACGTAAACCACAGCACTGGTATGATTGGCGAAAGAGAAAAGAGATGTTGGCTGAAGGACTGAGGAGACTTATTGTCACTCAGCCTTCAGCAATAACCACTGGACAACCGGTGTGAAACTGTTAACCGCAGTATTACAATGGCCTATGAGAACTAGGAAAGAAGGGCTGGAGACTTGCTGTCACTCAAACTCCAGCAGTTACCACCAGGCAACTGGTGTGAGATTCCAAATAATAATAATAATTATTATTATTATTATCATTGCAGCAATAACAACAAATCGCATCACAGTCTGTAATTGAACAACTGTAGTGTCAAAATTTGAAGTCATGTAAAAAAAAAACTCAATCGGAAAAAAATATGGTCGGAGTAAATTCTGTTTATGACATCACAAGCGTTTTCCAGTTACACTCCCATCTAGGATAGAAAAAAAAGCATCTAAAAATATCTAGATCCTGGAAAAGGTAGATGCTATTATCTAACCCGTCAGAATGAAACCCCTAAAAGGTAAAAAAAAAAAAAGAAGTTAAAAAAAGAAAAAAAAAGATTTACAATGGGCCCTATAGGAATACTGGTGCCAATTTTCATGTCAGTGGACAAAACGGTATGGCCAGGGGCACTGGAATTCACAAACAAACACACGCTTATTTAAAAAAGGATAGAATCCCTCACCATTTTGATGACTACAACAACAACAACAACAACAACAATAATAATAATAATAATAATAATAATAATAATAATAATAATAAGAAGAAGAAGAAGAAGAAGAAGAAGAAGAAGAGAAGATCTACGACCCCAGCTGTTTGCAGTGGCCTAAGAGGGAGAGGGAAAAAACATCCAAATGGTAGTGGAGGTACGAACCACAGCACTGCTGCGATAGGCGAGGGAGAGATGAGATGAGATGAGATGGAGCTTGAAGACCTGAGGAGACTTACTGTCATTCAGCCTTCAGCGATGACCACCGGGTAACTAGTGTGAAACTGTGAACCACAGTACTACTGTGGACAATGAGAGTGTGGAGAGGAGGGCTGGAGACTTGAAGAGGCTTGCTGTCACTAAACCTCCAGGTGTGAAATTGCTAATAATCATAATAATAATAATATATGCATTTATAGAGCGCGACCTTCCTCGGGAACCTCAAGATCCCATTGGACAAAAGCGATTGAAAACCAGGTAATCATTGCAATAAAGAAGATGACGTCTGTGAAAGGAGAGTTGGAAGGAATTGAAACAGTTGCATAACAGGGCGGCTGTAAGAGTCACAATTACTAAATGTATTCATTTACCGAGTTCATATAATTATGAAAATCTTGAAAAAAAAAAATTTTAATATTTGATTCCAAACTTCCCAAAATGTGCCTGTTGCTAATATTATAGAGTGGCTGATTCCAAAGTCTGTGTGTTACATAGCTATAACGCCTTCGCCCGTGAGTTGTGTTTAGGAAGACAAGTTCTAAATTCAAATCATCTAAACCCCGGATGTTATTCAGAGCACGGAATTCATAAGGACAGATACCATGCAGACATTTAAATATTGTAATTCAAATTTTGAACACAACTCGTTTTTCGATCCTAAGCCAATGTAGACTGATAATACCAGTCCTAATTGAATCATGTTTCCTTCGTTTCAAAATCAACCAATATAAAATTTCTTAGTTAAGATCATAGGATTCTAACTTCTCTCAATTAAAAAAAATAACATTTTAAAAATAATCCCATGCAGCTGAAAGGTTGGTTTCTTTTTTTTCCCTGCAATTCAAAAACTTTTTTATCCGTGAAAAAAAGAAAAAAAAAAAATGAAATAAAATAACAAAAATACGAAAATCGTAAATTTGTATCCCTACTTATCAATTCCCAGACATCGTAGCTTAAAACCCCCGACAGACACGGCATAGAAGACAAGAAACCTGACATTATGCTAAAGACGGAAAGAGAAGAAAATACAAAAGACCAAATCCAAATTAAAAGCATTGAGCACATCTGATTGGCAATAAAAACACATGCAAACACATGTCTAACTCTCATGCCATCCTCATAGCAGCCGTTAGAACGACTTAAAAATAAATAATAAAAGCCAGTGGCCATTTCCAGAGGTCTTCTTTCTAGACTTTATTCAAGAAATGTTAGCGGTCTTCGACTTGAGCAGGTGCTTCTTGTTAAATCTACTTGTCCATGCGCACACACACTTACACATGCAATCACACACACACGCGATCGCACACACACATATTCAAACCTTCACATACACGTATAATGCCACAAAAGGAAAAAAAAAAATGGCGGCAAGAAAAAAAAAGCATTTCTTTTCCTTTTGTACGCAATCGAATCCTTCTTTATCTTGTCTTGAAATTCTCATCTAGTTTTCGCTGTGTCGTGTTCCATTATTGTGTTGTGTTTATCGACTCATCTATTGGCTCGCCTTTTGTCCAATCGCAAGGGCGTTTGCTCCGAACCCACTAGAGTTAGCTCGCCAGAACAAATACAATGGAACGAAAGATGGAAATAATGTCCAGAATGGTGTTGAAATTTACGTAATTCTGTTTATGACCGGAGCCACGCAGAAACTCGTGGTATTTTCGCCAACGATTCTTCTAGGAGATCGGCGCCAGATAGGATCTCATGACTATGAGGCTTGACAACCGCCGCGCAACTGATTAAGACAACAGAGAGGGTTAGGCAAGAGGACTAAACCTATTTTCTCGAACCCAGGTTAACCAATAATCCGCACGGAACCCATTCTGTGTAACGAGCCGTAATCTCAACGCTAATCTCTGATTAGAGTAGAATCAATTACCCAGGAGCCTTTGCAGGTGTGCAGAAGATGGTGACCCAAGATTAGTCTTATCTTGCGCATCACACCAAAAGCAAAAATGTTCGTTGGATAGGGCACGGTGCAGATCTGTGGGAAAAAGAGACAAGGGAAGGGAAGAGAAAAGATGACAGGGACAGACACGCGAAAGGCGACAATGTAGACGGAGATGTGCAGAGACGCCTAACGAAGATGGTTACAAAAGGTATCGATTTCTCACAAAGCGTGCCTATCCCCTTTCTTCTATGATGGAAACAAAATAGACTTTTAGCCATCTGGTATAAATCGTTGGATGTACGTACTTGTGCAGAATTGTTTAAACATATCCCTTCTCAATTGAGGATCTTGCTTACAAACAGAATTTCTAATTTATTTACAGGAGTATATCGAGTTATTAATATGAATATTTGAGATGAGATGAGTCATTATTCCAACACTGACCAATGTTCAAATAATTTCATTATTTCTTTTTTTTACAATGTGTGAGATCTTTTCTATTGATGAAAAAAAAATGTTTCATCTTTCCTCATTATCAAATCCTCGTAGCCCCACAGATGGCCCGACCAACCAGTAAAGTGGGCTACAGATTCTCCTCTCTTTTAGTGTGTGTGTGGGTGTGGGTGTGTGGATGTCCAGGCGAACCTGGCCACGTTTCTTCAAGCTATAACCTTGGAACTTTACATGAGTATACCACCAGGCCCCACCTAAAACACCTTTTAAGATTTGAAAAAAAAAAAAAAATGCTTTTTGGGGTCTTTATGGTCATTTTAAATCAACTATCTCCATATCTTGTGGTGGCATTTTGTTAGAGATTTTTTTTTTAGATAATTAGTTCCGGAACATGCGTGGACTACGGTGATTTATTTATACGAGGTACGGATATTTTGATACTTAAGAATTACTTTCGTATTTAGCTGCATTGGGATCAAACGGGGAAGAAGATTTATTTTCAAACATGATACTTGTCCTCATTTCTACGAGAAGCAAATTAAGCATAGTTGTTTGAATGAGCAAAGCTTGTTGTGTAACTCATGCACATTGAATTTGTTTCTTTGGAGAAAGAATGATCAATTTTAATTAACAGACGGTGTATTTTTTAACAAGGTATAACAATGCAAAATTACGCATGCATTTTAATGCATAATATTTGTCCATATGTTAGGGCGGCTATTTCCAAATTAAAAAAAAAACAAACAACAAATCAAGACATTTCAGATCAGCAATTCCCAACCTGGTGTCTGCGAACCCCCAGGAGGTTCACAACGATATTTATTGAGATCCTTGAGTCAGTAGGCAGACAATTAAAAAGCATCAAGCACATATGCTAGAAATACATCAGCAGTTGTTTTTACTTCCCACTTTTTAAAGTATATCTGAACTTTTTTTTTCTTTATCAGTTTTTTTTCAGTCGAAACCTAAAAAGAACAAAGTAACGTCCGGCTCGAGGTGGCGCTACACGGAGGGCAATTAGCTCAAAAGCCGGACTGTCACCCTGTATTTCGTTGTTTCGTTGTTATACCTTCATAACATGCGATGAGCAGAGACAGAGAAATGTGACAGTCATAAATTTTTGTTCTTTGAACAGATTTTTACCCTCACGAAGTGTTTGTAATGGAAAAAATTTTTTTTGTCCAATCATAACAAATGAGTTTTAAGGCGAGCAAGTTGGACGAATATTGATGATTGGAAATTGTTTTCTTCAGTTTTCAAGTTGGTCCGGCTGGCTCACTGGCCACGTAAGTGTCACGTGGACAGACTGCACCAAAAAAGCTGGAGGTCAGAAACTTTCAACATTTACTCCTTATCATATCTACAAAAAAACGATTATCTTGTGGTTTTTAAAAATCTTCCCCTTCAGATAGGTTTTTAGTGTATGTATGCGTGTGCATGTGTGTGTGTGTGGGGGGGCAATTTGCAATGTAAGTTTATACTAAATTAATGCCAAGGTTTGTTTAAAACTAATGCTCGTTTTTTGAAAATTCAGACTATTTTAATGATCAATGGCCAACAAATAGCAAAAGCAGCAAATTATTCCTTTATTAGCTCTTTTCCCAATTGTTTTATTGATCACCCCAACTCGAAATGTCTTGTTTCTTGGAATCCCCCACACAAAAGGTTTTTAGAGGAGGTTTCAATTTGCAATGTAAGTTTATGCTAAATCTAGCCTTAGTTTGAGTTTGAAAATTCAATTTTTTATGAAAATCTATAGAAGGATGAGCAATGAGATACGGAATTAGAGATTCTTTTTTTTAATCTTGAAAAAATCCTGAACAACTGGATAGTTTTTCATAAAAATATCGCTGGCACATATATTACTAATCCAACAAATGCATCTGAGTCTTAATCTTGTCGATAGCTATAGTGGGTTTATGGGCGCTGTTCCTAAAGCAACCCTTTTGATATCGAAGAAAGCTCCCTTACTGTTTACTCAACCAAGCAACTCATCTACAATGCGACCGGTCCTACCCTAATCACAGGGAAAATTGAAGTTTTTCATGCTCTTCGCTCGTATCACGTATCAGACCGACACGACCACCTTCTGTGTGTAAGGTAGACGTGCTAACCATAACACCATCGAAACAATATTTAAACATTCTGTTATGTTAGTAGACTGAATATATCAAAGTGACTGTCAACATAGGGACATAATCAGGATCGATTCTGGGAGAGGTTATCTTTAAAAGTTCGAGTTCTCTAAGAGAAAACCTTACTTTTCCAAATTGTGATATTAGTATGAAAATCGTCTGAAAATGATGTTTCCACGGTTCCCATTACCTGCCTAAAACAAGTGAATTCCTATCGCATGTATACAGTGATAGCATTTGTTTTTATTGAGAACAAGTTTGTAACACATGCACAAACATGTATGTTTATCTCTGTGTGTGTGTGTGTGTGTGTGTGTGTGTTTGTGTGCATATGTGTGAAACAAGCGTAGAGAAAACACACTGACAGCAGTGAGT